>PVKZ01000214.1:0-600000 GCA_004027375.1 Macroglossus sobrinus
ACTCACTCAAGCAGTCCCAAAATATAGACATGACCCTTTAGGTTTATGGTTCTCTTATTTTCTTCCCACAATTCTTCAAGTTTATTATAACCTTCTATCTTGCCTGTGGTCTAATTATAACAACACATCTCCCTACTTGCCCTACTCGTAAATTACCCCCATTTTACAGAGAGAGAAGTCAAGGCCAAGGCAAACACAAATGCCTGCCACACAGCAAATCCATCCCACATCTGTTATCTGAATACAAAAAAATGCTGAGACCCAGGAAGGCATTGGGCTTTGCAAGAGACACCAAGTTTCTTTCTCTTCGGGCATATTGAGCCTTGGCAGAATGTCAAGTGCTTCTTAGTCTGTGAGTGAAGGCCGGAACCCTAATCTCCTGAATACAACAACCAACTTTTATTGCACATCAACTATATGTTAGGCACTGTGCTGGCCACCTCCTGTTCATTATCTCAGATTCATTCATTCATATATGTAAGAAGCAATTCCTATCTATAAGCATCTTCACACGCATTTACAGAAATGTGACCCCTCAAATATTTAGTAATGTACCATAATTTGTCCAAAGCCACACAACTAGGAAAGACAGACCCAGAATCTGAATCAAGTCCTTATGACTTCAAAGCTCCCCCTCCTCTTTCCAACACCCTACCTTGCTGGTCCTATGGGTTTCATTTTAAATAATAGATATGTGCCAGCACTTCTCTGCCCTACCTTGGGACACCTCAAGCCCTGAGCTTTCCCATCATCTTTCCTCTGCCCTTCAGGGCAGTGCCTATAGCTGACCAGGAAGAGGCAGTAGGAGAGCAACTAGGTCTGTCGCAACTTCTTGCCTGGACTTGACTACCCTAGGAGCAGAGGGCCCAGGAAACTCTCCAAGCACTTCTACACAGAAGAAAATAGCTCGAGTTGAAACTTGTGTCCACATGGTCCACCGACAGATTTAGAACGCAAATTATAGCCTCGCAGGAGTCTTCACAAAGGACTCAAATTAAGCAAGACCCAGATGGAAATGAACAGAAGAGAGACAGCCTTAAGTCAAACTGTAAAGTGAACTGCAGTTTTAGTAGTCAGAGGGAAGAACTTGTTGAAACACTAAACCAAACAGTTCAGCCTATATATCAGAACTCCACTTCAGAAACCTCTTCTCCACATTTTCAGCCTGAAACTTAGTGCATGGACACAAAGTGGTTACATGTTACTCAGGTTTCAAACTGAGTTCATTCCTGTCCTTTGGACCATCTCTCAATGCCAGCATTCATCTATTTGGGCTCCAGAGAGCTCTGCATTCGGCAAAGCAGATAAAATTAGCTGCTGGAGTGAACTTGGAATACAGGGTGGGCCATTAAAAAAAGTACACGAGATTTGTAAAAGCCAAGTAAAAACTTCCTTTGGGCCAGACTGAAATCACCTAAAACTTAGAGAAATAAAGTCAACCCCCGCTTTCTCCTGCCTCCCTTCCACCCTTCCTGGATCTAAAGTGACCTATTTCCTGCTTCTTGCGCTGCCTTTCAAACCAGAGTGGCCCACAAACTAAGGAGCCTCTAGAGATCAAGGGGTAAATCAGAGGGCCTAGGGAGAGAAAATGCAGCAAAAAGACCTGAAGGAGTGTTTTTCTCCTCCTCCCCTTTTTTTTTTTTTTTTGGGGGGGGGGTGAGTTACTCTATGCAGAAGGAAGACCAAGGCATGGGACAGGAAGTAGATCAGTCCCACAGCTTGACAGTGTGATAATGGGCAGACAATGTTCCAGCTCTGTCCCTCCTCCCTCTATACTGGCCTAACAACACAGTGGTGGCCCCATGACTTAAAAAACAAAGTAAGCAAGGTGGTCATCTGGCAACAGCTCTTGCTCCCCCAAATCTAACATGTCTTAAAAGACAAGAGAAAAATGTTTTTTTTGGTGTGGGTTTGTGAGTTTTTTTTTGTCTGTGTGTTTGTTTGCCTATCTCCCAATTTCCCTTCCAGCCACAAAATCCTCCAGGTCCCTGGAAGCTGAGATAAAAGTTCAGAGAAGGCATTCAATCTGGCAAGAAAGACTGAAGGTGTGACCCATTTTTGGTCTCTCCTTCCAGAATGGAGGAAAGTGGGTACCACAAAGAGAAATAAGGAAAACATGAAGTTTCCTTATTTGAAGGAGAAATGAGGGAAAAGTTTCTCACTTAAAGAATTAGGAAGAAAACATCAGGAAAGGCGACATGTCCTCAGGCAAGAGGGAGGGAAACCCCTCTTAATGCAAGGGGACCCTTCAGAGAAGTGAAGAAATCCACTATGTTTCCCATCAGGAGAGGGGATATCTTGGAAAAATAGAGGCACACTTCAGAGATGTTGAGAGCCCATAAGAGTGGGACATCTCATGTTAGGGAGAGAACCTCTGGAGAAGCCAGGGACCCCTCCAAACATTGCAGCATCCATAGATTAGTAGGAAACCCAAAAGAAATGGAAAATATTTTGGAAAAGTGGAGAACTTTTCCTCAAAAAACTAAGGATGCAGTCAGACATATGGGCATTTCAGAGTAATGAGGGGGCCTCAGGAAAGTACAGACACTTATCAAAAACAAGGCTGTCCCATCAAAAGCAGAGAGAGCTCAGAAAATGAGAAACACCTCCTAGAAGGAGGCTTCTGACAGAAGTAGGAACACCTTAGATTAACTGAGGGACATCTGAGAGGAAGTCATCCAAATAAGTGGGGGCAGAAAAGCAGGAAAAGCATCTCAAAAAGGGGGGAAAAGGACCTATGAAAAGTAGAACAGCAACGGCAAAAGGGGAACACACCAGAAAAGTGGGACAGCACCTTAGAAAGGCTGGGATATCCTCAGAGAATGTGGGGGGGGGGTCCCTGAAAAGGCAGGGAGGTCTCCTCAGATAAGTGGGGGTATCCTAGAGAAGGAGAGGGTCCTCTAGAAGCAGGAGTGTCTCCAGAGAGAAATGGAGTCCCTCGGGGAAGTAGGGAGTTTCTAGGGAGACAGGGGGTCCCATACTTCTAAAGGGTTTAGGAGGTGGTCCTCACAGAGATGAGGTCCCTCGGAGAGGTGAGGTCCCTCGGAAAAGTGGAGGTTCCATCGGAAAAGGGGACTTCCCTCAAAAAAGGAGAGGGCCTGCCAGAGAGGCGAGGGCCCTCAGAAAAGTAGGATTTCTCACAGAGGCGGGGATCCCTGAGAGAAAGGGATCCCTCAGAGGGGATGGGATCCCTCAGAGAAGCGGAATCCCCCTCAGAAGTGGGGGGGTTCCCTCAGAGAAGCGTGTCTCCACAGACAAGGGGGTCCACGCACTGGAGGCAGTCTCCTCGCAGAAGCGGAAGCCCCGAGAAGCCCGGGGCACCGGAAGCCAGGGACCCGCCACCAGCGGCGCCGGCCCCTCACTCACCGAAGTTGCTCGGCGCCTCCGCAGGCAGCTGCTGGGCCCCAAGCTGTCTCTGGCGGCAAGGTCGGGTCCGGTCCGCTTGGGTCCCACAGCGGCAGCTCCCTCAGGTGGCGTCCGCGGTGGCGGCTGCGGCGGCGGCGACAGGACGACGGACGGACGACCGACCGACTGCGCGGGCGGCGCGAGGCGCGCTCGGGCGGCAGGGGTGCGCGTGCGCGCGCTGGGGCGCTGACCCCGGGCGGGAGGAGCTGCCGCGCCGCGCTTGGAGCCTCCGCTCGGTATAACCTCTCCGTCTCACACTGAAATTGCCCGCTTCGTAGCCCGGCTTCCCCGGTTGCTAGGCAGATTTTGTTTCGCACACTTCCGTGTTCAGGCGCGTCTTGCCGAGTGGCGGCGCCGCAGGCCAATGAGGTCCGTCCCAGGCTCCCGGGATCCGCGCCCCACAGTGGGCGTGGCCGTCTTCGCGACAGACAGCTCCCGATAGCCAATGAGCGCGCTGGCCGGCTCGCCCTCGGGATCGCGCCGGCGGCCTGGGCGGGCCCGAGGAGGTGGGACTGAGTGACTGACAGGCGGCCTGCCAATGGTAGAGTGGAGCGGGCCTCAGGGCCAGTCAGAGCTCTCTAGGGGCGGGGATTCAGCATCGGGGCGGGAATGCCACGAGGGGCGGGTCCTGGGGACGCGTCAATCCGTGGCCAGCTCGCTCGGACCCCAGAGGGCGGTTCGACTGGGCCTCCCCGCGGCCGACAACTAGCTGGGCAGGGGGTTCCCCGCAGTGCTCAGCAGGGGCGCCCCACCCAGAATGCACCGGAGGCGGCCTGAGCCGGGCGGGTGTGGAGCGAGTACGGTGGGCGGGGCCGTGTGAGGCGCCCTCTTAGGAGACTGGAGCTGTGGCCCGGCCTTTTTCCCTAGGGATTTGTTTCTCCTGTGCTCTTTTCTAACTAGAGTCGTGGGTTCGACCTTCCTCTGAGCAGAATCTTGGGGAAATTTGCCTCTGACCCCCGTTCTGAGATGAGTCTTCGGGGTTCTTTGTGTGGCCCCAGTTCTGAAGAGAATCTTCAGGAATCTTACCCCTGGACCCTCTTCTGAAGAGAACCTTGGAGGTTCTTGCCTTGCCCACTTTTTTCAGGAGAATTGCCAGGATAAGGCTGATTTTGTATATTCTGAACCCCACCTCCCTTTTCTAAGAAAACGTGGGGCTTGGGCTCCTTTCCCCTTTACTAAGGAGAATTTGAGGAATTCAGGGCCCCAGATTTACTGCCTTTCCTGAGGAGTGTTTGGGGACCATCGCCTGCCTCAATTGAACACTTTCTGGGGTCACACCCTCTTCTGCACTTGCCTGAGGAGGCCTAGGGGCTTTGTGCTCCTGGTCTTCATATCTGAAGATAACTTGGGAAATACCTACCTTTTGTGTCCTCTCAACCAAAGGAGAAATTTGAGACTTCAAGCACCTCTCTTCTCTCCAGAGAGGAATTGCTGGAGACTGATGCCACCTCATTCCTTTTACTAAATCAATGCCGGAGAATTGTGCTCCCTGCGTTCTTTCTAAGGAGTATCTGAGTATTGCAAGAAGGGCCCTTTTTCTTAACTGACCATTCCGACTCTTTCCTAGAAAACTGTGGGTAGTTAATACTTTTTCTTTTTGGAAAAGCTAGCGTTTAGCCCTCTTTCCCCTTTTTTTGAGGGGAGTTTTTCTATGCTGCTGTCTGCTCTTTTCCAAGGGTCAAATCTGTGGCCGGGACTGATCCTGTTTCCTGTCTAGCTCTTCAGCCCCAGTTTCCTTCTCTGCTTGGGTGGGGCCCTTCCAGAAAGCATTCCTGCTTTCCACTTACCCCCAGACAAAACTAATCAGTTACTCAAACTCTTGCAACAGTGTTTGCTCCTCTGCTGTAGCAGGTTCCAAAGCCTACCAGGTGTTGGAGGCCTTTGCCTGTGTCTTCCCTTAATTGTTCCGAACTTTTTGCCTGATTTTCCCCCCAAAGAACTCAGCTTTGCCTTTAGCAGGGAACCAGATGCTAATCGAATCAAAGGGCTGAAGAAGGCAACAATGAAAAAGACCCACAACACTGCAAATTCAATATGACAAACTTTTATTCCCTTACATACACACAGTGCATAGAACTGTGCAAGGTGCTGAGATACCTGAAGGACAGAACTTGTGAGCCAAGATGAAAACAAAGGAAAATAGGCCTGTTAGGCAAGGCAGAATGTTACACTAAAGAGATACCAAGAAATGTAGGAATGTAGAGGAGGAAGTGATTAAATGATAAATGGACGTGAAAGTGCTTTGTAAACACCAAGCAGTGTACCCCATGGAAAGGATTATTATTGTTACAAGTAGGCTGACATTCCTGTAAGGAAAATAAAGAATATATTCTGAGAGTCACAGGAATGGGAAGTTGGCAGGGAGCCCTGTGGGGCCTGACTCCCTGAGTGAGCTCAGTCTGGACCCAAGTGGCAAGGCTGACAGAGTCCTTGGATAGGAAGGAAGCCACTGGAAACATAAAGACAACATGTTCCCAGAGCACTTTGTTTACACCTCTGTTGTAGCATTTACCACATTCTGCAAGTGTCTGAGGCAGTCTGAATGGTCAATAAACACTTGGACTTTGGTGGCTGGCAGAGCTGGGGTTAAACCCACTCTCTAAGTAGGCCAGTTACTTTCCTCAACCATATCAGAAGTGAGAACACCCATCTCTAAAGGTTGCACTGAGAATTGTGAGCTCAAAGTGCTTTGCACCATGCCTGGTGCACAGAAGGTCTTTGGAGCTTTTCCTTTCATTCCAGTCACCAACCAGGATGCTTTCTGAGAGCAGGAATCTAGCCTTATTCATTTAAATAATCCTTCAGTGCTTTTATAGTTGCTGAATTGAACTGGGATCAAAGACCAACTCATTGTCCAACCCCTTCATTTTATACATGAGAAACTGAGAGGCCCTGAGGACAACTGTGACTTGTCCATGTCCCACTGCTACTTTGTGGCTGGATCCTAAACTTGCCTTAATCTCACTTTGGGCCTCTGTGCCCAAAGGAAAGGAGAGAAAGGAGACCTGTGCCCTTGAGCCTTTGTGCAAAGCAGAGCCTTTTTGAGAACCTACAACTCCCTGACCCTTATTTCTCTCTTAGGCGAGTTGTGGAAAGTTTCTGGATACAGGCCTAATAGAGTCCCTAACTCAGGAGCAAAGAGCAAGTGAGGGCCCTGACCAAGGTCAAGGCCACCTAAATTAATTTTGTCAAAGGGAGAGTGCAAATGAATTGAGGTTACTTCAGGGCTATCCTGTGTAATTTCCAGACTGATCCTTGGACATGTCAGGACCTATAATTACATCTCACCTTTTTATTTTAACAATGCACAGAATTTCTTTGATTCTCTGGAAAAACGCAGTGCCTAGAGGTAGAGATGTTGGATTAAGGGATGTCCTTGAAGTCTGGAATCCTAAGCAAAAACAGGAGTCCCATTGGGCTAGAAAATTGTATCCTCGAAGAATCTAAGGCAAATGGGCATTTGTCAGAAGGAGTGAAATGCCCCACCAAAATGGATGACATGAGCACAGCTTCTGAAAAAAAACCATAATCCATACCAAAGATGGGCTTCCCTTTTCACAGTGGTAGCAGCGATTGCATCTCTTTGCATCAAGGTGTGTCCCTTCCTGGGTCTGAGAAATCATGTGGGCAAACTGGATAAGTGACATTCACATCCAAATAGGGAAATGGGAGCTGAGCCAGGTGACTGCACAGGCAGCAAGGAAAGCAGGGCCTCAATGGTAGAAAAATGAGGGCCTGATGGGTGCCAGTTTGTTTGATGTTGTGGTCTTGGACAAGGAACAGTGCCTACTGACAATGAAGAATAACAGGTTAATATCAGTGAGAAGGGTACTAAGCACAAAGGTGAAAGCCCTCCAGTGTCACTCAATGACAGCAGCAGTTTAGTTGCACACAGCAAAGTAGCCCCTCCATCTTTGCCTCCTAAGATTCTTGGACTGCATAATTCATATGTGTTTGCCAAGCACTTTGAGGTCTACATATCCAAATTGCTAACCTACTGAAACTGGCATCCTTTGGCATTGGAAATGGCCTTGTTTCTCCCAGGGAAAGGGTGGTAAAAAGTCAGTGTCTCTTTCCATGATGAGCCCTACAGGCTCCCTGCCTTTGGCTTCCACCCAGATAGGGCCAGGCTTGTCTTTCCTACTGCTGCTGCTGCTGGGCCTCTGACATATCTGCTCATCAAGGCTCTGGTCCTCTTTATGAGAATTTTCTCCCAGATTATTGCCAAAGTACTGACAGAGAGTCAGGATGAGAGACTTTCTCCCAGACACACAGAAATTATAGAAACCTGTCTAGTCAGCATAAATTATCCCCTCTTCCCCTGTGTGTGTAGGCGGGATTCAGCTGGTCCTGGGTGACTGGGTGAGTGCTGAGAGGGTGGCTTGGAATGAAAGAGGATACCTAGTACCTCCAACTTATTTGTTCTTTTGAACAAGCAGCTTTTCAAGATTTCACTCATTCATTGCTATAGTCAGCCCTCCGTAACTACAGGTTCTACCAACTGCAGATCAAAAATATTTGAAAAAAAGTTATGTTGTTGTTGATGTGTATGTACTATGTCTATACTTAACACTTACAGATTTTTTTCTTATCATTTCCTATACAATAGTATAACAACTATTTACATAGCATTTACATTGTATTAGGTATAAGTAATCTAAAGATGATTTACGGTATATGGGAGTATGTGCGTAGATTCTACATAAGTACTACTGCAATTTATGTAAGGGACTTAAATATCAGCAGATTTTGGTATCTGTGGGGGTCCTAGAACCAATCACCTATAGATACTGAGGGATAACTCTAATGTATTCCACAAATATTTAATAGGCCCCTAACAAAGGCTGGGTACCATAGGATAGAGAAAATAGGTAGAGGTGCCAGGGGAAAGCATCTTTTGTTCATTCTGACCTTCAGGCCGCCTGTAACCTTGGCCATAGGCAACTGCTATCACCAGTCTCTCTCTTGCATGTCCCTCCAGAGAGGCTCTATTCCACAAATAGATCTATGAGGCCCACTTTGCTTTTGTGTACTCACACCCAAAAGCACAGTACACATGCCCTGATCTTTTAAACAGAAAGCAAATGTTCTGATGGGGGATCCTCCTTACCACAGATGTGGAGATGCCATATCTAGAATGTTCCAGCCTCTAGAATGTTCCTGAGAAGTGAGCACCATCAGCCCATATTACAGGTGCCTTGGAGCCTTTCAAGGAGGGGAGCCTTTCCCAAGACTAATTTACCTTCTTACTAGTGCAGGAGTAACTAGGATCTCCTGGTCTGGAAACCTTTGCTTTGCTCCAGGTGATACTGAGAACCAAGAGGTTGGCAGCTTGGGGGCATTTGGGGCCCGTGGCAGTAGGTTAGGTGCAATGGTCCAGATTCCCCAATGGAGCTGTCACTCATGGCTACTTAGAGGCCTATGGTCATGTGTTGGATGCCACGTGAACAAGTCAAGTGGGGAGAAACAGGCTGATGAAGAAAGGGACAAAGTGATTTCAACTAAAAATGATGACAAAGAAGAGTGGTCAGAGTGTGACACTGTGACTGAGGAGGCCTCCAGCCAGAACAAGAGTTAGAGGCTTGTGAGCAGATAGATTTTAAGAGAGACTTCAATCTTAACAAAGACTCAGCCTAGGGATGAACATTCTAGGCAGAGGGGACAGCAGGTGCCATAGTCCTGAGGTGGCAGTGAGCACAGGGCTGACTAATACTGGGACCTGGGGGAGGCAGGATTTTATTCTGAGGAAAAGAAGTAAGCATACTACAAAGTGCTATGAGCTCTGTTTCCCCAGTAAAATTTTTTGTTTGCACTCCATAATCTTCTAGCCTTCTTATTTCATTCCCATGTTCTTTTATTCAAAGATGTTCTTGAACCCCAAGGTAGCCAGACACAACAAATGAAAACACAGGGCATCTATCTATCTATCTATCTATCTATCTATCTATCTATCTATCTATCTATCTATCTATCACACCTATTTAGATTTAAAATGCTACTTTAGTATATCTCAGAGCATCTTCCATGTGCTGGGCCCTTGATAGGAGTTAGCCTGGGTTTGAACGATCCACTTCACAGGAACCCATGGCCTGGTGCCTTCAGAGGAACTGGTAAAACATGAAGCTTAGAGTCTGGTGTAGCTTGGAAGAAATGCACTAGCTTCAAAAAGTATTTTTGTCTCATACTGTGACCTTGAACTGGTGACTACTCTGTGTGCCCCAAAATCTTGTTAGATGCTCCCTGTGTACTGATTAAAATGCCTTTGTTATCCTCCACATCACAGATGTCTGTCAGGTTGTATGGTTGTAGAGCCTGACTTAGTTTCTGGCCCTTTACATGGGAGTTAAAGAAAGGATAGGAGCTTGTTTAGCACTGGCCTGCCATATTCACTCGCCATGAGCCCCAGGTAAGGCATAAAAGTTAGAAAATTCTGGAGAGAGATGATGTGGCCATGGACCACTGGTCTTGTCATGGTAGCCGAGATGATATGGCTATGGGGTCTCTATTTGTGTAAAGCCCACCCTGGCCCTGTACTCCGCAGACTAGACATGTGGGAGTCCCCATAACCAAGCATGGCCAGGGCCATTCCAGGACACAGCCAGGGAGGAGCAGATGATTCCTGAAAAATAACCTCCTTAAGTCAGCTTTTTCAGACCTAATGAGAACTAGATTCAGAGAAAGAGATCCTGAGAATGAGGGATTTGAGTTTGGCCCAGCTGGGACTTCCCTCTGTCTACCTCAGAGGACAGAGGAACTTTCTAGAGGCAGGAAGAACTTCCCCTAGAGATGGGGGACGCTGGGCAGATCTAGCTCTGAGGCATCTACTGGGGTTGGTTCATAATTCGGGCCACACTGAGCCACTGCCTTATCCAGTGTCAGAAGTGACCTGGTCCCCAGAGAAACTGCTCTTGGATTCCATGTTATAGGAGGTATCAGTGACCCCATCTTTGTCATTGTCACTGGCTGACCCATCCCTTGCCGCCATTCAGGCCTACTTATACCACCCCACCCCCGAGTTCAGTTCTGGGACATGGGCCTGAGTGTTGTGGGTGTAGAAAGACCTGAGGGGACCCAGAATTTGATCTCTTCCCGGACATGGGAACCTCAGCCACTTTCCCCATCCCTCAATGAGAGTGATTGAGACATCAGCTGTGATCCAGGCAGCACTGGATGCATGGGGCAACTACCATCCTCTAGGGCCAGAGAGGCTGGCCTCTCCCCTGCACAGAGCTGGCCGCCCTAACTCCATATGCTTGGCCATGCTGTAGTGGGTACAGCATTCCTCAGATCTCCGTCTTGGTAGCCATGTAGTAAAAGTTGGAAACATTGTCTACTCTGACTGGCTTGGCTGAGGGAGGTCTCCTGTCCTGTCACAGTATCCCCCACATGCCCCTCAATTGTCCCTCCTACAGTGCACTGCTCCCTTCTCAAAGGCAGGTCCATGCTCACTCCTATTTAAGGCCCATTGTTGGGTTCCTGATAGAATGTCCACTCCTTAAAGACAGGGAATTTGTTTGATGTGGTTCCTCCTGTGTCCCTAGCTCCCAGTAGGTGCCAAATAAACATTTGGTGAATAAATGAGGAAATAGTGTAGTCTGACACTTGGAGAACCCTGGGGATCACCATCTCCCACCCCATACATTACAGGATGGAAAATGAGAGACCCAGAGGTGCAGGTCATTGCATATCCCTGCGGATGAGGACAGCCTGGCTACACAGAAGTGTGGTGATATTCCACCCAACCCTGCCTGGTGGGGGCACTACTGTGGCCACTTGCGCCCCCTGGTGGCCGAGCACAGAGCATTCCAGGCTGCCGGCAGCAACTGGTGACACATGCAGATGAAGACAAAGTGGGAGATACACTTCCGGTTCACAATGATACTTCTGAGCAGTTGGTACTTAACCCTTTAGAGAGTGTTTGTGCTCAGAACTCTGTAGTGGCAGAACTTCCTCAGGGCCACAAGACATTTGCACTAGACAGAGCACAACTATCTACAGATGGTGTCTGAACTCCACATTGCACAGACACTAAGCGCATGGAATTGGGGTTAGAAATGACACAAAGAATGAAGCAAACACACACTGACAAAGTGGTCCCTCTCCAGAGAGATGTGTTTCAGAGAACTTTTCAGAACACATGACAGGGATGGGAAAACATGTGCTGATCTGTCTCTCACAAACTAAGAATGTCATGTCTTTAGCATTTTTGTGTCTTCAGCCATGCCACCCTGAACAAGCCTGATCTCATCTAATCTGGGAAGCTAAGTAGGGTCAGGCCTGGTTAATACTTGGATGGAAGACCACATAGGAAGACAAGGTGTGCTGTAGGAGTAAAAAAAAAAGAGAGAGAGAGATTGTAAGCTGACCAGGTCTTTGCAATCTGTGAGATCAACCAAGGTTTGCCTCACCTAAAAAATAAAAAAATAATAAAAATCACATTTGTTATAGCAGCTGTAATGTGTCAGGAGTATCGTATTTTTCATGAAGAATCATTGTAACAGTCTCTTTAACTATTTTCTGGTCTTTGAAAAGGTATCCAAAACATCAAAGTACTAAGGAAATCAAATTCACACAGAAATGAATCTTTTCCTTTCCTTTCCCAATGAATTACATTGAAATCTCACCATGTGAGCTTGAACTTGGGGCAAAATAACATTTTAAACATGTCAGCAATCCTCTCCTTCCCTGCCCTTCCTGGGGACCAGCAGCAGCTCCTCTATGGGGACAAGGGAGGGACAGGAGTGGGTGAGAGTGGATAGTGGGGCCTCCGTGGCCCTGAGGGCTCAGCTCCCTTTTTGCAGGTCGAGTGGGCACTTCCACCTTCTGACCCCAGCAGCATTTCTCTTCTTTTCATCAGCAGCTCTGAGATGGCTGAGTTTATATTGGGAGAAGAGGCTGCCATGGTTCAAATTGAGAAAGCGATGTCAGGTGCTAGACTTGGACTACAGTACAGAAATAGGACTGCCTGTCTCTCCCTGAATAGCTTTTTTTTGTGGGAAAATGTAAACCCAAAGCTCGTAGAGGCCAAGGTACAAAGCCAATACATTTTCAATTTGAAGCCCCGCAGAGCCTATTGGCCAGGGACTATGAGGCCTAGGCTCCCCTATAGGATGGCAGGGTCCTGTTGGCATTTCTGGGGGGAGCCTGGCCATAGTGACCATGAACACTGACACCTGCAGGCAGCTTGGACAAGTGTCCACGTGGCATCTGCTGGAACTGCCTGGACTTGGGTTGCCCACTTCCTCTGGGCTGCCCCATGAAACCATCAGGTGCCAGGCCTGGACCAGTATGTTCCAGGTAATGCCAAGCAGCCATAGGGAAAAGTGCCCCTGGCAGGACGACAGGTGGGAGGGAACATGGAACATGCCAGGACCATTCAGAGAGGAGGCTGGCTGACAGCCAGGTGAAAGACATGACTGGGATTTGGTGAGGGGTGGCAGAGATGGCCAGGAATAGGCAGAGTGATAGGTAGATTTCTGAGGATTGAGGTGTGTACATGTCAAGGACAACTAATGACCCCTGTCCCAGACATCTGATGCTTGAGCCAGTTGCCCTGGCTACCTGCAGCCTCTATGAGGCCCATCCCTGACTCCCTCAAGCCCTGTGGCCACCTCCTGTATTATACTTTCCAAGTGTGTCCTGCAGACCCTGAGGGCTTCTTTGCATGGTGTCCCTTTATGCTGACCTTTGTCCTGCCAGAAGGAATCTGGTTGGCATTACCAGAGAGGTTCTCAAAACTATTACCATGGCAGTTGTTCTTTGTTCACCATCTTGCATTTTGTGGAAACTTCTCTGGCAACTGCTGGTTAATTGGAAGAGTTCCACCTCTTCAGCCAGGCATTCCAGGGCACTGTTCTGAGCATAATTACTCTGCCTGCTTTGGCCACAATATGTAGGTCTCTTGGCAAGTGGGCCCCTCCTGTCTGGCTCCTTCACGTCGTCCTCTTTTCATCTGCCTTGGGACCCTTTTTGCATGTTGGCCGGGTGGCTCCTGCCTATGTCCCTCACACACGTACTCCATGTGCATCACTTCTACATCATGAGCATCGGGGGTACAGATCATGTCTTGGTTACACTCCTGTTGGTAGACTCTGTGATATTGTCTGCAAGACCTGCTCGAAGATGTGAGGTAGCCGCTGGGCATCCACCGGAACATCCCTTCAGGTGCTGTGTTCTGGAAGCTGCATGGATAATAAGGGCAAGATGGCTGTGGAGGTTATCTGTGAGGAAAGTTGCTCACTTCTGTGTGGAGGTCAGTCCCAGGTCCTCAGGAGGCTGTCAGGAACCCAGCCCCAGGTGGCCAGGGCTGAAGTGACTTCTTGTGTTAAGGGCCACTTCCTGTGAAAGACCATTTCAAGAACTACTTGCTGGTTTCCTGGTAGACCTATGCTCTGGTTGAGTGAGCTCTGAATTTGCTTCTTGCCTAAGGGCCGTGAGGCTTATGGTGGAAGAAATAACATCTAAGGCAATGAGCAAAGTCCACCCTAAGTGAAAAATCTTCCTGGGCCCAGGTTGCTGGGGATGGGCCAGAGGGAGCTAGATGTTGACAGTGGAGATGGCACATTCACTGTGCTTGGGGTGAATCATCTATACATATCCAGTGGCCATCAGTTTTGCCCTGAGGCCACGGCCCAAAGGAGTTCTCAGATGTGCTTCCAGGAGATAGCAGTGGAGGCCACCTGAGCTTCATCTTGGGGTGCAGGGACAAGAGCTACTCAAGGGCTTTAATGCAGCACAGGCAGCATCCCAGCAACAACCTTGCTTGTTAAAACTATGACACAATCCAAGAGAACTGAAAACACATGTTCAAAAATGTATGTGGCAAATCCACAGCAGTACTGCTCACTCACCACAAAGGAGAAGCAGCCAAAACGCTCATCAACAGATTAAGGATGAACAAAATGTGGTCCATACACACAATGGCATATTACTCAGTCATAAAGAGGAATGAAGTACTGACACATGTTGCAACGTGGATAAACCTGGAAAATATGCCGAGATAAGCCAGACACAAAAGGCCATATATTGTATGATCTCATCTTTATGAAATGTCCCAAAGAGGCAAATCCACAGAGACAGAAAGCCGAAAAAGGAGTAACTGCTAGTGGGGTCAGGGGTTTCCTTTTGAGGTAATAGAGATGTTGAGACTAGGTGGTGCTGTTTGTACAACACTGTGAATGTACTTAATACCACTAAATTGTACACATACAATGGTTAATTTTGTGACTTTTACTTCAAAAAGAAAAAATAAATCTGGGGATGACTCCATAGTGTAGTGTAGTGGTTAGCACGTCTGCTTTACATGCAGGTCCTGGATTCATGCACCAGGTGGAGACATGGACCATATCCTGGGTGCACCAAGTCCCCTGGGTGCACCAGGCCTCCCGAGTGCACTGACGGTGCCTGGCCCGAGGGGCACCAGGCTCCAGGTGTGCCAGGCCCCGGGTGTATGCTGCAAGCATGTGAGAGAAGATGCCCCACCTTCAGAGATCCAGTTCTTAAGGGGTAATGGCAACATCCATAGGTCAGGGATGGAAGGTGTATGGGGGGAATTAAAGAGGGGGAAAAAAAAGGGCCATGTGTTTTCTAAGAACACAGGGAATAGGACACCAGGCGTGTGGGGAAGTCTGCCTGTGGCAAGGGGCAGGGAAGAGGCAGTGCTTAGGGGCTCGTGTGTGAAGTCCTTGGGGTTCCTTCCCCTCCAGCGATGCTGGACCAGAACAGCAACAGCAGAGCGACTCAGGTTTCTACCAGGTCTTCTAGGTATGGATTCTGCATCCTTACATCTGATTGGTTAGAAGGCCCTGCAGCCCTGCTGGTTGGGCGGGGTGAGCAAGAACCTATCTTGGGGTAGCACAGGGGAGGGGCAGAAGGCAGGACACAGCAAGTGATGGCTCCTGAAAGTGATTTTACTTTAAATACATAGAAAAAGAAATCCACAAACGAGAAGCTATGTTCTATGGTTGTATCTTTTAACAATGTTTTGCATTTATAAATTTTTGTTTTCCTGATTAAAAGCACCAGCTGAAGTTACAGGCTGCTAAAACCATATTACAAACCCGTTAAAAGACATTATGACAAACATACTTATTAAAAACCCTTTAACAAAAAGACAATGCAACCAAAAACCCACCGTGCCAGGTAGCCCTTATTCTATTTCTTTGTCTGTGTTCCAAGTAAGTGGGATGGGTAGTGCTTACCCCAGGGAGAGGATCCTCACCCCACCTGTGGGAACTTGCAGGGACCTAGCGGGGGAGGCAGCTGTGTAATTTTGAGGGAACCTAGGGGCACCTCTTGGACCAGCACCTTAGACCTACAGGCTCAGGGCCACTACTGCCAATAGGAGAAGGTGAGAGGAGCACACAAGGGTCCAACCAGCTTTCAACAACTGATCTGACAAGAGAAATCCTTCCACCACTATGGTATACTCCATAAGCTGGAGAGTTTGGAGTTTGCTTTTTCTAAATAGTTATATGACACTGTGCAACATCTCCCTGGTAGCTTGCTCGCTCCTTGTCTTAAATTCTTATGACTGAGAAACTGTGAGGCATTGAATGTGGACTCACAGTAAAGTATGTATGCCAGCTCAACCTAACTGGAAAATGCTGTGGTGAAGGAGAGGTTCAAAACCGTACACACAGTTTGGCTTCCATAAAGCTAGAGTGGAATATTAAATATTGAATTTTTAACTGTAAACTTAAGAACTTATCCTTAACCTTACACATACATAGATAACAGAGTGGTCACTAAAAGCACTTTAACATCAGAACAGACATTAAATTTTGAGGTTCTTATTTCAACTGCTCTACATACAAAATGCCCTAGAAGCAACAAAAGGCTTAAATAAATACGCAGAGACAAACATGATGTGCAGCGTGATTGAAGTAATGTGGGTCTGGAGAGGTTGGATAGTGTGGGGTCCAAGCTGGCAGGTGCAACTTGGGTGAGAGAGGGTTCCGTCCCTTGGGTGGGGGGAAGGCCTAGGGGACACCCTTTATGGGGAAGGAAGACAGAATGGAAACAGTTTGTGGCTGGGCTTACACTCTCCACCAAAGGCCTTGCAAACCCAGGGTTATCAGCCAAGGGAACAGCCGGAGGCAGCCCTGGGGAGCATGAGACAGAGCCAGCCTCTCCTGGATGATGCAGAGAAGGTGGGTCCTCTTAGAACAAGCCCCGGCCAGCCCATCCCTCTGGCAGCTCACTTGCTCACCTGTCAGTGGCCCCCAGGTGTGCAGCAGGACCCTGACACCAGCCTGGTGAAGGCAGTGGCCCAGGACAGGCTGACAGTCCTGCTTGCGGCTAAGGCACACCTAGGCTCAGAGGCTAAGCAGCTACCTGAGCAATCCCAGATAGTTTCTTCTGTCACAGACATTGAGGCTTCAAGAAGCTGTCTTCACAATACAAGAGTAACAAGACTCAAACTCACAAGCCACCCTTATCAGCAAGACTACTCACCATCCCTCAGCGGGGCACCATTCCCACACATCGGAAGCTGGAGAGGTGGTTACCTTAACTACCCCCAATCGGTCCATCACCCCCAGTGCACCTCCTAAACTATTTAAGAAGTGCACAGAACTGAGCACACTGTTTGGGCCAGGTAGATCCTCCTCGAGTCCAGCTTGGGAAGAGGTTTCAACGCTATCCTGAAATCTAAGACAGGTAGATCTATTCCTCCTCCCTCCTGAAGGTAGGGTCGGCTGAGCTCCAGGCATCTACAAATGTCCTCTGCCTAGGAGGCCGCGGAGCTGCCCCAGCCCCTTCATTTGGCATCCTGAGTTGGGCTGAGGAGGGTCCTTCCCCCTCTCCCTGGCTTACTACCCCATGGTATGAATGCTGACACGGGAAGGCAGCTGGTGCTAACACAAGTCTCAGTTCTGGCTCCAGCTCTGATAATCAACACATATGCGCACGCACACACACACGCACACCCATGTCTACAGCATAGGCAAACACACATACACCTGTGTCTACAGCATGCATACACATGCACACCGTGTCTATAGCATGTATACCCCCATGGCAAAACAGAGATCCAGTCAAGGTGCAGAAGTTTGGAAGGCAAGTTCCTGGGTTCCCAGGGCCCTTGACCAGAGGCCCCAGCTGTCAGAAGGATGGACGCTGGAGAGAAAAGCAAGCTGGGAAAAGCATCATAGCAGGGCATGCACTTTGTCCCTGACGTGAGCAATCACTTCTTCCTTCCAATTTCGGGCCCGAAACCAGCGTCTTGCCCCTGGGCTCTGGAAGCTGCCACGAGAGCAGAGGAAACATTCCAGCCTGGCATAGAAGCCCATGTGATGGAAGTCAGTTGGCGATGCCACCTACCCTGACACTTCCCACCCAGATGTGCTCCCCAGCAGGCGTAACTAAGATGTATAGGAGGCCTGGCAGTTCAAGTCCATTATAAAAGATGGCTCTGGAAAGTTGGCTCCAATATCCCACCTGCGAGCCTCAGCACTGAGGTCCTGTGTGCAGTGGGAATGCCGGCTGGCCCTTCCTAGGAGGGTGGGAATTGAACCAGCATACTCCCAGGGACTTGGAAGCTCTGGAGACAGTCGAGAAAGAAGCCTGGGAACACTATGCCAGCATGCCTCTGAGGAAAGGACAAGTGCCATCTGGGTGGAAGTCAGAAACACACCAGGCCCTGCAGAGGCCCCGAGAAGCTGGGCAGACCCCTCCAGGGTCCTCACAGGAGGCTAGCCAGGCTGGTGTTGGGTCCATTCTGAGCTTGGAACTGCACAGGGGGCGGGCCATCTGTCCACTGTGGGAAAAGAGGACACACAGATGAGGTCCTTGCTAGGGAGGGACAGGGTGTGCTGGGCTTTGTGCCTGCATCTGTAATGCTGCCCTCCACTGGCTAGTCACCCAACTAGGGTCCTTTGTGCTCCACACCAGAGTCAGATGGGCCCTGGCTATATTACCCACTTGGGTACTAGTGCCATCTCTCATATCTGACAGGCTCCTGAGGCCAAGTTAGGGATTGCTGGAGAGATGCAGAGAGATGGCAGCCAACTGTGTACTTCTATGCTCCACAACCAAGGAGCTACAGGCCAGGTGCGGGCCCTGAGGAGCCAACCAGTACCCCTATTCTGACCATCCCCGCTCCAGAGCCCATACCGTGATGAGGTTGTGCTCCGGAAGGCTGCAGGCCTCAATGTGGTCCTGCAGCAGCTGCTGGGAGAAGTTCTGGTGCATCTGGGCGGCTTCATGGGCATCCATAGCGTTCCCACAGGCCTTGTTCAGGTCTGAGGGTGAGATGCACACAGGGTGAGCTCACCTTGCCCTGCCAAACACCCTCCCCTTGGGTATAGGTGAAGCCCTAAGGTCAAACCCAGGTTCCACCAGTGGGTTCCTATGCACCTGATACATCACTTGAGCCCTATCTTGGGATCACCCAAGTCCACCTGCCAGAAGCCCTCATACATACCATCAAGTGTTATTGAGTCATGTGTCCTTGGAAGTGGGTGAGCAGCAGGGCCCGTGGGGGTAGATACAAAGGTTGGTTGAGTAATGCAGGCCCTCAGGCATATGAGGGCTTGCTTGAGCAGGGCACTCAATACCCAATTCTGAGGCAGGAGGACTGAATGGGCTCATAAAGCCCACTGCAGGAGCAGCCTACCCACTACCTCCTCTCCAGGGCCCAGAGCTAGTCTGTAAATAGGGAACCAGCAGTAATAGTGCTGCATTCTGCTGAGTGCCTTTTCTGTGCTCAAAGTATCCCAGCCAGTCCTGCCTGATAGGACGAGGCCAAGCGCCAGGGGTCACAGCCCATCTTCACCCAAATAGATGCCAAGAATCCAGATGTCTTGTGGATTCCAGAGAGGCTGAAGCAGACTCTGCATTGAGCTGACCCCATAAATAAGCATAGTGACCACTGCCCTCAAATGGCCTCCTAAGAGCCTGAGAATGTACTAGAAATGAGGCCTGTAGAGACCAGGTTGAGAAGAGGCTGAATAGAGCAGAGGCCGGTCTGGGCATCTCTGATCTATGGGAAGGGCTGGTTGCTGCACTCACCTCTCAACAGAGCCGACGACCACAGCTGCACTGACATATCTGGGATCTTGCTGGCCAGCTGCATGGCAGGCACCACCATGTTGTTACTTTCCTGTCGACCAAGAGCAGCCAGGGAATGGGGGGAAGGGGACTGGGGCAGGCAGCAGGGATAGTTCAGACCCTACCTGTTATACCTAGCCTAGGCTGTGCCCTCCTGTTGCCTGGCAAACTCTTACTTTAGAGCCCATCTCACATGGCCTCTGTATTCAACCACCTCGGGGGAAAATAAACTGCCCCCACTCTTTGGCTATGTGTGTGGGGCATGGCTTCCATGGCAATTCCATATGCCTCTGCCTTTGTCTTTACAACCAGAGAAGGTGGCACTGATGGTAGTCAGCTCTGGATCCAGATCAGGAACCAACTAGAAAGGCAGATTCCAGGATCCCAGAGCCTGGGAGGAGGCAGTAGTCTGCCCAGTGGGAGTGATGAGGGAAGAATGGAGAAAGAAGGGAGGAGTCTGCTCCTTTGGGAGGCCACCTCAGACATGTGGGGCTATGTTAACCATATGGTAACCCTCTAACCCCGACTATGTGTGACTGCACAGTGACGCCATCCCCAGTTCCCAGGAAGAGCTGAGAGAGCTGTTATGAGTCACAAACACCCATCCCTGACTCCATGATGACTGGTAGCGCTGCTTTGTCCTTGCTCATGAACCATGAGCCTCAATGGCTGCAATGTTGGGTTCAAGGTGACACTGGGAGAATGCCCTTCACAGCAGCCTGGAGGACACTTGTCATATAGCTGAAAGACTTACAAATCCTCAAAATCAACTCCTAAGTCCTGGATTCAACACAGCTATAGGTGTGCAGGCACACAAAAGCACGATTTCACACTCCCTTAACTAGCACCTCGAAGATGAGTTCCAGGTGGACCTCTAAACTTTTCAAAGATGAAACAAGACCTTCCAAGACCTCCGAATGCATAACAGAACAGGAAAAACCAGCCTCCTCCTCTAGGCCCAAGACTGGGTCTGTCTGGAAGCCACCTGAAGGAGTGTCTCCCTCAGCTCTCCTATGCCAGTTTGGGGTTGCCCTACAAAATTGGGTTTTGAAAATTTGTATGACCCTGAGGTGTTCTGAGGGAGACCACCCATAAACTTGCAATACTCATGGACACTAGCCTATCAGGTCCAAAGTGGCATTGCCTGTGTCTGACAGTTTCTCCCCTCCACACCGAGAGTGACTTGAGGCAAGGCATGGGTCTGAGGGCTCTTGGGGGCCCATGTCACCCCCATATGGGCCCAGGCACACAGAAGTAGTGCAGGGTCTCAAATAAATTCTATAAAATACCCCAGGATCACCCCAAACATGAACCAGAGCTGTACCTGAAGAGCTGCTTTGCCCAGCCTGCCCCACTCAAGGTGGCTTCTGGAGATGTCTAGACAAATGAGAGCCAGGGAGGTCTCGCTCTAAGCCTGGGTCTGTAGTTTCTGGCTGTGTGACCTTAATCTCCCCATCTGGAAATGGGGTAATCACAGCCACACTGAGACAAGGCACACAGCCTGTATTCAGTGGGGCTTCATGCTGCCCCAAAACACATACCAAGGCCACTGTTCTCACTGTGTTCAAAAGCTCAGGGGCAGAGTGACAGAATGTTCTAGAAGGAGCAGAGCTGTACTCAGAAGGGAGAACCCAGAGCTCACCCTTATCCTTTGATGGTGATATCACTAGTGTTCAGGCCACAGCCACCAGGACCTGAGCAGTAAGACCTGCTGGCCTTCACAAACGCTTGTCACATGGTTGTGGGGAGGGGAACCTGCCAGGCTCATTAAAAATGCTAATTCTTAGGGAGCCCTGGGGTTTAATCAGATAAAACTTTACAGGCCAAGACACTTGACCTGTGACATCTTTCCTGTGAAAACAGCTCAAATGAGGGTAGCTAAACTACTGAGCAGATGTAGCTTCAAAATTCTCACTGCCATTAAAAAAAGTTCTGATACAGTGGGGCAGAGAAAAACAAGGTGTAAAATTATAAAACAGCCTGACAAATAAGACCTACATGTGGGCAGGGGCAAGCAGTGAAAACAGGCAGAAGACAGAGAACATGCAATGATTTTCAATTTTGCTTCTTAGAATTTCTATGATAAATACGTCATATCTTATAATATGAATAAATATTTTATTTAAAAAACTAAAAGCCTTGTGAGGTCAATGGGTGAGAGCAGGCAACAATGCATATCTGATAGGGAGATGTGGAGTTCGCTGATCTCACAGGGACCAACCCCAGGGGCTACTCTGGATGAGAACAAGGGTAACCTGAGGATGATGTGTGTGCTGGGAAGAAACAGAGCTGAAAGGATTATAACCGAGGACACATCTCTGTCCCAAGTGTTAACATATAGAAGGGGATCTGCTTCAGCCCTGCCAGCTCCAAGTAGCCCCAACAACCCACTTTCTAGGGACCCAAAGCTCCCCTGCTGGCCCCCCTCCCCCCGCCCCCCAGGCTTTTGAGCTAGGGCATTCCTGCTCTTGCCAAGCTTCATGGAGCATGGGGTCTGGGGAGTCACTCAGACAAGGTCATCGAGGAAGGGGCACAGAATGAAAGTGTTGATTGGTGATGCCCCCCACAAGCACCATGATGGCCCTTTAGCCCAACCCCAAGCACTCACCCTGTGGTTCCCTAATACATAAAAGATGTGGCCCAGGAGCACCAGAGAACAGGCTGTGAGCCGGTTTAGGTCCTCCGCGTTGGACATCTTCAGAGTTTCCCGCAGAAACCGCCTATGTGAGGAGAACAAACTGAAGCCCTCAGCAAAGCCCACCTGGCAGGGGAACAGGTCCTGGGCAGTGTCGGGGAAGAAAATTACCCCGAAGGCTGCCCTCTGCAGCACTTACTTGGCCTCGTTATAGCGTCCCTGGAAGAAGGAGAAGAGCCCGCGCACGTAGAAAGCTGCTGCTCGAAGGCAGTGTGAGCTGCAGGGAGAGTAGAACATCACAACTTGGTGGGGTTTTTGTGAATGCAAGAGTCTTACAAAAGAGGAGTGGATGGTAGGGGTGGTAGTTGTGTGCAAGGTACTGGGTAACAGGGCAGTCAGGGGCTCCACGGGCACTGGAACCATCCCAAAGAGCAGAAAAAGCATAACACAGCTGGTAAAGTGGGACCTCAGTGTGGGGCCACCTACCTCACAGGGAAGCTGTGGTCAGGGTTGATCCTCTCCAACAAGCTGTACAGCTGCGGAGGAAACGTCAGTTGGGATCACTCTGCATTTTTAAACGTGAGAGAGTTTGGCTCCAAATATGCTACCAAGTTGACTAGGGCTACCTCACCCTGAATTCCATGCCTCAGCAACCTACCAAGAAAGGAAGCAGGACCTGCAAGCACAGGTGAGGGAACTATGGGACACTAAATAAGATTCTCACTTCTTTACACTCCTATGAGCATTAAGGCCTCCAGTGCAAAGGGTCTGGCGTGGGGTACTTGCACCCATAGCTTACCCTGCTCTGTGCCAGATGAGGGGTACATGGGCAACTGTCTAGTTCTAGCCTTTCTATGGTCAGAGGGGCCCAGCCTAGAGGGGCAAGCTGGTAAGATAAGCCCATGTAGGCCTGGTTGCTGAAAGTGGGGGTGGGGTTATCTGGAGGTACAGGGATCCTGAAGACTGATAAGAAGCACTGTGACTAATGTTTTAGGTTCCCTCTGGCTGCTGTGAGGAGACTGGATTAGGGATGAGGCAGTTCCTGGTTGCCCCCACAGCTCTTCCAGGAGGCAGACTAGGGGAAGGAGTGGGAGGCAAAGACACAAGGAAGCTGAGCTTCCCCATGACCTGCTAAGCATGCCCCATGGAGCCCATGCCTGGTACTCAGATGACTCTGCCCACTGTTTTCTGACTGCCAAGTGACCAAGGCTGGCTGGGCTTTTTTGCTCCCTGTAGCAAAATCTGGGTACTCAGCTAAGCTTTTTGTAGATAAGAGATGATGGTAACCTGAACTAAAACGAAGGTTGCGAGGTGGAGAGAAGTGGTTGAATCTGACGCTCTGGAGATAAGATCACAGGGCTGTGGCTGGGGCAGGGGGCGGGGCGTAGGGGAGAAGGCCAGAGATCTCACAGTTGAGGGGTTACAGAGGAATCTGATGTGAGGGCACTTGTCCTGTAAAGATAGGCCCTTAGCACCCTGCACCCTGTGATCCCAAGTCTGGGGGATGAGGACAACCTGGGGCCCAGTGCAAACAACAACTCAAGCTGCTCTTCAGAAGTGAGCCAAAAGGACTCCCTACCATGCTACAATAGACAGTTTGAGGTAAAAGAAACTGGATTTGTTCTGAGAGAATCAACAAAGCTTGGCTTGTTTTCAACAGAGAGAAATGTTACTTGGCCAAGGGACATTTCTGTCCCAGATATGGCCTCCCTCGGCCACACCACACTCTGAGGGCGGATACACTGGGGCTGCTGAGATGGCCAGTGCCCAGGACTCTCTCCCCCACAGTCCCTAGATAAGTTAAAAGATACCAAACATGAAGCATGTCACCTACTACCTCTTGGTGTCTATTTCCTTCCCGTATATACACACTCGCCAGGTTGGTCACGATAAAGGCCCACAGCTCCTGGTGGTTGGTTAGCTGGAACAGAGACATGGGGCATTAGGGGTCACTCACAGCATTGGAGCCAAGCAAATGCTAGCTGGTGTTTACTATGGAATACTTTATTCTCTTCATTTCATACATATACCCCTTGTCTGCATCCTGAACTTAAGAACAGTACAACTGTTAGTTCTTTGCACTATAAAATTGTCATCTGTATCACAAGGAATTTAGGAAACTGAGGAAAGGGTACCAGCACTCTGATCCTGCCCTCAGAATGCAATATGTTTTGGTCTATTTTCTGCTTGTTTTTCAGAACTGAGACCTAGGCTGCCCCTCCCTTCACATCAGTTGGTGACCTTGGGACCCTGTGTTCACTAACATGGCAGAGGTACATGCCAGTCCTAGGGAGGGCCCTGCCAGGTAGAAGGCCAGAGATGCCACTGATAGCTGGCAGTAGACAGACTACGGTCTCCAGTTCTTCTTGGGGACTGAGAATGGCCAAGAGAGGGACCAAGCTGAGTGGCCTGAGCATCACCCAGACCCTGGTTCCCTGTGGGGCTGAGGAAGCACAGCTATGCAAGAGGCTGAGGGTACCTAGGTAGTGCAGACTCCACCTACAGAAAAGGCCCAGAGGATCCTCCAATGCAGCAAAGACACTCTGGTTCGTTTGTTCTAGGACCACAGGAAAAGCTCATGTTTGGGGCCAGAAGGGTTGGGTCCATGTCCTGGCTGCACCATTTCCCTCATTCCCTTCTGGCTGTCATTCCCTCCTGGCTGATGGGGGACTCCCTGGGCATACAAAATCACAGCAGCAGCAGCCATTTGTGGGAAGTGAGATGAGGAGGGGCCAAGAGAACTTCATGGGCCTATACAATAAGTGCAGGCAGTAGGGGCAGATATGGGGAGTCCCAACAACCCAAGCTGACCATTGCCCAGAGGAGTGAGAATGGATGGAAGGTCCTGGAGGGCAGTAGGAGCATGCTGCCTACATCCACAGCCCTGCAGAGCATATTGAAGCAGTAAAACCATATGAATCCAACCCTGAGTGTGAAGAGGTCTGGAGACTGGCATGAGGAGCAGAACAAAGCTACTCATCTGATGTCAGGGGGCACTTGACATCCCAGAGACCTCACCTGAGTCACAGAGCTGCCCCCACATCCCAACATCTCTGATTGGGGCCTCCATATGACCACTGGAAGGAAACTATTGCCAGTCCTCTTCCTGGGAGGATGTCAGGGTCAAGTTGAGGATATGTTTATCTGGTCCTGAGCAAGGTGGGCAGAGCTGATACTTGCCACTGGGCTTTTAACTCCCGGGCCTGTCAACTCTACAAGGATGTGGCACCAGCCTTCTCCCAGGGCCCGACAGGACGCCATCTGAGGCTAAGACACCCCCTAGCGGAACTCCCACCCAATGTGGTAACACCAGGTATCCTCTGCCCCTAGAGCATCCAGGTCATGGGGCCACTGCAGGGTCAGGACATACTCAGCTTCGTGTCTCAACTCTATGTGACAGTTCTTGGAACCTCCTGAACCCCACTGGGTGACTGCATCTTCAGTTATGACACAAGCCATCACCAGTCTGGTGGGCTATTGGGAGGGCTGGCTGGGAATCAGGAGTAAAAGTGGCTAAACACACTGTGGCACCAGTGGGTACCAGGCTTTCCTTAGTGGCTGGCTTTCAGATTTGGCAGGGGAAGCCCCACCCCAGGCTGACCAGAAGCCCCCTTGCCCACAGTCATTTGTTGTCAGGTTGTGCTGCCAGCACTGGTCTTGTCCCCATCTAAGAAGCACACGACCTGCCATGGATAACCCCAAATAAAGTGCATCACTGTAACAGCTGGCATGAATGTTGCAGAGTTGCCCGCTGACCAGTTGTGCACGGCTGTTGTCCTCATCACAGCCCATGCCCGACTCCTTACTGAGAAGCACTGCCCGCCCAATAGGGAGAGGGCCGGCACCTTACCCGCAGGGCTGTGGTGAACTGGGCTTCCGCGTTGTCCATGCAGTTGACAGAGACACAGTACAGGCCCTGGATGAAGGAGACAGTGAGGGCTCAAAATCTCACCGCTTATCCAGGGTTGCATGGCTGCACCCAGATGAGCCTGACCAGTGCCTCTGAGATAGCTACACCTGAGCTTTTGCTCTGGTAAGGAGGCACAGAGATGGCAAGCTGAGTTATTCTTTCCTCCCAGGACCTAAGTCAACTTAAACTTAAAGCCCATTGGGATCGTTCTGCATTCTGCCTGGGATGATGATTGCAGGGTTGCTCATTGGGGCTGGGGTGGGCAGCCCTGTGGACTCACCAGCAGTGTATGCAGCTGTGCTGCATGGTTGGAGAAGAGCCGGGGTGACTGCTGGCACAGCTGGCAGACCTGGGAGATCTGTTGGGAAAGAGTATGCCTAATGTCACAAGGCCTATAACCTGGGACCTGGTGTCCATATCCAGCCTGCCCTAACTTGGGCACAAAGTTCCAATGGATATGCCCATCGTAAGGGCAAACAGTAGCCCTGACATCCTTAAGTGACCCTTGTCCGTGACCTGCTTTCTCCTCCCTTTCCAACATGTCTCGGCCATCTGAACCTTTGCCCTGCTCAAGGTGCTATGCCCTCTCAGGCAGGTGGGCAGCAGGGGATACATGGGGCAGGGAGGGGATTGCCATCAGGGGACCCCAAGGTTCCAGACCCCATATTCCTTGGACATACAGGCTTTTAGAGAAAGGCCCACTGACTTCTCTATCCCATTGTCTGATCAACTGTGCCCATTCAAGATCAGAAACTTCTAAGTTATCATGGAATAACTCAGGTGAATGTCCTGTCTATGCACACTAGGCAAAGTTACATTCTCCCACGTGGCAACTCCTGAGACCTTGCAAACTTCAACCACCTGCTCTCCTGCTCCCCCCCACTCCCGCCTGTGTGCGTGGCCCTCAGTGGCCTCACCTCCTGTAGTGCAGTGGCCTTGTGTCCCGTGACAAGCCTGCACATTATAATGTGCTCAAGCAGGATCACTTGGAAGGAGGACAGGATGGGGCTGCAGTCAAGCACTAAGGGCGAGAGGACAGTGAGCATTCCAGGCAGCTGGAGAAGCTGAGGAAAGGCCAACCACCACACCAACCCCTCAGCCACCAGGTCTGAGCCTACTTGCTCTGCTGAGCACCAGCCCCGCATTCAGCCCATTACTTCACTCATGCTCACTACACCATTGAGTGATGGGTTCATCTCTGTCCAGGTGGAGAAACAGGTTCATAGCAGGTTCTGGTGACTGGAGTGTTTTAAGAGTAAGAAATCCCTGGAGGGACTTGTTTTCTACTCCCATCCATCATGACCCAGCCTCATGCTCAAGAACACTCTGGACATGGTGGCTTCTAAAATTGCTGACACTGCCAGGAAAGTGAGACTGTGTGACAGCCTCAGGCAGCAGTGACGGGGACCCGGTATCTGGTTGCTCCTAGTGCTGTCCTTACACTGGAACCAGAGAGCACAGCCCTTTCCCAATTTGGCTAGAGGGAATAAACTATGATCCCTGAGGGCTCCAGTTTTCTGGTCAATGGCTCCTCCCCCAGCAGCACTGACATAGAATGGGTAAGCAGTAAGAGAGACACGGAACCAGAGCTCTGTGTTCCTCTAATCAAAGGTGCTTGGTCCCACAGGATGAATTAGTCAAATGTCCAGAAGAAACCACAACCTTGGCATCAGCTGTCAGTCAGCAAGAGCCGAGTTCCAATCCTGGCCTCACCCTGAGCACAATCCGTGTCACAACACTGATAATAGGACCTATGCCCTGTTTCAACTGTTATCTTCTACAGGCCCTGGTGGGATATTGCAGTCAAAGCCATCTTATACAGTGAGGGGAACAGATGGCACAAGACCCCTAGCCAGGGATCAAGGGTCAAGCCTAGGCATGGCTTGCTCTGCCCTAACCCTAGATCATTCCCATCTGCCAACTGAGGTAACAAAATCCACAGCGCAGGGACTCGTGGGGACCACTTAGAACTATAGTCTTTCAGAGTTCCTCAGGCCCAACAGAGGTCATGGTCAGACTCTCCACCAGGGGGAGCTGTGGCCAGGCGACCTACTCAGCCCAACTTACTCTTGAGCTTCTCCAGCTGCATGAGGGCCTTGTCTGTGTACTTCTGTGCCTTCTCCAGGTAGCCAGCCTGCATGGAGTGCATCACGGTCACCTGGCGACAAGACCAGACAGTGGTGGTCACCAGGGCCCTCTCCTCGTCTGCCTGGCCCCCGGCCTTGGCCTCAGGAACTGACCAGGTAGACGAGCACGCACATGTGCTCCTTGGGCAGCCAGTGGAAGAGGTCAGCAGGGTTGCTGGGCAGGATCTCGTCATCGTGCAGCGTGGAGATGGTCTGGATGCACTGCTGCAGCTGCTTCAGGCATGGCTTCACGCTCTTCACCTACAGTAGGTGGGCGGCACCCATTCACTTGAGTGCACGCCCACTCCCACCAGATGCCTACTCACAAGTTCCTTCTTCCCTGGAAGCTCTCCCCATGTCTACCACCTGCAGGAAGCCTGCCCATAGATGGGGCAGCAGGCTCTCAGGGTGTGGGAGCAAGGTCAGGTGGGACATCTGTGGGACTGAGACTCAGCCACCACCTAGTGCTGGGCCCAACACCAAGGCTCGGGAGAGGCCTGTCCAGAGATCCTCTGTGAGCCACATTTCCTCCTTCCTGAAGTGATCCTGAGAGGGCAGGACAGGGCTGAAGCAGCTAGTAGTCATCATCGGGGGTGGGATTTTGCCTCCTGGTCCCAGAGCCCTGCAGGTGCTGGGACTTATATTAACTAGTCCCTGAATACTGGGAAACCCTGTCCCAAGGCCCCACAGGACATCGCCACAGCAGTCAGCACGCTATGAGTCTGCTTTGTGTTCCTATGTATTGAGGAAGTGCTTGGCTCAAGAAGTAAAGATGGACACAGGTGGGGAAGCTAAGCAGCCCCTTACTAATGAGAGGCCTGCCTGGCACTTTCTGGGGCTCCATCTGCAGCCTCCTAGCACCCAAGGGGCCCAGTCTGTGATCAGTCACTGAGACAGGGGCAGGGCGAGGTGGATGGGGCAGAATCTCCCAAAGTTTGAGACTTTCACCCAAATACAATATAGCTACTTCTCAACCACACGAGGATTATGGACTTGAGTCTCAGACACAGCTGATCCTGTGAGTCTCTACTTGAACCCCACAAAGCTCTCATCAGCTGGGGGTGGTGAAAAGACACTGCTTAAGCACCTGCTGTCTTAGGCACCTTACAAGAATCATCATTGTTTACTCACATGGATACCTCAGATGTCCTTATAAACCTGACTGTTTACACCTTGTGAATATGTGAAGCCAGGCTACTCTCGGAGCCCCCTCTGCCTGCAGTAGAACAGCACTTGTGCCAGGGTATGTGGGGGAGCTAAGCCCTGAATAAGATGACAGGGTATGTGGGGAGCTAAGCCCTGAATAAGATGCACTTTGTGGTGAGGGACAAAAGACGATGATAAGAGGAAATGTCTTGGCCTGCCTGCCTGCTCCCCAGCAGTCCTCCTGTGGGAAGCATTACGCACCTGCCCGGCATCCAGGTAGTGTGTCACCTGGAGCACCAGGAAGAAGACACGAAGAGACTCCTTCTGGATGGGGTTCCCCTGCCAGTTCTCGACAATCTGTCCACAGAGGGTCAGTAGCGGGTGGACTTCTTGCAACTTGCGTTCCATCAGTAGCAGCTGGGGAAGAGAGGAACAGGCACTAGGATCCCCTTCCGGTGCATAAGGCCATCTGCCTGCCACCCACTGGGGGACTGCAGGCTTCATGCAGGGAGGCCACGAAGCTAGGCTGGAACCTGGGTCCAGGCTGCTGCTTCTTCAGCATAAATCCTACAACCTCGAATCTGAGTTTCACCTCTGAACCCAGCTGGAGAACAGGTCTTGCTCTTGTGGCTATCTGTTGTACTTATGGGTCTGGGCACCCAAACGGCTGCACCATGGAGAGCAGGAACCCAGCCTTGTATCCACCATACCAACCTCATCCTGCTCAGCCCCATCCAGCTCAGCCTCAACTTACCATCCCTTTGCTGAGCAGGAACAGTGCCCTGGAAAAGAGAAAGGGGAGTCAGTCTAGGAGGCCCAGCTGCCTCCTAGAATGACTATGCCACTACAACACTCATAGGAACCAATGAGCTCCACAAAGGATGGTTAAGCAGATGACAGCAGCTCCCGGCCACTCCAATGAGGTTGGTTTTATTTATGAAACTACTCTGTCCTATTTGGTCTTTCTTTACTTTTTGCCTAATTTAGACACTCATTGTGGCTCAAGGGCCCAGAAGGCATAGATGGGTGCTCAGAAAGCATGGATGGGCAGGATTAAAGATGTCATGTCCCCCACAATCTCACTCTTGTTGACAAAGATGATTAGGGTTCTGCACTGGTGGACAGCATAGGGCGGGGGGATGAGCGGGCAGGCCTGGGCATCTGAAATGAAATCTGTGCCTCACTGTGGCCCCTCAGTGCTCCCCTTCCTTCAACCGACTGAGCCCCTCAGATCCTCTTGAGTGTTAAGGGGTGAAAGCAGGGAGCTCCGGGCACAGCGGCCTTACCACCTGCCATTTCTACCTGCAGCAGGCAAAAAGACCAGATTTCTATTCTCTCTCTTAAATCTTTCTGCACTTCTAAACATGTGCACTGCTGTCATCACCAACAAAATAATAAAATAAACATGTTAAAAAGTTCAGGAGACAGCTAAAACAATGGGAGAGGAAGCTTGGGAGATAGTAGCTGCCTTTAGGAACAGCAATGGTCATGCAGAGCCCACAGGCCTCAGTTTGTTTGATGTCTTAGTCTCTGTCCCGCTAGCTTTGTTAGAGTCCCTGTGTGCTGCAGCCAAAAACCCATCAAGTGGGCACCGTTCTCCCTGTTTTATGTGTGAGGAAACTATGGTGTGGTGGGGAGGGCATAGTCACACAGCCTGCGAGATGTCTGTTCCAGGTCACTGCACCATTCTCTGTTGTTGTTACCTCATGGTGTGGACACTCTAGGTCTGCCTGCCTGCTGTGCAACTGTTGAAACCTAAGGCTTGAAACTTCACATCAAGGTTCCCATGTTGTCACACAGGAAGCAATTGTTCAAAGGCCCTATATCGATGGTTGGAGGTCCTGGACCCTGGTGGAGCTTACCCAGGCCACCTGCCCAGTGGTACAGAAGCTTGTCTAGGGATACCTGAGCATAAACATACACAGTGTGTGACTATCTTTGTGCCCTGCAAGGCGTGAGTGTCATCACAGATCCAGTGACAGCTACAGCATGAGGGGGCAGGGAAGAGTCAGGAATGTGTTACAGTTGCTATTTCAGGGCAAGATGGCTGAGGGATGAGAACAGCCTATGGCCCCATGGGAACTTGCAAGTCCAGAGCTCAGAGAATGAAGGTAGCAACTGTTTTGTCCCAACAACATGGGATAAGCTCAGCTCTGTGATATAGAACTTTCCAGAACCCCAATGACACAACAGAATAAGAGCACTGCTGCCTGGAATCTGACTAGTGCAGAGGATTTTTTTCTTTTGGGGTGGGGAGAAGAGACAGACCAGAAGCCTTCACAGAGAGCACAGAGTGAGGCACCTATGGCCTTTGACCCCTGACCCCCAGCCCTAGGGCATAAGTCTCCAGATAGTCTAAGCAGTTGTATGCATAACATGAACCTATGTCCCTTCTTTATATAAATGCCCATTTATTCTGTCTGCTGTTTTCACCTAAAAGCTTCCTGGCATCCCAAAAAGAACACTGCAGTTGCCTAAGGTGCTGCCACGTAGATGCACATGCCCTCTGCAGACGCCACTCTCAAATCATCTGAGCACTTTTTACTTCGAGAGATACTAGAAATGTGAAAGTGCCAATTGTGCTGAGAATGCCAGCTGCCCCTATCCTCACAGCTGACTCTCCAACTTTATGAACTGATGGGGCAAAAGGTATCCAATGCAAACTATGCATTTCTTACTATGTGTGCAGGTGACCAGTGTTCCATGCTGAATGCCAATTCAATGTGTCGTCCAGGATCAAGATGGCTGAGCTCTTTCCAAGTAAAAGGTAAGGACTGTGGGAAGAGGGTGCCTACCGTGTATACTCGGATCCTACCACCCGGGCATACTCGGCTCCCACGCCCAAGAGGTCACAGGCTGACACCAGGTCCTTTTCAAGTGTGTGAAGTTGCTAAAAAAGAGAGAACACAATGATCCTTGCTTCTGAACTGCTTGCTTTATAGTATCCAGTACCTGCTCTTAGTGCTTTGTTGGCAAGTTAAACTTGACCTCCCTACCCATTGACAAAATTGCCTCAGTGTCAGTTTTGAGTGAAATTAACCAAATCATGTCATCAACATTAATTGCTTTGGGTATAGAATTCCACTCTGCCTCCACTCTGGGTCGCGGAGAGGAAAATCTAGGAGGGTATATGCCTAGGACAGAAGAAGCACCCCTCATGGTAGAGCCTATCCATTCCCAGAGTCTTCAGGTATAGTCACTATAGCCAGGAAGGCCCAGCCCACAGAATCCCTTCTATCTGAGCATCTCAGAGTGCTGGGACCAGGGTACCACCTATGTTTAGGGAGCTAAAGGGAGGCTGGGGCCCAGGAAGAGCCCAGGCGAGGCTGTAGTTCTGCAAGGGCTTGACTTAGGCATTCGTTGCCCAATAGGCAGCCCCTTGGAATCTCAGCACAGCACAGCAAAGCATGGTGGGCTTCTGGCAAGAAATGCTCTCCAAATTTAAATGAACACAAGCCAAATGGAGCAGCATGAAGGAGAGGAACGCAATGACAAGAGTCCCTCAGTCAGCCCCCTCAAGACATGCTGGGGGTACTCCCACCAATCAACCCAGACACTAAGTAAAAGGCCCATGCTGGGGTTACTGATGAGAACAGAAGCTGAAGGGGACTTGTGAGCAGGCTAAAGAACTGTTTCTCTGTCTCCACTCACTTGATGCAGCAGGATGTGGAGGGTATTTGTCCTGGAATCTACCTTTATTTGTATACTATGCAGGTGGATGTGTCCCAAAGTCATGACCCCACCCTGCACATACCCACAGTACTCACAGCAAGCTGGAAGAGTAGGCGGCAGTGCCAGTATGGGGTCTGCTGAGAGATCTGGATTGCTTTCCGCAGCAGCGGCTTTGCTGCATCAACAGAATTCTGAAAGAAAATAGTCATGTTTGGGGAGGAAAAGAAGCCAGCAGGCAAGCTGAATTCCTTCTGCAGCAGCTGCAGTGCCAGAAAGCCACTCCTGTTCACGCTCACCAAAGGATTTGTGGGTTACTGATTTACTTTATTGAAAGAAGAAAAGATATTTTATTGGACTCACTGGCTAGGAAGTTTTCATGTTGCTCTTAAAATAACTCAATCAACTAAACTGAAAATAGCTTTAGTTCAAAATCTTGAACAGTCAAATTGGATGACAACTGCCACTTTTCCTGTTCTGCAACAAGAGAGAAAGGCCAGGGCTATGAAACATGCACTCTTGGCTGCCCAGGGAGCCTCACACACAGTAGCTGAAAGGTGATTTTCAGCTACACCTGAGATCAAGAACCAAACAGATAAACCATTTGGACTTATCCAAGAACTAATCATCTTTAGCCTAGGAATAAAGCCATTTTCTAATAGTCTTTGAAAAGTCTTAGAAAAAATTTCTGCTGGCCCTTGTGAACAAGTGATCACTTATAGCTGCCCCATGCCAGGGTATGGGAGTCAGAAAAGTAATGGAAAGCATTAAAAGCCAAAAGGGGAACTGAGTACTTCTGAGATCACTGATAGCCACTGCCTTCACTACAGGGAGAGGGACTTTCAGAAACCTTCACAGGTTCTTACCTCTTGACAGTATAATTCAGACAAAAGACTGGCTGCTTCAAATTTAACATCTTCAAACTGTTGGATCTATTAACATATGGTTAAGGAAGTAGAAATGCTGCAAAAAGGTCAGTTTAAAAGGAATAAAGTATGAAATTCTTACATTGCAGAGGTTACCCAGTCAGGCATGCCCCTCTTTCTTGCAGGAGGATGAGGATATGTGAAACCCCAAGTTCACATATCCCCCAGAAATCCCTGAGCTTGCTGCTGGCCAGATGTGAAGCTGGATGCTGGGGCACAAACAGGAGCATGGCACCCAGGGAGAGGCTGCTGGTCTGAAGAGACAGCCATGTCCGAGCAGCAATTCTCCAGGTGGTTTATGGGGCAAGGTCTAAACCCATGGTGTACATCACAGCAGGGATTTGTATGTAACACATTCTTTTTATTTAAATGGAGCATTTATTAAAGGGAATGGTACCAAAGGATACTTGCTGTGATATCAACCACTGAAAGAGAAAGAAAAAAGGATTAATTCTCAACCAAACACTTGGTACATGCTCACTGGCTCCACTTTAGGGTTTATATAGGTTGTCCTGTCACAAACACTGCAGATATTCTGTTAAGTGAGAAGGTGGTCTGTGGACTCACCCTGCCTCTAATCCAGCAACCAGAGCATGCCAGGGGGAGAGGGAATACACACTTGCTCCCCTACTGACAGGGGCTTCCTGTCCCACCAGGCTTCTAAGTCAAAGTCAGAGCCCCTCCCACTAGCACCACAATGCTTCAGAAGGGGAAGGAGTGCAGAGGGATCTCCCACGTATCACTCACTGCAATATCTCAACAGCAAATCATGACATGAGGAAATCATTTACAACCAGAGTGGGTTTGGGGGTGTCAGTCCTTTCTGGAGAAGTGGCAAAGTGGCTCCTTTGGAAATGAGCAAAATGGCTCATTTGGAAATGAACAAAGTTAGCATTAGAGGAGAGGAAGACTCCAAGAAGGACCAGTATGAGCAGTGCCGGGCTAGGGAACAATGGAAACCATTTTGAGACCGAAGCTTGCTGCCCCTCTGTTGGCACACATGCAGGATGAGGTTCAGACAATGACATGCTCCCACTTATGGACTGCTATGACCTGGAGTTCCACATTCTGAGAGGAGGTGATGAGGTCCCAGGCCAGTCCACTGCACCAGCTATACCAACCACAGTCTGTCAAACCATCTAGGACTCAAGCATTTGCTTGACCTTGTTCCTACTGATCCACATCCCACAAACATCTTGGCAGTTGTTAGGAAGCAGATCAGCAGCTGAACAGAAGGCCTTGACTCGCCATGCTCTGTGGGAGAATAGCATAGGGTGGGGGGCATCTGGGTCCGGGCCTTGAAGAGTGAGAGAGAGTGAAAGAGTGAGATAGGAGAAAAGATGGGGGAGATGGGGGGGGAGAGAGAGAGAGAGAGAGAGAGAGAGAGACAGACAGACAGACAGACAGACACACACACACATTCTAGGAAAAGGGAAAGTGGAAAGTACTCCAGGTAGAGAAGAGCCTGTGAAAAGGCAGAAGGCCAGGAAGATAAGGCTGGAAGGTATCTGTGCCACCATAATCACAGGCAGTGGTGATTATAGGTCATAATGCCCAGATGTCACCCATGGAGCCAGACCTAGTCAAAGGTATGAAACAAAAGCACCCAATGAGATCTGATTTTTAAGAACATCCTAAATGCAGCAATGAGAATGCAGAGGAAGGATGGGAAGATCCAGAGATTAAAGTTCCCAGGGGCTGCTGGCTGGGGAGACAGGCAAGCAGAGGAACCAATGAAGGGGTAAGAGGAGCAGGGACAGCCTAGGGGCTGGAGATACCTTTGGAGCAAGAGTGGTGGTCAAGGAAATCACAAAAGAGGCTGGGAAAGACTTGAAGCTGCATCCCAGACCAGCTGTCTAAAAGCCAGAGGTGAGCCAAGAGGGAGAGAAAGGAAGATGGGGGAAGAGAGAGAGAGCGCTTCTGCACACTAAGTGCCACTGACTCTTTCATGCACATCAACACAAGCACATGTGAGTGCACATGCAAAAGCACATGTACATGCACACACATGTTTGCAGAGCCCAGGCAAAAGGCACACTGCAGCCAGCCTGAGTGTCCCCTCCCAAAGTCCCACTGCAACAGGGTCAGCGGGGGCTCAAGATCCCCAGAAGGCAGGGCCAGTGCCTGCTACTAGGAGTGTAGCCCCAGAGGTGAAACTTCAGAGCTGGAGGCCATCTATAGGGGCTTTCTGCAGAACCCACTCCCCAAAGGAAAGGACAGTCTAGCAAGAGAAGCTCCTGAAAGCCACCAATTGGAAGGAGGGATGGGATGATGTGGACTTAACTGTGTGACTAAAGAACTGGGCTAGGGACAAATTAAGATCTGGCCCAATCTTGATAATCTGTGGTTCTGCAACTTAGTCTCCACTTGCAATACCTACCTTGGGCAAGTCCTCTGTGCTGAAGGAGAGCCCTCTAGTAAGAATACAAGGTGGATAAAGAGAACATGGACATACATAAGAGGATGGGGTTGGAGGTGTGGACCCACATGGAGGAGCTAGATCCTAGTGGCCCTTGGCATCCATTTCCAGGACCACAACCTTTCTTCATTGTCATATGAGTGTACCCCCACTTTAAACACACACAAATGGGGGACATTAGATAAAGTCCAATGAGTGGCTCCTCATGGTGCTACATCCCCAGTCTGGAACAGGCTGATACACAGGAAGTACTTGGGAAACATTTGTCACTTGAATAATGATTTCCTCTAGCATCACCAGGAAATGAGAGCAAATGGCCACAGAACTGAGGCTTATGCCTTTCAAGCACAAAGATCTAAATCCTAAATGGCATCAGACAGCTCGTCTTCTGCTTTGTATCTGGGCATCAGTGTCAGTGACACCTTGAGCAATCCCCCACAATGACCCATTCCTAAAGCTAGAATACATAATTGGCTCCATGTCTGGGCAATTTAGTCACTTTCCTAGGATTGTCAATGAGATGTCAATCAAATGACTTTGCTTTTGTAACTTTTTAATGCTTGCAACATAAAATAACACATCAGAATTATAGACATGAGAAAATATATGTCCATATTACAAATAAAATACCAGGGTTGCTACCTTACCCAAAGTTGTTACTTCATCTGTATGCTTTACTTTGTAACATTAAAAAAAAATATCTTTCCTTCCTTGTGATGGGAAAGCAGCCCTGTAGGTGTTAGTAAGGATGTGAACAACCTACTAGAAGCGTCTGGGGTCACTCTGGGGATCTCAGGAAAAGCAAGGGTCATCACAGAGCCAGCATGTACCCTGAAGGGTGAAAGGGCCTGGATCAGCACACCTCTCATGCTTGGAAGATTTGGACCAGGGACGAGAGCATTTCAAGGCTTCTTTGTACCTTGAAACCAAGGTAACTTTTCTAAAACATCAGATTTTTATGTCACCAGAATATGTAGAAATAGTTATTGACTGCAACTCCTCTGGGATGAAAGCACAGCATTTAGGAGCCAGCCTTGCCTCTTTCTGCTATATGGCCATGGCTACAAGAATCTCCCTTTCAGTCTTGTCACTGGCAAGTCAGAAGTGGTCCCCACCTTGTGAGTTTAGGATTCAATGAGACAATGAGAAGCACAAATGTAAGAAGAAGGTGACAATACTACAGTAATTTCCCAGAGAGGAACCAGAAGAATTGGGGGTTGAAGGTGAAGCAGGGTGCAAGTTGGTGGAATCATGATAGTTCCTAAACAGAATTTTACATCTTGAAATTAGAGACGCAGAGTGTATAAGAGTAATGAAAAAAAAAAAATAGGAGGAAGCACAGATCACTCTTCCATGAAAATGCTTAACACAAGCTCTGCAAATGCAGCTTCTGCACAAGTTCCTGCTTCTGGAAGACGGGGCATGGAATTTAGCAGGACACAATCATGATCCCAAAGGATGATAGATCTGTTCCAGCCATGCCTGATGATAAAAGGCTCAGAACTGAGCCCTTTCAAGGCTTGATAAAGGGAAGCTTTAATGATTTCCTGGGAAGGTAAACCAGAGACTGTCAGGCTAAACCTGGAAGCATAATTAACAAGTATCTGGATGGCACAGTTTGGAGGTGCTTTCTGTCAGATGAGCAAAACCACTGCAAAAAAGAAGCTGTTTCAAACATGAAGAGAAAGCAAACACAGCCTCAACATGGATATAGCAGTCAGAAGAAACCTCTGAACAAAGAAGGGCTGCCTGGATTATAGCAAATAATAAACAATTTTTCCAGAGAAGTAGCATTTATTTCTCTGTGGCTTTCAAGTCAGGATAATCTAAGGATGATGATGCACTATCCAGACCAAGAGATAAAGATAAATGTAATCAAAAGTAAGAAAGTTAGGGGGAATGTGCAAATTACTGATATGGAACTGTCTGCTTGAAAGACGGTGTGAAAATAATAAAGAGAAGACTGAAAATTCACACAGGAATAGATGTGCAGCAAGAAGAAAAATAATAAAGTGAAAATGAAGTGTAAAAAAACCCAATCTGACAGAAACTGCAGAAACAGCTTCATAATTCTCTAGCCAAGATATTTCTGAATAAAGTGACATCCTTTATAATCACTCATGGAGTTATTTACTCAAGGAGTCTCAGAGCAGCCAAGAATTCTGCAACCTCAATAAAGCTGCTGAGGAAAGGGAGAAATACCCTTCATAAGAATGCTTAATAGGAGGTTCTTTCAAAATTGGTAGAATGAAGCAGATGGGTAAGTATGTTATATATTCATTCCAGAAACCTGACAAATGTAGTTGAGAAGGCAGTTAGAAAATGACATTAAGCAGATAGAAGGGTAAAAAAATCTAACCTTACATATATAAAAAAAAAAGTGATTACCAAATGTTGGGGTCTCTCAGACAGAAAGCAAAAGGCAATGAAAATAGCAGAGAAGCTGAATGTAGTAGTAAATTCAGAGGCCGATGAAAAATTTTACCTATAGAACTTATAAGTCAGGAAAATTACTTCAGGAAAGAACAGGAGAAATGATAAGGAGAAAATCATCACAACATACTTGAGAGTCATTTACTTCTTTAAAAAGTTTTTTTTCTTTGTTACTCTGGTTTGGTTCCCTGAGAAGAAATTGAAACTTCTCTGGCATTTGCTCTTCAGAACTAGAAATCAGCAAATCACTTCTAAAAGGAGAAAATATTATCCCTTATCAAGTGAGTTTGGGAAAGAATAAAAGCTGATATCTGCCTGATGTGGGAAAAATGCACAATAACAAATAATGATCAAAGAGAGCATGCTTGCATTACAACGTAAAAGGAGATCACAATTTCATAAGAAAACAGCACAGGAAATGGCACTTTAATTGAAATCTGTACAAATTCCTAGCTGAGGATGCAAGGAACAGAAAGAGATTTCCAAGTGTAAAGTCAGTGTAAGCTATGGAGGGGACCCTGTGGCTTTGTGGAAGATCCCACAAGATTCAGGACTATGTAAAATCGAGGGAAGGCACTTTACAAGAATAAGAGTTTAAAATTATGGGTCCAAAAGCCAATGGCTACAAGGAAGCAATCTGAGGCATGGCTGCTTCCCCTCAATAGTGGTAAGTGGGTAAAATGTGATAATATGCAGTGACTATGAACCACTGCTAGAAGCAATGGCTTTCTAGACAAGAAAAGGGAGGTGGCAAGATTTGCTGTTTATCAAGAGAAGGAAGAAGTTCAGAACAGGGAGCATCTACTGAAGACACTGGCCTCAGGTGCCAGGAGTCATAGCCTCCAGCTCCCCACAGCCAAAGAAGCCTTGTGTTTCATTTGATCTCATTCTCCACACTGCTACGAGACCCTGACACAAACCAGTCACCAATCACTGACAGTTCAGGCACTCGAGATGCATCCTTCACCCAACTTAGGGCTCTGCTCAAATGTCACTCCCACAAATAGAAACTCCCTCACCACTGTCAACTTCATCTCTTCTCCCTGGTCCATATTTTTCATAGTTTTCCTATCACTGCCTACAGTATCTTACTACATATTTATCTTACTACATATTCCTTATTTGTCTCCCTAAAACATAAGCTTATGTGGGCTGGGACTATTTTAGTCATCACTCATCCCAAGCACCTAGAACAGGGACTGGCACCTGGTGTGAGTTGAATAGGTACTTGCTGAATGAATGAAAGAATAAAACTTCACAAAAACAATAACAACTTACTTTCTTGGTGTGGAACCTAGCAATCTTAAGCCTAGGTTTGAGCCTAGTTTTGTTAATAACTTGCTGTGTGGCTTTGGGCCACACAGCAAGTTAAATCAATTTCCTTCTCTAAGCTCGTAATATATCATTCCTGAAACAAGGAAGTTGATCAAGCAAGGACTAAAGTCCCCTTCCAACATCACAGTCTGCAAGAAAAAGATCTGTTATCTTCCTGAAGGCAACCTGTTACCAGCCGTGGGTGGATTCAGACTTACCTCGGATCAATACATTTTAAAAATCTAAGTCAAATCTATTCAAGAAGTCTCTTCTTTAAGGAGAATTAAACAGTAAATGTCAAAAAGAGGCACCATCTGACAGGAGCTCAGTATTGCTGTGAGAAGAAATTCCACAGCCAGAAAGGGTAGAATAACAGATACATTCCCACATTCTTTTAAGCACCAAGATCTCAGAGGTCAAGACTGGGGGTGGGAGAGAATGAGGCCTGCCTTCTTAAGGGAATGGTCTAGTGGATGGTGGGAGGAAAATAAGTCCCGGGTGGATAGAGAAAGGAACTGCGAGATCCCGCCACTGAGCAACTGGTCCTGGAATCCAGACTCTTCTCTGTTCCACCTCCTTATAGAACTTCAAATGATCAACTCTAGGCTCTGGGCCTCTGCCTCCCACCTATAACTCCCCACGTCACTGATGGGGACACAATACCTTCCAGACACTTATTAAACTTCCCAGTCCAGGGAAAAGATGCCTTCCTAGGTTTCTTGAGACCAAACTTCAGGTTCCCAAGGGATGCCTGGACTGTCACCTCGACCCTTCCCTATTTCGAGTCACTTCAGGAGGGAGCTTACGGCCTGATGCTCCCGGGGCTAAGCCCTGAGAAGCTGGAAGCTGCAGCACCCACTGGCGAATCTGGGAATGACCCCCTAAGTGTCAACAGGTAATATCCGCCTTAAAACTTGAAAATTTGGAGACCCTGTTGTTCCTTGGAAGAGCGGAGTCCTGGACCCTGCCTGTCACCAGAGACGTTAAATAACGTATGGGGCGAGGCTGGCGGCCTCGGCGTCCCGTCGCTCGTGCGAAGTCGCACCCTAGGGAACCGAGGAGCAGCCCAGGTGACCCCCCCCGCCCGCCGGGGTCGCAGCCCGTCAGCTAAGGCCCCGTAAAGACCCCGAGCCTCCTCTCTCGCGGCCCGGCCCGTGCTCACCGCCTTCTCTAGGTGGCTGCGCGCCTGCTCGCTGTTCTTGGTGTGGTGGTAGAGCACGGAGCCGAGCTGCAGGTGCGTTCGGGCCTCGATGCGCTGTGGCGGCTTGAAGGGGAACACGGCCTGCAGGCAGTGCACGCACAGGCGGATCTTGGGCGGACTGGACGTGCGGAAGTGCTCAGCGAAGCCCAGAAGCGCCAAGTACCACGACTCGGCCGCCTCGGCCTGCGCCGCCTGGGCCGCCGCCGCCTGGGCCGCAGCCGCCGCCTGAGCCGCCATTTTGGCCTCCACAACAACAAGCCGTCGCCACAAGGAGGCGGAAGCAGGCGCACTGGGCGGGGCCAGGCTCGCCTTGCGTCTCTCGCGAGATCTGCCGCACAAAGCATCCCGGAATATGTAGTTTGTGTTAAGAGTGGCTGCGACTCCGGTAAGGTGTGAAAAAAGGAAACGCCTTCTGGTCCGCAAAATTGAGACTAGACATTTCCCATAGGCCGAAGTTTGCGTTCCAACGAGGGAGACTCCAGGCGTCCCCGTAGCGGCAAGGCGTGGCTGGCTGATGTAGACTACATCTCCCATTAGGCCATGCGCACTATAATAGGCCCTCTCAGGTAGTGCTGGAGCATTGTGGGATTGGATGAGTCTCAAGATGGACAACCGGGATGTTGCAGGTAACAGCCCCCACCTCCTCTCAAGCGCCTGCCTGAATGTTTGGGGTTAAGCTTCGCCGCTTCGCCGTCTGGTCGGGCCTGCCCCAACCTGTCACCTCAACCTTGGGGCAGCCCGAAGTGGCGGGTTCTGCACCTCCCCGGTCTCCCAAGACCCTAGACCCAGTTGCTGCCGGACACCCAGGCCTGATTTGCTGAGGGCGCCTGGCTTTCTGCAAAGGCTGCCACCCAGGTCTATGCTTTAACTGCCTTCAGGGCTTCTCCAGGCTCCGTTGCCCGAAATAGCGGCAACCTTGGGCTGTCTTGTGCTCCTGTTTTCGTAGCAGCTACCGTCTGGTCTGTGTAGCGCTTTATGGGAAAGCTGATTTCCGAACTGCTCTCTGATATTTCTGGATATACACATTCCTGGGTCTTTTGAGCCCCCACTTTACCACAGCTTTGCCCTTTCCTCTCTCCCAGCTGTAGCCCCGCAAGACTGGGATGCATTTACCCATTCAGCAAATACTCAAGATTTGTCAGGCGCTGTGTTGGGTGCTGGGATGCAATGATAACTAAAACAGTGCCCTGCCTTCGTCAAGGTTACTTTCTATTAGGGTTTGAGACAGTGCACCAAGAGAAAATATTTGCAAAGAGAGCTGTGATGTGAGAGAGTGTGGGTGGAGGCTGCTGATATTGAGTGGTTATGGATGGCCTTTTTGAGCAGAAGATATTTGAGATGAGGAGGCCTGGGAGGCAGAGCCTTCCATAAAGAGAAGGGATGGCAAGGCCTTGGGGTGGGATTGGCTTGCCATTTTGCAGATTGTCAAGGATGAAGGGGGAAATGGAGAAAGGCCTTGGAAACTGACTTTCAGAATTCAGATTTTATTCCGAGTCCCTTGAGGAAACTTGGAGGTGTCTTCTCCATCATCAAAACTAGCACCTGTGTCTGAAGACACCATCATCTTTTGCGTGGAGCCAGATAGTCCCCTTGTGGGTCTTCTTGCTGCCTATGTACTCTCTCCAATCGGTAGCCTGAATGATTTTAAAAACAAAATAAAAATAAAATAAAAATACCTGTTGGATCTTATTGGCTTAATACTCCCCTGTCTCTTCCCCAAAATATTAAACTAAAACCCAGACTTGGTTTCATGCACCACCATTCCTGGAACCATTCACTCTGGCCACAATGGACCTGTACTGGTCTTTGGATGCACTAGTCTTATTCCAGCCTTTTGCATCTGCTCTTTATACTGCCCAGACCTCTCTCTGTGTGGCTTTTCAGGAGGCTGGCTTTTTATCTTTCTTGTTTTGGCTTAAATGCCCCCTTTTCTAATGCTTATTTTTTGGCTTCCCTAGCTATAGATTCTTCTCTATTATTTTTCCTCACTTTTTTTTGTTTGTTTGTTTCTACCAGAGAGTTCTTATCACAATTTTGTAACTACTTTTTTTGTGACACGTCTATTGTCTTCTTAGCTAGAGGTGAGTCTCATATGGGTAGAGGCGCCATTTCTCTTGTTTAGTACCTAATAACAGCACCTGGTACATAGTTCAGTAAATGTTTGCTGAATAAATGAATGAATGGATGTATGAATGTCAATTTTAATGTCAGTTGCTGCAGGCAGCAGCTGCTGGGCATGTTTGTTAAGCAAAGGTGATTTCTGATGTGCTTCTTTATCCTCTCCAGGAAAGGCTAACCGGTGGTTTGGGGTTGCTCCTCCCAAGTCTGGAAAAATGAACATGAATATCCTTCACCAGGAAGAGCTCATTGCTCAGAAGAAACGTGAAATTGAAGCCAAAATGGAGCAGAAAGCCAAGCAGAATCAGGTGGCTAGCCCTCAGCCCCCACATCCTGGCAAGTAAGTGCCTTTTGTGACTGGATTAGAGTCTTAGAGGGTCACCGGCAGAGGTTTTGCCTCAGAAAGTAATCACAGTGTATCTGCATCTAGCTGCACCCTGATAGTGCAAGGAGTGACACAGGTGATCTCTTTCAGGAGGCTTAGTGTGGCAGGACAGAAACTAGGAGTATGTGGGAGCCCAGAAGGTGACCTGCTATATCCTTGACTTGACACTTATTTACTGCTGACAAGCTAGGGGTGTAGTACAGAGCAAAAATCCAGACTCTGTCTCTGCTCTTGTGTGGCTCACAATACTGGCAAAGAGGGTACCAATTCTAACCCCAGAGACGCCAGTGTGAAGAAGTGTATTGCCACTGTAGGAGCATAGAACAGGCTGTGCATTCTAAAGGCTCAGGCAAAGCTAGTTCATTGAGGAAGTAGAGAAAAGCTGGCCCCACAGAGGGCAGGGAGGGGAGAGAGCCCCCATGTGTCAGGCAGCTTGAGCTGCTGTGGCAAAGGGGCTGTTCCAGACCCAGGTGGAAGGTAGCTCAGATAGGGTTTCCTCCAAACTGTTTTGAAAAACACTGCAGGCACCCAAGAGTTTCGAGGGGGGGTGCTGAGATTTCAGAATTTCAGGCCGGTTATCGACAGTCAGAGGCAGTCCCTTCCTGTGTGGTCTGAAGTATGGATCATGGTAATCCTCCACCAAGTTTTGTTCCAGCTCCCACCTATTCTGAAAGTCTGTGGCTTCTCCTTGAGGGCAGGATTTCGATCTTATTCCTGTTGCAACCCAGGGCCTGGCACCTCCAGGGCGCCCAGGAAGTGGGGACTGGATGTTGAGTGATCTGTCAGTAGATGGGCTCTTGTCCCTGAAGGTATGCAAGGACTTTGACCAAGATAGGAAAGGCCTATAGGATCACTTTCAAGAGGGTCTCCTGAAGGCTGCTGGATCCCAGCACCAGGATCAGGTAGCTGAAAAGGAACATAAAGTGGGTGGATGCATGGTACAAGTAGCTATGCAAGTAAGTTGTAAAAGCATAGCACACTAACATTTAAAATTTCTTGCTGAAGGAATAGGAAACATTCAATTGTCTCAAGACAACCATTTTGATGACATTCCCTTATCACATCTTTGCCTTGTTTCGTGAAGTTATGATCAGTTTTGTATGCTGTTTCCCCCAACATTCACGTTTTGAAAGAATAGCTTTCCCCCACATTATAACTCTTTAATCATCATAATTTTTAGTTTATTTCTATTGAGATATAATTTACATGCCAAAAAATTGACAACATAGTGATTTTTAGTATAATCACTGCATCATGCAACTATAACTATTTAATTCCAGAACATTTTTATCACCCTGAAAAGAATCCTCATACCCATTAGCTGTTATTCCCCCATTTCCCCTTCCTCCAGCCCCTGGCAACCACTAATCTACTTCTTTCTCTGTGGATTTACCTATTCTAGATATTTCATATGATGTATGACATGGCTTTTTGTGTCTGACTTCTTTCACTGGACATAATGCTTTCAAGGTTCATCACGTTGTAGTTTGTGTCAGGACTACTTTTTTTTTATGGCTGAATAATATTCCACTGTGGATGGGCCACTTTTTATCTGTTCATCAAGAGCCAGCCTTTTTAACAGCTGTGTGATACCCCCACCATTTGTTTCAAGTGGGATTCATTGCTGGCTAACGGCTACCCTGAGGTCTTTTTTTGTCTTTGTTTGCATCTTCTTCCCTTCCCTGCAAGATGCACAAAGTGAGAGGACATGGCCAGGATCACCAGAAGGCCCTGCTTGTTTAATGCCAAGGCTGATTATCAGCAGAACCTTCTCTCATAAAAAATAACTTTTACTGCCTATTTAAAAAACACTATTTTTACTGCATATTTTTTTTAAAGGTAATTTATAAACATGTTATAAAATCTGGGTAATAGAGGAGAGGAAAATGAGGAAAACCAAAATCAATCATAATCTTGCAACCAAAAGACAAGTGCTAGTTGCATTTTGATAGGTTTTTCTGACAATTTTTAATTCAATTATATTTTGACGCAAGTAGGACTATACTGTAGATATTTTTATATCATGCCTTATTTGCACTTGATTATTTTATCTCTAAAATTTTAATTCTTCAGGGCTGCTCTATCTGCCCTGTGGATGTATCATGAATTATTTAGCCAGTGCCCCTTGTTGATTACTTAGGCTGTTTTCATTTTAGTTTATTAGAACAAACTTCTAATAGAATAAACTTAATTTTAAGGGAAAAATGCTATACCTTTTGGCTCCCTGAGCTTTTTATCAGCTATTGGGTGTGTTTGTATAATAGATTATTACTCGGCCTTAAGAAGCAATGTGTACAAAGAATTCTCAAGGTTGAAACAGAATGGAACATTGTAATAGAAAATGGAAGACATGGTTCATATTCTGTGATCACAGCCTTATTTCCTTTTATTTCTAATTTAGAGGCAAATCAAAGAAATACACCAAAGTGTCAATAGTAGCTAATGTGAGGTGGAAAGACTTGGATTTTTTCCTTTCTATGTTTCTGTTTTTCAAAATTCCCATTTGCTTATCATGAGCCTCTTTTATCAAAGGGAAAGATGAATTTGAATTAATCATTCAGGCCCCTGGGTTTGCTTTTGTGCTGATATGTTAGAAATAGATTTTTAAAAAATTTGAAAAAACATACTGTTTGCAAAAAGAAAGAAAATAAAAATAATAAAAATACACAATTCCTCTATAGTTCTTACAGTAAGAGATCGCTTTATGTGTTTTCCTGTGATCCTCATGGAAGTACTGGCTAACCCAAGCATGGAGCTATAGTCACACATGGCACAGACACATATATGCCCTGTTTTGGAGAACTGTGAAGTTTAGCTGGGAAGAAAAACTTTGGAGCCAGTAACAGCCCAGATAATTAGTTAACAACAAGCATGATAGGTACTGTTCAGGAAGAGAGCAGGTGGTTCTGAGCCATCTTGTTGAGGAGGTTGTTTGGATCTAGAAGGTCAATATTTGGGTAGAGTTTACATCAGTATATGTAGCATTGCTTTGACTAGAACAAGATTTCTCTCACCTTACTACTTTGAAGGTTGCTCTGTGTACTCAGCAGTCCCCAGACATCTCTGGGGGCTGGTTTTGGGTCCCGGCAGGTGAGAACTTGGGTGGGTGTGGGGCCAAGACAAGCGAGGCATGCCCGGCCCCTCTGTTCAAGGCTCACCCTTTCTGTCTTCTGTCATGGGTCTAGAATTGCCAACGCACACAACTCTTCTGTTTCCAACAAGTTTGCCAATGATGGCAGCTTCTTGCAGCAGTTTCTGAAGTTGCAGAAGGCACAGACTAGCTCAGGTGAGTGCAGTCTCCCCTGTGCCATCTCCTCCTGCTCATACTCATGTTCACACTGTTTGCTTTCTCCCCTGGGAGTCCCTGGCTTCTCAGAAATAGCAGGTCCAGCCTCAGACTTGTTCCTCTCATCCCAAATTCATTGAGCACCCTCATTCCACTCACTCCCACACTAAATGCCAGGGCAAGAGTGTAAACCCCACCCTCAAGGTGTTTACCCTGTAGGCGTGGAGACAACTCAGGTTTTGGTCCAGGGACATGGAGGCCAGGACTAAGCAGGCCCCAGGGCTGTGAACCCGAGGCTTGCTTGGGTCAGAGTGGCAGCTCAGGTGTGAGGAATGGGACCTTTCACAGGTGGGGAGCTTCCTGGACCACAGGAGCCTATAGGACATGCAAGGTGTGAGAATCATTGCCCTCGGGGAGCCCACCCGTAACTATAGTTGTGTTATTTACCAGTTGAAGTTCATTTTTATTGTAAGAAAGGTGCTAGTGGAATAACTGACCTTTGACTTTTGTCAGGTTTCCAAGGAAACAGCTAAAAAAAAAGTTAATTCAAGGCCAAATTTACCCTTAGATTAGGAGGACAGGCTCTGATGAGCCCTTCATCATAGGGTCTGTGTTTAAAAAGCCCAGAATATGCCTATTCAGGCTTGCCACTGACAGAAGGAATGGTTGTAAATTGGGCGTGGGATTTAGGTTTTATCTGGAAAAGCTGGTGTATACCTTGCTTGTCAGCATAGGCATTAGGGGCGCCTCTAACCAGAGCTGCTGCCCTGGGCTGGATGACCACAAAATGTCTCTTTGAGCGTTAATGCCTTCATCTGTTAAATGGGGGTGGTGTCTTCTCTGAGTACCAACCACCCACCAGACTCTCTGCTAGAAGCTGAGGATCCAGCCCTCAGGGACTAATGGTACCCAGGTTAGGCGGCAAGACAGAAAGGTGCACTGCAGAGCTGGAGCACAGGTATTCTTCCTTCCTTCCAAGATACCCCCCCCAGTGTGTCCAGTGCCCCACCTCGAGTGCTCTCCCGTGCTGGGAAGAGGCCCCCCCTCATCAGCAGCCCACTGGGCCAGGTGAAGAACTACATGCACGCCAAACAGCTGCCCATAGCCAGCCGCCCAAGTGTCTTCCAGTCTCCTGATGAGGATGAGGAAGAGGACTATGAGCAGTGGCTGGAGATCAAAGGTAAGGTGCGGAAGCTGCTGTCCTCCTTCCACCATTCCCTTCAGCTCCGTGGGCGGACCCATGGTCAGTGGGGAGAATACAGCCAGGAGTATGGGGTGCTTGGGACTATGGTGAGGGGAGCTGCCAGGCCTCTGGGCTGAGCCGAGGGCCAGGGTGGGGTCATTTAAAATGGGGGTAAGGGGAGGAAGGGTATGGGGAGAGGCTGAGAAGGGAGCATATAGGGGTTGCAAGTGTGTGGGCTTCATCCTGGGAGCCTTGGGACCTATCATCCACTCTGGGGGCTGGTCTCCAGCCAGGGCAAGGGCATCTTCAGGGAGCATTCACTTGCGACCTCCTCCCAACATGGAAGAGGACCTTCCCTGGCTTCCCAGCCTGGATGCGTACCCTCTAAGCCCTCTGAGGCCCAGAGGTCCAATTCTTGATGCAGTTACCTATCCTTGCCAGTTTAGGCTGGAGGTAAAAGCCTATAGGTTGGAGAGTTCATTCTCCTGCCCAGGGAAGGACAGCTACTTGGGTGAGCCAGTCTGGGCACTCTGATGGAGGAGGTAGTGGTAATCATCCTAGTGCATTCAGTCTTGTCCACATTTAGAACAGGGCCTCAGTGCCACCTGAGCAATGTGGAGTCCTGGGCCATCTCTGCCCAGGCTGGCTAGCACAGTCATGTCATCCTGACAGTAAGGACAGACTAAAATGACTATGTGGAGCCAGGAAAGGTGGCATTTCCTCAAAGAAGTGCCTTGGCAGTTCCAGCAGTACCCTGCCAGGAACTGCTGCTTTATGAGGAGCAGTGTATATCTGAAGACCCTATTAAGGCCTCCTGTTGATGAGGCCTCAGAAAAGCACCTGTGCTTGTAAACAGTGACAAAGTCATGGTCATTGTCAGGAATATAGGAGGAAGGTGAGGCTAGGGGGAAAGTTGTGCACAAAGTTGTCCCTGGAACCCCTTGAGGGTTCTCAGGTTACATGTATATCACTCCCCTACACCCCCCCCCACACACACACTCCTGTCCCATCTTCCTGGCAGCCCAAGCAACAAGGGGAGTAAGACTGGCCGCAGGTTCAGTGTCTAGTCCCATTGCCAAGAGGAGCAAGTGTTCTCAGGCACTGACTGACAGCGATAACTTTCTCCCGAGAGTTTTATTAAAGGGACACAGCTGTATAGTGGCTGACAGATGACCTCAGAAACAGGCCAACAAAAAATACAAAAGCAAGTTCCATATATTTCAAAGGGGATAATAATACAAATACAAAAATGTATTTTTATAGTTCTGTTCACTAAAAAGATCCCAAGGTAATGATTAAGCTTGTTGCAGTGAGCATCCTTAGCATGCAGAAGCACTGGAAGCACTTTCTCACTCACGGAAATCAGGACTACTTGGAGAAATGGCTGGCTCTGGGTCTGGGCAGGAAGTATATGAGATGATCCTGGAGCACCCTGTTCTAGCAGATAGCGAGGAGTTCATCAAGACGCTTGGGGTTATGTCCAAAAGCCTCAGGAACCAGCTTGAAGAGGCTTTACCAGCTACAGAGGGGACGATTGAGCCTCTATGATGACATTAATTGCCATGAATTAAAACCCATCTGTGTTTAAGTCAGAGTTTATAACGATATTTTAAAATACTTTGTCATCTTTGAAGGATATAAGGGAATCCATTTATTATACTGAACACTGGTAAATAAAAGACTTAAGCAATCTAAAAAAAAAAAAAGTGGGGGGAGGCTGGCTATGTTTTCTGACGTCTGCCTTCCAGCCTGGGGATCGGCTCAGCCTCTGGGAGGCTCACACACTCCTCTCCCGCCCAGTGTGTCTCGTGAAGACTGTTTAGACCAACTCCCCCCTCGTCACAGTGCTTTGTGCATGGACCCAGGACGCCTGACAACTTCCTGCATTTCACCCTCTTCTCCTCCCACCCCTCTGTCCTTGTGGTCCATAGAGAGAGTGTGCCTGTTGACTGTGGGGTGTGTGAGTTGAACCCCAGTACTGACAGCCTCCTTAAAGTTTCACCCCCAGAGGGAGTCGAGACTCGGAAAGTGATAGAGAAATTGGCCCGCTTTGTGGCAGAAGGAGGCCCTGAGTTAGAAAAAGTAGCTATGGAGAACTACAAGGATAACCCGGCATTTTCGTAAGTATTTTTGGGAGGGGAAGGCCACTGCTACATAATGTTCTTGCCACATAGTAGTACGTGTGGATGCTCTCGTGGAACCCTAGTGGTGATTGAAGCTGGCTGGGGCTGGGTGCTTGCTTGCATGGGCCATATACTGTTCTAAGCACTTTCTAATTCAAACCAGAGGTTGCAAGTTGCTCCGGTGTGGCGTGGAGACTTAAGTTTTGGGTCCTGTCAGGTGTTTCTGCTTGCTAGCTTGCTTTTGCGTAACATCTTCAGAAACTGCACAGGTCCACCTAGTTCTATCACTTATGGTCTCTGTTTTATAAAACTCTTCTTTAGGTTTTTGCACGATAAGAATAGCAGGGAATTCCTCTACTACAGAAAGAAGGTGGCTGAGATTAGAAAGGAAGCACAGAAGTCACAGACAGCCTCCCAGAAAGGTAAGTGGGTGGAGGTGGTGGGAGGTTCTGGAGAGGTGTGTGGACAAACTGCAGCCCACATGGAATAAGGGTTCCTGGTGGTATAGGGTGGTATTGACAACCTAGGTCTGTGCCCTGCCAGGCAGACAGGGTTAAGCTGTGACTGGGACTACCCTTCCCACCAGTGCTATGAGAAGTGAGGGGAAGTTCGAGGGCCAAGGTCAAGGTCATGTCTAGGAGCTGAGCCCTGTACATGGAAAGGAGATAGAGGGAAGGCATGCTTGTTTGCTGGTTCATGATCATTTTAACAAGTGTTAATGAGTACCTGCCACATGTCAGGCACTGAGGATACATAGAGACAAATGTTGTGCCTGGTAGTTGTGGAGGGGGCCTGAGGAGGTTGGGTGACAGAAGCAATCAGCTGGTAAGATCCTGGTCGGATGAGTGTCAGGGGATGTGAAAGATGCTGGATGGTCTCCAGCTGTAATGAAAATCCCAGCCAAGTGCTGGTGGGTGGTAGGGATTGATGTTTAGGCCTGACATGGGCCACAGAGGTCGGTCCATAGTGTCACCTCCAGCCCTTTGACCTGACCTCCCCAGGAGAGAAAGGCCAGGCACATCTCCACATATAACCTGGCTGGGCAGTCCCCGGAAGAAAGACTGAAGTGGAGGTTCTCATCTCCTCTTTAGCCCAGACAAAGACCTTCCTTCAGATTCTGTTCTTGTGTCCCAGCATGTGCCTAAAGCCCTTGAGACTTACAGGGTGGGAAATGGCAGAGGGTGGGGGCTTGAGATATATTGTAATATTAAATCTGGTGTTTGGTCCCAGTGCAGTAATCTGATTCCCATTTGCCTGTTTTTCTTTGCATTGTTCCTAAAATAAACCCCTCTTGTTGTCCGTGGGGTTCTTAGCAGAAATTAGGCTGTTGGGTGTGGTGAGTTGAGCTCAGTACTGACAGCCTGCTTAAAGTTTCACCCCCAGAGGACGAAGAAGTCAAGAATCTTGCTGAAAAGTTGGCCCGATTTATAGCGGACGGGGGTCCTGAGGTGGAAACCATTGCCCTCCAGAACAACCGTGAGAACCAGGCATTCAGGTAAGGGAGGAACCACAAGGGAGGTGACCCCTCACCCTGGTCACAACTCCACCCTTTCTGTCCCCCACTAAAGAAATGGACTTGGTATAGTTCTAAGACAGGCTAGGGTCCCATGGCAAGAAGCTGGCAGGGCCAGGACCCAGCTCCAAGAGTTTCTGGCCCCAGAGCTCAGTCTTAATACCTCATAGGCATTCCCAAGGTGCACATTGGTTCCCCAAATCATCTCTGAGGCAGATGTACAGGGACTTAGGGGCCTTGTGTTTTTCCAGGTGCCTCATTGAGAAAATTTCTAGCGCTTGCCTGCCTCCCTTTATAACAGAGACAGCAGCTCCAGGCTGGGGGCAGGCCAGGCCCTAGAGCAGAGCCTCACAGAACTATGTTGCTCACTGTGTGCATTCTCAAAGTCTCATCTTTATGATGAGGGGAATAGCAGGAAAGCAAGGAATGTGATACCCTCAGGCTCTGAAGAATGAGAATCCCTAGCCTGTCTTCAGGTTCCATGGAAGGGGTGGGACAAGCAGCCTGGCCCTCCTGCTGTCCCTAGCCATGAAGTCACACCCCAGCCCATTGGGCTGGGTCTCTTCACTCTTTCATCCATTCATTGGAGGGGGTTAACATCTGCTCTTTGCCAGGGAAGACTGGTAGGGGGTGGGGTTGGGGGTGGGGCGGTCACTGCTGCAGGGCAGGATCAGCAGAGGCTTGTGAGGTGAACGCTGAACCCAGGGTGGGGTAAAGACACTTTTGGGCATGAGTAACATAAGTCCCCACTCAGTAAGGAGATGTGATGGTGCTTGTAACAAAAAGTGCAGGACCAGCTGCCGTCTGTGCTGGTCGATTTAGCAGCTCTAGATGCCATTGGAGACTCAGGAGAAAAGAAGCAGGAGTTGATACTGGATGGGCAGCCAATTGTGTTTCCCACGTGTGAGCCAGCATGAGCTAGATTCAGAACATGGAAGGGTGTCTAGAGAGACCACTACGTAGGAGTGAAGCAGCAGAGATGGTGGGCTCTGTGCCAGTGTGGCTGGGGTGCAGGGCGAGAACTGGTATACAGTGTGGAAGGGCTGCAGAGCAAGGCAGGGCCAGGTCCCGGAAGGCTCAGGTTGGTGATTATTGAGAAATTTAAGAGAGTCTGGATAGGGAGTGACAGAGTCAACTGTACTTCCAGGGTCACTGGCCACAGTTGTTGAGAGTGATCAGACATGCCAGGTTGAGGATCAGGGCAGAGGGAGTTAGGAAGGGTGGCTGAGGTGTTCAGGTGTCTTGTTGAGGGACTTGTGGGGTGTTTGGGTCTGGAGCTTAGGAGACCCAGGATCTCCTCCAATAGCTGTGATACTGGTGACCACTCTGTAATTCCAATTATATGACATTCTGGAAAAGGCAAACCAGTGTCTGTTTAAAGAGTCTAAGTCACTGCACTTTTTTTTTCCCATATACTTAAGTAAGTTTATTTAAATAGGAAACTTAGTTTACTGTCACTCATTATGAGGAAAGCTGACTGTGAAATTGTATCTCAGGCAAAGTGGGTGAGATTATGATATCCCGTCCAAGTCCGTGATCCCAGGTGGCTCTCGCTGGTCAGAGGGTACAGAGCTCAGCAGCTGCAGCCCAGCCTTTTCCCTGGGGTTCAAGAAACACTGTTAGTGCAAGTGGCTTCAGGCCCTCCATGTGACTGTTGCTCCTCATGGGAGCATCACTGCCATATGTTCAGTGACATGGTCTGAGGGACCACATTTGGCATGCTATATACTGGAGAGGACTGTACTGGGAGACAATTGGATTTCCAGGCCTGGGCAGGATATGCAAGTTCATATCACAAGGGCTGTTCAGTCTTCACAGGGTCTGTTATGAGGCAACTTCTCTCTCCCCCAGATCAGATAGCCACCTTTTGTTCCTGCTGCTCTCATCCTTCCCTTCTGATTCCCTACATGAGCAAGGCACATGCCAGAAGCTGTGTGTTTTGGAAAGTAATAACTGTAATAACTACATTCACCCATTTCTTTGACCAGTCATCCCACTTCTAAGATGCTGTGTCCAGAAATAATGTTAAATACAGCATTGTCTGTAGCATGAAAAATTAGTGACATGCAATGTCTAGCTCCAGTGGGCTAAACTCCTATAACTGCATCTCTAACACGTCACCTGTGTGAGCCACCTGTTCTTTACAACGACCTGGCATGCTAGCTTCTCATAAATAAGGAAACCAAGACAAGGAGGCTAGTCAGTGAAGGTGTCTTTGCTACCACACTCCACTACATTCAAATGGCAAAGCTTTACGTTGTTGGGTTAAGAAATTAAAAAAAAATCAGAATATGGAAAATAGCATACAACTCAGTTAAAATAAATCTGCTCTGAAAAAAATAAAAAGATGAAAGACACCAGAGTGTTAATTTTGGTTAACTCCAGGGACAGGATCACTCCAACCAGAGGAGCGATCTAAAATCCTGTGTTGGGATTGTTCATCCCATCTTCTTCCCTAACTCCAGACCACCACTGATCTTTTTACTGAATTGGTAGTTTTGCCTTTTCCAGAGTGTCATATAATTGGAATCATATGGTATGTAACCTTTTCAAATTGGCTTCTTTCACTTAGTAATACGCATTTAAGGTTTCCTATGGCTTTTCATGGCTTGATAGCTCATTTCTTTTTAGCACTGAATAATATTCCATTATCTGGATGTGCCACAGTTTATCCATTCACCTATTATAGGATATCTCATTGCTTCCAGGTTTTGGCAGTTATGAAGAAAGCTACTATAATAAACATCCATGGGCAGGATTTTGTGGGGACATATATTTTCATCTTTTTAGGGTAAATATCAAGAAGTGTGATTGCTGGATCGTGTGGTTTTGTAAGAAACCATGAAACTGTCTTCCAAAGTGGGTGTACCCATGTGCATTCCCCCAGCAATGGATGAGTGTTCCTCCTGTTCCATATCCTCACCAGTATTTGGTGTTGTGAGTGTTCTGGATTTAAGCCATTTTAATAGACGTGTAGTGGTACTTCGTTTTAATTTATATTTTCCTGTTATACATGATATGAAGCATCTTTTCCTATGTTTATTTGCCAACTGTAAATTTGTGGTGAGGTATATACATTAGAGTTATTGGTCCATTTATATATATATATATCTTTATAATATTTTTTTTTCAGTTACAGTTGGTGTACAATATTAGTTTTAGGTGTACAACATAGAGATTAGGCTTCTATATAATTCAAAATTGATCACTCTAGTAAATCTAATGTTCCTCTGACACCATACATAGTTATGACAATATTTTTGTTTATATTCTTTATGCTATACTCTCTACTTCCATCTAGCTATTTTGTAACTACTAATTTAATTTGTTAATTCCTTCCCCCTTTTTCACACTCCCAACCCCCCTCCCATCTAGTAACCCTCAAAACGTTCTCTGTATCTGTGAGTTTGTTTGTTTTTTTTGTTTTGTTTTGTTCTTTAGATTTAATTTTTTTTCATTTGAAGTACTTGTTGATAGATATGTAGTTATTTCTATTCTTTATTTAAACTTTTGATACATATATTTTTTTTGTTCTTAGAGAAGTCCCTCCAACATTTCCTGTAACACTGGTTCAGTGGTGATGCACTCCTTTAGCTTTTTCTTCTTTGGGAAGCTCTTTATCTGTTTTTTGATTCTAAATGATAGTTTTTCTGGGTAATCTTGGTCGTAGGTCCTGGATGTTCATTATTTGAATATTTTGTGCCAAGCCCTTCTGGCTGGTAAAGTTTCAGTCAAGAAATTGGCTGACAGTCTTAAGGGCATGCCCTTGTATGTAACTGATTGATTTTCTCTTGCTGCTTTTAAGATTCTGTCTTTGAATTCAGCCTTCGGCATTTTAATTATGATGTTTGTCTTGGTGTAAGCCTCTTTCAGACTCTGAACTTCCTGGGGTTGTATGTCTCCTTCCTTCACCAGGTTAGGGAAGTTTTCCGTCATTATTTCTTCAAATAGCTTTTCAGTTCCTTGCTTGCTCTCTTCTCCTTCTGGTACCCCTAAAATGCAAATGTTGTTATACTTGATGTTGTTCCATAGGCTTCTTAAACTATCTTTATGGTTTTGGATTCTTTTTCTTGTTGCTGTTCTGATTGGGTGTCCTCTGTCACCCCGGCCTCTGTGTTGCTGATTCAGTCCTCCGTTTCATCCACTCTATTGATTCCTTCTATTGTACTCTTCATTTTGGTTATTAAATTCTTCATTTCTGACTGGTTCTGTATTATGTTTTCCATCTCCATTTTTATGGCTTTTTTCTTTTTGTTAAAGTTCTCACGGAGTTCATCTACTCTTCTCCTAAGTTCTTTGAACATCCTTATAACCAATGTTATGAATTCTGAATCTGGTTTATTGCTTATCTCTATTTTGGTGAATTCTTTTTCTGGAGCTTTGTTTTGTTCTTTCATGTGGGACACATTTCCTTGTCTCTCCATTTGGCTGCCTCTCTGTGTCTGTTTCTATGTATTAGGTAGGGCTCCTAAGGCTCTCAGTCTGAGTTGAGTGGCTTTATGTAGTAGATGTGCTGTGGGGCCCAGTGGCAGTCCTGGGAGGGGTCCAGTTGCAGGCCAACTTCATGTGCAGCCTGTGTGTCTCTGGGGCCACCTGGTAAGAGTCATCAAATAATCCACATATGGCAGCCACTCATGCTGGGTTTATAGGTGCCTTGAAGGGCTAAGTCAGAAATCGAGGCCGGCTGCCACTAGTGCGGGGCTTGGGGCTGCTCAGCAAGAGGTATAGGACATGCCAAGGCCAGATACTGGCTCTTTGGGTTTTGTGAGCTTTTGAGATATTGTATGAAAGTTTGCAACAGGAAAGTTTGCAATAGGAACCAAGATAGCCTGTTTGTATAGAATAAATCACTGGAAGTGACCTGTGTGGGCCCATAGGTTGGGAGAAGTGGAGTCTCAAGGAATTTCCTAGATAGATTCAGGTTGGGTGTGGGTGTGGAGGTGCTCAACAAAAGAACAATGGCTTCTGCCTGCATCTCTGTCCAGGAGCAAGCTGCCCCTCCAGCTCTTGTCCTGAAGCCGGACTGCTCAGCGCCTCTCCATGTGTCCCTGGTGCTGGAACTCAGAGCAAGCAAGTCTTTCAGTGAGTGAGGCCAGGTGTGGGCCCTTAAAGAGGAAGATCTTCACTTCCCGCAACCCGTCTCACTAAGCTGCAACCTCTGCTGGTTCTCATGTCCAGAGGTTGTGGTGACCTCTCTTCCCAGCACTGGAACCCTGGGCTGGGGAGCCCAGTATGTGGTCAGGACCCCTTGCTCCTCAGGTGGGGGAGGTGGCTCTGCAGCCAAGATAGCCCTCCCAGTTTTTAGTTGTCACACACAGTTGTGGGATGGAGCTGTATCGTGTCTTCGCCCCTCCTACCATTTTGAGGTGACGTGTTATTTGAGGTGATCTGGTTGTAGGGCTTCTATTCAGCCAGACCTCATACAACTCCACATACTGGTTGCCCTCTAGTTTTGTTATAATTTTGGTGTGGTCGTTAGAGGGGGTGTGCCCAGCCTCTGCTTTCTACGCCATCTTGCGAGTCATTGGTCCATTTATAAATTGAGTAATTTGTTTTCTTATTGAGTTTTGAGTGTTTTGTATACTTTGGATAACAGTCTTTATCAGATGTCTTTTGCAAATATTTTCTCCAGGTTTGTGGCTTGTGTTCTTATTCTCTTCACATTATCTTTTGCAGAAGTTTTTAATTTTAATGAAGTCCAGCTTATCAGTTTCTTTCTTGGATTGTGCCTTTAGTGTTGTGTTCAAAAGTCATTGCCATACCCAAGGTCGCCTAGGTTTTCTCCTGGGTTATCTTCTAAGAGTTTTACATTTTTGCATTTTACATTTATGTCTATAATCAATTTTTAGTTAATATTTGTGAAGGATACAAGGTCTGTGTCTTTTTTTTTTTTTTTTTTTGCATGAGGATGTTCAGTTCCAGCATCATTTGTTGAAAAGACTGTCTTTGCTTCATTGTATTGATTTTGCATTTTTGTAAAAGGTCACTGACTACATTATGTGGATCTACTTTTAGGTCCTTTATTTTGTTCTATTGATAGGTTTGTCTATACTTTCTTCAGTACCACACTACCTTGATCACTGTAGCTTTACAGTAAGCCTTGAAGTCAAGTAGTATCAGCCTTCCAACTTTGTACTTCAGTATTATGTTGGCTATTCTGGGTCTTTTGTCTCTCTATATAAACTTTAGAATCATTTTGTCATTATCCAAAATAACTTGCTGGGATTTTGATTGGAATTTCATTGGATCTAGAAATCAAGTTTGGAAATATTGACATCTTGAAACTACTGTGTCTTCCTATCCATGAACATGGAATATCTCTTCCTTTAAGTAGTTCTTCATGAATTTATTCATCAAAGTTTTGTAGTGTTCTTTATGTAGATGTTGTACATATGGTGTTATACCTAAGTATTTTATATTTTTGAATGGAATGGAATGTTAATGGAAGTTGTATTGTGTTTTTAATTTCAAATTTTACTTGTTCATTACTAGTATATAAGAAAGGGATTGATTTCTGTATATTAATCTTGTATTCTGCAACCTTGCTATAATAGTTGATTAGTTCCAGGAGTTTTTTTGTCTGTTCTTTATTATCCTTTTAATGTCTATTGGACCTGTAGTATATCCCCTCTTTCATTTCCATTATTTGTTATTTGTATCCTCTTTTTTCTTAGCTTGGCTAAAGGCTTAAAGATTTTTTTGATCTTTGTTTTAATTTTTACAAGTGTTTCTTACTGAGTTTTCTGAAGGATGTATGTGCATGTACCATAACCCAGGAGAACAAAGAACATGCTGCCATCTCTTTGTCCCTCCATCCCACCCTAGGTACCAGTATTAGCAGGGCTGGTGGGGCAGGAAGTCCTTCCATCTCTCTCCTGGCTCTCATGTAGACACATAGAAAGAGTTTGTGGGTTTTCTTCCTGCTGTCTCTTTTATACAAAAGGAATTTATGGCATCCTTGATTCTGCATATTGCCTTTGTAGCACAGCATTGTGCCATGACTGTCCCTTCAGGTTCTTGAGTGTAGGTCTAGCCCCTTCTTGTCAAGGGCCATGTAACCCATGCTGTGCAGTTTTTGCTGTGTGGAGATAGGCTGTGACTCTTCCTTCTGATGTGGACCCCAGAGGTGGAACATGGGCTCAGGACATGCATAGTCTGTGAGATGCTAGGCAGGTACAGTAGGAACTGCAGCCTCTGCCTGCTCTGAGCTTTCCAGGAGGCAAGGGGGAACCATCCCATGGGGGACTGAAGGGACCTGTGGTTTCCAGTGAGGTGGAGGTTTCTGCCCTTGGTTGGAGTCCAGGTCCCCATCCATTCTGATGTTCAGTGCCTTTATTTGGCTTTGTTTGCTTTTGACACCTCTCATGGATGTATCGGAGAAGCACAGATGTGCTGAACTTTCTAGTTTGGGATAAATTCTGCCCTTTCTGGCACCAGGTCTTTCTTACACCTGGTTTGGAGGCCCTGATGCTCATCTAGGACAGCAGGGGAAGAGCTTTGCAGAGCCTGGGGCAGGTCTGAGGGAGTTTGCCCCTTTTCCTTAGAAGCAGAGGATCAATGAAAGTGTGATAAGTGCCAGATAAAGATGGCATAGGAGCTTGGTATGGCCCTCAGCATTATGACAAGCTGTGGCATGTCACACTCTTTCTTGAGTTTGGGCCATCAGAGCCACCAGCTACTGAGACCTGGCAGGACTGGAGGTCATAGTGGAGACCCTGGCTGACCTGGAGGTGCCTGCACAAGACCCACACTGCTCCTTCCCTGGCTGATGTTATGCTCCCCACTCTCCTTTACAGCTTTCTATATGAACCCAGCAGCCAAGGGTACAAGTACTACCGCCAGAAGCTGGAGGAGTTCCGGAAAGCGAGGGTGGGCCCCATGGGCACTCACTCGACACCCAACCTCTGCCTCCAGGGCAGACCCCCTCCTGAGAGCCCCTTAGGGCATCTGCCCCCCATTGCCGCCTGTTCTGCCTCATCTGCTCCCTCGCCCACTGTCACCCTGGCTTCAGCTGCCCATGGGAAGCCAGCTACCACAGCCACTGTGAAGAGGAAGCGAAAGAGCCGATGGGGGCCCGAGGAGGACAAGGTGGAGCTCCCACCCGCCGAGCTGGTGCAGAGAGATGTGGACGCCTCCCCTTCACCTCTGTCAGGTGGGCTCTGTCAGGAGGTCCGGTGTCTTTCACTGAGCATCATGTTTTCAGGGTTCATTTGTGTTATATCAGGTGTCAAAACTTGCTATGGCTCAGTAGTATTCCAATGGTGGATAGACCGTACTTGGTTTATGCTTCATCTGTTGATGGACACTTGAGTTGTTTCCACCTTATATCAATTGTGACTAGTGCTGCTGTGAACATACGTGTACAAGTATTATTTGGATTCCTGATTTCAGTTCTCTCGTGTGAAACTTAGGAATGGATTGCTGGGCCATATGGTGGTATTTAACTTTTTAAGGAACCACCATACTGTTCTCTACATCAGGGGTCCCCAAACCCTGGGCCACAGACAGGTCTGTGTCCTATTAGGAGCCAGGCCACACAGCAGGAGGTGAGTGCTGGATGAGCAAGCAAAACTTCATCTGTATTTGCAGCCATTCCCCAGCACTAGCATCACCGCCTCAACTCTACCTCAGGTCATTAGGCATTAGATCTCATAGGAACACCAGTCCTTGGTACCAAATAGTTTGGAGACCATTGCTCTACATCATTTTATGTCTCCTCCAGCATCCTCACATTATAGCCATCCTAGCAGGTATAAAGTTTGGAATCACATTATAGTTTTAATTTGCATTTCCCTAATAACTAATAGTGTTGAGCATTTTCCATGTCTATTTTAATCTTTTACTCATATTTAAATTGATTGTCTTTTTGTTGTTGAGTTGTAAGAATTCTTTATGTATTCTAGATATTATACCTTGCTCAGATATATTATTTGTAAATATTTTTCCACTTTCTATGGGTAGTTTTTTCATCCTCTTGGTATCATTTGATGCACAAAAGTTTGAAATTTAATGAAGTTCAATTTATTTTTTTCATTTATTGCCTGTGATTTTGGTGTCATAGTTAAGAAACCATAGCCAAATCCAAGGTCATGAAGATTTATCCCTATGTTTTATCCTAAAAGTTTTATAGTTTTAGCTCTTAAGTTATGTCTTTGATCCATTTTTAGTTAATTTTTATGTATGAAATAAGGTAAGGGTCCAACTTCATTCTTTTGCTTAAGTATATTCATTTGTCCCAGCACCATTTGTTGAAGAGACTGTTCTTTCCCCCATTAAATGGTCTTGACACCATTGTCAAAAATCAGTTAACCATAGATGTTAAGGTTTATTTCAGGGCCCTATTCTGTCTTTATGTCAGTACCACACTGTTTCCATCATTGCCTTTGTAGTAAGTTTTGAAAATCGGGAGTGTTCATCTTCCAATTTCGTTCTTTTTCCAGCTTTGGCTATTTGGGGTCCATTGAATTTTCAGTGGATTTTCAGATTGGCTTTTTCATTTCTGCAAAAAACACTCTTGGGATTTTGAGAGGGATTGCATTGAATCTGTAGATTGATTTGGATAGTACTGACATGTTAACAATATTTAAATCTTTCAATCTGTGAACACTGGATAGCTTTCCATTTACCCAGGTCTTTAATTGGTTCCAACATGTTTTGTAGTTTTTGTTTTACATGCCTTGCACCTCCTTGTTTAAATGTATTCCTATGTGCTTTATTCTTTCTGATGTTTTTAAATGGATTTTTTTTGTTTAATTTTCTTTTTGGATTATGTGTTGCTGGTGTATAGAAATATTTTTGTGTGTTGATTTATATATCTTTGAATTTTGCTGAATTCATTTATTAGCTTTAACAGTCTTTTTATAGATTCTTTAGAGTTTTCTACATATAAGATCTTGTCATTTGCAAATGGTGACAGTTTTACTTCTTTTATAATTTTAATGCCTTATTTCTTTTTATTGCCTAATTGCTCTGGAATTGCAGTGCTATGTTGAACAGAATTGCAGTGCTATGTTGAACAGAAGTGGTGAAAGTAGGCATGCTTACCTTGTTTCTGATCTTAGGGGAAAAGCTTTCAGTCTTTCACCATTGAGTGTGACGTTTGATTTGGTGTGCTTTTGTATATGACCTTTATTATATTGAAGAAGTATGACTCTGTTCCTAGTTTATTGAGTGTTTTTATCATGAAAGGCTGTAGATTTTGTTAAATACTTTTTCTGTATCAATTGAAATTATGTGGTGGTTTTTTCTTTCGTTCTATTAATGTGGAGTATTACATTGATTGATTTTTGTATGTTGAACCATCCTTGCATTCCTTGGATAAATCCTACTTGGTTGTGGTGAATAATCCTTTTAACATGCTGCTAGATTCAGTTTTGTTTTTTTGTTTTGTTTTGTTTTGTTTTGCAGATTTCTGCATCTGTACTCATAAGGAATATTGGTCCGTGGTTTTCTTGTAGTGTTTTTGTCTTTAGTATCAGGGTAATGCTGGCCTCATGGAATGAGTTGGGAAATATTCTTTAATTTTTTTGAAGGATTTTGGAAGAATTGGCATTAATCTTTTAAATATTTGATAGAATTCACCAGTGCCACCATCTGTTTGTGGGTTTTTCTTTGTTGGGAGGTTTTTGATTACTAATTCAATCTCCTTGATATAAGTCTATTCAGGTTTCCTGTTTCTTCTTGGGTTAGCTTTGGTATTTTGTGCATTTCTAGGAATTTGTTCACTTTGTTTAGAATATTCAGTTTGTTGGCACACACAATACACTCTTTTAATCCTTTTTATTTGTGTAAAGTCATTGGTAATATCCCCACTTTTATTTCTAATTTTAGTAATTATTTCTCTTTCTTTTTCCTTAGGCAATCTGTCTAAAGATTTATATAGTTTGTTGATCTTTTCAAAAAACCAGCTTTTGGTTTTGTTGATTTTCTCTATTGTATTTCTCTTCCCTGTTTCATTATCTACACTCTAATTCTTAATTCCTTCCTTCTGCTAGCTATGGATTTAGTTTGCTCTTCTTTTTCTAGTTCTTTAAGGTGTATAGTTAGGTTATTGATTGAAGACCTTTTTTCATTTTAATGTGAACATTTAAATAGCTATAAATTTTTTTCTTAGCACTGCTTTTGCTACATCCCAGAAGTTTTGGTGTGTTATGCTTTTGTGTTCATTCATCTCTACATATTTTCTAATTTGTCTTGTGATTTCTTCTTTGACCTTTTTGTTTGTTTGTTTGTTTTTGAGTGTGCTATTTAATATCCATATACATGTGAATTCCTTTTGTTATTGATTTCTAGTTCCATTGTGATCAGAAAAGACACTTGGTATGATTCCAGTCTTTTAAAATTTATTTAAACTTATTTTGTTTTAATAAAATATGATCTGTCCTGGAGATTATTTCATGTACACTTGAAAGACAGTGTCTTCTGCTGTTGAGTTGCATGTTCTCTATGTGTCTGTTAGGTCCCATGATATATAAAGTTGTTCAGTCCTCTATATCCTTGTTGATCTTCTGTCTAGACGTCCTATTCATTATTAAAAAGGTAGTGAAGTCTCCAATTATTATTGTAGAATATCTTGAATTTTGTCAATTTTTGCCTCATATGTCTTGTTGTTAGGTGTGTATTTGTTTTATCTTTCTGTATCAACTTTTTATCAATATATAACATCCTTTGTCTCTTGTAACCTTTTTTGACTTAAAAGTCTATTTTGTTTGATACTAGGATAGCTATTCCAGCTCTCTTGGCTACTGTTAGCATGGAATTTGTTTTTCCATCCTTTCACTTTCAATCTCTGTGCCTTTGTATCTAAAGTGAGTCTCATAGACAGCATATATGGATCATATTATCTCCCTTAAGCTTTAAGATACTTGAAGTCAGTCTTGTCATAGAAAGCCCAGGAAAATGCACGATGATAAGCACAATTGCCGGCAGATCTACCTCCAACTTTCCCCTCCTTGACAGCAGTTTCAGGGATGGCCAAACCTGCAGGGGGTTGGGGAGAGGTCTGTTGTCTTTACATTCTGCAAGTGATAGTGGGTTACTGAAAAAGGCCAGTCTAGTGCTATCTGTCTGATACCCTTCACCTATCTTATAGCCTACAAGGAAAGGCAGCTCACCCAGGTTACATGGCTGACCTGCTGGTCCTGCTGTGAGGGTGTTTTCTTGCACCGTGCCTCCCTGACCCAAGGAGAAAAGCTGCTAATTAAAGATTCCTAGGACTGTTGGGACTCCAGATAGCATCTCCACCTGGGCTGAGGGTACTGGGGGCTGGATTGCTGCTGAGTGGGGAGCCCTTGTGGCAGCTGCATAGGAGAGTGCTCAGATGTGAGTGCTGCTCTGACAAATGCCAGCCCAGCTTGTGCTAGTGAAGATGACTTCCCCATGTTCTAGGTCCACATTCAAGTCCCACTGGCCCACACCATCACCAGGGAAGCATGGGCAGTCCCTAACCACCTGCTCACTGGTGAAGAGGTCCTGTGGGCACAATATAGGCACATAGCAGGATGCTCAGACCTTGGCCCCCTCACCCTCTTTATAGGACCCCCACATCCTTCAGAGCCCCTGCAGACCTTTGAGGAGGGATTAGGATGTAGTCCTGTGGTCACAGAGTGCCTGCAGGTAGTTCTTGCTCACAAAACCCCAGCACTGAGGAGCTGGAGGACTCAGTTCTCTCCACCCTCCCAGAGGGGCCTCTGCATCCCCTCTAGTTGGCTTTTCCCCCAGGAAACCACCGCCTGAGGCTTGGTCATTTCTACCGCCCAGATGGATGTCATAGCACTTTCACATGGATCAGTGCTGCTAGCTTTAGCCGAGTTCCAAAGGTGATGCCAAATTAAATGTCAGTTGCTGTGAGGACAGTCAGCTGTCTTCTTAGAAGGAACTAGCAGAGCCATATAGCTGAGTCTTACACAAGACTTCAAACCTTGTGTATCTACATTGGGTATCTGTCTGCCACAGGGCTTCCAAGAGCCAGTGTATGTGAGTGTGTGTGTGTATGCACACACATGCTCGTCTCTGCTCTCATGTTTTGGGCTCTGCACAATCTTTACCATGTCACCCATTAGCCATGTGACCTTGAGTGAGGCCCTCGACCTCTGAGTTCTGGTGTCAGCATCTGCAATATGAGGATGTAGCACCCGCCCTGCCTGGAGAGGGCACACGCGGATGAAACGGTGCACGTGATGATGCAAGGCATGACTCCTGTGGTCATCACAGGATGTAGGATACTAACCTGCCTGATATGAGGACCCTGCTATGCGCTCCACGTGCCTCAGGTGTCATCAACAAATGGACTCTGCACCAAATACAGGACCAGGGCCAGGCCCATGTGTCTGTCTCGACTGGCCTATATCTTGTTTCCAGTTCAGGACCTCAAGGGGCTCGGCTATGAGAAGGGGAAGCCCGTGGGTCTAGTGGGTGTCACAGAGCTGTCGGATGCCCAGAAAAAGCAGCTGAAGGAACAGCAGGAGGTAAGGCCAGGGGTGAGACAGGCTCCACAGCAACTGGCAGTGGACTCCCCTACTCCTCCCCATGTTGCAATAGTCACAGGATCAGCAGAGAAGTTCCTGGGCAGGCAGATCCCCCATTAATGGCATGCCAACACCTGAGGACCCCCCACCGGCTTGTAGCTGGACCCAGAACTCAGGCCTCATCACATTGGCCTGTCATCCCCCAATGCCAGGTGCTCCATTACTACTCCACATGGTGCTTGTGGACTGTTTCCACTCGATAGTTTCCACTTGTTTTTTTTTTTTTTTTTTTTTGTAGTTTCCTCCAGCATCCAGTCCAGAATGTGCCTGGCTGGCACTGGGCACCCTGAATTACGTGAGGGCTCCTCAGTTGGTATTGGGCAATGTTAGGGTGAGGGCCAGCTTAGTTTCTCTGCTGCTTCCCTGGGGTTCAAGAGGCACTGGCCCATCAGTCCTTGGGGTTGGCTAACCCCGGCTACCTCCTCCAGTGTAGCTGCCCTGTTATGTCACCCTCGTCCTTCCCAGAGGTCAGGAGCCTGCATTGTCCTCATTCAGTCCATGGCAGTGGTGCCCAACTCTGTACGAAGAAGAGAGGGGTCTCCTTTTTCAGCACAGGGAATCAGGGCAAGTTCCAGCATAGAACTCAGTGCCTTGTTGAGCACTTGCTCTAAGTCCTGCTCACAGGCCTGCCTCAAGGAAGGAGCCCCAAACATGCACAGGGGAGGCAGGCGCTCCTTAAATGCATATGTGGTACAGGTCCTGCTCACAGCGTGTGCCCCCTACAGATGCAGCAGATGTATGACATGATCATGCAACACAAGCGGGCGATGCAAGACATGCAGCTGCTGTGGGAGAAGGCTCTGCAGCAGCACCAGCATGGCTATGACAGTGATGAGGAGGTGGATAGTGAGCTGGGCACCTGGGAGCATCAGCTGCGGCGCATGGAGATGGATAAGACTCGGGGTGCGCTGAGGAGCCAAGCTGGGGGGTGGGAAGGACTATCTGGGTGGGGCTTTGCCCTTAGATCACTGTGGTGCAGGAAGCCCTACTCACCCGTTGGCCTGTAAGGCCTTGGGCACAAGACTTGGCCTTTTGTGCCTCAGTTTTGTTAGTAAAAGGAGTGATGCAGGGCTGCCTTCCCTAAGGCTGTTCCCCCTTTCCTCCTCTCACCTTTCCCATCTGTCTGGGCAGAGTGGGCTGAGCAGCTAACGAAGATGGGCCGGGGCAAGCATTTCATCGGAGACTTCCTGCCGCCAGATGAGTTGGAGAAGTTCATGGAGACCTTCAAGGCCTTGAAGGTAAGTGGGGCATCCCCAAGCATCAGCCCTGCTGTGGGCCTGTCTAGCAAGCAGCCTCCTCATACACAGGAGTCAGGCCCTCTTCTGAGGGAAGCATCTGTTTGTAGCAGACACTGTCCTTGTGAGGAATTTGGAAATAACAACTTAGCTGCCCACTTTAGAAATATTTCCCAGGGTTTCAGGAAATTCTACTTCCAGTGGAGCCAATTAAGGTGCCATGCGCAGGAAAAGCGTTTTTCAGGCAGAAGCCCACACGGACTGGGCTCCTCAGAACGAGAGCCTGGCCTTCTTCCTGTGCACAAGGAGAAACAGCTGATGTGCACAAAGCCTCATCACCTCGTTGACCATGCTTCTTTTTTGCACTCTGTGTAACAAATCACTTCCAAAATGGCCTTTTCTTTGCTGATGAGCATTAATCTTACCCGTCGTAGAGGAGGCCTGTGTGACCATTACTTTGCCTTTGACTTGGCTGCCAGGGAGCATTAAGTGTGGCCCTGGGGACACCAAAGAGGTGGAGCTTGGTCTGACCTGACTGGGGAAGCAGACAGACAAATGGTCCCAGCCAGTGACAAATGAGGCTGGGGCGTGTTTTTTGGGCCTTGGGGGATGACAACCTCTTGGCCCTGCAGGAGGGCCGTGAGCCCGACTACTCTGAGTACAAGGAGTTCAAGCTGACTGTGGAGAACATCGGCTACCAGATGCTGATGAAGATGGGCTGGAAGGAGGGTGACGGACTAGGATCGGAGGGCCAGGGCATCAAAAACCCGGTCAACAAGTGAGTGTAGCCCCCAGTTTGGGGTGGATATAGGGGATCCCAAACAGATGCAGGCCCAGGGCCTAGGTCAAATCCTATGCCTGGGTTGGAGTCATGGTCCTGGCTGTGAACTCTGGTGACTAGGCCAACTCAGTCTCTTTCCTCTCCCCACTGTGCTGGCCATGTCCTGCATAGATATTTCTCAGCCCAGCACAGCCTGCATGACCCCCACAGCCCCATGTAGAGCTGCTGCTGCTGCTGAGCCCAAGTCAGTGGGTGAGGCCTTCCTACCCCAGCTCAGGCCCCACACACCCTCTCGTGCTGGCACCGGGCTGCTCCTCTGCTCACATTGCCCTATCATCCCCTGCAGAGGCACCACCACAGTGGATGGTGCTGGCTTTGGCATTGACCGGCCAGCTGAGCTATCCAAGGAGGACGATGAGTACGAGGCTTTCCGCAAGAGGATGATGTTGGCCTACCGCTTCCGGCCCAACCCCCTGGTGCGTGCAACCCCAAACCCTGCATTGCTCTGGCTGGGCCCCTGGTTCCTTGCAATCCACCCTAGTAACAGAAGTCCCTCCTTCCCCACTCTAGCTAGGCCAGGTCTCACCATTGACCTCCTCCACCATTCCATCTGCATTTGAGCCCCTCTTTCCTCCCTATAGCCCCTAGAAGATTCTAGGTTGGAGGAACTGCCATCTGACTTCAACATTAATCCCCTTTTATCTTTTTACCTCCTACAGAACAACCCCAGACGGCCTTACTACTGAATATTGTGCAGAAACACACAAATGTACTTTCTAGACCACCAACTGAACATTCTTGAACTGTAGAATGTTACGGACTGCGTTTCTGCCTCCCCTTCCCATTGTCTTGAGTGTTGTGGTGTGTATTAAAGTCCCAGTGCTTGCCCACTGGGGAGCCTGGTCCTGCCATCTCCAGAAACCCTTCCTGTTCTTAAGCAGTTGGGTTGGTCCACAGTTTAAGACAGGGTGCTATTGTTAATGTTCCCCAGAGCCTGAGGAATCCCAGAGCACTGTCTGGCCCTTTACCCATGGGGTTTTCATTCCCAATTGGCATAGCATGGGTTAGAGTTGAGAACAGGGCCAGCCAGTGAGTCCTGGCCACAGCTTGGCCAGGGAATATGTGGGGAGTCCTCCCAGCCTAGCCCTGCACTGCAGGAAGGTCTTGAGCAGGGGTCTCCAGGCAGGGCCCAGCCTTCCCTCAGGACACACCTGTGTTTCTCTGCTCCCCAGCAGTTGGCTGCTACAGGCCCCAAACCCAGCCAGCCCCAGCCAGTGATGGCTGCAGCCCAGGTTGCCCCAGCTGCCGTGGGTCTCACCTCTGTGGTAGACACACTTCCCTGGGTCTTGTGCCTTTGGGGAACAGCTGTGTGCTAAGATTACACATGCTTCCTGGAGGATGGGAGATGGGTGGGTGGCCCAAGCTAAGGTGTACGCTGACAGCAGCTCCCCACCTCTCCAGAGCCAGTGCCTCACATTTGTGCAGAAACACCTGGGGATCCAGCTGCAGCCATGCTTAGAGTATCAGGGCCTGGGAATCTGATGAGCCCACAACTACCTGTTTGCTCCCACACATGCATCAAGTGGGTTCTGCTCAAATTCTGCATGCTCATGGGCTCTGAGGGCTTGAGCTGGATTTGGTGTCCTGGGATGGATGGGGACGTGTTGGTGAACCCTTAATCTGAGACTGATAAATGTTGCCAAGAGGAACCTGAACTTGTGGTGCAGGTGGCCTGAGCAGGGTCTCAGTGGGACCTCCAGGAAGTTGAGAGGGTCTCAGCAGCAGAGTCCAGGCCGGGTGACACACCACCATCTCCCCTCCATGGTGCTGTACCCAGGCAGGACGAAGGTGATGCGTGCCAGGGTTCCAAGCACAGGTTATAGTACACACCTTAACCTGGGCCACCTACCCACTTCCAGAGGTTACAGCCATGAGGATGCTGGGTTTCAGTCCCAGGCACCCCACCATCCAGGTCAGGGTTATCTCTCTCTTGAATTCTGGCTGGGAGGCTGGCCAGACTCAGCCCGTGGACTTTACCCCCAAGGCAGAGGGGAGAGGAAGAGTAGGCCTCTAGATGCTGTGTGTGCGCATGTGTGTGCATTCATGCAGGTGCCTCCTCACCACAGTACAAAGCCAGGCCCCTAGAAAAAGTTGGACCAGATACCCCTGGCCCTGCCGGTGGCAGGGAGGGCTGCCTTGAGGAGGGGACGTTAGGATCTACTTTAAAGGGTGAGGAAAAACAAGGGGGTCCATCTTATATACAGGAAAGAGACCTGTGGACTATTGGCACTGCCAGCATTGGGAAGGTTAAAAAACCAGACTGGAGCTTCTTGTCAGCCCAGAGGAACCTGAATTTCACCTCAAGGGCAACAGGTACCCTTCCTGTTCTTAAGCAGTTGGGAGGCTGTCAGGTCGGTGGCCAGATCATGTCACCCAGGCTCAGAGAGAGGACCCACCTGGCACAGGGCCAAGGGGTTACATGGAGAACGCACGAGGGTTTCAATCTTATTCCAACCCCAGACAGTGGTCCCGCAACCCCGTCAGGCAGGAATCTTACCCTTTCCAGTAGCGGTAAGTACCACTTGGGCGAAAATACCAAGCTGGCTTGTGGGCACGACAAGGACAGCTGCCTCCTAATTCTCCACCCTGCAGCCCCCATATAGGTCCAGCCTCTGCTTTACATCTCCCTCTGGACTTGGCCCAGCCTCCAGACTGTTCAGAACCCTCCTCTCACAGCTCTCCTCCTCCCAGCCCCAGGCCTGAACTATTCTTGGAAGTAACACTGCCAAACTCGCCAAACTTCACACCTACCTAATCTCAGTGGACTCATTGGCCGCCCCACCCACACGAGCAGGGGTCCCGCTTCTGCCGCCCGCTAAATGTCCAAGTTACATGACGATCTCAGCGCACAGAATCACTGAGTCCTTCAAGGGGCCACAATCCAGGGCCGTGGCTGCCTGCCTTGAGATAGCCCCCAGGCTCAAAGCTTCCCACTTGAATACGAGTTTAAATGTGTGGCCCCCGCATGAAAACTCAAATCCAAGTGCTCTGAAGGTAACTGCGCCCAAGCAGTGAGTTTCCTTCTGCACGCAAGGGCCATGCCTACTTACTCCTGGGGCAAGAGAAGACAGAAATGTGGGTGGGAGTCGAGGCTGGGACACCAGTGCCTTAGAATGAAGAAAGCAGAAGATCAGAACGAGGAGAACGAATTCCCTCAGAATAAAGTTGTCACTGGGGAAGCATCTGGAAGCATCCCAGGCGTCATGTTCTAGCCTTTAATAGAGAAACTGAGGTTGGCCGTAGGGGACCGCACTGACTCCATTGAAAGCGTTGAGGGGGAGGGGCCTCAGAGGCTCCGCAGGAGCGCACAGGGCAGCCAAGGTGGTGGCAACACGACCGGGGCACACGGGTTGACCTTTGCTCGGGGCGGGTCCAGGCCGGTCCCTGGCAACTTCTCGCCCAGACGTGCTGCGCCGAGGAGCCGAGCACTCTGGAGGTCGCGGGGATCCGTGCCAGTGTCGGAGTGCCACAGCTATGGACACCCTACCGCCGGCCGTCAAGATCGCGGCTTTGTCGCTTGGCTCCCTCCCATTGTTCTATGCGCTCAACCATGTCTCGGGGCTCTCGCAGTGCGTGCAGGGGGCCTGGGAACCGCGGGGCGGGACTAGGGTGTGAGGTGGGGGCTGCAGAGAGGAGGATGCGCGCATATGGCGGACCTGGCTCCGGGAGAAGTCAGAGCCCCAGCCACATCTGCATAGCGGGACGCGGTTGGGTCAGAATCCTCCAACCGGAAGTCCTTAACCCACCGGCTGGGAGGCTTTGTGCTGGGGGTAGGGACGCCCCTGGGACGTTGGAGGCCTGGAGAGAAGGGTCGTTGAGAAGCAGAACCTCTCAAAGGGCAGAGTTTTGGAGTATTTCTGTTTTTTTTTCCAGGAATGTGCCCAGCACAGGTTCCAAAGTATTGCCCCAGATAAGGCCTTGATGACCAGGCTCTTGCCACATACATGTTCTGCTGCACCATCTCTACCAGCCAGTTTCTCCATCTCTTTTCTCAGGCCTGGGACTTTCTTTTGTTCAGGACTAGCTCACTCTGACCATAGCTTAAGTTTCCCCTACATGTCTTGATCTCCCTATTCCTGTTTCCTAACCTTAGACCCCTAAGTACCGGGTATCAGCAAGCCCTTCACACTCCCAAACCCCGCTCAACCCAAGACATGGGGTAGAGGGAGTCTTGACTCTGGATTTGGCTCCTTGGGTACAAATTTCTGGCTCCATCCCCCTGGACCCTGAGTGCTCCAGGTTGCCTCTGGGAGCCTAAGGTTCTTCACTTAGTAATAAATATAATCCTAGATCTCATCTCATAGTTCAGTTAAGGTTTACAAATCGTGTGCAAAGACTCTAGTATGGTCCCATCTGATTACTATAATTGTCATTGTTGGTCTGATGGGGCCAGAAATGGGGATCCTAGGAATCAGAGGGTTTTCAGAGGAGGTAGGGTCTGGAGAGAGTAGGCAGGGAGAATGTGTGACCTTGGATAGGTCTGCCCTCTCTGTGCCTTCATTTTCCAAGTATTTAGGGGTTACCCAAAGACCTGGTTTCTACTGTCTATGCAACTGGTTGACCTGACTTATCAGGTTGATGGGGACAGATCAGGGTAGTGATGTAGTGGAGTCGATGGAGGTATTTGGACTTTAGCCAGGAAAAGTTGGGAGCTTCACATAGTGAAGTGTACAAAGCTGAGCACTAGAGACTCTCTGGCAGGTGTGGGCGCTGGGTCCAGTCACAGAGGAGTTCAACATTGTCTAATGAATGATTAAGCAAATTGAGTCAAACACATCAGCAAGTGATGGAATAAATCATACAGTCACAAGGGGCCTCTGTACCTGGCCCAAGTTGGGCAATGATTCTTTCTGAGGAGTCAGAGAAGGCTTCCTGGAAGAGGAGATGTTAATGTAGATGGGTCATGAAGGATGAGTGGAAGTTTGCCAAGTGGAAATGAGACTTCTGAAAGCAATTTCCAGGAAGAGAAAACAGCCAAGAAAAGAGCCTAGTGATGGGAAAGGGCAGTTTCAGGGAAGAGCATTCCTGGATGAACAGATGCTTCAGCCTCAGCCCTGGAGCCTCCCAGAATCTGCTCTTGCCCTCACTAGAATGTGGTGGGGCCTCAGCACTGGGCCTGGTCTCCCTGACTTGGTTTTTCTCTTCACAGTCCCCTGGGGGTGGCCTTGATGAGCGCTCTGATCCTGGGTCTGTTCTTTGTGGCTATCTATAGCTTGTCCCACGGGGAGATCTACTATGACCCACTCTATGCTGGTGAGTCAGTGAGAGGGAAGAGAATTGTGAACAAGCACTTCTCCATCACACTGGGGCCCTTGAAGGGATCAGACTGGAGGGAGTTTGAAGGGCTCCCATTAAACTGAAGAACCTCAGACTGGAGACCCCACTCACTAAGGAAAACTCGGAGGTCCTCTCCCTGCAGTTTTGAGGCTGAGAGGAGGAACAGTGTCTTTCCATCACTCCGGGGTCTCCTGAAGGTAGGGACAGTACCTCTCTCTAGGATCCCTAAAGGCAGGGACTATGTCTCCCCTTGAGGCAGTGCTGTGGTTCATGTGACCTATAGAGTGGGGACTGGGAGCAGCTAGGTGTAGACTCCTTGCCTGGATCTGGGTCCTTGACACAGCCTCAGGCCCCGCCTACATTCAGGCCTGCCCTGCCCACTTTCTCCACAGTGTTTGCACTCTTTGCCTTCACCTCGGTGGTGGACCTCCTTATTGCTCTCCAGGAGGATGGCTACATGATGGGCATCATGGAGTTCTACACCAACGAGGTATGTAGGGGGTGGCCTGGGATGGCCTCTACCTGGCTGTGCATCTGAGCCCTACACCTGCCCTCACAGAGCGAGCCATACCTGCGCACTGCACACGGAATCTTCATCTGCTACTGGGACGGCACTGTTCACTACCTCCTCTACTTGGCCATGGCTGGTGCCATTCACAGAAGGTACATAGGTGGCACCTGGACCCTGGGAAGCAGGTGGAGTCTCAGACCAGGGGGAACCGGAAGTGTGTCAAGGAGAAATCAGGAGGTTTCTCTAGGGCTCCAGCCAGGGATGGCCAGAAGAAGCTTCCAGGAAATGTCACAGGTGACAGTGGTGGTCAGCACTCTTCTCTTGTACTGAGAAGCCACTTCTGTCCTTCATAAAGGGTCTGACTGTTTATTCCTTTATTCAACTTGTCCTTTCTTCTGTCCTGGGCAAAACTGGGAGGGACCCAGAGCTGGGGAGCCCAGTATGAACCCTGGGCTCTGACTGGGGTTCTGAGACTGGGGACAGATATCTATTAGCCACCCCTCCATCTGCAACCCAGGAAGAGGTACCGAAACCTTGGACTGTACTGGCTGGGGTCCTTTGTCATGAGCATCCTGGTGTTCCTCCCAGGAAACATCCTTGGTAAGGACTTGGTTTTGAGGAATCCTGCCTCCCCGGGCTGGTTACTGCCTTGCGCCTGGAAGCCCCTGCTGGGTCCTCCATCTGCTCCCCAATGTCTGTGAAAGGTTCCCCCACACACAGCCTAAGCCAGCAGCCTGCCCACCTCTCCCCATTTCCTCTTGGAAGGGTGTATCCAAGGGGAGCCAAGAATAGCTGAAGTATAGGAGCTGTGTCCAAAAGGTAAACTGAGGCAGGCCAGGTTGCAGAGCATGAATATCACCTTATGGTCACTAGGGAACCAGAGGTGTTAGAGCTTGAGCAAGGAGGGCATTTGTGAATCATGTCATCTATCCAGGAACTCTGGCATGGCTCAGCTAATGGGACCAACCAGGCCTGGGAAATCCTCGCTAAGTGACACCCATCCCTCCTACCATGACAGGGAAATACAGCTCAGAGATCAGGCCCACCTTCTTCCTCACCATTCCATACGTGCTAGTCCCATGCTGGGTTGGCCTGAAAGTCTTCAACCAGTCACGGGCACCAACCTGCTGCATTCCTAACATGGTAGGTGCCTTGCCCTTGGGCAAGCTTGTGCCCACCTACCTGAATGTTCCCAATTTGAGTTTTTTCCTGGTAGAAAACATTGTCCTTTTGGAAGGATCTCCTTGGTCATTAAGAAAGAAGGGATGAGCTTTTATTGAGTGCCTGTTGGATACTAGACTTTCCATGCTGTCTCTCTCTCATGAGGTAGGTACAGGAGGAGCAAAGAAAGGGGCTACTGCAGCGCCCAGCTGACCTGGCCCTTGTCATCTACCTCATCCTTGCCGGGTTCTTCACCCTCTTCCGGGGCCTTGTGAGTTTGGCCAGCCTGTCCTCTCCTCCCTCTAGCCTCTGTCCCCGGCCCTCCCTTCCCACAATGTTTCTTTACTTAGTGCAGAAAGGCCACTGCTCTCCAATCCAATCATCCACAGAAGTTCTTCATTGAGTCTGACTTGAGTGTTTCATCCCAAAGCCCTATTCCCTAAAGCCTACTCCCCAGTTCCAATATCTGGATTCTCAGCCAGAGAAGAGAACCGAGGCTGGGGGAGATCAGAGAGAGGGGTTTGGGTTCTGCCTGGGAGAATGGGGAAGGCTTCCTGTGGGAGAGATGTTTGAAGTGGGTTGTTGGTTTGTCTGTTGGCCCCAGGTAGTGCTTGACTGTCCCACAGATGCCTGCTTTGTCTATATCTATCAGTATGAACCATATCTGCGGGATCCTGTGGCCTACCCAAAGGTTCAGGTAAGACGTTGGGTGGCAAGAGAGGACCATGGTTCTGCCACTCATAGGGATCCACTGGACCTATTTGAAGCAGGTGCCAGAAACACAGAGACAACTGGTAGAAGCACAGATGGAATTATCATGCTACTAAAAATGTAGACATAGCCTCAGGTATGACTGGATCCATGAGCTCAAGGATAGCTCTGTCTCTGGGCTCTGCTTTCTTTGCATGGGCTCCACTCTCAGGTGGTCCCTTTGTGGGATAGCAGAGACAATCTTGGGCAGCTCCAGGCTTCTTTTTGTCTTAGCCACCTCAGAGAAATGTGAGCCCTTATTTCCCCAGAACTTAAGCATGAGTCTCAGGCAGGCTCTGATTGCCAAGAGTGAATCACATGCACATTGTGTAGCTCTGGTCATTGTTGCCAGGAGTAATGTAGGTAGGCTCAGTGTGTGCATATGTTGTATGTGGTGAGGGGATACCAAAGAGAAATAGAAGTGCAGTTTGCACAGGGTGGGATGTGCAAAGAGCCTCCATCCTGGGTGGGATCTAAGGCTGACTAGATCCTCCCTGGGGCTCCCAAGGGGTCTCTGAAGACCTATCAGGCAGCTGCTCATCCCTTTGGCTGTGTGTCCCTCAGATGCTGATATACATGTTCTATGCACTGCCCTTCTATGGTCTGGCTGCCTATGCCCTCATCTTCCCTGGCTGTTCCTGGCTGCCGGACTGGGCCTTGGTGTTTGCTGGAGCCATAGGCCAGGTGAGGTCAGGGGGATGCAGGTGCATAAGGAAGTAAATTTCAGCCTACCCATCAATTGTTTCTGTGTTGCCCTGGGCAGGGTAATGCTGGGCCCTCTGAGAGGCCCCAGCTCCAGCTCAGTGCTCCACGATTCCCTAGCCTGGGGGAAAAAGAACCAGACACAGATACTTCCATGGGGTCAGAACTGAAGAGAGAGAGGGAAAGAGTCTGAGAGAGATCAGAGGGGACAGATTTCTTAGAAAAGGGGATATAAAAACTGGACTTTGATGTATGGGAATGAGTTTTCCAGGCAGGGAAGGGCATTCCAGGAATAAGAATAGCATAAAGAAAGGCATAGAGGGAGACAGTGATTTAACAGAGCCATAATAAGGGTAAAAGCAGAGGCAAGAGAAATGAGCAGCTAGATGCTGAGGGCTTTGAACATGAGCTTGGGGGCTTGTGCAGAGAAAGAAGGGACATCATGGGAGGTGTTTGAGCTGTGGGGATCCAGACAGAACTGGGGCCTGTTTCTGGGTTCCTAATGAGATATGATAAAGGCTGGGCCTAGGTCAGGGAGTGGGGACCAGGAAGACATGTATGACAAGGGCAGCTGGGAAGGGGTTGGGAAGAGCTAGACCCAGGTTAAAGAGATGAGGTGCAAGGCCCAGCAGACAGAGTGAAGATGGTTCTTATTAGTAGCTGGGAAGAGGTTCACAGACAGGACATGTGGGTACAGGAATATTTAAAGACAGAGGGACTGGAAAGGGGAGACAGGTAGGTCAGCAGAGCCAGTGAAATGGAGACGGGGACCTTCTCGGCTCCCCAGGATGGGATGTTGGTGATACTGAGGCTGGTTCTCTCCTGGCACCTGACATCCATCCTCCCTGTGTGGCCACCAGGCGCAATTCTCACACATGGGTGCCTCCATGCACCTGCGCACACCCTTCACCTACCGTGTGCCCGAAGACACCTGGGCCTGCTTCTTTTTATGCAACCTGATGTATGCGCTGGGGCCCCACCTGTTGGCCTATCGCTGCCTGTTGTGGCCTGCCTTCTTCCTGCATCCACCCCCTGGCTCCCAGGCCCCCCACAAAAAGCAGCAGTGATGGGACTGTGGGACTCTCCAGGACTCTCTTTACACAGCCAGCTGGAGCTGTCCCCAGAAGGGTAGGTTGGGTCTTTAGAGGCAAGAGGTATGTCTCTGGTGTTTTTAGTCCTGACTATGGTGGTTTCAAAAGGCCAGCTGGTGGGAGAAAAGACCCAAGGGCCAGGCATTCTGATAGAGAGAGCTACAGTCACCCTCAGCTGCCACTGCTCCCCAAGCTCCACATATTCTTCTACTCTCCCAGAATTTACCCATTACTCCCATGGATCCTTTTAGTAAAAGCCTTTTTGTTGCCTAAAATGTTGCTGCCTGAGTGTTTCATGGGGCAGGGGTGAGGGACTCTCTTCTCAGACCCCGCAAAAGCCCACTCATTACTACCAGTAATGAGTGATAGTCAGGAGGTCAGGAGCTGGAGATGCTGGACAGCAAAATTCTGCCTCTGGTCGGTGTGGATAGCTCCATCTTCCAGGTCCGGAAAACTGAGGCTCAAAGAACCAGAACTTGCCTGAAGTCACAATCAGAAGAGTTTTACAGTCCTGTTTCTGCCAATAAATTATAATAATTAATAGTGTGGCACAATTTATTAAGTACCTACTGTATACCACACCAAAGCTAACCTCACATGCTGTATGCTGGATCTTACCCCATATTCCAGATGGGGAAATGGAGCCTGCAGGAGGTGAAAGTCTTGATCTGAGGTCACACCTCCTAGGTCACACCTCCTAGGTCCCCACCACCCCCCATCTCGTACAGCTGAGCTAGGAACCCAGCCCTGGCCAGTTCAACCACAGAGCCTATAACCCTGCCTCTGCTGTCTGTTTGGTCATATTTTGGGGAAACAGCCTGGGGGGGGGGCAGCCGAGGGGTTGGGGGAAGGGTTCATTGTTTTCTGGTTTGATTATTGAACCTGGATGAAGGGCCAGGTTCAGGGGTAATGGGCCAGAGTGGAATCAGAGGTTTGACCAGACTCCCCTGCTCCCTATTCCTACCAACACTTATTAGCCACTATTGATTGTATGTCTAGCCATTGGATCTTCACCAAAGAATCAGCACACCATTTCCCAGAGGTGGAAACTGAGGCTCAGAGACCAAGCTCTCTTCCAAGGTTCCACAGCTGGCAAGGGGCAGAGCTGGATTTATATCTGTCGCTGCATGATTAGATAACTGTGTGTTCCACACTCCTCAAAATGAGCACCTTTTCAGTGCCAGAGTCCAGGACCACACGATGGTCACTCAGTGGTAAACGGGAAAACAGACCTGCAGGCCAAGCCCTTTTCCCAGGTTACTCAGTCCCCTGATTACGCAGGGCATCTGAGCTGGAAGACTCCATCAAGCCCCTCCTCCATTTTAAAGATGGTTAAACTGAGGCTCAGAGAGGTTCTTCCACAGGCTCACATAGTCAGCCAGCAGGGGCAGTGCCCTGGTCCTGCACTCACTGTCCAGCGCGTTCCTACTTCCACCCGCACCGGATTTTCTTTCTGCGAAGCGCCGGCGTCTCCGCTTTCCCTTTAATGCACCCCCTCACCGCCCTCCATCTCGTTTGTTTCCCTCCTCCCCTTGCAGGCAGACTCCGGGATTGCGACGCCCGCAAGGACCTGCCCAGTCCTTCCCCGGGTGTGCCAGGAGCGCAGTCCCGGAGTGTAGGGGTCGGCCGGGTCCCTACGGGCAGAATGGTGAGTGGGGCCACAGAGTGGGTCTCGATAGGTCTCTCTCCGGGATTCTGTCTCTGTCTCTAGGTCCCTCGTGTTTCTCTCCTGTTTCTAGCCCTCTCTCTTTCCCTACTTTTCTCTCTCTCTTTTTTTCCTGGTCCCTTTTCTCTTCCTCTCTGAGCCTCTCTCTCTCTCTCTCTCTCTCTCTCTCTCTCTCTCTCTCTCTCTCTCTCCTCTCATGTTTTTCTCTTCTCTGTATCTCTTTCTCCTTGCTCTCTCTCCTCTCTCCTTTTCAGTCTGTCTCTCCCACTGCATCTTTCTTTCTCTGTCTTCTTTTTCTGTCTTTCTCCCTCTTGCATTCTTTCCTCTGTCTCCATCTCTCCCTGCTTTTCTCTCTGTCTCCGTCTCCCTTTTCTCTCCCTCTCTCTGTCTTTCCCTCTCTCTACACTTCCCCCCTTCCCCGGCCGGGTTTGCTGCAGTCTCCTGGCGCACGGATAACCTTGCTGCTGCCTCTCCTCCAGCTCCTCCCACCTCCCCGCATCTCTGGCCTCGGCCAGAGAGAGAGAGAGAGAGAGAAAGAGAGAGAAGGGGGCGGGGCTCTGAACCTCTAGTGCTGGGGTTAGGGGATCAGGTGGGTTGCTACGCAGGACTAAGGGAACCCGAGTCCAGGGGCGGGGACTCTGTGCAGGAACGAGGGTGTGCGATCCCAGGGGAGTAAAGTCGGGACAGGGGTCTGCCAGTCTTCTTGTGGGAGTCCTTTGGGACCCTGGCCGGGGAGGAGGCCTGGGTACGTGAGAAATCCTCGTCATGGAGAAGGAAAGCCAAGGGGCTAGTCCTCCGAAAGGCAAAGGCCAGGAGGTTGGACTGAGCGCCTCGTGCCCCCAGGTGTGGGCTGGAGCAGCCCTTGGTCCCTGCACGCTCTGGGCCTTGGCCTGGGGAGTCCTGCTGCTCACATGCCCTGCTGGGGCGCAGCGTGGCCGGAAGAAGGTCGTGCACGTGCTAGGTGAGTCAGGAGCTGTGGCCAAGGGCGATGCTGGGGCTGCATGGAGGTGGGGAAGGGGAGGGCGTTGGGCGTTCCTAACGGCCACACTCAACCCCTCTCCTCCCCCTTTCTGAACCCCTTTACTCATCTGGTTTACTGACCCCCACCCAAGTTTTCTAACCCCTTATCCCCTTCCCAGGGTCCCCCTCCTAGGTTCCCTACCCTGCCCCTAGCACCTCTTCTGAATCCTCCTTGGTCGCCCACAGAGGGCGAATCGGGCTCAGTGGTGGTGCAGACGGCGCCTGGGCAGGTGGTCAGCCACCGGGGTGGCACCATTGTCTTGCCCTGCCGTTACCACTACGAGGCAGCTGCCCACAGCCACGAAGGTGTTCGCCTCAAGTGGACCAAGGTAGTGGACCCGCTGGCCTTTACCGATGTCTTCGTGGCACTGGGCCCCCAGCACCGGGCGTTTGGCAGTTACCGCGGGCGGGCTGAGCTACAGGGTGATGGTCCTGGGGATGCCTCCTTGGTTCTCCGAAACGTCACACTGCAGGACTATGGACGCTATGAGTGCGAGGTCACCAATGAACTGGAGGATGACACTGGCATGGTCAAGCTAGACCTGGAAGGTAACCAGCCTGTGGTCAGGATGACACATGTTTCTAAGGGAAGAGGAAGGAGTATTGCAAAAGACAGAAACCAAATTGGCCTATAGGAATTTAGAGGCTTGGTGGGTAGGTTCTGATTCAGGATGATTTTTGCTGTCTAAGGATATTGCAATATCTAGAAGATGGTTGCTGGTGGCATCTAGTGGGTAGAGGCCAGGGATGCTGTGAAATATAACATGAAGCACAGGAAAGTTCCTCACAGCAAAGAATGATCCAGTCCAAAATGTCAATAGTGAGTATGTTGGGAAACCCTGCTGTAGGAATCAGGCACAGTGAGAAACTCACTCTCCGTTGGGAATCCCCCTACCCCCTGCTCCGCTTCCCTGGGTGGGCTTTCCTCTGGCAAGTTTCCCCTGATGGAACCAAAAATTTCTGCTAAGGTTCCAGCCTCCCAGCTTAACAACTAATTTCCTAGGAGTGCTAGCTAGAGTCCCAGAGTTGTCTCTCATTGGCCTAGCTTTGAGTCACAAGCCTATCTGTGAGTCAGTCACTGTGGAGGGAGATGGTTTGCTCTGATTGGCTGACTGTGGAGCTGGGAGGTGGGGTTTCTATCTGAAGAATTTTCTTCCACCTGGTTTTTCTTCTTTAGTTGTTTAGAAGATGCCAGGAGAGATTTTAGGCCTGAACTTCCCCGCTATAGCAAATAACAATATTAGGGGCAGCTTTCCTTTACTGGGTATTTTCTATATGCCATGTGCTTGGTTGAAGAGCTCTCTGGAGTCTCACTTAATTTTCCCAAAAACCCTAGTGCGATGCAAGCGGCTTAGGGAGGTTAGAGCCTTGCCCAGGGCACATAGTGAGTTAGCAGCACCAGGACTTGAAAACAGTCTGTCAGGCCCCAGGTCTTCTCCTTGGCCCCTTTTTGCCTCCTTCCTGTATCTGCTGAGAGTACCCAACCCCAAAAGTCTGTCCTTCAAACACAGAACACTTGTGAACTGAGTTGACTGTCTGATGAGGGACGAGTTATAAGAGCTGACATGGAATGGAAACCAATAGGTACTGCTCTAGACAATGCTGAGGATCAAAGGGAGCTTTGTCCAGAGTCAACCTTTCAGAGGCTCCCAGTGTAGGGGAACCAGCACTGGACATAGACAGTCCCAGTTTTGTAGACTCAGGGTTTGACCAGAGGGAAGGTCCCAGTACTAGGAGAATGTCAGAAATACACAGGACTGAATGGAAGAGAGTTGTGGGAGTTGGGTTTTGAAGGAAGAATAGGAGTTCAACAGGTAGAACGTCTCCAACGGTGGAAATATGTTAAGAAGGAGGGTTAAGTGAACCAAGCTTAAGGCAAAGGGAGCCATGAGAGGTGTGAGATGGAAAAAGATATAGGCAGGTCTGAGGACAGAGTCAGTCAGAGTCAGGACTGGAAGATCTAGGTTGAACAGACACAGCACTCCAGATGTCAGGTGGGTGGAGGCTGTTTGGGAGCGGGGATTGAACAACCCTTGTGTGTCTTCCCAGGTGTGGTGTTTCCTTACCACCCCCGTGGAGGCCGCTATAAACTGACCTTCACAGAAGCGCAGCGTGCGTGCGCTGAGCAGGATGGCATCTTGGCATCAGCCGAGCAGCTGCACACGGCCTGGCGCGATGGCCTGGACTGGTGCAATGCAGGCTGGCTGCGCGACGGCTCGGTACAGTACCCGGTGAGCCAGCCCCGGGAGCCCTGCGGCGGGGCCTGGAGCGCCGGGGTAGGCGAAGGTGCCAACGGCGGCGTGCGCAACTATGGCTACCGCCATAACGCGGAGGAACGCTACGACGCCTTCTGCTTCACTTCCAACCTCCCAGGTGCGAAGGCCACTGCGAAGAAGCCCCCTGCGCCCTGACAGGCCTCTCCTGGGTATACCTCCCTTTCAGTCTCTCCCACTCCACCTCACAGTTCCCTTTTCCAGACTGAGAGGAAGGTATACCCTTCCTCTTCAAACTGGCCGTCGGGGGCCAGACCAGGAAATCCCTTCCCTGGGACTGCCACGGCACGCAAATCAACGCTGCCTAGGCAGAGGCTGGGGTCCCGAGCTGCAGAGAACGAGGTGCTCTTGAATCTTGAGGCTGGGGTCCTGGGCTGTAGGCGGGCGGGTAAGTGTCCAGAATCCCGAGGAGGCCAGGTCCTGGGAGTATCCCTGACTTGTCACCCCCCTCACACACACACAGGGCGTGTGTTCTTCCTGAAGCCTCTGCGGCCTTTGCCCTTCTCTGGAGCAGCGCGCGCCTGCGCAGCACGCGGCGCGGAGGTGGCCAAGGTGGGGCAGCTGTTCGCCGCCTGGAAGCTGCAGCTGCTGGACCGCTGCACCGCAGGCTGGCTGGCCGACGGGAGTGCGCGCTACCCCATCGTGAATCCGCGCGCGCGTTGCGGCGGGCGCCGGCCGGGCGTACGCAGCCTCGGCTTTCCGGACGCTGCGCGTCGTCTTTTCGGCGTCTACTGCTACCGCGCGCCCGGCGCACCCGACCCGGCACCTGGCGGCTGGGGTTGGGGCTGGGCGGGAGGTGGTGGCTGGGCTGGAGGCTCCCGTGACCCCGCCACCTGGATCCCACTGCGTGTCTAGGCCCCGGGGCGCCGACGGCTGGGTCGCTTAGCGGCTGGCTGAGTGGTCGGCAGTCCCCTGGAGACGGACCATGCCCCCTGTGGCTTCTTGCGGTCTTTCAACACGGACCACGTCCCCTGAGGGCACCAGAACCTGGCCAATCCCGGGAGACAAGTCCCCTGGAGTTCCCTGGGCACCGACTAAGCCCCACCTCTCTTGGACAGTGGATTTCCCTTCCTTCCCGGACATTTTCCAGGGTATGGGGCACACCCTCTGATGACCCCTGGGGGCCAGCAAACCCCGAGGTCTCCGGAATGCTGGCTATATCTCCAGAAGTCACCTGGAACGGACAGAACCATCCCCATGGTCACCTGGAGGCTGGACCCCAGCGATTATCTGGAGACTGGCCACATGCCCTCTGTATCTATCTTTCTGGAGACTGAAGACTTAACAGTCACCTGGACACTGAACCCCCCTTTCATCACCCGTAGAAAATAGAAAATGCAGAGTTCCACGGGTAACCACGCCCTGTAGTCACAGGGAGACTGTGGCACCGGTCCTCTCCCCGACGGTGACCTGGAGATTGGGTACTCCCATTCTTCCCCCTTATGCTGGGAGTCCCCTGAAGTTTCTGTAGTAACAGGCTAAATCCCCAGGTCACTGTCAAGAACAGACCCCACTTCTCCAGTTTCAGGGGAAACAACCCTTTATTTGTCACTGCTAAAACATTGACAGACCCCTGCTGGCTTGCATGACTGGCGGCGGTTCCCCCACCCTCTGGTATCTTTCTGGAGGGAGCAAATCTGCCCCCACCTGACAGCCTTTTTCCTAGCTGTCACCAAAGAGACCATTCCCCTGTCCCGGAGACCCATAAAATCCATATCACTTGCTATGGAGGCAAGCTGCCCCATTTCCCATTGTCACCAAGGTGACCAGCCCAGCTTCTACCTGTCACTTAGAGGAGTCACACAGCCCTTCCCTGATCAGTCACATCCATAAAGATAGTGCCTCCCTTCTCTAACTGTAACCATGGATACCACTGGCTCCCATCATAGAGACCAACAACACTTCAGCTGTCCCCACCCTGACCAACCATGGAGACCACCCTCCCCACAACTGTCCAGAGAGTGAACCAACATTAGGTTGTCTAGCTCTCACCATGGAAACCAGCTGTTCTTTCCCCAGGCTCACCTCAGCTTCTTCCCACCCTCCAAGCTCCACCCCTAGGCAGCTTGGACCCCCAGCTGTTGCCATGGAGACCAAACTGAAGAGTCTGAGGTAACAGAACACTTATTCCCCTAGGCTTTCCCTTGCTGAGCTGTCATCATAGAGACTGTTAACATCATCCCTATTACAAACAATGCCCCAGCTCTCAGGAACTTCTCACTGCTCAACAGGGCTTAATGGCTGCCCTTGCACCAGGTTGGCTGAGCCTCAGGCAGCAGCCCAGACAAGGCTGGATTTATGGAGCTGCTGAACACCCTCCATTTGCACGCTAACTATATCCCAGACAGCAGCTGTGCACGAGACACCATTGCGACACCCAGGTATTTTCATTGCCACTATTTCGATGAATAAACTGAGGCACTGGTGTGTCTTGGCTTTTTGAGCTGTGCAAACACTGGGCTCCCCTTTTCTCTCTGAGATCCCTATTCTTACTGAGTTCCTCTCTCCTTCCCTAATGCCCGCCCCCCAGCATTTTCCTTCTTAGAGATTCCGGAGAGATGGAATGTTCCTAAATCTCAAAATCCAATCTGAGCTCCAAGTTTTAAGGGGAGATTCTTGTTAAGAAGTTGGGACCCACCCATACTCTCTAGTGTTGAGAGCCACTCAGCCATAGGAAATCCCAGTTCCAAGCTAACCTGGAGTAGCACTGAGGTCCCTCCTGGAACCCTCTTTACTGCCCCCTCCATCTGGAGAAAACTCATTGGTGGATTTGGAAACGAGGTTGGCTTCAGTTCAAATCCTACATGTGCCCAAGTAACAAAACCCCTGAGCCTGTTTCCTTCTCTGTACCAGAGCTGTTCTGAGGTCCCAGTGAGTACAAAGCATACGGCAGGGGCTCAATAATTTTTTTTTTTTAATCAGTGAGAAAAAGCAGCTGGTGAAGAATTACTTCAAAGGCATTTTAGTAATGTTTCCCAGCTGGGGAGACTTGGTGACACTTCAGTGGAGAGCCTCTCCCCTCATTCCTCAGGACCACAACCCACTCCTCATTCTCTTTTCTCCCTATCCTCCTGCTACTCTCTTCTTTGAGCCAGTCCCTATGGGCCTGGCCCCAGTGTTTCCTCTCAATAACACAGGGCACAAAGTGTGTGACACTGGATGGGGAATTCCTGCTTCTGGAAGGTAGAGAAGTTGCAGAATTTCCTGTGGTGTAGGTGTGTGTGTGGAGTGGGGGGTAGTGTGGGCTGAGAAGCATTGAAAGTTTCTGAGAGACAAACAGAGGGAGAAGAGAAAAAAAGTGTAAAGTTCTGATCTGGTTGTAGAAGTGGGATGGTTGACATAACTGCATCCTTTAATACCAGATTTGATCGAGCTCCCAGGTACAAATTGTTCCTCTGAAGATGGAGTCCAGCTCCTTGATTAGACTGCTTGGGGATCTAGGTGGGCCTTAGCTCCTCTAATGGGGCAGTGGTGAGGGGCATGTTTCCAGAGATGAGTGCATGGCGTTTCTTTCATCCTGCCTTTTCCCTGCTGGCATCTTGTCTCTGTTCCACAGTTTCAGTTCCCTGGTTTCCCTGTGAATATGTTACTTTTCCTTCTCTAATCAATGAGAGTTGGAAGGGCTGACTCCACCCATAGTGAGTGCTGTGGCCCATCTCTGGGCAATCCTGATTGATCCAGAGATAGAGGTGGACACATGCGACCCAATGATTTTGGTAGACAATTGGGCTGAGGGAAACTTCTTTCTGATGAAGTTGCTGTGCTGTTTATTGGAGTAGTTATTTCCACAGTCCACCAGGGGAGCTAAAGGATGGCAACCTGGATAGAACCCTGCCTGAAGCCAGGTATTTAGAAAAACATCTCTCTCTCCTGTCCCTCTTCTACTCAGTTCATTTCCTAGAGACATCTGAAGTTTCTTATGTGTACTTACAGGGATGTTTTATGTTCTCAAGCAAACATGCATATATATTTCTTTCCCAACTTTTACATAAATGATAGTGAACAACATATACTTTCTTATATTGTAAAATTTATATAACATAAAATTCACCAAGTGTTCAATTCAGTGACATTTAGCACATTCACAGTGTTGTGCACTTCTTTCTAGTTCCAAGACATTTTCATTACCCCAAAAGAAAACCCCAACCCCATTAAGCAATTGCTCTTTATTCTTTCCTCCCCCTACTTGGGAAATACTAATTTACTTTCTGTCTTTATGGATTTGCCTATTATTGATATTCATATAAATGGAATCATACAATATATATCCTTTTGTGTCACTCAGCACAATGTTTTTGAGGTTCATCCATGTTGTAGTGTGTGTCACTGCATCATTCCTTTTTATGGGCAGAACACTATTCTACGATATAGATATGCCATATTTTGTTTATTCACTTATCAGTTGGTGGAAATTTGTTTTTTTTTACCTTTTGGCAATTGAATAACGCCGCTATAGAATTCATGTACGAAATGTGCTTTAAAAGTATCTCTTCTTTTGCTTAATAATATATATTTGAGATAGTTTCCATCACCATGTAAAAATCCCACCCCAAATACATTCTTTCGAAAGCTAGCAGAGTTTTCATTGTCTGGATGCACCATAATTTTTGTAGCCAATCTCCTAATGATGGACATTTAAATAGTTTCCCATATTTTGCTGTTAGTAATAAGTACCCATATAATCTCATTTAAGTGCAAGTATAACTGGAGTATGCTATCAGGAGATGATTGATCAGGGGGTCAAAACTTGCCATTTTGATAATGATCTCCGCCTTCTTATAAGTGGGGCCCATTTTTATCCTACCAGTAATAGATGTGCTCACTGTTTGCACACATCCTCACCAGTATCATGTTGTCACTTTTATCTGAGTCAACATGATAGGCGAAAATGGTATCTCACTATGGTTGTCACTTGCAGCTCTCTTATTATGTGTGAAGCTAAATATTCTCCACTTTGACCTTAAGTATAGGTGGTTGAGTAAATCATAAACCATTCTTACTTAAGGTATATTGTCATCATTAATCTATGCAAGGCTTCATCTCGTTAGATTTGTTTATTCTCTTTTTAAAAAAATATGCCCTTCTTTATCATGGTATTTGTGAAAATGTGTATTATTTCATTTAGCAAATGTTGTAGTTTAAGAACCATCTGTACTTCCCCTTCTGCGAACATTTTATTCATATCCTTTGCACATTTGGCTATTAGGTTATTTGTCTTTTTTCTATTGATTTGTAGGAGCTCTTTATATAGCAAAGCAACAAGTTGTATATCTCTGTTTGAAAATTGTTTCTAAATTTGGCATTTGCCTTTTGACCTTGCTTATGGTATTTGTTGCCACTATCAATTTTAGAATAAAGCCCTAAATCCTCATTGCAGCTCATATGGCCCTGAGTATTCCATCCTCTTCTTCTCTGCCCTCATTCCCCTCCACTCTCTACCTTTATCACTCTGCTCCAGCCAGTGGTCTCCTTGCTGTTTCTCAAATGAGCCATGTTCCCTTCTGCAAGAGGATTTTTACCTTCATTCTTTGCTCTGCTTGAAACTCTCTTCCTTTGTACCCCTCCTTGTCTAGTTAACTAACTCCTCATTTAGATCCCATCCATCTCCTCTAAGAAACCTTCCCTTGCTACCTCCAAAGACCATATCTGTCCTCTTCACCACTATCTCCCCAGCATCCAATACAGTACACAGTTCATTATGGCTGCTTAGTAAGTACTTGCTGAGTGAATGAATGAAGGATGGTGTTAGGAGGTGACAGGCATGTTGAACTGTTAAAAAAATTTTATTAAAATGTCCAAGAAGTACATTAATGTCCACAGTGTCAGATACCACAGACTCACAGAACACTGTAGCTCACAGCAAAACCAATTGAACCCGAAGTTGTTCACACGCACACTCTCACATGCATGCCACACATGTGGCAAACACAGACACACACATCCTAAAGGAAAAGACCAAAAGACAAACCACCCACTTTAGAAAAAAACAGAGCCCCCTCCTACCATATAGCTGAAGTGGGGGCAGGGCAAGGGGCTGAGGGAGCATAAACTAAGATCCCCCCAAAAGTGGCATCTCCAGTGCCCCCAACAAAAGAAAATTCTTTTGTGACATGGATAACTGAAGATATTATTATTATATTTCTTAAACCAAGAATTATCAAAGCAAGAGGGCAAACCTATATCCCTAGGCTTTCTCAACGATAACCATAACATGAAACAGAGGATAATGTTGATAGCAGAGAAGACTGAAGACCATGGTCAAGGATGAGAGTCCAGTTTGCACTTCTCAAACTTTTCCTAAATCTGCCTGTGTGTGAGAAAGGCAGTGCAATTATGTTTCAAACCCTTCCCAAAAGTAGAGAGCAGTATGTGGAGTCAGATGGAGGCAGGACCAAAACCTTACTTCTGCATTGGCTGTAACTTCAAGCCAGTGCCTTTCTCTTATCTGAGCCTCAGTTTTATCATGTATAAAGTGGGAACATAATGGTTCCTAAGTCACTTGTCTGTGGAGAAGATTCACAGGGTTAGTGTGTAAGTTCTTAGCATGTTACTCCAAAGTTGTCAACTATAATTATTCTTAGGAGAAATATACAGTCAGTCAACAAATTTCTTTTTCTCTTAAACCATTAGATAGACCATATCTTTGCTTTTTTTCTTTCTTGCAGAGTTCCATTCTCCACTGTGGTTTTAAACACTAATCCACAGATTTTACCTGGACTGGAGGGGCTGAGAGAAGACAAAACATGGAGAAAAAGCTGTGGATCTTTCCTCCCAGAGACCAGGGAGCTAGATCTTGGCCTTCAGCTTAGAAAGTCTTTTTAGAGATTGCAGATTTGAGGGAGGAAGGCCAGGTGAGTTCTTTCCCATTTAAAATTATTAAAAAAAAAAAAAAGATGAGAGAAAAATATGTGTGTGTTTCACTTTCAAAATTGTCTATCTCTTTACAGGATAATTGCAGGTAGATGTCACTAATTCAAGTGTTAAGCACTTCTAATCTCCCAGGCAGTGGATGGAGACAGGGATGGGAGTTGGGGGAGTAGAGGTGGGACCCAGGGCAGGGCACTACCAATGTCTGCTTGAGGAGTGGGTATGGGCCTTGAGTTAGAAAGTTTGGTACCTCCTTGGTCCAGGAATGAGGCTCTTTATCTCCCTGAGAGATGGAGGGGGAAGAAATCTGGGCTTGTGGAGCCCTAAATATCCTCTCATCTGTGTGTGTGTGTGTGTGTGTGTGTGTGTGTGTGTGTGTGTGTGTGTGTGTTTCACCACACACGCAGAACCATCAGATCTCAGCACTGGGACTAGACGTAGGAGGATAAGCAATACACCTTCCCTGTATGACCCATATATTGCTCTGACTATTCTGACCCTTAACTTTGAGGGCATGGAAGGAGGTTGTTCTAAAAACATTCCTAAAATTCAGTACATAGAGTTTAACACTTTATCCACCAAGACCAATGAGCAAACTTGGGCTGAAGTCCAAGGTAAAGGAAGAGCAGTTGTCAAGTTTAGGCAATGTGCTTCCATGTAGTTTCCTACTCCCAAAGCCAATGACCTTCACTAAAGGCTTCAGGCTGCATTTAGGAAATCTGACAGTTTATGAAGCCTGAATCTCTGGTGTGAAAAGCAATTCTTTAGTGAGAATGCAAACATACACTCTTGCGCCTTCATCAAATCCTTATTTCAACAACTGGCAATCAGCCTTGCTAACAAAAGATTAAACCAGTGTAGCAAAGAGTGATCTTTGCAGATTGTGCTTCCCTCCACTGGGAGATGCTCCCAGAGTCCAGCCTGACTAAAACTGGATTTTCAGACACATGGCTACACCTGCCAAGAGGACCTGTCTATGTAAGAAAGAGGAGAGAGGAGCTTTTTACAAAGGATTATGTAGGGGGGGTTTGGGGCTCAGGGGTGTCTAGACCCTCTTGGTTCTCTCTGGGCTCTGTCCCCAAGCGAAGGCTCCAGAGGAGACATGGGAAGGGGGTTGTGCTTTCTTTTGCCTGCTTCTTCAGCAGAAATTCCCTTCTTCCTTTTCCCAGTCCTCTGCTGGGTGTTTCTTGTGTTTTCTGCGCTCCTTGCGTGATTTGTGGTGGCGGCGCTGGTGGTGGTGGTGGTGATGATGTCGCCGCATTCGATGGGACCGTCTGGCTGCAAGAAAGTGAAGGAGGACAGGGAAATGGCAAAAGGTGTTGAGAGGCAGGTGGCTTGATGCAGTGGGCCTCTCTGGGTAGAAGGGGAAATGGAGGTAATACCAGGTAGGCTGATAAGTTCTCACTTACCTGCAAGGCTGTATTATCAGGCAAACATTCAGCCAGATCAATGTGTGTAGTCATAAGATATTTTAATCGGAGACTACAAATAGCTGGAAATTTGTATTGGAGTGTCTCGGAGCAGCCACTTACGTTTGGTGCAGACGATTTGGGGCCGGTCCCACTTGCCATTGCTCTGGCACCGGATGATGGCCACATGGTGCTGGGAAAATCCTTCATCACACTGGTAGCGTACAGTGGCATGGACATTATACTTGGCTTTGCGGGTGCCAACCGGCAAAGCATTCTCCACTGCTGGAGGGGGACCACACAGTACTGGGGATGGAGGAAGCTTCAGTTAGGAAAGTGGCCGCAATAAGGGCTGTGCTGGTTTCCTCTCTGGTAGGAAACGACATACCCATCTAGATCCCACCCTTTGCCCAGCTGCAACCTCACATAGCTAGCAATGTCTATGTCTGTCTCTTCCCCCCAGATCAGGAGCCCCTTAGGAGCAGGGACCTCCTGGACACATCCCACCCCCTAATTCTTATGCATGATGGGAATGAAGAAAATAGGAAGCAATAATAATTTGAGCAAATTAAAGGAAAAGAGGACATGAGAATTGGCAAAGAAAGAGAAGCAAATGAACAAGAGTATAAGAGAAAGATAGACAAGAGAATGCATGTAAATGTTTTTTTAATATTTAAAGAGCTCTTTCAAATCAATAAGACCAAGAAGCTGATAGAAAATTAGGCAAAAGAGATAAATTGATAGGTCATACAAAAATAATATAAATTATACATATAAATAGCTTATCAACATATGAACAATTGGTCATGCTCATCCCTGAAGATGTACAAACTACGATAACACTGAGATACTATTTTTTCACCACTTATATTAAAAAGAACAAAATGTTTGAGCATTTACAGAGTTGGCAAGGGTGGAAAAAAACAGGCACTCTCGCACAGTGCCTGAGAATAAAAATTGGGTAGGGTTGACTCTTCCATTTACAAACTTAAACAATGAACCCATGAACGTGAGCCACAGGAGGGTAAGTGGGGAGGGTGGCAGCATACCTGTGCCCTTCTTACAGACATAGGGGAGGTTATAGTTGCAGGGAACATCGTTCCAGCGCCCACTCTCATGTGCCACCATCACCACACAATCCTCCCCGCCAGCGAAGAAATTGTCTGGCTGGTTCTCTCGCCAGTTCTCATATTGCTGCAGGAATAGGGAGCAGGGGATGCTCAGGGGACTGGCATTCTGGCCCAGTCTCTGGCACTGTCCATATGGGGCTCCCCTGGCCAGACCACTCAAACTCTGAGGGACTCAGTGTTTCCTTCTCTATAATGGGCACTGTTCTGCCTGCCCTGAGGGTGACTGCCTCTGCAGTCCGAGTCACCCCTCCACTGGCTGGGAGGCTGCAGTGCCCTCCTCCCTGGTGCCCCCACCTCCTGTCTTGCTCCCTGACAGTCTATTTCCAATTGTTAGATAAATAGTTGAGCAAAATGTAATCTCAGCCTGGAAGTTCAGGAGGGCTTCTCTGAAGAGGCAACAGGAGAGTTGAAGACTCAAGAATAGGAATGATGCAGGCAGGGAACAGAGTTCTAAGCAGAGGGAGCAGCTAGTGCAAAAGCCAGAGGCAGGACTAAATTTGTCCTGTTTGAGGAATGGAATAGAGGCCAGTGTGGTTGGAGGTGCTTGATGGAACTGGGGTATGGTCAGGGGCCAGATCTTGTGGTAGAGGAGAGGAGGTGGATGTTTTTTCAACTATGGTAAAATGCATACAACATAAAATTTACCATTTTAACCATTTTTTAAGTGTCTAGTTCATTGGCATTAATTAGATCCACAATGTTGTGCAACAATTACCACTGTCTGTTCCCAGAACTTTTTCATCACACCAAGTCAAAACTCTGTCCCCATTGACAGTCACTCCAATTTCCCTTCTCCGTAACCACTAATCCACTTTCTGTCTATATGGATTTGCCTGTTCTGGACATTTCATACAAATGGAATCATACAATGGTTCCTTTCATGTTTTCAAGTTTCATCCACATTGTGGGATGTATCTGTGCCTCATTCCTTTTTCATTGTATTCATTGTATGGTTGGAGCACATTTTGTGTATCCATTCATCTATTGATGGACATTAGGGTTGTTCCTTTTGGCAACTGTGACTAGCACTGCTGTGAACATGTGTGCACCAGTATCTGAGTCCCTGCTTTCATTTCTTTTGGGAATATACCAAGGAGTGGAATTGCTGGGTCATGTGCTAATTCTATGTTTAACTTTTTCAGGAACCATCAGACTGTTTTGCACAGCAGGAGGAGGTGAGTCTTTTATCTTGAGAACTATGGGGAATGTGATAGGGCTTGAAGCAGGGAGAATCTTGATCTGATATTTTAAATGGTCCCCTGTATAGGGTTTCCCTCTGGGGTAATGAAAATATTCTGGAACTAGTTAGAGGTAGTGGTTACACAATTTTATGAATGAACTAAATGCCAGTGAATTATACACTTTAAAGTGATTAATTTTATTATTTTTATTTGTTTGTTTTAATTTTTTATTTTCCAATTACAGTTGACATTCAATATTATTTTATATTAGTTTTAGATGTTGATTAATTTTATATTATGTGAATTTCACCTTACTTTAAAAAAGTCCCCATGGCTGCCAGGTGGAAGGGCAGGAATGTAGGTAGCAAGTATGTGTGTTTGTGTGTGCGAGTATGGGGGTTGCTGCAGGGGTCCCAGTAAGTAATAATGGAGACTGGGCAGGCAGGAAGATGTAGGGAAATGGGGCTATTTCACAGCCCATGGTTGGAGGACCAGTCAGTGTAAGCAAAGGGGTCCTTAGGTCCCAGTCCTGTGTTTGTAGCTTCAATCACTAGGTGGATGGGTCCTCTACAGGCCTGAGAAGTAGGGTGATTTGGGGCACTGATGAAGCTCCTTTGCCCACTCCAGACCTCTGAGGGATGATTTGCATAAGAGGGTCAAGTGAGGCCAGAGCACAGGGGCCATGTGGCTCACTCACATTAGGATACTAGATGGGATCATAATCAGCAGCCTGGCAGTAGAGACCCAAGCTCCTGCAACTCACCAGTCCTGTGTTGTCCGTCCACTGGAAATCCCTCTCCACAATCCTGTCATTCAGGCCAATCCATGTGTTTTCACGCCCAAAGCCTGCAGGGTTGGAGGTTGTGAGGGTATAGTGCCAGCCTGTCCCCCAGCCTAGGGGACCAGTTAGAGGCTGGATGGTGGGTGTGGGAGGACCCAGGAGAGGAGGACCCCGCCCCTTCCCAAGCCTAGAGGTGGGCTTGAGGGAAAAAGAGATGGAGGTTGAAGTGAGGGGAGTACCCAGAGACCCTCCCCAGTCTCCAGTAGATGCCAGATGCAGGGGGTTATGGGAGGGACTCCAGTCCTACCCTCAGCCTGGGAAAGGGGCTGGAGGCCAGGTCTCCCCATTCCCCAGGAGTGGGAGACTCTGGCTGCCCTCTCTTACCTGGGGAGTCAGGGTGGGGCACAGAGAGGGTTGAAATTAGGTGCTGGCCTTGCCAAGATTTCTAGCTTAAACAAATAGCCAGAGGAAGGAATAAATGATAACATATCAGATCTTTGAAGAAATGAGAGAGTAGGGGACAGGAGAGCCTTTGGGTGACTCTGGACAGGGTGATGGTGAGACCCAATGAGCCAGTCAGTCACTGAGGACAGAGGGAGTGGAGAAGGAGAGTTTCTGACTATAGCCAGGCAAAAGAAAGGAGTGAACCAGGAAATGAACAAATGAAAGAATTAATAGGAGACAGGATGTGGGGGGAGGGGCATGAATAAATGAATAGATGAACAGCCAGCAGAAAGGATAATGAATCAATAAATTCCACACTTAATACAACACTCTTTTGTTAGGTCTCTGTATGCCCTTCCTCATTTTATCCTACATATCATAGATGCTTCGTTATTGCTCTTTATCCCCTGGACATTTTATTTGTCATCAGTATACTTAGGACCAGCTAAATTATAGTATAGAATTATTTAATTACATATTTACTTCTTTCCCTATATTCCCCACAAGAATGTCATTCCCTGAGGACAAGACAATGTGCATCTCAATCTCATTCACTGTTGTGTTCCAGTGCCTGGCACAGACCAAGCTCTCTAGTAAAGATATGATGAATGAATGAATGAAGTGATTGTATGAATTAACAAATGAATAAACAGACACAGGAATTATTAGGCGGCCAGGGCTTGCACTAATGAACACAGCTTCAGAAAGGTAGCATCTTCAGGATCCCAGGGGACTACCTTGGCAAAAGGACTGCAGGGCCACCTCTGCCCACCCCAGAGTCCCTACTGTTAATGAAGCTGTGTTCCTCAGGTGAGTGAATGCTGGTCAGGTGACCGGCTCGGCGACGGCAGTCCCTCTCGGCATCCTCCCATGCCCGCCGATGGGCAAAGTACCGGTAGCAGTGGCCCTGGAACTTGTGCCAGCTGTGGTCACAGCCCTCTGTGTCTGGGAGGTGGGAAAGGAGTGTGAGGAAGGCTGGCCCATCCAAGGTCACTGTGGGGCTAGGTCACCCCTCTCCCTCGGTCTGTCCTCCTTCCCCTTCCATATTTACTTCTTTTCTTTGTTGTAGGAAAAGATTCAAATGGAAGATCATTACAACCATCCACTCTTGTCCCACTTCTGATGTCTCCTTCTCTGAACTGTGGGGCTACACCCTTGGTGTGAACCTGGGAACTCAGAAAAAGGCCTAAAATTTCTCTCCTGGTAAAGGGCTCATATAGATATTTCTTTCCAAAAGATATATAAATAAATGGCTAGGAAGCACATGAAAAGATTGTCAACATCATTATTCATAAGGAAATGCAAATCAAAACCATAATGAGATATCACCTCATACCAACTAAGATGGCTATAATTTTTAAAAAAGGAAAATAACAAGTGTTGACGAGGATGTGGAGAAATTGGAACCTTTGTGCACTGCTTGTGGGAATGTAAAATGGTGTGGAAAACAGTATGGTGGTTCCTCAGAAAGTTAAACAGAGAATTAACATATAGTCCAGCCACTCCTAGGTATAAACCAACAAGAATGGGAGAGGGGAAATAATAGGAAACAGGTGTTAAAAAACAAACAAACTTGTAAATAAATGTTCACAGCACTATTCACATTAGCCACGAAGGGAAAACAACCCAAATATCCATCAAGTAACGAATTGATAAAAAAAAATGTGGTCCATCCATGCAATAGAATATTATTCAGGCATAAAAAGAAATGAAGCATCGACACATGCTATAGCATGGATAAACCTCAAAAACATAATGCTGAGTGAAAGAAGTCAGATGCAAAAAGACACGTAGTATATGATTCCATTTACACAAAATGTCCAGAACAAGCAAATCCATAGAGACAGAAAGCAGATTAGTGGTTGCCAGGGGCTAGGTAAAAAGGGAATTAAGAGTGATTAGTAATGGGAACAGAGTCTCCTTCTGGGGTAATGGAAATGCCCTGGAACTTGGCTAGAGGTGGTAGCTGCACAGCATTGTGAATGTACTAAATGCCTTTGAATGGTACACTCTAAAAAGGTTAAATCTATGTTATGTGAATTTTATCTCAAAAAATGTTTGCCTTCTGTTGGACTCACAGTCACGAAATCAGAGACAGAAATCTGCAGCATGTGTGGGAGCCTGTGGCCCAGCACCCACTCCCACTCCTATTTCTGGGGTCTGGGCAGAGACTCACCTTTCTCGCAGAGGCTGCCCCCATAGCTAGGGAGGCAAAGGCAGATGAAAGCATTGACTTCATCGATACAGGTACCTCCATTCTCACAGGGGCTGGAGACACAGTCGTCAATGTCTGGAGGGGAGAGGGAGAGAAAGGGGCTTAGTCAGAGGTCAGCCTCCTCTTGGCTCCCAATCCCCACAAGAAACCAGGCAGAAGATGGGGTCATAATCCTATCATTCATCCTTTACCTGAGTGCAGCAGCAGCAGTGGTCTGCACAGATAGCCTGATGACTCTGGAGGTCAAGGGGGATGAGCCTCAGATAACTAACATAAATTAGCATTAAGGAGAGTAGATGTCACTAGGTTGCCTGAGGGCTAGGGTGTGCAGAACATTCCACCTGACTCAGAACAAGAGGATTATATTCTCACCAAAAGACTCACATAATGTCGAAGCTGGAGGGTCTTTTTGGAATGTGGAATTTAGGAAAACTGGGTTCCAGAGCATTTGCAAGGACTTGTGCAGAGTAACAAAGCTCTTTGTAGAGATAGATATCTGTGGAACTTCCTCTTCTACCACCCCTGTGCAGACAGTGCCTGAGGCATGTATGATGCCGGGCAAGTCACTTCCACTCTGAGACTTAGTTTCTTTTTTTTGCAAAGTGGTGATAATAATGGCAGTTTCTAAAGGGTGGTTATGAATGGAGAGTCAATGGAAGAGCTCAAGAAATTATATCATTTATATTTATTATTATAATTCTGTAATTAATAGTGTGGTTGTGAAGTCAGTGAGATGATGCACAGGGCTCAGAAGTTATATTTATTCTTAAAATTTCATAATCTGTCATATTTATTGTGTTGGGCTTTGGGGCTAGTTCTCATGGTGGTGCTTATATCCCTGCCCACCCAGTAGAGAGTAGGATTTCCTGGGGCCCTTGGCTCGAATAAGTCTAAGCCTTATCATCCCTTTGTCTTCCTCTCCCCTTTTCCTGCCTGATAGTAATGGGAGGCAATACACCAGAGCCTCAGCCTCCAGGATTGAGAGCTCAGTTGGCTGACAATGGGCTGATTTAGTGGATCCTAAGGGTGGGATGGGGAATGGAGCATCTGAAGCTGGCATTTTGTGAACCCTGAGTTCTCATGGGGATGGCCACTAGGGTGAACCCCAGGACTCTGGAGTCAGACAAGTCCAGGTTCAGATTCCAAGTCCAGGGCACTCACCAATCTCACAGTTCTCCCCAGTGAAGCCTTGGTCACAGCTACAGCCATACATAGTACCATTGGCTCTACAGGTGCCCCCGTGCAGGCAAGGGTTGTTCTCACAGGGATCTGAGGGGCCTGCAGCATGAACAAGCAGTACAGCAAGCAGTCAGGTCACCAAATCTGCCTTCCTCAGGCTCCCAAAGGCCCTCTGGCCCAACCCCCTTCTGTGGAGTCCCCTCTATAACTTCCCAATAGGTGGCACCAACTTCCTCTCATGTGCCCCTGCGACAAGGAGCTTACTCCTTCCAGGAACTGCCCCAAAGCGTCTGTAGGCTGCCCTGCCTGTGTCAGTCCTTCCTCAGATTGAACTGAAAAAGGCTTCCCAAAGCTTCTCTTAGGAAGTCTTCTAGAATACAGGTTTAAGTGCTCTCCTTGACTTGTCCTACTCTTCTGAACATACCCTGCTGGTCATAGTATTTCTCATAATTTAGAGCACAGAAATGAACATAAGATCCAGGTGGGATATTAGCAGCACTAGGAAGAGTGGAAAGCATCACCTCCTTCATTTGGTTACTCAACCTCTTTGATGTAATTTCAGTGGCTATATTGTGGAGAGGTGGTAGATTATAGTACTTATAACCATAGGCTTTCGACTCAGAAAGGTTAGTTCAATCCCTGGCTCTGCCACTCACTAGAGGATCCTGGGCAAATTACTTCTCTGAATTTCAGTTGCCGCATCTATAAAATAGAAGTAAAAGTAGCTCATCTCTTTCTCCCAGTCCTGATCATAATGCCATGTCCAGCTCTGTGTATATTGGCCTGTGGCCTCTTGAGGGGTCTTAGCATTGCTCAGTATGGTTTAGGTACCCAGGGAGCATTTAGGAATGTGGGTCTCTGTCCCCCTCCTCAATAATTTCTCCATTAGTCTCGGTTTCCCTGAGGGCAGGAGGGTCTCTCCTCCCCCATCTTGGGGGCCCAGATGACTTGGTGGGTGGTCTCCAGCCTAGAGCCTGGGAGAGACAGATTAAGAGACCCTATCCTATTCCAGCCAACCCCCTTCCCTTGTTAGGACAGTGTCCAACCCTTCTGCTGCACAGGCAATAGACCTGATGCCCAGAGAAAGGAAGGGCCTGGCTCAAAGCCACACAGTGGGATGATACAAGAGCCAAGACTGGCCTACAGGGCTCTGGAAGCCCAGTTTAAGGCCCTCTCATGAGCCCTTATAACCTAGAATTTGTTTATGTTTGGCTTGGTCTGGGGCCTCACAAAAAACTGAGGTGGTCACCAACTCCTTGGTCTCCTGGCCTCAGTCTTTACCCTCCACAGGCTGTTCTCCCCCTAACTGCCAGGGGGAGCCTATGTAAACCTGAGTCATGTCATGCCCCGCCTCTGCCTAGATCCCTCCATGGCTCCCCATTGTCCTCAGAGGAAAAGCCAAAGTCCTCACCACAGCCCACAGGGCTCTGTGCAATCTTCCCAACATCTCCCTGCCTTACCTCCTATACGCTCCCTGGCTCACTTTGTTCCAACCACACTGGCCTTGCTGTTCTTAATACAGGCCAGGCAGGGTCTCTTGATCTGTCTCTCCCAGGTTCTAGGCTGGAGACTACCCACGAAAGGCCTATGCATGGGTTGATTCCTCTGCCTGGAACATTCTTTCCCCAGATCTCTGCTTGACTCCTCTTTCACCTCCTTCAGTCTTGCTCGAATTTCATCTGGCTAAGTAAAGAGGCCTTTCTGACCCCCTTTCAGAACTGGAAACCACCCACTGGCACCATGCCCACCCCTTGCTTCACTTTTCTCTTCTAACCTTCAGTATCATTTAGTTATTATTAGGATCATTGTTATGTCTCTCTCTCTCTCTCTCTTTTTTTTTTTTAGGCAAAGCAACCCTTGGTTGACCTCACAGATTGCAAGGCCCTTGTCAGTTTCTAATCCCTTATTTTTTTATTTTTTACACCTACAGCATCTGGTCTTCCTAGGTGGTCTCCCATCCAAGTACTAACCAGGCACAACCCTTCTTAGCTTCCAAGATCAGATGGGATCAGGTGGCATGGCCATAGACTTCATTGTTGTGTCTGTAGTGTGATGTTCCTTCCACATGGCAGTCACTTATGGCTATTTAAGTTTACATTAATTAAAAGGGAGTAAAAGTACAAATGCAGTTCCTGAGTCTCACTAGCCACTTTTCAAGGGCTCAGTAGCCACGTGTGGCTGGTTGCTTCAGCATTAGACAGGGTACCTCCACAATGGTTCTAGAGTGCTGCTCTAGAATGTCAGCTTCCAGAGAACAAGGGACTTGGTCTCACCATGGGACCTGGACAACAGTAGGCACTCAATAATTACTTGCTAACTGAATGAAGGTAGCCAGTGGCTTTCTGCAGCAGCTGAGGCCTGTCTCTGGGGCAGTGGCATGTGCCCTGACCGATGGTCATATGGGCCTGTGGCTGTGCTATTGTGACAGTGTCTGTCCATGGTGCAGCTCCAGCACGTGTGTATGCACATACGTGGGGCTGCAGAGCACAGGAATGCGTGAGCCCTGACAGGTGCCCCAAGCTGCTGACACCTGCCCACAGACTGGCGGTGGTGACTCAGTCTCTCACTGGTGCTGCATTTATTTTTGGCTTCATTAGCATTTCTGCTGAGTGGCAGTGGGCAGGTAGGTCCCTAGTCTCCTGCTTAGTGCTGCCTACCTCCAACCCCGCTGCCTGGCTTCAATCAGGAGCCAAGACTCCAGCAAAGTCAAAGAAAGGCCCAGCCATGGTCCTGGGGGCTCCTGCAAATACACTTTCTGTCGCACAACTTGGTATAGTCTCCCTCCCACCTCTCTGACCCCACTTCTCTAGCTCCTTTGGCATTGAGCTGCCTTCCCGCTGCCCATCCTCCACAGACAGTCTCTTCTCTGCTCCCTCCAGGGTGAGCTCACCCCCTCCCAAGACCTCAGGTACTTTTTTTACACCATGAAATACATGTTGTACAGCCTAGTGGTTGAGACAGATTATGTTGTCAGTTGGCCTGGATTTAAAACTTATCCTTGACAGCGCCAGCTGCATGACTCAGCACAAGTCACTTGACCTCTCTGTGCCTCAGTCTCCCCATCCTGAAGTGAGAATCATACCAGAACTTGTTCCATAAGGATGTTATAAGAATTAACCAAGATAATTTCAGTAAAGTACTTGAACAAGGCAAGAACACAGGCAGTCATGGATAAGCATCACCTTTATCAATGCGTGCACCCATGTCTGGGATCTGCCTGCTTCCTGAGCATCTAAAAAAAGAAAATCTAGCCCAGAGATGACAGGGTGGGTGATGAAACCTCACATTCGCTATTTCTATCTACAACATTTTGCCTTCAGAAAAGGGAGCAAGTGTAAAACCAATTGTGAGAGTGTTTTGCAACTCAGAAAAAGTGCCTATTAATTAGCTGCTGCTTTTTTTCTTTTCAAGCTTACTTGACCAAAAAGCAAAACAAAACAAAACAAAAAACCAAACAGCTCAATATGCAGGACCTAAATAAAGGGCTGGGATTTGCAGGTAAGCTATGGGCAGACCTGTGTCCTCAGGAGAACAGGGCAGTAGCTTTTTCTGGACTCTACTGGGTACAGGGAAGCTAAGGCTTATGCAGACTTGGGTTGCCACTGAAATTTAACCAGTCGTGACATTCATTCCTGAGTCTCAGTTTGCTGTCTGTAACATGGAGGTGATGGCTCCCACTTCCATCCCTTCCCAGTGCCCACTTTCCCTGTTGCTTGAGGTTCCACATGGTCTGCATCACTGAATTTCAGCTGCAATTCCCACTCTCCAGGAAGCCCTCCCTGCTATGTCTCCTCCATCTGGCCCCACCTGGATGATGTCTGTGTCCAACTCTGTCTTTCCCAGACCTGGGCATTGCTGAAGGCCAGCCCCCAGCATTGTACAGCACTGTCTGGGTTCAGTGTGGTCATGAACATGAGTTGTCAATTAAACCAAAATCAAACTCCACCCAATGCCTCATCATTCTCCCATCTTTCACTGTGCCTCAAAATACATCAATTTGACCTGCCTTTGCCCAGACTGGTACCTCTGCCAAGAATACCCTTTCCGCAATTCAACCTGCCTGACAAGTTCCCACTGCCAACATCATCTCTTGCTAGAAACCTTCCCAGGCCCCCAAGAACAACCTTTCCTCCCTGCTCTGGGGTCCCCTGACCCCTGGTCTCCAAGCCCTGACCACCGTGGGTGGCATGAGGCCACAAGCTTTGAACTCACTCTGCTCTGCACTGCCATTTGCAGGGGTCCCTGGCAGGGCCGGCTCCTCTCCACTCGCTGCCTCTTCCACACCGGCACTCCCCGCCAGGACCTCCACATCAAACTCGTCCAGGACCTGGGGGGCAGGCAGCAGGGTGCTGGGGGAGTCCCACCGCACTGTAGGCTCCCCCGAGGACACTGACACAGGCTCATCTGTGCTGGCTGCCACAGGTGTCCAAGGAGGAAGAGCAGACTCCCACGGGGGGCTGCCCTCATGTGGAGGGGCCAAGGCTCCCAGTGTTCCCTGGGTCATCATCTGACCCTCCGGCTCTGGGTAGGCTTGGGAGCTGGAGGAGGCCATTGTAGATGTGGCCAGGACCCCAACCTTGTCTCCCTGGCCTAGGGACATGAGGGACATCACCACACTTGTATCCACAGACACTAGAGGGCTCAAGGTGGGGTTTTCAGCTAGTGCAACAACATGGTATCTAGGTTCCCAAATCCTACCAGCATCACTGGGGTCCAGTGTGGCCATGGAATCTGTGGGACCTGCTGTGGCTCTTCTATCTGTAGCAGCCCAAGATTCCAAACTTGGGGTAACCCCAGGCATCAAGGAGACTCCAGACCTCCCCAAGGGTGCAGAGGGGAGGCGGGGGCCCAGCCCTTTTCTATGCAGTGATGGCAATGTGCCCTGTGCCTCGTCCATGGTGGCCTGTGAGCTAGAATTAGGGCTCTCTGCTGTCTGAATCTCTGACTCAGACCCTGAGATTCCTCTTACTCCCATGGGCTCAGTGGCCATCTCTATGGGAGTGAACTGTACCGCCACATTTCTATCCAAAGAAGCCTGTGGGCTGGATTTGGGGTGTTCAGCTCTGCTGAGCCCAGTGGGGCTGGCCCCTCCAATTTCTCCAGAGTCTGCCCTGGGGGAGTTAGGACTGGCTCCAGCTCGTATGTCCGTGGCTACTTGTGAGGAGGCAGTGGGACTTCCTGCTCTGTGGCCACCAAATGTCAGGAACATGGCCTCTCCACCTTGTCTTGTCAGGTCAAAGGAGGCAGGCAAGGAATATACCTCTGGAATGATGGGGTCCTGGGGACTGGCCTGAGTCTCTGAGACTGTGGAGGATGGGGCAGTAGCCACGGCCTCACTATGCCCCTTGACCCCACTGGACTGGGTGGGGAAGGGTGTAGGATGTGGTAGCAGCCACAGTTTGGGGGCACGAAGCATGGCCATGACAGGGAAGTCTAGGGAAGTGATCGTGGGGGATGCCTCCCAGGGAGCAGTGCTGGGACCTTTTGAGGGGCTGGGAGCCTGGGTTTTGGCCTCCAAGGAGGACCAGGGCAGGTTGGGAGTGGCTAGCCTCACACTGGGGCTCTTGGCTTCCTCTAGCCCCAGGCCAACAGCCCTGCTGGGGCCTGGGATGCTGGGTGGGACCACGGTTGGGGGCCACAGCCAGGGCTCTGGGGGGCTCCTGCCACCAGGGGAACCTGCAACAATATCAACAACAGTAATTATAATTATCTCTCAGCAGCTTCTTCTGTTGAGTGTCTCCTTGGTTTAGTCCCAAGAGAGGGCTCTGAGGCTCCTCCCGTTGCCCCTTTCAGACCCCCACTCAAGTTCCACCTCCCCCTTGGACCCCACTCACCAGCTCCACGCACATCCACCTCATTGGTCAGTAGTATGGCCCAAGGGTTTTGACTCTGGCTACTCCCTGAGGTGTCTGTGGCTCCGGTGGCCAGGAGAGGCTCCACGTGATTTCCAGCAGCCTCTGGGGTGGGGGACTGGGCGCTGGCCTCGAGCTGCCTCCCCAGCCCTTGCTGGGATTCCTGCTGTTGAAAGTGGCGCCCATTCAACCCTTTAAAGCGCTCCTTCCTCTTAGGCGTGGGTTCAGCTGGGGTTGCCTCTGAAGTGGCAACCCTGCTGGGGTGGGGAGCCACTGTGCTGGACCACACTTCCTCAGCCTCTAGTGCAGGCCTTGAGGCTAGTGTGGGGCCCCCAAAGGTAGGGTCCGTGGTGTCTCGAGATTCCTGCTTCTTTGCCAAGATCAAAGGCTCTTCTTCCCCACTGGACACCAGAGGCTCTTGAGAGTCTGGGGTGACCACCTCCTCCTCCCCCAGGCTAGGCTCTAGTTCTCGAGCTGAGGGCCCTTCTGCTGACAGAATCTCCCCCTCATCCCCAGACGAGGGGGTCTCTGGGTCTCCAAGTTGTGGTGTAGGGTGATGAGCTGTGGGAGAAAGCAGAAGAGGTTGTGTTAGGCTCAAGGGCTGGCTGGAAAGTTCTGCCTGAACTCTACCCACATTCCAGCATGCTGCAGCACAGACCTTCTGTGTATCTCTGTCTCTTTGTGCCCCTCTGTCTCTCTGGGTGGTTTCTGGGATCTCCCAGGGGAGGCAAAGTTTAGGCTTGGGCTCACTGTTAATGTCAGAGTCACAGTAAAAGACAGCTTGGCTCGTGGGCGAAGCTCAGACAATGGTCAACTCTCCTGGGGGCAGGTCAGACCCGGACTATGGTTCCTCCCCGCGAGAGAAAGCAGCAACTGGGCGTGGCCTTCTTACTAAGAAATTTTTTTCCCCTTACATAGAAGACTTAATTCCTCAGAGTTGAGTTTTGCAGCTTCTGAGCCTGTGGCCCTACCACAAAGGCGAGGGTCGTTTCTGGTCCCGTCCTTGGGGATGTGGCCAGGCTCAGGGGACTTGGCTTAGAGATACCACTTCCTACTCAGAAGGTTTTATGGGTACCGTTCCTGGTAATATACACTCCATCAAGGGATGAGTCTTTCAGGGACCTCAGGACTTATGGCTCACCCCCTAAACAGGACTTCTCGCCAGAGCGTGGGGCCGGGTCCTTTACCCAGGGCGGGGCTCCAGGAAAAAACCTGCTCAGAGACGGGGCCTATACCAGGGGGCGTGGTTTATTGCGGAGCGATTTCCATGTGTCCCTCCCCTACCAGAGGTCCGCCTCCACTGGAAAGCAAAGCTCCCGGGGCCGTGGTATTTACTGAGGTGCGGGCCCGTGGGCGTGGCCACCAGGGACGCACTCCCCCGGACGTGGCCTCCCACGCACCTCGGAAACAGTAGGCGTCGAAGCGCGCTACTGGCGCAGGGAATCCCGTGCGGTTGGCGAAGCGGTAGACTGTACGCACGCCAGGGGCGGGGCCGCCACAGCGCCGGCGCGGCGTCTGGATGGGATAGCGCACGCTGCCGTCGGCCAGCCATCCCGGGTCGCACTGGTCCAGGCCCTCGTGCCAGGCCAGGTGCAACTGCCCCACCGAGGCCAGCGCGGCGCCCTGGCGGCGGCACTGGGCACGCGCACCGGCCAGGGTCAGGCGGCGAGCCGGGCCCACGTAGAAGACCTCGCCTGCGGGAAGGTGCGGGAAGGCACGAGTGAGGTCAGTGTGGCCTGGGGGATCCTCCCCTGGAGTCCTGGAAGCTGGCCCCATTCCAAATAGCCGCGACCGGACCGACGAGGTGGCTTTAGCTTCTTTTTAAAAATGAAGTAACCCGAGCTTCAGAGAGAGGGTGGGGCTCGGTGAGTGGGAGAGGAGGAGGAGGGATTGGAAGGGAGAAAAGGAACCAGGGTAGGGAAGAGACTCAGAGAAGGGGACAGGGCCTCAGAGAGGGAGGAGACGCAGACAAAGTGAAGGGGCTCATGGAAGGAGAGGGGCTCAAGGAAAGGAGGAAAGATCAGGGAAGGGGTTAGGCTCAGGTTTTAGCTGCAGTTTTAGAGAAAGATGAAACTTAGGAAGAACGGTGGTTGGGGAAAGTAACAAGTGGTCAGGGAAGGGAGTATTCCTGCCACCCCAGACTTACCCCCCAGTTCACGGGCAAAGCAATACACATCGTAGAGTTCCCGTGGGTCGCGCCTCCCATAGCTCCTCACCCCTGGAAGGCTGCTACGGTCACCATAGCAACCAGGGCGGGACTGGGTGATAGGATACCTGACAAGACAAGGATGTGTGCTCCTAGGCCCCCTTTCCCGCCCTGCGAACCATCTTTCCCTAGGGTCTAGTTCTCCATCTCTCTGCCCTGTGTACCCCCTCACCGAACAGTGCGGTCAGAGAGCCACCCAGCATCACAGTTGTCAAAACCATCCTCAAAGGCAGCCTGTAGGTGCCGTGGGGCTGCAATGGTGGCAGAGCTGAGACGGCAGGCCTCCTGGGCCTCAACAAAGGTCAGCGCATATCGATCCTGGGCTGCCCGGTAGTGGAACACAACACCTGTAGAGAAACATCCAGGATAGGGGGCTGATTATGCTAGAATCTCCAATAACAGACCTTCTGCAGAATGCCCTCCACTCTACAGTCTGATCGTAATACAACTGATGTCCTACACTGCCCTGTACCACCTCCATACATTCAGCACCAGACACGGTGCTAGGGTAGTGTTGGAGAGTGAGGCTGATACGCCCTCATTTTACAGATGAGGAAATTGATAACAGTGGCCACAAAGGGCTAGAATTTGTCAAATATTTACTACATAAAAAGCATTTGTAAGTCTTACCTCACTGAAATTTTACAACTTTATGATTATTCACATTTCCAGAGGAGGAAACTAAGACTCAGTGAAGTTGAGGGACATGGTCAGGGCCATACAGCCAGTTTGAGGTAGAGCCAGAATTCATATCAAGGAAGTTCTGACTCCAAAGATAGCACTCTTCTGTGCCCAGGGTTAGGCCCTGGAGGTAAAAGGCATGGAGAAGAGTGAGAAAGATACTCTGCATTTTAGGAATTAAGTACATGCATATTGATAGGGGAAACACTAGCAGCAATGGGAGATCAAATGTGGTTCTTGCCTAACCTAAGAATGGAGTCACAGAAGGCTTCCTGGAGGAAGTGACATATAAGGACATGAAGCATTAATAAAAGGTTTACTGTGGCTCGAATTTTGATTTAGGGATGAAAGAAATGGCTGAGTAAGACAAGGTAATGAAACATTTTGCTCCGTCCTATCAATTTAAGAGCTCTGGGAAGGCAGCAGCTATGTCTCAGTCATGGTTATGTATGTCCCTAGGACTTGGCTGGCATGTGCTAGGTACTCAATTACTGTTTTGCTGAATTAATTAACAAACCCAGAGGTAGAAATCCCTTCCTTCACCATTTACCAGTTTTCTTTGAGGTTTATTGGTTTTGAGAAGTGAAGCCTTGGAAATGGGATGACTGATTGACCCTATAAAATATGCAGTGAAATACTATTGGGTAGGGGAAGACTCTGCCCCAGACAGGGCTGCAGGGACTTGCCCATGGCCAACAGAGGTTAAGGGACATTTATTTCCCAGCAGGAGTTCACAGGATGTTTTCCACACAACAATCCATTCACTGAGTCATTCCTCAGATATCTATTGGGCATATACTGTGTGCCATGCACCACTCTAGTTAATAATTAAATTTAAAAAATTTAATAAAATAAATTAATTTTTATTAATTATTATTAAAATAATAATTTTTTTGGTCTTGTTCACCTTGATCAGTTAGGAAAATAGAAACTACACTGTATATTTCAACAGCAGGAATTTAATACAGGAATTGGTTAAACAAGGTATTTGAGGACTATTATTTACTTAATATATTTTTTTCAAACAAATTTTTAAGAGAACCTAACTTTTTAAAAAACAAATTTTAAACAATAAAGTAACTATTATTTCCCTTCTGTAAAAGTAGGTAACCATGAAATGGACTTAAAACAAGTCCATTGTTATGAAATCCTGTGGAATCCTGTGGTCCACAAGAGACTGAGCAGGAGGCTTGCTCTTAGCTAAAAGAGAGAGTTGTTAAAGAAAGGGTAGTAATTTTCTTTGTGACTTCATCAGAAGACGTGAAATGAATAACTGTTGAGGGAGTGATTTCTAGGGTGACAGTCAGTGTAGGTGGGTGGCATGCAGGCTCAGCCCCTCCCCCTTTCAGCTTTGGCCTATGCCCTGCCTCCAACTGACCTGTCACCTCCAAGGACACCAGGTCCTGCTCATCCTCGATGCCCCTCACCACCTGGCAGCGGTAGAGCCCGGAGTCACTGGCCCTCAGCGGCCCGAGTAGTAGCGTGGCATTGGCTCGGTGCCGGGGATAGGTGGGCAGAGACACGCGTCCCTGCCAGCCCTTGGCCACTCGAACCATGTTGCCCTTGGCCACCAGGATGGGCAAGTCCTGCCACTGGCCTGACGCAGTCCGCACCTTAGTCCACTTGATCCGAGGGGCTTCTTGGGCTGCACCTGGCTGTGGCTGCAGGGTGAAGAGACAGGGCAGGGCCACCAGCTCTGCCAGCGCAGCCCGCACTGACCCAGACCCCACCTTCTGCATGTGGAGCTCCTTCTCCATGGCAGTGGTGGAAGCAGCAGTGGTGTCCTGTGTATCTGGGATGAGGAAGGTGGAGAGAGGCCTGACTCAGAGGCAACAGCTAACAGAGACTATTTCCCTCACTTTATAGGTAGGGAGACTGAGGCCAGAAAGGGTAGGTTGCCTATACAACAACATGATGCAGTGTGCAGATCTGTGATCTGCACCCCAATCTGAGCAGAAGAGGAGGAATGGGGCCAAATCCCTTTGTAGTTCTGCCTCTACTCAGAGTCGGATCCCAGAGGCCAGTGACTCTCACTGACTCACTATGTAGCCATGGGCAAGTCACTGTCCTCTGAGCCGTGGTTTCCCCAGAAGTTAAGTGAGAGCCATTGGAAGGGAAATGGTGTTTGTGAAATACCTTCTATATAATAGGCACTTTATAGACAGCAAGTAGCTTGTCTGATTTTTATAACCATCTGCAGAAATAGCCATGTGTCATTCTCTTTTTGAGGGGTTGAGAAAACTGAGGCTCAGCGATATCACTGTACTTATTACTTGTGACCACAGAGCAAATCAGGAGGCATTTCTAAAGCCTGGGCATTTGCCCACCACTGAGGAGATACCAGGGAGAGGTACACACACCTTTATTTCTATAGCCTTATCCACGGCAGGCATTACTAATCAATCTGCATTATTCTCATTCCTCCTTCCCTCTCCCTTACCTTCCCACCTCCCCCACCCCGCCTCCCTCAATCCCTCCTCCTCTCTCATCATAGCAAAATGGTGAGAGGCAGGAACCTCTAGCTTCCTCTGGCAATGGCTAAAAATAACCTCTCAGGTGTCTCATTCGCTTTTGACTGTTCAAAGACCTTTTTTTTTTTTTTTTTTAATCTATTCTCATTTTATTCTCTACACCAAGCTAGGGAACCAGCAGAAGGCTCTTGAGTTAAAAAGCTGCCCCTTCTTGTCCAACCCCCGGACTCCAACCTCTCCCACCCCACCAAGCCAACTCACCCTGTTCCCCAGCCACCAAAAGCAGTATCTGGAGCATCAGGAGGCCTGAGGCCCAAACAGATGTGGCCTCCATCCTGGACCTGGATCAAGGTGGAGAGAAAGAGAGGAGTGAGCACAACCCTCCAACACAGTTAGCATGGAAAAACCAAGTCCCCCCTCTACAAATCTGGAAACAGGGGCTCAGAGAGGCCAGTGTGTCACTCAAGGTTACATAGGCAACAAGCAAGGGCAGAGCCGGGATTTAAACTCAGAATGACTGCAGAATCCCAGCAGTGATGTCTTGTGGTCAGAAGTATGGGTGCTGGAGTGAATCAAAACTAGGGGTTGTCTCAATCTGTTCTTTGCTGTGTGACCTTGAGCAGGTAGCTTTGCTTTTCTGTGTCTCAGTTTCTTTGTAGGTCAGATGGGGATAACATCAGGTAGTTGAAAGGAACAGATGAGTTAATACAGTCAATACATATAAAATGCTTAGAACTGACTGGCACAAAAGAATAAATTTCAGCTGTTATTATTATTGACTTTAATAAAGGCAAGATCAAAATCTTGTTTTTCAAGTTGGCCTTCCCCTTCAGACTGGGGTGTAGGTCCTAGAGGGTAGCAACCAGTCCTAGTCTGCCCAGGGTCCCCAGTTCTGGCAGCAGGCTAGCCTCCAAGCCAACTTTCAATTTGGGTTTGCTGAATGACACGATTCTCAGCTTCAATTCCAGGATTTGGTTGGCGACAAGATTCTATTCTTGGTTTCTGGGATTTTTGAGGCACTGCCAAGTCCTAACTGGAGGAAGGGGCGTCAGCTCCACCCATCCCACTCTCCCCACAACTTCACACTGCCTGGGAAAGATGTCTATTAGGTCCACAGAGAAAGTCCAGCTCTGGGTCCAGCCTTCTACAGGGGTCGTGGCCACAGGCATAAAGTGGACAATATTGAGTGCCAACTGTTATCAAGGCCCATTCCAGGCACTGGGACACAGCAGTGCTCTCTCTAACCTCACATTCTAAAAACCTTGAGGCGGGGGACCCACCTCACCAGGGCTCAGGAGGTGAGGGCAGATGGAAAGTTAGAATGTCACCTGCAAATCCAGCCCTTGCATCTTCCTTGCCATAAAAGAATAGCCTTGAGAGGAGAGTGTGGGTGGAGTCTAGAAAGGGAGGGGTGCTGTGGGGCCAGCAGGCCTCCTCCCGAGTACAGTGAGTACAGTGTGGGTACCCAGCTCCCTGAGGCCCCTACTGGGAGGCAAGCCTGTGACCTGTCCATGGTGCTGAACTCAGGCAGCAATACAACAGCAGTACCCACTTGGTCTCCTTGCCAAAACACGACTCCTCAGGGCTCAGAGAGGGCTAACAGTTTTCTTAGGGCTGCACAGCAGGGTAGAGGCCAGGCACTGGGACTGTCTGGCTTGGTATCAGAGTGGGGAGCAGGACTCTAGGCTGTACCAGTAGGGCCTTAGGAGGGGGCAAGTTCCCAGAATTTCCACCCCCACACATACACTATATGGTTAAGAGCTCAGACTACATCCAGATGACTGGGCTTTAGGCCCTGCCTCTACTCCCTACACATTACATGACCCTAGACAGGCTGCTTCATCATTTTTTGCCTCAGTTTCCCTACTTGTAAAATGAGGATCACCAAGCATGTACCTCATGAGGTTATTGTGAGGAGGAAATAATCCAAAATGTGTTAAGTCCTAGAAATGTTAAGTTTAAAAACAGCTTTATGTGCACAAAGCCTCATGTACACACTCAAATATACAGAGGTAGTCCAACATGGTGACACAGTTTCAGGTACACCCCTCCATCCACACATGTCCTCCCCCACACACTCCATCCCCTCCACTTGCATTCTCACACACCCACACCCCTTCTCTCAAAATACCTCCTCCCTAGGGCTGCCAGAGGTGAGCATTTACACAGCTGTCTGGGGCTAGTCCCCTCATGAATAAAGCATGAGCCTCATGCATATGCAAGTAGGGGCCTGCAGAGGGTGGTATGGGGGAGGGGCAGATAGACAAGAGAGGGTGTGTGTGTGTGTGTGTGTCCGTGTCCCCCTCCCTCATGCCCACCTCCTATCTCAATGGACCCTGAATGAGAGTGAGTTTGCCAGTGGGCATTTTTGTGTGTTTGTGCCTGGGTGCGTATCAGGGTTTTGTATTAAGGCAAGGATGTCTGTGAGGTTGTGCCCTGTGGTGTGTGGATGTGTAAATCATCCCAGGCTGCCCCTTGGAGACCTGAAACCCCTGCCAACATCTCGCTATTAGCATCCAACTCTACACAGACCCCATCTCACACCCAGGGTCCACTCTGCCAATCACCTGGAGAGGACCCTTGCTGTACACATGGGATAGACACACACATGGCCACGCACCCCAGACTCAGAGCCTGGGAGATATATACACACATGCAGAGATTCACAGTGGCATTAACAAAGAGACAATATGGGCACTTACAAGGCAGGCAGCACGTCTTCTGCACAAAGACACACACCCACAGTCTCAGGCTCCCCACATAAACCCTTTGATGAGGCCACACTGTCAGACAGCTACTTACACACACTCACACATGGTGATACCAGTCCCTGGCACAGACTGGGCTGGATAAATGTGGCCTTGGTAACTGATAGGCACACATCATTTTGACACCTGGTGACATAGCCCCTGGCACAAGTTTCCTAACAAAGACACAACCTTGGTCACAGATTCACAGAAGACCCAGACCCTCCTATGGGCACACACCTTCTCCCAGCACAGGGTAGACACAAAGCCTCCACCTTTTTGGGTGGAGGCATCTTCCATTTGGGAATACCCAGAAACCAGTGAGGCTACTGGGTTCTGGGGTCCCATGGTCTGGTACCCCTCCCTCCCTGCCCTTCCCCCAAGTCCCCTGCTGGGGCCCAGTGCCAACCCTTTCCTGGGCCTGGCTGTCTCCCTATAATGCTGTTGAGAGGAACAAAGCCCTGTGTGCAGGGATGGGGGTCACTCATGGCCAAGTTGGAGGCCCCAGACCCTTACTTCCCAGAGCCTGTGCCTCCAAACTAAGCCAATACTTTCACATGCACCCATATAGACAGATGAAACTGAAGGGGTAAGGCACAGGTCTGTGTCTCACTGTGAGAACATAATCAGATGTGGAGGTGCTTGTGGCAGCCCCCTCTTTGGACTGGTGCCCCTCACAAGTCCTGGGGATGCATAACTGCATAACTCCAACCCAGCATTCACCTGGGAGACCCAGTGTGCTCCCTGGGAGAAAGAACAGCACCCCAACTCTAGGTCTGAGGGAACAACAGGGACCACCTTGGGATAGAGCCCCCAGAGTCTCCTTCCTAAGTCAGAATGTGATGATAGGGCCGGGGCCAAAGGGACAGGGAGACCATAGGGTGCCCGTGGCCATTCACTCTCAGCCTAAACCCCCTTCCATCGGGCTCAAGCTGATGTGGGGACCACTTTCGCTGTATTCTAGCCTGGCATCTTCTGTTCATCTGCAAATTGGGAATCCCCACCTAAAATCCTGGGGTGTCTCAGCTCAGACATTGGGGTGCCCTGTCTTGGTGTCCCCATACAGCACCTAGGTGTCCCACTAGTCCCTCTAAACTCGGGGTGCCCCTCCCCTGGCCCTGGTTCCCAGTGCCCCTTCTTCAATTCTGAGACCTACCTCCAATCCAACCCCTTCCCCACCGTGGGCTGATACCTGCATTCCCCAAACCTTACCCCGGAATCCGAGTGCCCCTGACATTTCCAAGGTCCCCTCCCTGTTTAAGTTCCCTCCTCATCCTGGGGCTCCCCTCCCCCTTGCAGTCCCCTCCCCATTCTGGGGGTATCTCTCTGATCCCAGCCCCCCAATCCCCGGCTCTGTGTCCAGCCCCGAGGACTTCTCCCCCAAAGCTGCTGCCTCCCCGCGACAGACCCCCACCTGGCTCCTAGCTCGGACGCATTCTGGGGCGGTCGCCCAACACAAAGGACGCTCGGCTCCGCTCCCGCTCTGCTCTTGCGGGTGTCGGGTCCAGCTCCTGCGCCCTGTGCTCGGCTGGCCCCAGCGCCGCCTCAGCGCTTATAAAGGGGACTCGGGGCTGCTATGCGCATGCGCCTCTGCCAGCCTAGGCCTTCGGCTGCGGGAGCGATGGGACCCTCACTGCCTAAAATTCCCCCACCACTCCTTCGACCACTCACTCCACCTAAGAGAAGGCGCTTGATTCCCGCCTTCCCCACCCTCGTTCACTTTCCCCCAGGAGTCACGTTAAATGTCCCCAGACCCCGATGGTGGGGCCTGCTCCATATTACAGGTGAGGAAACTGAGCCCCAGGGAGACAAAGTCGCTCCCAAGGTCACGTGGAGAGTGAGAGCAGAGCTGAGATTTCAATCCAAGCCTTGACTTTCCAGGGCTCACACTTGAAGCAGTTTAGGGTACGGTTACTGTTTTATCCTATTTAAGAGAGGAAATTGAGGCTCAGAGGGGATAGGAAGATCCCTGGGTCGCACAGCTGCTAAGATACTCACTCATCAGGATACCTGGGAAGGTATCTTATATCCCCAGAGCTATTATTACTAGCCTCAGCCAGAATGTACCATTCATTCCTTTATCCAATCAGCATTTATGAAGTGCCTGTTGTAGACCAGGTACTGTTGTCACAAGAATCCTTTTGCTCTGGGCAGGGGACATGTGTGTGTCTTTGTGGGGAGATGCAGGAAGACCCAATCTAAAAAGCCTACATCCATACAATGGAATATTACTTGGCCATAAAAGTAATGAAGCACTGACATTACAATGTGGATGAAACTTGAAAACATACTGAATGAGAGATGTCAGATACAAAAGGCCACATGTATAATTTCATTTATATGAACTATCTAGAACAGGCAAATCCATAGATAAAAAGTATATTAGTGGTTGGGGGGCTGAGTGAGGAGGGATAGGGAGTGGTTGCTAATAGGTACATCTTTTTGGGGTGATGAAAATGATCCAGAGCTTGAGAGACGTGATGGTTGCACAATAATGCAAATATACTTATTGCTACTAAATTGTACATTTTAAAATGGTAATTTTTGTTCTGTGTATTTTACCACAATGAAAAATGGAAATGAGGGGGGATAAAAACTTAAAGAATTGAACCTTTTCTCCCACCTCCCATCCCATGGTCCTAGTGCTAAGAATGGACTTCACTGGGTAGAGGGTCTGTGCGTCCACCCTGGGTCCCGTGTGTGTGTGTGTGTGTGTGTGTGTGTGTGTGTGTGTGTTTGCACATCTCTGAGGATGGGTCTCAGTCTGATGGGGGAACAAACAGGACAAAATGGTTTCAGTAAAATTACCAAATAGGGCGTGGTGATAAGTGAAGGATAAAGGAAGACCCCAGGGAAGCAAGGCTGTCCAGGTGTCTGTACACAACAATTCTTGTGTGTGTAGACCCAGCCTGCTGGTCTGGGGGTAAATGAGTGGTGGCCCTAGGGGCCAATGTGACATTCTGGGGGAGCTTTGCTTACTAACTCATCACAGAGGAAGTATGGATGTTGGGGATCATTTTGATGTGTCTGCAGGTGACAGGCTGGTGTGATGAGGTCTAGTGGGGTTTGGGGGTCTGGGTGTGGTTGCGTGATGTGCATGAGAACCAGGAGCTTGGCCTCCACAGGTCCAGGGTTCAAACCCCTCTCCACCTCTCCTAACAGAGTGACTCTGGGCCAGCCACTTCTTCTTTCTGTGCCTCAGTTTTCCTGTCTAAAATAGATAATTAAGAGCCCCTACTGTACAGAGCTGCTGGGGGAATGAGATGGGAAATAAACACACAAGATGGGGGCTGCTGTCATGCTACTGCACATTTTCCAGCTGGGGAAACAGGCTCAGGGAGACAGACCACGGTTGTACAGTTTGGGTAGAGGTCAAGGGGGAACCCAGGACTGTGGCCTCAGAGCCAACCTGACCCCATCCCCAATTCTCCCTCCCTCTCTACTCTTCCTTCTTCCCACACCCTGGCCCCCTGGCTGGTGCCAGGGCTGAGCTTAGAGGGTCTGGCCTGGGGCCCGGGCTGGGCTGTTGCCGGGGGCTTGAATGAAGAAACCGTGCCTGGGAATCTGCTGGGCTCAAAGAGCTATTCTATTTATAGGCCTGCACTGGGATTGGGTGAGCCACCCCTGCCGCCCCTAGCCCTGAGTGCCTTCTCTGTTCCTCCACACTGGGGCCCAGGCCAGGGGCTGCTGTGAGTGTGAAGAGGGAGCAGTGGAAGGGGCTGGTTAGCCAGAACAGGAGCCGGAGGCTGGACCCTCCAGGAGAGCTAGGTCTCAGGGTGGACAGTATCCCCAAAGTGCCTTTCAACGTACCAAAGTTGACACACAGACATGGCACATGCAATCAAATTTACATCTATCATACACAATGTCACCAACAACTACTGACACACAGTTAGATCCTAGACACACAGTGACTATGCTCATATACAACCACACCTGGCAAAGCTACATATAAGTCACACAGGCCATACACAACCTTGCTTGGCTATATACAAGTCATACCTGGTGCACAACCAAATTCACAGCTGTGAGTCTGGCCACATGTAGAGTCCTGTCACACTCAAACATACCTACTACTGTTCACACCCACTGTACCTCAGCATTTCTGGCTGCCACATACAGCCCACATTTGCCCCATGTTGTTCACACCCAGCCACATTTACATCTGTGGGCACACCTACAGATAGCCAACACTCAGCCATGATCACCTGGTACCACATCACCAGCATGGAGACATACAGTACTCCCAGAGTACCAGGGTGTTCCCACATGAGCTCACCTCAGTCCCTTCATGCTTAGCTGCCCTTCCCACTTCCACTGATACCCTCACTTACCCAGGCTCACACCCTGCTAGAACCAACAAGTCCAGCTGGCACTAAGGGTGAGTCTGTCCACTTCGAGCTGGCCCTATTGGACCCTGGTAGACCCCAGCAGATAAATCATATTCCAACCTGTCGCTAGGGGGCTGCCAGTCAGACCTTGTCACACTTACCCCCGATGATTCTCCAGCCTGAGACAACCATTACATCTCTTCCCCAGGGGGAAACCAAGACTTAAAGCTATCTGAGGGTCTTTCCTTGCCCTGCTCCAGGATGACACACTCATGGGAAATTACCTGTTTTCTGCCATGGGTGGGGCTGCCTCCCCAGCAAATGTCCTTGCTGACCCATACTTGCTGTGTGACTTCAGCAAATCCCTGATCCTCTCTGAGCTTCTTTTTCCTCTCCAGTAAGATACAGAACTCAGCCCGATAGAGGAAACTCCAAAGTCAGACTTAGGTTTGAATCCTGGTCCCCCTGGGTGACATTAGTCAAATGACTCTTTTTCTGTGCCTCAATTTCCCTCAGTGAACCAGAATTGCATCTCCTGGTTCCTCTAGAGTGCTCTCTGCTCCATCTCCTGGGGTAAGGGGGGAAGTATTCCCCAGTCTCTCCTCACTCAGGCAAGTGAATAGACCAATTTTGGCTGCTCTCCTGGGAGCTTAGAGTTGGTAATTCCTTGGAGAAACAGCAGGCTCTTTCATGCCCAGGCGCCGGTGAGGTGAGGAGGCAGGAAGAGTGTACTGAGTTGGCCCCATCCCAGTGGGCAAGGCAGCTCTATGCCAAGACCAGGAATAATGTGGGGGGTCTGGGGCAAGCATATCCTCCCTGGTGGACCTTGGTCTAGTGGCTGTATCCTCAGCTTTAAAATGGAGGTGACACAGACAAGCACAGAATGTTTACTGAGCTAGTTGATGGAGACAAAACACGGCTTCAAGTTAAAATACAGGGCGGGCTCTCAACAAAGGTCAGCACTGTTTTCATGTGTCATCCCATTGAATTCTCCAGCAGTTCTAGAAATCTAATCCTCTCCATTTTACAGATGAAGAAACTGAGGCTCAGAGGTCCACATACTTGTCCAAGATCACACAGCCAGTGAGTGAGTGGTCTAGCTAGGCCTTTGAACTGGACCTTCCAGGGTCCATGCTCTTCTGAACTTCTTCTGGGGGAAGGGAAATGTTTTCTGTCACATCCAACCATGGCCCTGAGACCAGGAGAGCCAGATCTGGATGGCACCAGGCCATGACTAATGCAGGAAGTCCTGGCAGGCAGGAACTGATGGGGAGGCCCTCCTGCTAGTGTCCCATCCTGGTTACCTAGCCAGCACCCCCTCCTGGAGAGGGCTTGGGCAGACACTAGTAGGATGCCAGAAGGACCATTCCCCCAGTCTTTGAAGAAAAGGGGTGGGTCCCAGATCATTCAGCTGAAGCCAGGAACTGCAGCCTCCTGCCTGTGGCTGATCTGTCTCAGAACCCTCTATTCACGTAAGTTGGATGGTGTCCCGCCCTTTCTCAAACACCTTTTGTGACTGCTCCAGGCCCAGCAAGATCTGACTCCACATATTTTATTTAAACTCACTCAACCAGGCCTTTGCTTGTGCTTGTCTCCCTGCCTGGACCTCCCCACAACTCCTAACTCCCAGATTTTTCTCACCCTGGTGAACTCCTACCCATCCATTAAGGTGCAGGCACAATATCCCCTCTTCCAGGAAGCCTTCCCTCTAGGTAGAACACCTGCTTCCCCAGTGCCATCTCTCGCCCTGGCTCAGCTCTGGTCTCATGTGGTTGGGAGTGTATGTGTTTAGCTCTGTATTACCCAGATTGGGGACTCCTCAGGTATGGGGCTGGAACTAAAGCCTTTCAGTCTCCAGCATCATCCAGCACCAGGCTGGACAGTAGGGAGTGGCAGGAGTTGTTTAGTCAATCAGTGAACCAAATCTTTAGCCTGGTATCAGAGGCTTTGTGTAATCTTGTTTGGCAGACTCCTGTTCATCCTTCAAAACCCTCTCCTTTGGAAAGCCCGTTCCAGGCAGGATTTACTGGGAAGACAAATTTGGTTGACAGGACCCACAAAGCTGATGAAGACTGCCTGTACTTTCAATATCGTGACCTCTTTCTTTGGCCTCTGGGAGGCAGTAAGGTGCGGGGGTTCACAGGTTGCATTAGCAGTTAGGAGATAATTCGGCAAACTTCCCAGGTAATAAGACATCTTTATAAGAAGCTCTCGGTCTCCATTATCAGTTCTCTATACCTGCGGACACCAAAGGACAGCGCCGCGCACACAGTCGGCACACAGTTGCTTTTACCTGCCAGCCTTCTTCCTCCAGCCTCTTCGGCAACTCAATCACCAGACACGGGCCCTTTTAGAGGCGGGCGCGGAGGGGAAGGGACTCGAGTTAAACCCCGCCCCGGGAGCGATAGCGGCGCGGCCTGAATCACATTGCGCCTGTGCAGTGTCCCTGTGGTTCCGGGTCCAGCTTTTGGTTTTCTGTTCGTAGAGAAACTGAGGCTCGGAACTGGAGCGACCTCCTCTGAAACCCACAGGAAACCTATTTCCCTTCCTTGGACCCGCTGTGAAAGCCTGGCCTCGCGCCATTGGCAGTGTCTCTGAAACTCCCTTTTTTTTTTTTTTTTTTTTTTTTGCAAGGGGGTGATCGCGGCGACTTTTAGGACTGCAGTGGACAGGGCAGTGATGGTGCTTGTCCTGTGCTGCAGGTGAGGACGTGCAGACTCAGTCGTGGATAGGGTCCCTCTGCTGTGGCTGCATTGGCGCTGGTATTCAATCCCGGGCCGAGCCCAACTCTGAGTCCTGCGAGGCCTTGTGGAACTGAGATGACCCACTCTTTGGTTTGTGCAGAGACGGTCAGCAGGTGAGAGCCTGGCGGTGGGGCGGGCAGTGTTCGTGACCCTCGGCCAGGGGTTGAGGCCTGGGTGGATAGAGCTGGGGGTTTGTGGAGTAAGATGGTGAGGAGGGGGCCGACTAGTGGTGGGCCCAGCCCCTCTCCTCTCGATTCTGGTGTCTCCAGGGTGAGTTCGGTGCTGAATCGCAACACCAGGCAGTTTGGAAAGAAGCACCTGTTCGACCAGGATGAGGAGACATACTGGAACTCAGATCAAGTGAGGCACCTCCCTGGACACTTCATCCCTCATGTGAATCAGATTCGGGGTCAAGGGTACTTGGAGAATTTTGGGGCACCTCTGCTGAGCAGTATGGTTGGTCAGAAAGATCATTTGCTGAATCCTACCCCATCAATCAACTGTGAGAGAAGGGCATAGCATGGCTTGTGAGCCTGGAGTGACTGTGGGCCTGTTTCCTTGTCTGCTTCCAGGGTCCCTCCCAGTGGGTGATACTAGAGTTTCCCCAGCGCATCCGTGTCTCCCAGCTGCAGATCCAGTTCCAGGGGGGCTTCTCCACTCGCTGGGGTCGCCTAGAAGGTACTGGTAGGCTGTGGAAGGGGAGTTTGTAGGGGCACCTCAGCCTCACAGTTGGCCTCTTTCCCTGCTGCAGGTTCCCAAGGGTGTGACGCTCTCAACAAGATTGTGGATTTCTACCCTGAGGATAACAACTCACTTCAGATATCCTGTCCTGGGCTCTGGGGTGGCATGATTTGTGCCCCTGAAAGCTGTGGGCACTGTATGTGATCTTGAGAAAGTGGCCTCTAAGTCTGCATTGCTTCATCTGTGAAATGGGCTGATGATAACCTATTTTGCATGAGAGTCTCAGAGAGGTCCACAGTATGCAGGGTGGTGTCTGACCCAGGACTGGGTAGAGGGGTGGTGGGTAGGAAACGACAAGCTACTTGTTTCCCTTGACTGCTGTGCTCACACCTTTCCCGTGCCAGCTGCCGAGGTAGACCGGCTGAAGGTGATGTTTGAGGACACCACTGACTTTTTTGGCCGTGTGGTCATCTACCACCTGCGGGTGCTGGGGGAGAAGGTGTAAGGTCACTGTGTAGCTGCTTCCTCCAGGAAGCCCTCAAAGAAGCACAATGAAGTCTTTCAAGTTCTGCACAAGTTTATTGGTTTCTCTTGGGAAGGGCCCCCTCCCACTGTCTGTCCAAGAGCTGCCTTTAAAACCAGTTCTGGGTTCTCCCAGCTCTGGGTCAACTGTTTTCTTCCCTGAGTATATGAGTCCCTGGGGGGCAGGTGGCCTTCATTCAGGATCGGCAGGCACCAGGTTGCTCTGGAAGAGTTTGAGGATGTGGTTCTCAATCACCTGTTGCACTGGAAACAGGACAAAGGAAAGGTGGGCACTAATGGAATGTGGGCTGCAGAGGCACAGGCCTATCTGCACCTTCCCCTTGGGGGTTGAACCAGGGTGGGGAACCTGCCCTGAGAACAGCATCCTTCCCTTGCGTGATAAACAGGGACCTCCCCATCCTGGACCTGGATGGAGGACCTACTTCATACACAGGAAAATCCATGCCCTTCTCAGGACACAGTAGGGGAGAATGAGGCCCCCATCCCAGTAGCATAAGTTTATAAAAATGTATTTTTTGAGCTTTTCGGAGTCACGAAAATATTCCTTACCAAACAAAATTGGTAAATCATGACATTTAGGAAAGGATGAGAGGAGCTGTGAGGATTGATTTCTGTCTCAAATGGGATAAGACTCCTTGAAGCAAGGAAAGGATATTTCCCAAGCCCTCATTCTCCCCATGACCTCAGGGGTTGGTTCTGTTAGAATCACCTGATTTATGGGTGGGGAAGTGTAGGGAGAAGTCAAACCGGGGTCTGCCTAAGGGCTCTACTCACACCCACCTCCCACCTCCACAGCCCTGCACTGTGGCCTGACCCCCTCCCTCTGGGCATCCCATCCTGCCAGGCCTCTACATGTGCTGTTTCTCTAACCTAGACCATCCTTCCCCTCCTTAGGTCCCAGGAAGCTCTCAGTAACCCCCATCCATCCTGATATGGGGCCAGGGCCTCTTTTGGGCCTCTCAGTGCCTGAGTGTCCCCCATCATGGTCTCAGTCACTTACACAGTCACCCCCAGTACAATGGAAGCCCCCTGATAACCAGGCCTAGCAATGTACCTGGGCCAGGTACACAGTAGCACTCAATGTTTGCTAATGTGAATACTCTCGCTGCTAGCATCTGACATACTAGAGAAATGTTCCATGTACCCTCTGTGGTCACCCCACCTACAGCACCCTGTCTGCCCCATGTTTCTCAGGCTGACCTTTCCGGTATCCCAGAGCCACAGCAAGGTCCATTGGGGTGTAGCCAGAGTCAGCCTCAGTGGTGAGATCGGCTCCTCGGGCTGTGAAGCACAGCAGGTGCTACAGCGGGTGCTGGGCCTGGGGGTTGGGAGCCCAGAATAGGGTGCAGGACCAGAGGTCCAGTGACACCCGGTGATGCAGCCCCAAGTCTTCCAGTTGCCAATGTAGTCTTGGATGTAGTCTTGGCCAACTGAACCCTCACCTCCAGAGCCCCTGAGGCCAGACCCCTGTGCTACCCCACCACCTCCTGCCCCCTGATCAAACCTCTGGGAAAAGCAGGCAGTGACCACCCTTATCAAGATGTGTTCAAGCGGAGTTCTGATCCTTCCCTTGCCTTGAGGATTACTGCTGCACCAGCTAGGGCTCTGGGATCCCCAGGGCTGGCCCCTTCTCCCACTCACCTAGCAAGGCCTCCACGCACTTCACATGGTTCCCACGCACAGCGTACAGCAGTGGTGTCCCTCCATTCTGTCAGGGGCAGGGGCAGTGACAACCAACACTCTTTGCTGGATTCTCACACCATCTGGCACCCTCCAATTTAATATAGTTCCTACTCCTGCTTGTCACTTGGCCCATCTAGCTCCTCCTTTGGGTATCAGATTAGATGCCCCTTCTTCCAGGAAACCCTTCCTGACCTCTCTTGACCGTGTAGGCCACCTTGGCTCTTGCAGCTGCTTCTGTACCTGCCATCACAGTGTTATTCACTACATCTCTGCTTTTTATTTGTTGACTCCTCACCCTCACCACAAAAAGAACCTGGAAGTTCTGTGAGACTCAGGATGAGTCTGTCTTGTGTTCTCAGCACCTAAAGTAGGCCTGGTACCCTGCAAAGCACCCAAGGCTGGTGAGTTGTGCCTCACCCAATCATAGATGTTGATGTCCACATCACGCTCAAGCAGCAGCCCCACAATGTCTGTGTAGCCGCCTGTGCTGGCCAGTGATAGGGCACTCTCCCGCTCCTTGGCCAGGATGTGGGGGTCGGCACCCTGGGGAAAGCAGAGGGAGTGGTGGGAGCATCCCCTGGAATTGTGGGGCCTCCATGGCAGCTACATCTTACAGACACAGCACTGGTGGATCCAGCCAAGACTCCAGATAGCCCTCAAGTCCCCAGTCGCCCCTAGCTGGGGAGGAACGCACCCACTCAAGCAAGAAGCGGACGGTCTCGATCTCTCCAAAGGCCGAGGCCCAGATGAGTGGGGTAAAGCCACGCTCGTCCGGCTTGTTGATGAGGTTGTCACCTGGCAGGAGGGGGTGGTACCACTGGACTGCACCCCTGCCCATTCTCCCCAGCACTGGGGGAGTGGGGATGGGGTAGTCATCTGGGGTCAGACTAGGGGAGAACACATGTATGGATGCACACACATGGCCATGCTTGTAGACACAGACACAATGTGGACACTCACAGGTTGTGTCAATACTTATCAATACACAAGGTCAGACAAGCACAGATACATCAGCACACTGGTATGAATACACACCTTTCCTCAGATGCTCCTTAAGCTGGCTCAGCTCTCCCTGTGCTGCGAGCTGGTGGATGGACAGGGCTGGGGCCAGAGAGAGGCAGAGTCTTCACCTGTCCCATCCCTGCTCTGTGCCTCAGTTTACCCTGTCCCAAGTTGCTCTCAGCTCTGCCACCCTGCTACCCCTCCCCCACCTTGGGGATGGGGGCCACTCACAGTCCAGAGTGGCTGGCAGGGCCGAGACTTCATTCCCCCGCTGCCGGTTGGTGAGGGTTGTGGAGTGCTTCAGGGAGTTGCCTGCTGGGAGAGAAAGGAAGGGCCTCAACTTCCCTACAGTATATGTTTCTGGGGCTTCAAGCCAGACCCTGGGGACTTGAAACTACCACAGACACTGTATGACTCCTCCATCTACTCTCCACTGATGCTCTTGGGGCTGAGCTCCCTGAGAAGCTTGAAATTGCAGGACCCACTGGCCAGTGGTCTGGGGACATCCCCATAGGCACTAACAGGTCAACTGAAACCTGAAGAATCTGGGAACCCTGTTGCTCCTCAGAAAAGGCAACCCTTGGATTACCCAGAGTGGAGTCTTGGGCCCTGCTTGTCACTAGAGACATTAAGGTAGAGAGTGAGGCCCTCAGGTCTCTTGAGAGGCTGGAGGCTTCAGGGGTCCTGCTGCTTTTGTGGGCATTGTGCCCCAGGTTCCCAAGGAGTGGCCTGGGCAGGGTTTCCTTTTGGGGTGAGGCAAATGTTCTATAAGTATAGATAGAAATTGGGGTTACACACCACTCTACTCTGAACTGTACACAATTCTGGTTAAAACGGTAACTTTTGTGTTATGTGGATTTTACCACAATAAAAACAAGTAATCTTGCTGGGTGGAGCAGAAAGACACATCCTAGGTGGTGGGACATAAGACAGAGACCCATCTTGGGCTTGATATTCCACTGTCTTTGAATACCAGAGGCTGGAACCCAGAAGTACCTACCCTGAGGTGAGGAGGCACCAGCATCCAGTTCAGGATTGCCAGGTTCTGGAGTGCAGGGGAAGAGACTGAGCACCACTGTGTCTGAACCATCAGGAACCTCATCCCCGGGATCTTCAGGGTCCCCAGATTCTGGGGAGGGGGACTGCTGGGTCAGGCTGAGGTCCTCTGTAGGCTGGATAGACTCCATGGGGGAAGCTGGTCTAGGTGCCAAAAGGAGAGTGATGACAATTATCAACATCTCTTATTAAATAGGCACCAACTGCATACCTGGCTGTGCACAGTAAAGGTAGGTAAACTCCGGCTCAGCCAAGAAATTAAACCAGAGTCCATCTGCTTTTCAGGTCCACTCCTCCCCACCACCAGGACACACAACAGTCATTGCTTAAAAGCGCTGGCTCTGGGGTCAACTCTTTCTGGGTTCTAATCCTTCCACTTAGACTGTGTGAACTTGGGCACATGACTTAATTTTTCTGAACCTAAGTCCCCTCATTAATAAAATAGGGAAATGAAATCTAAAAGAAGTCAGCTCTGTAAACAGTTGAGCAGGGGGTCTGATATACTGACAGAGCTTAATAAACATTCGCTGTAGTTATTTTTTTGGAAGATGGCCCTGGAATAACTTAGGACTCGACAAAGATATAATTGGTTCCATACCACCAGCTCCTCTAAACCGATCCAAGAGGTTCACTCACCTCCGACGAGCCTCCTCTGTCACCCCCCGCAGAAAGCCTGGGTCCCCCAAAAGTTGGGGGCCCAATTCACAAACTTTTCTCCTCCAACTGATGTAGCGGGGGGCAAGCTGGAGCGTGGACCCTCAGTAACCTAGCTGTTTCTGCCGGGACACAGAACAACTTATTACGCGACCGCTACCCTCAGCCCAGCGCTCCCCCACTGCGCCTGCGCACCCCCGCCCACAAAAGTGCGGAAGGGCCGTAGTCCTAGTAGCTGTTACTGGTCCTTTAAGGCTAGGGGAAGGGCCGTGGTTACCGCGGTGCCCCCAGCAATGCAGTTGCGCCTGCGCGTTCTCGTCCCGGAAGCGCAGGAGGGACCCTTAGGGTAGCGGGGATGGGCGGAGCCTCAGAGGGCTCTGAAAACACTGCTCCAGTCTTTCCCCAGCTCCGCCCACAGGTGTTTACAGAGGGAACCAATGAGTTCCAGTATCGGGCGGGTAGGCGTGGCTTTCTCCAGTCAGAGGGAGAGGGGAGATAGCAGGCGGGGCGTCCGGAATCTAAAGGGGCGAAACTATAACCTTCCCCGTCCATAATCACATCTGCTCTGCTGTCTAGGGGTCACATGAACATGTGCAGGGATTTGATGGCAGCATGGGGGACAAAAAAGCCGTTCACACGGCCCGAAGTGGACGGTGTGTGGAGTGTTTCCTCCATTTCCTCCAGCCCCGGAAAAGGAGTTTGGGAAGGAAGGGCGCCCTTGTACCTCCCGCCTCAGTGACCCTTCCTAAGTTTCAGGGGGTCCCCGCCCCCTCCTCACCCACCTCCCAGTGTGCCTTCTTCCTCAGTCTCTCACTCACGGCCCCTCTCCTGTCTGAGTAACCGGAGGAGAAGGGAGGCCAGGCCAATTGGTACCAGAACTAGAGCAGGGCCGTGTCCGGCTTCTCAAGGAAAGTTTAGGCATCCGTCCCCACCTCCAGACTTCCGGTTCCGGTTCTCAGGTTCTGCGGGTCGCGATTGCTATGGAGGAACCCGAGATGCAGCTAAAGGGGAAGAAAGGTAAAGCGGGGCCCAGGCCTGAACAGAAGGGTCAAGAACTCTCGGAGGAGCGAACTGACAGGTGGCAGGAGGAGGCAGAGGCGGGGAGGGAGCGTGACGGGCAGACACTGAATTACCGTCGAATCCTGGTTCGGCTGCTTACAAGTTTTAAAACCTTTAGAAAGTCCCCGTACCACGGTTTTGTTATCTTTAAAATGGGAGATATAATAGTCTCCTTCCCGCCACTCGTAGGGTTGTTGTGCGAATTCAGTAACCTGATGTTTGTAATGCATTGGAAGAACGCTTGGGGAGTGGCAATCGTGTGCGAATTGTTGCCTTATATATTAACGCATTTGTGTATGTTTACATTGGCTTATCAAATGTTTGTAAATCACATAATTACAAGTTACAGAACGCCACAAACTTTAAATCAAAGTTTTTTCGTTACTTCGTTACACACATTTATAGTTAATTAAATGGCACAAGTACATTTAATTCCACTTTCTTTGTAACAACACTGAGGTGGAAGCTTTGCTATGCTCATTTTCAAAACGAGGAGACCTAACACAGTAAAAGGACACACAGTTTGGAGGTGGAAGGCTGGACCTGTGAGCCTGACCTGTTCAAATTGGACAGAGTCATTTGCAACTTCTCTTGACTCCCAGATACACCAGAACTCGCTCTCTTGCCAACCATACTGCCCTGGTCAGTGGCAAGGGGTCCATCTCTGTAGCTAACCTCGTGGTGAGTACTGTTATCATTGCATTTTTACAGAGGAGGAAACTGAGTCTCAGAGAAGCCCCTACCCTCAATAATATAAACTTTACTTTTTTTTCCCTTTAAACATATAACCTAATAGAGAATGAGAATTTATAAGAGAAGTGAAACAAGGTGCTGAGGTTGAGAGTGAGGAGGAAGGGACATCTGACTAAGTTTAGTAATCAGGAAGGCTTTGCCCAGGAGGTGATATTTCAGCTGAGATATGAGGGATGAAGAAAAGCCAAGGGGAAGGGTGTATCAGTGACGGGAACAACAGATGCAAGGCCCTGAGGTGGCAAAGTGTTCAGAGCTGCACTGCAATACAGTAGCTACTCATCACAGTATTTGTGGGTATTTAATTAAAATTAAGTTAAATTAAAAATTCAGTTTCTAAGTCACACTAGTCACATTTCAAGTGCCCAGTAGCTACACATGGCTCGTGTCTACCATACTGGACAGTATAGATTATAGAACCTTTCAGTCATCTCAGCAAGGTTTTTTGGACAGTGCTAGGAGTGTCCAAAGAAGTCAGGAGGTCATTGTGCCTGGGCAGAGGCACAACAGCATGCAGAACACTTAGGGCCTTAGGGGCCATAGTGAAGAAGGTGGATTTTATTCTTTGGCTGATAGGAGCCAGGGAAGGTTTCAAGCACAGGAGGGACATATCTGATATGTTTATTGTTAGGAACTCATTCTGTCTGGAAATGGGACTGTTGGCAGGAGGGGAAGCAGGGAGACCAAGGTGTTGCTGAATCTGTCATCCAGGGGAGGTGGCCATGCCTGGCTGGACCTGGACCAGTGGGGACAGTAGTAGGTGATAATAATGCATGAGGTTTGGCCTTTACTTTGTGGCAGAACCAGAAGTATCTGCTCATGGACAGTGTGGATGACTGGCTGACTTAGCCCCACAGGGGAGAGGGGGAAATAGGACAGGTCTGGGGAGTAGGCTGAGCAAAGATAAAATCTCACAGAGAGAGGCCTCAGTCAGATTCTGCAGGGGGCTCAAGAGGGTAAGATATGCCTTCTAGTTGTCCCAGCACACAGTGGGGGACACAGGTTTTTATATCTCTTGATGGTTAGTCATGACTGAGGGCCATCCAGGGATATAACCTTCCAGGCGCTTTCTGATCCAGTTCATCCTCCAGGAAGAATCTCAGATTCATTTATTGTGGTAAAAGGAATGCAAGGGGATCTGAGTGGGCAGCAGCAGTGTCCACTACAAGTGGGCTTGAGAGGGGAAAGATCATGAGTTCACCAGATGCATTAATAATATCATGAGTGAGGCCTTCTGTGACTATCTCCTTCAAACCATAGTCTGGGCCACAAGTGACCCAGTTGCTGTAGTGGACCAGACACTCCTCACCACTCTGGCTGGACTCCCAGGTTGAGCAATGAGGAGTTTAATGCTTTTTCTCTTTGTGTCTGTTCCCTGTTCCTGTCTCCTCTTTTTGTTCTGCTGCCCTCCACTCCGATGGCTGATCCTGGACCCAGTCACAGACAAGTTCACTGAGAGCGTCTATGTCCTGGCCAATGAGCCATCTGTGGCCCTGTACCGGCTGCAGGAACATGTGCGCCGCTCTCTGCCAGAGCTGGCCCAGCATAAGGTGAGCCCCTGCACTCCTCCTCTGATACCCCCAGGGTTCAGACATCATGAACTGGGGCCAGCTGGTGGAACAGGGGCTGTTGGGATAAGAGTCAAGGTTGAGACACCAGCAAGAAGGTATATGGTCACTGAACCAGGTTGAGGCCATAGGTGGACAGATGTGGGGCCGATTTGGAGGAAGGGACAAGAGGCCTATATTAGGACCTATATGGTGAGAAGAAGGCAGCTGTATGAAGACTAGAGGGAAGGGCACGCCAGGTAGAGGGAACAGTCAGTCAGTGCAAAGTCCCCAAGGCATTATAGCCAGGTATTCACAGAAAGCTTAGACTGGTGGGGGTAGGGGGAGTTGCAGGTCGTGGTCTGGAGGGGTCAGTCTCTGCAGCCATGGTGATCGGATGCTTCATCCCAGATCGCTGGGAGGATGGAGGTGGTAGCCCCCACTGCTAATATACCCCAATTCCCCACAGGCTGACATGCAGCGGTGGGAGGAGCAGAGCCAGGGAGCCATCTACACAGTGGAATATGCCTGCAGGTGAGCACTGTAGGCTCCCCGCTGCCAGGGTCACCCCACTATGCCCAAAAATAGTAATTGGTGTTTCTTTTTATTATAGCAGCTTTGCTGACCTTGCCTTCTGTATTTCTGTTGGTTACTCTGACTGTATTTAATGCTTTGGCTTGTTTTCATTTTCCTTAGGAGTTTGGCAACTTTATTGAGAGGTGCTGTTTTCCCCTGGCACAAGCTCTGGGTCATTAGGTGGAGGCTGGACACTCCTAGCTGTTCTTATCTGTGGCACTGTGGGGTTTGTTTGCTTGTTTCTGTTGTCTGGGTGAAGGTTCCTTGACAGGAAGTCCTGCTGCTGGGGGTACTGAGCTGAATGTTCTGCCTTCTGCAGTGTTGGCCCCTCTACTGAGATGGGGGTGACTTGGACAAATGGAGTCTTCCTGAAGATGGCAGTCACAAATACCGTCCTTAGCCCAAGGAAGAGTAGAAAAGAAATAGGAATTTCTCTCACAACTTCTGAACAGATCTGAGACAGCCATGAGCTTGTCAGCAAGGCCCAAGCTAAAGGAAGAATCTTTCAAAGTCTCTTCTTTCTCCTGGTTCTTCTAACTGCACTGTTCACTGCAGTGGCCCAGGCCACCAGGCCTGCACACTTAAATTTTAGTGCATTAAAATGAAATAAAATGAGATTCAACTCTTTAGTCTCTCTAGCCATATTTCAAGTGCTAAGCAGTCATCTCAGTGGATAATGAAGTTGTCTGTCAGATTCCAGAAAGTTCCACTGGACCATGCTGGGCTATGTAGGAGGCCAGTGTGCTCTGACTTCTGAATGCTTTTCTTTAGTGGGATGTGAATTTCTCTAATGCTAAAAGACCATGTTCCCTTTATGGACATGAAAGAGCCCTTAGCTTTTATGTGTTTGAAATGCTTTATGCAGTGTTAACAGTTGGTATAAAATTGAAAGATATTAAATAAATTGGAGTAAACTATTCAATAGTGAGCTTATATCAGCACTTTTTGTTTGTTTGTTTTTTTGTTTGTTTGTTTTTTTATCAAGGTGGGCAATCAAACACTAGAAAAGCTGATTCCACCTGGCAGTAGAAGATGAGCAAGTTAACAGAGTGGGTGGCAGTGAATGTTCCTCCCCTTGATCTCATGGATATTTTCAAGCAGGTCCCTTGCTGTTAATAAATGGTAGTGATTTTTTTGTCTTTAAGAGAAGGACTTTAAAAGAACATTTTTATTTTTACTGCAGATGTTGCATAGGTGACTTTCTGAGATTAGCAAGTCCCTGTGTGGCTTGGTAAATATTTTCTTGTAGTGCCATTGGAAGGGACATTTTCAGTAGACATTCATCAGTGTGGTGCCAACACCAGAGCTGCACAGCTTGCAGCAGTGCCCCCTAACTGGTGATTAGTTATCCTGGTTCCATCCAAACTCGCCTCCAGAGCTATTCAGTTGAGTTGATAAGCTTCTTTCTGAGACAGGAATAGGTTATCTAAGAGGAAAGCAAGATCTTTTTGAGGCCCTCTTTACATGCTTATAGCTCCTTCTGAATATTAGTTGGTCTAGTGGTGAGGATTGCCATCAAGTGTTCATTGCATAATATCCTCTAAGCTTAGCACGGAACTTTACACTCACAATGAGCCCTCGGGGAGGCCCACGGAATCCCCCCAGGTACCTGCTAAGATCTGGTTGAGGGATGAGGCAGGGTGGCACTGACTGCGTTCATCCTCTCATTTCAGTGCTGTGAAGAACCTTGTCGACAGCAGTATCTACTTCCGCAGTGTGGAGGGCCTCCTCAAACAGGCCATCAACATCCGGGACCACATGAATGCTGCCACTCAGGGCCACAGGTAGCTCCTGGGACTACCCGTCTCTACTGCTCTCAGCCTCCTCACTGTAAGGACTTTTGCTGCTCAGCCACAGGAACTGCCACTTCTTGCTCCTTAGACAGCTCCCTTTCCTCATCCCATGGTGTCTGGTGGCTTTCTCTCGTCCTTTGGCATCTGTGGTGGGAGAGTTCAATCATCAGCATTCAGATCCTGAGCTCTGCTGGGTGCTTGGGACACAAAGGTGACTGGGATAGGTGTGCTTGGGATATTTTGGAGAGACACATAGGAACCAGATAAACTTGGAATACACCAGAGCATTTCAGACATGTGCAAAGGAAAAAAACGGAGGCAGCAGAAGTGCAAGCAGAGGCCTGAAAGACTTGCAAAAGGAGACAACCCAGGGCAGTGTTCCAAGTGGGACCGTGGGGAGGGCAAAGGCCCTGGGGCTGGGGAGCTGGGTGTATTGAAAGAACATCTAGGAGGTGGATATGGTTGGAGTGGGTGAGTGAGGAGTAGATGGAATCTGGGAGGTGAGCAATAGGTAGGGCACCCAGAGCTGGAGGAGACTTTGAGCAGAGGGTCAGGTGGACTGAAAATGAAAAAACAGTTATAGTCCTTGTACAATGGAGAGAGAGCTTTTAGGGGAAAGAGCTCTCTTTGTTTTTGTTTTCATTATAACTTAAACACACACACATACACACATACATGCTGTAAACCATAACTCTGCCTTGAGATGTGTCTGGCTCCTATAGTTTGGGGTTCTGACCTGCTTGTATTTAGAAAGGAAACCTCCATGTTGCTGTTCCTGAGAACTAAGACACGAGAATTGTCAAAATCAGAAAAGCCTGTGGATGTGTAAAAATGGATGTGCAGAAGTCTTCTCTTTGAGGGTAGCATGACAAGGGTTTCTCTAGGTTCTTTTGCATTAAATTACCATCTGGCTTTGGCTGCTCTGCTGCTGGTTCGTAATGGCCATCAGGACTAGAGCTGACTGTAAAGTGCATCGAACAGTGCCCTGCACACAGAAGAGCCTCAAAAAGCTATAGCTTTTACTTTGAGCTTATGGTTTCCCAAGTGTTTTCAAATGCCCTGCTTGTGCTTACTGTTGCAAAATGCAATATGCTTCCGAAACACACTAGTAGCAGCTTGAGGTGCTGCTAACACTTCTTTGGAAGCCCTTTGGGTTTGAAGCACCCAGTCCTGTGTGACTCCCAGCCATGACCTCTGAAGTGGGTGGCTAGTCCCATTTTTATAGAGGATGCAGTTAAGACTCAGGCCAGGGGTCTTGGGAAGGTGACCTTAATGCACACATCTGCTTAGCTGAGTAGGCCTCATGGCCTCTGACCTTGGCCTCACGAACACTGCACATGTTTTATTCCAGCCCCAAGGAACCACCCGCACCCTCCTCAGTCTGATCCCAGGAGAGACTTGGAGGTGCTTTGGCCCCTCCAATCAGGTCAGTACTGAGTGGGGCCAGAAACCTCCCTGTACTCTGTGCTCTGAACTAACCCTTTTGTTGTCCAAGAAGAGACCTACTACTGTCTAATCACTTGGGCTTTCTTCTGGGCCTGAAGGACACTTGGTGGGAGGTGCAGGGTTGGGGAGACCTTGTACCCTCTATTGTCATCCCATCTCTTTCATGCTCTCTCTGCCATCTTCCATGCTTCTTCTTCAGGCCACAGACCCTGTCCTGATCCCAAGGACTCCTCTAAGACAGAGAGGGAAGCTTACATTTCCCTACCCTGCCACATGCAGTTACCACCCAGCTATGGAGTCCTCACTCAACCACTGACCTACTGTGTGACCCTGAGCAAGTTCTTCCTCCTCTCTAATCTCTGTTTTTTCCTTCTGTCAAAGTAGCTCATCAGGTAGCAGAAAGGGTGCTGCTGTATATGGTGGTATGTGGTGTAGCAGTCAGTTACTGCTGTGTGATAAATTAGTTCAAAATTTAGTGGCTTGTAACACCAATCTGATTACTCATGATTCTGTGATTTGCACTGGACTCAGCTGGGCAGTTATGCTGGTCTCAACTGAAGGGCCACTTGTATGGCGCTTGTTGATGCTTCGTGGGGGTTGATTGGGGTGGCCTCACACATGTGACCCTTGATTGATACTATTGACTGTAGGGGGTCTAGTTCTCAACCTCCACATGGCCTCTCAAGCAGACCAGCCTTGGCTTATGGTGGCTGGGCACCAAGAGGGCAGCCCCAGTGCACACAGGCTCATTTAGCTTCTGCTTACTTCATGTTTATGGACGTCCCATTGGTCAAGGCCAGCCACGTGGCCAGGCCCAGAACTGGATGTAAGAGGATTTCAGAAGGGCATCAATACTGGGAGGTGTGATTGACTGTGAGGAGAGTGTGGCACCAAGAAAGACCTGGTGTGTTGTTATTTTGTGCCCATGCAGGTACCTGAGGGACTTAATGAGCCCCTTACCGATGTAGCTCTCAGAGCCCCCGCCCATTTGCTGTGATGGTGCTCTGTACCATGAGGGCCCTCTCTGAGGGTCAGGGATGCATGGATAGAGACCCCACATCCCTAGAGCATCAGCCCCCACAGCCAAGAGGCAGCAGAGTTCACACATGTGCAATGAAAGAGGACTTACTGGGCATCTGCTGTGTGCCAGGCTTAGCTCTAGGCCTGGGGGTGGTGAGAAATTCCACAAGCTGTGGGATCATCTGGAGGACATCTGGGAGGGCCTGGAGCCCTTCCCATGTTGCCTGCCAACCCTGGGCCCCAAACCCACCGTTTCCTTGTCTTATCACCTGTGCCCTGGTCCCTTCCACCCTCCCAGCTTAAGGACACTTCCCTGTGTAATCTGCTGTCCCTCCACCACTGTGTCTCCTCTGAGCAAAATGATCTGTGCTTCTTCTGATCCCACCTTTGTATCTATAGACCCCGTTTTGCTCGTCCCCAGAATTGCCGCCCCATGTCCCCTCTCAGAGCCTCCATTTCCACTTTTCCCCAAGCTGCTCCCTCAGGGTCTTTTTAAACTGATGAGGTCAACTGTCAGCCTCCCCTAATCTTTGTCCTCACTGCCTCTCCCAGGGTCCTACATACAGCCGCATTTTACAGAGGAGGAAACTGAGGCTCAGATAGGCGAGGCAGGGTCACCACCCATGACTGCAAGTGTGGAGTCACACCCGACCCTCCAACTCTCCAGGCTTCACCTCTTCTCCCAGCTCTGTCAAGCTCCTGCCTCAGGTGCTGCCTCATCTGGGTGACCCTGCAGCCCCGGGAGACTCACACCTCCTCACCCTGACCCTTGCCCCCAGCCTGACCAGAGCTGGGCCCTTGGACACAACCTTGTGAGACCTAGGAGGGACTGAAGACAGAGCAAGTATTGACAGTGCAGTCCTCCTGCTCCTGCCCAGGCACTCTAGGCCAGCTGTGAGTGTCCCAAGATGAGGCTTCGCCATCCCTGGACTTTTACTCCATATCAGCCATGGCCCCTCAGACCAATAACTGCTACCACGTTAACCCCAAATGATTACCCATCATGTGCTCAGTGCTGTGCCGGGGGCTCTGCAAGGGTCATCTTTCATCTTGAGATAACCCTGTGAGGCAGGTGTCAACCCCAAAATACAGAAGGAAAAAGAGAGGCTCCAAGAGATGGCATGACTTGTGCAAGGGCATAGAGCTAGAGGAGGTGGTCCCCTGCCTGCTATGATTCCAGCCCTGCCTCTGACCTGCTGCGTAATGGGCCTGGAACTGGCCCTCTGTGGTCCTTTCTCCATCTGGACAAGAAAGGCTGGACTGGACCTCCTCTACAGGCTAAGGTGGACATTTGTGCACCTACCTGCCTGGCCTGCATTCTGCCTCAAGCAGAAACACCCACCCAGGCTCAGGCTGTATGGCTCTAGGAATGGACATGGGATCCCCATCTCCCAGGTCACTGATTGGTTTGAGATGGGCATGTGACCCAATGAGAGGTCTCCCCCAGGAATTTTGTTGGAAGCACAGGAAAAGTACCATCTTCCCAACTAGGGTTGTTGAGTTGGGCAGATGAAAGGGGGGACCTGAGACCATTGCATGGGGCCCTGGATCCAGCTGTACCTGACAGTAGTGCCTAAATTACAGTATTTGCCAAACTTTCTTTCTGCTGACTCAAAAGAGACCACCTACACTGATCCCCTTTGAGTTCTAGGCCTGGAGGTCATGTCCCATGGTCTGTACACCTCCTGAAATATATCAGGAAGATCAGAATAGAGTGGTTTGGTGTAGAGCAGGGTGGGTTCAAGGCCCACTGCTCTGGGAGGATCCCCCACACTTCCCTTGGCACTGTGGATAGTTGAGTGACAGGGGTGGCAAGAGCCAGGGGCACCTTAAGGGAAAGAGAGCCCTGGTGGGGTATCAGGGCTGTGGAGGGACCTGAAGGCTTGGGAAAGGGTTTAGGGATACAGGAGGTGTCATGGAAGGACCTCCTACCACTGCCAAGAAATGGGGGTAAGTACTCTTTCTCTCTCATAGGGTATACTTGGGGGGCCTCTGTGCTGCTGTTCTCCCTCCCCACTACCCCTATCTACCATACAATCATTTATACAGCAAATATTGACTGCCTTCTGTGAGCCAGGCCCTGCCTGCCCAGGGGATGCCCTGGTGAGCAACACAGGCAGCTAAGTAAGATAACTGCTATATCTCAAGAGTTCTGTGAGCTAGTGGGGGGCAGCTGGTATGGTGTCCCAAACCTTCCTAGGGCTCCCCAATACCCACAGCTTCTAGATGTAACCTCAGCTAGACTAACTGTCTTTTCAAAGAGGTCTGTGTAGGACTCTGGGCTGATTCCCCATACCCGAGTCTGAGGGCCCTTGAGTGTGCAAGTTAATTTGCATCTCATTTGCATGGCGACCTCACCTTTCACTCCAGGCAGAAGCGCTGTCCACTGGCCACTAGGGGGCACAAGAGGCAAGGCTTGGCCACAGTCCTGGCTGATCCTGGTGGACACATTGTGACCCTTAGCTCTTTTTCACCCTATACCTCCTGGCTCCCATTTTTCAGAGGGCGAACCAAGGCTCCTTGAGGCTGGATTACTCGGCAGGATCTTGCATCTGCCCCCACACTCTCCTGGACACGCACTGGTGAAGGAAGTAGCATTCCTTCTCCATAGGACTTGCTCCCAGCAGAGCCCCAGAGATAGGTGGGCATCTGGGAGACGGTGAGCTCCCCATGCCACGGAATATTCAAGCAGGAGTCTAGCACCCATGAGGGTGGGGGTGACATAGAAGGAATCTTAGCCCTGATAAAGTATGGCTTCTCCACCTCCAGTCCCACCCAAAGGTCCTTCATATCTGAGGATAGGGTAAAAGAAGGCCCAAGCGGGCAGCAGTGTCCGTGGTTGGTCCACAGTGGTCAGGGTGGGAATGAGACTAGAATTTGGCTTTTTGTCCTTATCTCCTGATCTAAGTCTTGGTTTTATTTTAGGCCTCCTCTGTGTTCCCAGAGTGCCCTGCCCCTGAGAAGCCCCTTCTTGGCCCTACCATGTCCCCCCATCAAGGCCTTTGGATACCCCAGACTTGGTCCCCATGTCCCTCCACTGCTCAGACCTTCTCCTGGGCTCTCTAGTTCCTTAAGAAACCCATGAAGACATCCCTTTGGTGCCACCACATACTGGGCCCAGCTTAGAGGAGCTCCCAGGCTGGGGAAGACAGCTGAACACACATCCCAAGAACCCCTGAGTCAGTGCTGGGCTAGAAGGAGGGATGAAGGTAGAGGAACCCCAAATGAGATGAGGATAGAGAAGGCTTTGGGAAGAGAAGACATTGGAGGTGAACCTTAAAATGCTTCCCTTGCAGGAGGAGGGGTTGTTATTGTCCTCATTTTTCACTGGAGCAAACTCAAGAGGGGTGAAGTGACTGGCTTGAGGTCACATAGCGAACGGGAGTTGAAGCTAGAATGGGGACCCAGGATTCTCTGACCTGAGGTCGTACCTGCTGGATAACACTCTTCTTGCCATGAGAGTCCTTCAAAACCTTCCCCTGCTGACATTGTGGGAGAGGATCTGGAAGAGGTAGATTTGGTGTGAGTGGCTTCTCCATCTCACCACCTTCACACCCCCACCTACCCCATCTCAGGCCCCTTTCCCAGTTCCCCTCCTCTGGCCCTCTTCACCTTTGAACCATCCCTCCCACCTTCCAACATGTTACTCCAGCAACTAAGGGTATCTCTTCATCTGAGAAAACTGAGGTTGAGAATCTCGACTTCCAGTGGTGGGTGGGGGTCTATGAAAGGTGACACAGCCAGTGATGGGGAGAGTATAGGATAGAAACAGGGGAAAAGGCATAAAGGAGGAGCCGTTATAGGATGTGAATGATAGAAGATGGAATGGTGGCAACATAGGGGGCAGGAGGGTGCCCTAATGGTGGGAGGGGGCAAGGGGTGGGGGTACATAGGGGGCAGTCCCACCCAACTCAGGTCAGGCTGGCCCTTCCTGCTACACCCCAGCTACTCCCAGAGCTACTCCAGCTGCCGCCCTTATGTAACCAGAGCCTGGCTGTTGCATCAGAGACAGGCAGGCGGCCGCAAGTAAACAGAGCTGCCCTTGGGGGACCTGGGGCTCCCCAGCCACTTCCATACTCCCAAAGCCTTGTTATGTGCCTTGGAGCTGAGGCGGAAGCCCCCAGACTGGCCTGGGCCTTGGTGTGTCCTTGAGACACCTGAATGTCTGGCACTGGACACTGAGGGGTAGTGATGGGGCTGGGGGGAGGCAGGACCCCTGATCTCCACCTTACAACACACTGTGAACCTGTTTTTATGTCCAAAGAGACATCTGTGCTCAAGCTAGAGGTCCAAACTGTCCATGTCACAGACTGATAAGCTGAGGCATGGGGAGATACAGAAACCTGCTTGCTGCTTCGATGTCCCCCACACATGGTATTTTCACATGATTCCTCGAGTCCAGGGGTCCAGCCATCTCCTGTTGTCTTCTGAGAAGGTAGACATCAGGCAGCATTGCAGCTTACTTACTCCTCACCTTCATCTATTCCAAATCAGCACCCCCCTCTCTACCTCCCAGCCTCAACCTGGGCTTCCAACCTGGTCTGCTCCTGCCTTGGCTTCATCTTGCTAATCTCCCCCGTCAAAGAACACTCTGCACACTTTCACTGTACCTTTGCATAGGGCTGTTCCCCTCTCTCGGTGGCAAACTGCTACTCAAACTTCAAGGCTCAGTACAGTGCCCTCTCTTCTGGGAAGCCCTCCTTGACCCCTCTGGCTCAGTCCTGACCCCACAGGGCTGGGGGAGTGTGTAGCAGCTGCTCTGTCTCCCTCAGACTGGGGGCTTCTCCAAGATTACCTAAACCATCGTCATCTTCATCCTATAATTCTCTTCACATTGATTCACTTGCCAACCCTCTTCTGACCCCTCTCTGGGCCTGGCCCTATGACGTGTGGTGCTGGGAAGCCAGAGAAAATGTGGAGTTAGAGGTCTGGGCTGGGGGCCAGGCAGTCCTGGAAGCCCGACCACCATCAGCCAACCTTTGAAGTGGGAGAGGGCACCCAGCAGCTAAGGGTGCCTATTGACTCTCCTGTCAATGGGCGAGGCCACACAGGCTTCCGCTGAAGGCCCTTCAGTCCCTCCATTTGAGCCAGAGTAAGGGCCAGTGTTGGCTTGGAGAAGGGCTCAGTCCCTGGGACCGTCATCAGAGTAGGAGTTACATTTCACTCAGGTTGGAGTGAGTGTTGGGGCTGGTAGTGGTTAGAGACAGGGTACAAATTATGGTAAAGGGCACCCCGTGCAGGTAGGGGAAACCTAGCAGGTCTGATACAGCGTTTTCTTGACTTCCTCTACGGCATTATACTAGTAATCTCAGCGTTTTTCCAGCTTTGCGTCCCGTGCCCCAGGCGGGGCCACACCCAAGTGCCAGCCCATCCCGGCCTCGGGGACACGCCCTCTATGCAAGTGAACGTCCCCGCCCAATCAGCTCCCGGGGGCGGAGCCGCCCACTCTGAAGGCACCTGCGGCCGCTGGGCACCCCGGGCTGTGCCGCTGCTGCGAATCCGTGCACGCGTGTGTGAGGGTCCAGGCTGAGCAGGTGCGTGTCGCGTCGGGACGCGGCTCGTGCTGTGTCCTTCGAATGTCATCTGTGTGCTGGGCTAGGTTTGGAGGTCCGAGTGTGTGGCTATGCGTAGAGGGTTGTGTGTCTAAGAGGTATGCATCCTAGGATTGTTGAGTCCAAGGTGTTGTGTGTCCAAAGGGTGTAAGTCTGAGAGGTGTGGATTCAAGAGTTGTGAGTCCAAGGGGTGTGAGCCTGAGGGGCAGGGTGTGTCAGAGGATTTCTGAGTCCCAGGGTTGTGTTTCTGACAGGTTGTGTGTCCAAGGGGCATGTATCTGAGGGTATCAATGTTAGTTGGGGAGGACTTGTATGTCCAAAGTTGTCCTACCCAGAGTCCCTGTTGTGTGTCTGTGAGCTACGTGCCTGGTCTGTGGGCTACAGTGTCCTGTCCTGGAGCATATCCTTTTTCATACCCTTGAGGTCCCTGTGCATAATCCCATGCCTTCCTACTGTGAGTGTGACCTCATGTGTCATGGCCCCAGACCTGCATGTAGTGTGACCATCCCCAGGTACCTGTGATTGCCATGACCCTCCACCTGCCCCATAAGGATTTCATGCAACAAACATGGGGCCTCAGCTGGACCCATGGGGTGCCCATGTGGTGGGCACAGAGCTCTGGAGTGGTGGGCCACAGCTGCCTTAAAGGGGGCTACCACCTTCCCTGTGCGTTAGTGTCCCCCATCTAGGACATGGGTACAGGAACAGTATGCAGCACACGACAAGCTAGTGGCTGTTACTTTCACAATCATGGTCCCCTTGTCCACCTTTCTCAGGGTTCAGGGCTGTAGATGTCAGTCATTGTTGGGGTCCTTGGCCTCTCTCTCCCCAGCCCCCAGCTACAGACCTGAGACGTTAGAAATAGCTGAGGCCTTCTGTCTAGCTTGACTGAGAAATCCTCACTGGGGAAGGTCAGGACTTCTGGACCTTTGGAGTCTGGGTACAAAAACTCTCATATTCTTGAGGTAAAGAAACTAGGTTCAAAAAAGTATTAGACTTGGAAGGACTTGCAGTATGTGGTTTTGAAGTCCACCTTACCCTCTCACCTAGGAGAGTTGGAAGCTGGTTATCAGATCAGAAGTCCCATTTTACAGGAGGGAAGACTGAGGCCAGTTAGAGACACCTAGACACCTTAAAGGATGGAACACAAGATGGCCCCTCAGCCCCCCAAGAGAATAAAAGCCAAGAGTGAGGTATTTAGCTTCCTCTCTCCTCTCTCGTATATCTCAGACAGATGGCTGCTCCTCTCTGAGTTCCATGGCCACCCCTCTGACCTGAGCAAGTTGAGCTCCGTCTTACTTCCTATCTCCAACGAATGATTTATTTCATTAAATCATTATCCAACCAGGCAGACATCTGGAAAATGCAAATTAAGAGGAGAAAGGGAATTAAAATCATTTGTCACCCCAACTCAGATACAGTGAGTGTAGACATATTGGGGAATCTGGCTTTCCAGAAGATTTGAGGCACATATGCACCTGGAGACAGATGTCATTTTTGTAAGGAGTTTATCATAAGCCTGAGCTCCTGGGGCGAGAGAGCTCATCCCAGCCCTGGCCCATGAATACACATGGGTTTGGATCCCATTTCTGAGCCCTCAAAAGAGCATCCCTGGGCCTCTATGCTGGGGACTTTGAGGCTGCCCCATTACCCCCAGGCTCAGGAATGAGTGTCTTGGACACCAACAATGTGCAGGCCCACTTCTCAGACTGGGTAGCCACAGAACCACCTGGGGTACAAGTCCAGGCTTGAGTGGGGATCTGGGGGTCTTGTTGATTGACTCTGGAAAGAAGCTCACTTTCTCCTGTGTGAAATGGGACCACCGTCTTCGCTTCACTGGGTTGTCTGTGGGTCAGGTGGGATCTGCGTGTAAATGCAATGGCACATGGGCTCAGGTCTGAGGTCCCATCTGAACTGTGACCTAGTGGAGGTTCTTGTGAGCCCCAACCAGGCCCACCCCACCCCACCCTCTGCCATGGGTAAAGGAGGCCTCAGGTCTTTTGGCTTTCCTGTCCCATTCTCCAGGCTCAGGTTCACCTGAGGTCAAGGTAGGGTTTTTGGAAGGGTGTAGTCAAGACCGGTTGGCTTGAGGAGCCACAGCTGTGGGCACAGGCCTGCCTCATCCACTTTCTACACCCACAGCCTCAAGTAGGGGTTGCTATCCTGGCCTCCTACTCTGACAGGACATCTCCCCACAGTAGCCACTGGGTCTGCTGAAAATCCTGAATCAGACCACAGCTCTCCCCTGCTCACATACCCCTCCATGGCTTCCCATTGCTCTACGGTCCACCCTCCTGCTGTGATCCCACCTCAGGCCCCTTGTAGCCTCCCTGCTCATATTATTCACCCCTTTTATTCACCCCATCCCAGCCATACCTGCCTCCCCTGTATCTGGAACCTGCCCAGCACATTCCCACCTCAGGGCCTTTGCACCTTTCACTCCTTCCACTATATCCCTACATGGCTGGTGTCCTCTTATTCTTAAGGACCCCCTTTTTAGAAAGACCCTCTGGCCTCTATGTCCCAAGTAGATCCCTCCCCTACTACCCTCCACTGCCTCCCCCTGTTGAATTTCTCTCTTAAAAACCTTGGTCCCAGGGCAATGCGGGAGGCCAGGCTAGGTCTATCCACTCCCTGCCTCTGTGACCCCAGCACCTGGTGGGCTCCCAGACATTTCTGGGAAAAGAGTAGGGACCAGAGATGCTCCAAGGCCCTATCCTGGGGTCCCTACTGACTCTGTCTTGGGTCTGCTGGGCTATGAGCCGAGTCCCTTCTGCCCAGTGCTGACAGATGTGCTAATTTCCCAAGCAGGGAGGCCTGGGCCTCTGGGGATGAATTTCTGGAGCCCCATGGGGAGATCTTTCTCTGGAACAAAGAGAGGAAACCTTGGGCTGTTCCTAAAGCTGCGCTGTGGCTTCAGGGACCTTGCTTGGGACCTTAGGTGGCCTTGGACTCTGACTTGAATGGGATAGCCGAATGTGGAGTCAGTCTCTCTGGCTCCAGGAGTCAGGGTCCCAGGCCCCTTGGGAGGTAGGATGGAGCAGTGGGCCTCCGTTTGCATTGGCCGTGACAGAGAAACTAGCCTCTATGTCAGGCCAGTTTCCTTCCGAGGTGGCACTGAGACTTTGGGAAGTTCAGTCCCTTGGCCTGAGAGGGACAAGAAAGCCAACAAACACCATTCAGCTGGCTGTTGTGCTATTGGCTCTTTCAAGCAGGCATTTCAAACTGAGGGCCCGTGGACCAGATGGGAGCCTCAAATTTGTGAGTCATGAGGTATTTAAAAGAAAACTGAACCAGTCACCAATGTTTTTTCCATTTGTTAAGATGTTGTTTGCTCATTCAGAGTGACTGGTGGCCTATTCTGTGCCAGTGCTGGGGAGGCCATCCCTGCCCTCACAGAGTGGACATCCTCTTGGGGTGATACGATTGCCAAAGAAAGCAACAAAGGAGCACAAAAAATATCCAGAAGGGCTAATTGTTGCAGGGAGAGATGGATCCTGCCTGGGGAAACCAGTACTTCCAGAAACAGGGGTTTCTGCCTGACCTTGAAAGATGGCTCCTCAGACTTGGGCAAAGGTCTGCCTTTGGGAAAGTGGCTGGGCTGTCTGGGCCTGGTATGTCAGGTACCTGGAAAGGGGAAGAAGGTGGTTTAGGAACTTGCTAATACATGAGGCCTCTCCAAGAGTAGGAACAAGGGGGTGGGCACCTGGGGAACTTACAGGGGCCCATTGTACAGATGGAGAAAGTGAGGCTCAGAACATGTCAGGCAGTGAGTGTATGGTAGAGCCAGGATTTGAATCCTGATCAGACTGAGCCCACAGCTGCAACCCTGTCCTTTCAGTACATGGCCACAGTGGGCCCTAGGGAGGGATCTGTGAAGATGGGATTGAAGGTTCCCCACTGGGCCTTAGTTTCCTTGTGGATACCAGAGGGAGCTATATACAGTGGGACCCCCAAAGAGTCTTCTGCAACTGGAACATTCTGGGTTTCTGGGATTCAGAGCAGCATGTGAAAGACACAACCCACTCTCAGACCCCTAGCCCCCATCTTTCCTTTAGGGGCACTGACCATTGTTCCTCAGGAAGCCAGAGGTAGGTGATATACTGCAGGGATGGGGCCCTACCTGTGTCTGGGGCCTGTGTGTAATGGGGGACTAACATGGATTTGGGAAGTCTGCATGTGTTTGGGGAGCTCAGTGTGTATCCAGGGGGTCTGCCTGTTGTTGGGAGAACTGCTGTGTTTGGGGGTATCTAAATGTATTCAGGAGTCTGTGTGCAATTAAAAGATTGGTACAGGTTGAAGGCTCTGTGTATCGGGTGTGTTTGGGGCTATGGGTTTTTGGAGAGCTGTGTGGGTTTAGGGGAGGTCTGTGTATATTTTGGATTCTATGTTTTGGGGTCTTTCATATGCAGGATTCACATGTATTTGGGGATGATGCATGTTTCTGGGGATCTATGTGTTTTCAGTACCTCTGTGTATGTTTAGGGGATCTCCCTACCCCATTTGAAAAGTAGGCTTTCTCCCTGCCCCCCCAGATCCCCTGCCTAGGTCTGTCTGGGGCCCTTACTCTGAGCTGAGTGCTACCAGGGGCTGAGGAGCATGAACCCAGTCTGGGCCCAGTGACAGGAGATGGAGGGAAATAGCATAAATAGAGCACCTACTCTGAAGCCCCCCCAAAAAACTCAACCAGGCTCCCTGACTCCCCATTTTCTGGGGGAGGAAACTGAGGCCCAGAGAGGTGTGGTCACATGAGAGGCACAGTGGGAGCCCACCCTGTCCCTGAGGGTGGGTAATGGCCTCCAGGAACTGCTGTGGGCTGAGCCAGCCCCTAGGTCACCCACAGTGTCCCCCACCTGGGACAACATCTCCCAGGCCCCAGGGAGGAGGCAGGTATAGGGCCCTGGCTGGAGCAGGGTTCGCTGGCAGCTGGGGTCAGAGCCACTGGAGCCCTCAAGAGAGGGGGGGGGTCCCAGTTTTCCAAGGGGCTCTTCCTGTCTCCAGTAATGAGGTACTTGGGGAGCAGGTGATGAAACCACTGCCTGGGTTGCGTGAGGCAGGCCACAGGCCTGATTTGCTGTAGTGGCCCAGGAGCAGTGCCCCCTCCCCGCTTCGCCGTGTCCCATGGGCCCTCCCCCACACACTCCCTCACCCCTGCCACCCACCTACATCTCACTTCTCCTTTCCTCCCCTCCTTTCCTGGCCCAGGTCCCCCTACAAGCTGTGGCTTTTGGGCTCAGGGGTCTGGCAGCATGCTGTCACTCATCCCCCCATTAAAGCCCCACTGGGAGCTGATAAGAGGAACTTGACTCGTTCCTGATCTTTTCTCTCAAACACTCACTACAAAGCCTTTGAGGCCATAATTCTGTGACCCATTTTATAGGGGAGGAAATGGGGGCTTGATGCCTCTGAGCATGTCCCGTGCTTGTCACCATGGTATTATTGCAAGATGACGTGCTGAGTCAGCATCCCCAGTTCCAAGGCCTGGCCCTTCTGGCCTCTCAGAGGCTGGAAGACAAGTCGATAGACCCCCACCCCCACCTCCTCCTCCCAAGCTGGTGATAGAAGGATCCTCACTCCCATTTACAGGTGAGAAAACTGAGTCTTCCCACAGGGGGAGGCCAAGATGAAGGGTCAGTGGGAGAGTGGGATTTCTTTCAGCCCGCCATCTCCATCCCTGAGATTGAAGGGGCTTCACCAGGCTTGAGAGGTGACAGTTATGGCCTGAAGGCCCCCAGGGGTGTTTGTCAGTTGACTTATTGACCACAGGTCTCACTGTAGAGATTTTATGATGCCAAACACTCATGAAAATCTTCCCTCCTCCTCCCAGTGCTCTCCTTGCATAATGCTCAGGCCTGGAAACCCAGGCTTCTCCCCCATCCTAGGCATAAGCCACTAGTGTGTCATGTCTTCTCCATTGCCAGATGATCCATGCACTCTGCCCACCTTAGCTACTCCCATGTCAGAGGTGACTGAGACCATGTCACAGGTTTGCCCCCCATCTCCCATCTAGACATCTGCCCCAGTCTCTCCCTGTCACTTCACTCCTACCTAGTCTGTTCTCCAAAGGCAGGAGCTTTTTGAAAAACTCTTTTGGTTGAGATAAATCTCAGAAATCATCCAGCAGGTCCGACAAATTTCCACAAACTGAACACACCTGTGTACCCAGACCCTGGATCAGGGAGAATACCCCAGCCCCCAGACTCCCACTACCCTGTCATGGAGCCTGTCCTGCCCTTGTGGCCGCTGTGCTGACATCCATCACTGTAGGTGAGTTTTTCCTGTTCTGGAACTTCATGTAAATGGGCTCACGCTGCGTGTCTCCTCTGTGGAGTCCAGCACTGTTGAATTGGCACAGGTCTGGGACGTTCCCCCCTGTGGCCGCACGGAGCTGGAGTGCATCTTTTTTTTTTTTTTTCTGTGCTGTGTAGTAGTCCATCATAGAATCTACCAGAAAATATTTATTAATTCTCCAATTGAGGGCATTTGAGTCATTTCCAGTTTTGGGCTATGATGAATGAAGCTGCTGAGAACACTGTTGTCTATGTCCTTTGGTTAAACATGGACCCATTTCTCTTGGGTGAATACCGAGTGGAGGGATCACTGGGTCACAGAATAGATACATGTTCATCTTTAGTAGATGCTAGTTTTCCACAGTGGCCATACCTCCTTCCCCTGCCACCAGCAATGTGTGAGGGCGCAAGGGGATTTGTGAAACTCTAAAATTATATCTTGACCCTCGCCTGCCTCCAAACTCTTCATTGCTGCCCTAGAGGAAAGCGTGCATTCATCACTTCACAGTGGTCCACAAGGACTTAAATGATCCCGTCCCACATCTTCGCTATCACCACCCTCCTCACTTCTCCCCCGGCCATGCTGGACAGCTATACAGATTTCTTTTATTTTTTTCAAAATGCCAGACTCAGGTTCACTCTGATTTTTGCCCTTGCGGTTTCTCCTGTCAAGACCACCCTTCCCCCGATCTTCCTACCACTGACTCTCCCCTTGCTTAGCTGTCTCTTTATCATGCTTCAGGTCTCGACTCAAAGATCACCTCTACAGAGAGGTCTTCCTTGAATTTCCTGGCTAATGTTGCCCCTTTTGTGGTCAATACTTCTCTCTTTTGAACTTAGGTTCTGACAGACGAGAGTTTCATAAAAATGACTTAGGCAGTTTTTAAAAGTCTGAGTTTGTTTAAGTACCATCACACTTCCCTGTCCTTTGAAGTTCGATAAAATAGCCATAGAACTATCTGGGCCTATTGTCTTTTTATAGTAGGTCTCAGTCACTTTTCTAATCTTCTGTGGTGATTGGTCTACTTACACTTTCTACTTGTTGTGAGGTCAGTTTATCTCAGTGGTTGGCACATTATTGATACTTAATAAATGCTAAGTATTAGGGTGCGAAGAAAGAAGTGGAGAGGGACTGGACTCTTGGCTCCAAAACTCACCCCCTTGCCTATCTCCTCAGGCCTCAATCCAGCTTCTCCATTGAGGTCCAGTTACATGCTTCCTCTTCTGAGATGCTCTCTTGGATTTCTCCTGACGCTTCTTCTTTGCTCCTTTCTTTATCAATGGGTCTGTCTCTCTGCCTCTGTGCTAAGCAGATGTCACAAGCTCTCTGCTTTCTGCCTGGACATTGGTGTGTAGTGGGGGGTGAGGGTGCGCACAGAAGAGGCTTCCCCAAACCTCAGCCTCCCCACCTCATGCCTGGCACATTCAGCAGTGCCACCTCCCCCCAACAGTTCCGATCATGCCAACATCTGGAGAACTGGCTGCTGGTCTGTCTGCAGCTCAGGGTGGGGATTTGCATGTAAGTACAAATATATATGCACACCCTGGGCCTTCCGCCCCCGCATTCCTTGGCTGGCCCTTCACACCTGGGCATGAGACAGGTCCATGCAGTGGCTGGATTTGCATGCGCGTGTATTTCTGGGTAGGGAGTCAGCTGGGGGTGTCTGAGAGGAAGTTGTTGAGAGAAGCTGGGGGCAGTTTAGATGTGTCTCGATCTGCTCTATTCACCAAATCTATCCAGCCACCCCAGTGTCTGGTCCTGAGGGGCTTCCAGTCTGGGGGAGACAGAGCTAGATATATACACCTCCAGCCCCCTGGGGTCAGAAATGAAGGGAAGGACAGGGACTGTGGGAGTCCAGAGTGAAGGCAAGGAGGGCTTCCCAGAAGGATGGGTTTTTTGAGCTGGGTTTTGAAGTGTGAATAGGAATTGGCCAGGCGAAGAAGGGGCAAAAGGGCTTTCTAGGCAGAGACATTTTGTTTAAGGTAAGGAAAGGTGGGAAAGGGCTGATTAGGGCAGGGCCTCAAACACCAGAGTAGGAACTGGAACTTTCTCCTGATGGCAGTAGGGAGCCATGAAGAGTATATGCAGTGAGAGTCATGATCAAAGCTGGGGCCAAAGCTGGAATGACTTTAGTTTCTGGTTGAGAATTGGGGGTTCCAGGATCACTGAGGGTCAGAAGAGTCAAAACCCTGTGTGAGCTCATCTGTGCCTGTCAGCCCTGGCTCCAGAAATGGTAGAGGATCTGGTGACTTCTGGAGGACCCAAAGAACCCTGGAGTACAGTGACTTCATCCCCAGTCTCTGCCCAGACATATGCAGCCCTGGCCTCCCCTCCAGTCTCCTGTCATCACTATTCTGCTGCCCACTACAGTCTTGCTCCCCATGGCAGCTATGGGAAAGTTTTTCAATGATAAATCAAACTCTGTCCTTTTTTGTTCAAAAACCTTCCCATGGCTCTCTGTCACTCTTAGCCACAAACCCACTGCCCTCCCTGCAGCTCAAAGAATCCAAAGTGGCTTGGCCTTTGCAGCCTCCCACCTGAGCTCCTCATTCCAGCCTTGTTGCTGTGTCTCATCCTTCCTTAGGGCCTTTGCACCTGCTGTTCCTTGCTTCTTGGAACTCACTTCCTGTCTTAGCTCCTGGGTCTCAGAGAGACCCCTCTGACCTTTTGGCTCTTGAAACTGCCCCATTATGTGACCCTTGCCCTAGCTGGCATGTCCTTATCTAAAATGAGGACAGACGGAGAAGAGACTGGAGTCAGATCTTTTAGGCATAGATTCTCAAGTCCAAGTCCCATGTTCCCATGGGACCCCAGGCGTGGGGGGCATTTCCGGAGTCATCTTGGCACTGGGACCTCCTGGCCAGTGCCCCCGCCTTGTCCCCAGGGACCCATCAGGGTGAGGGCAACACATCCCAGCCGTGGGAACAAGCCCGATTCCGGCCAGGGATTATAATTAGCCCCAGCGGTTAAATTTAGCAAGTCAATCTGGAGCTAAGGGGCTCTCATCATCTGGGCTCTGTATAGTGTGACTGCTTAGAAACACAGCCCAGAGAAGGTGGAGAACACTCCTGGGGTCACAAAGCAGACCACATATGATGGCCAAAGTGTCTCACACTCCTGGTCCCTGGGACTCTGGGACAAAAGGGGTCCTTTCCAGACCCCTCAGTCTGTAATCTAAGAAGCAGGTATAACTACTGTTGGAGATGGTTGATTCCCAACACTTCTCCAGAGCTTTTTTCCATGCCTGTGCCAGGTGGTCTGCATTTCATACCCACCCCATTCACAGAACAGCAACCTGAGGCTCAGGGAGAAGGCTGCCCAGTGAGACAGAGGCTGGCTGGGACCTGAGTGCAGGCCCACTCACCATGGGCAAGCCTGTGACATGGCCTCAGTCATCTCTGACATGGGAGTGGCTGGGAGATCAAGCATAGCCACAGAGTTGGTAGAGGGAGTTTCAAGGGTCTCACTGGTCTGGGGGTGGCTATCTGTATGGCAGGATGGGTGCTACGTGACAGGCTATGTGATTTCTTCTGGACCCCAACATTCTGCATGTCTTGGGGATACACTGCCCTCTCCAAGCTGCCCATTCTCACCCTTGAGGACCCAAGGTCCCCATGAGGAGGGTCCAGGGCGTCTTCCAGATGGCCCTGGGCCCAAACCCTGGTCTAAGGGCTCCAAGTCTGAGGCCTTTCCAGGATGTCCCTGCCTCCTTCCAGTGGAAAGTGGGGTGGGAGTGGGTTTCTATTGCTTAAAAAAAATTTTTTTTTTAAGCAAAAATAGTCTATAATCACTGAGGGGAAAAGTTAGAAAATTCAGATAATGAAAAAGGTAAAAAAAAAAAAAAGAAAGAAAGACTCAAAAGGCCACACATTGTATGACTCCATTTACATGAAATGTCCAGAACAGGCAAATCTACAGAGACAGAAAGCAGATCAGTAGTTGCCAGCAGCTGGAGGAGGGGACTGGGGAGTGACTGCTCATGGGGATGGGGTCTCCTTTTGGGGAGATGAGAGATTTCTGGAACTAGAGAGGTGATGATTCTACAAAATTGTGAATGAACTAAATGCCACTGAATTGCATACTTTAAAATGGTGGCTTTTATGTTATATGAATTACATCTCAATTTTTTAAGAAAGGAAAAACTCTCACCCATAAATTTCCACCTGGTGGTGACTCCCATCATGAGCATTTCCTTCTAGTCCTTTTTCCACTTTCCATGCAGTTTTTAAATGAATGTTTTCTTGTAACCACAGCCCTCGATCTTGCTGGGGGGGTGGGCTGTTGTGGGAAAGGTGTCCGAGGGACAGACCAGGCTCACTTTCAGTGGCTCGGAATTACTGATCACTGCACTGGATGTCCTTCCTGGTCTGTTGATGGCTTTTAGGCTGTTGCCAGTATTCATAATAGCAGCAATTACGTGGCACTTGCTGCGTGCTAGGCAGATCTGAATGGCTCATGTGGCTTAGCTCATTTTGTCCCCAGTAACAACAGGCAGTGGATGACACTGTCACCCCCACTGCACAGATGGGCGTCCAGAGAAGTCAGGTTCCCTAAGGTACCACAATTACCAGGGCATCATTTTTTAGATGCTGAGGTAGGAGAACCTGTACCTCCACCTTTTGCCCTGGTCAGCATTCTCTTTACATAGAGTTGGTCCAGATGTGTTCATTGAGCATATACTGCATCTTGGGATGGTTGAGTGTAGGGCTGTGGCACTGATGCAGCCTGCTTTGATTTCCCCCATTATCTCCCCTCAGTGCCTGATGGGAGGCATAGTGAAGGACAGAAGGGAGGCTGAGTTCCTGGTCCCAGTCTCCACACACCTACTCTGCTTTCTTCTTCCCTCCTAGAACAAGCTCGTTCTGCCCAGTTTGGGACAATGGGGAGGAAAAAAATACAGATCTCACGCATTCTGGACCAAAGGAATCGGCAGGTAAGTTCACTGGGTGTAACAGCGATTGGGGAGGCATTCCTGGCAGGGGACACAGCCTGGACGAAGGCCTGGCCATTTTGGGAACTACAAGGGAATGGGTCTTGATGCCATGCCTGAAGTTTAAGATGTAGCATTTGCTCATTTTCATGATTTCTTCATTTATTCTCTCTGGTGACAGGAACCTTGGTCACAGGGGAGATGGAACTTGACACAAACACACCTAACTCAGAGGACAGGACCAGAGGGAGGCACAGAAATGGGGAAACTGGAGAGGGAGTGTGGGCTCTGCCCGGGGAGGTCATGGAAAACTTCCCAAAGCAGAGGCCACATGGGCCGGGTTTTGAAGCATCAATAGAAGTTTACCAGGTTCAGAAGTGAGAAGTACAGCCAAAAGACCAGCACACACAGAGACACAGAATCATGAGGTGTGTTCAGGAAACAGTCCCCTCCACTTCCCTCACATCACCCCAAATCCTTGTCTTCTCCCGCCCACTCATGGGTCCTGGGTCCAGGTGACATTTACCAAGAGGAAGTTTGGGCTGATGAAGAAGGCCTACGAGCTGAGCGTGCTCTGTGACTGTGAGATTGCCCTCATCATCTTCAACAGTGCCAACCGCCTCTTCCAGTATGCCAGCACGGACATGGACCGAGTGCTCCTAAAATACACAGAGTACAGTGAGCCCCACGAGAGCCGCACCAACACTGACATCCTCGAGGTACTCTGGGCCCTCTTTCCCAGCCCCATGAAGCCAGCACACTCTGCTCACTCAGAGCCTAGGGACTCTTGGTTTGTATAAAAGATGAAGATTGCAATCTAGCTTTACTGCTGGTTAAAGTAGGTTTGGGGGAATGGAGGGTCCCTCTGGGCCAGCTGCCTTATTGTAGAAATGAAAACATTAACCACTGCACATGAGGACTGCACTGTGTGCCCCTCACATACATTATTACATTTAATCCCATCATCTATTTAGTGAGTACAGAATAGAAAATAAAAGGCACCTCGGAGCAAGCAGACTTTGCTGAGGCCCGGGAATGTGCAGGTCACTGGTCCTGGGGCAAACGAACTTAGGGAAAGCCTATGAAGTTGTCCTCAGGTGCTCACTTTGCCAACATTTATTAAGCATCTACTGCACATCAGGCTCTGAGGAAGCATGTGGGTACAGAATGGAGATACCTGAGTCATATTCAGGAGGAGTGTTAGGACAGTACCAGAAGGCCTAGGTAGATCTCTAATCCCAGGGCAGGATAGTCCCTCTCTTGCACACAGATAGAAATTACTAGATCGTAACTCACTGGGGGTTTTGGTCGATGGGATTTGGCTGGAGCAGGCTGTGTCTGCACTTGGCCCACTCACAGAGCTGGTTAGGTCTCTCCCTCTCCCATAGAACCAGGATTCCTGGCTAGGGGGATGGAGATGAGGGTCACTCTGTTGTGTCCCCCCTCCCCACAGACACTGAAGCGGAGGGGTGTGGGCCTCAATGGACCAGAGCTGGAGCCCGATGAGGGGCCTGAGGGGCCAGCAGAGAAGCTGCGGAGGCTGGCAGGTGATGGCGGTGACCCAGCCTTGCCCAGGCCCAGGCTCTATGTAAGTTACTCCCTGCCATGCCATGAATGGGGCTTTCACCTCACCTCCTAGGCCCACGTGGTCAAGATTGAGACTGAAAGAGGAACCTAGGGCCAGGGACCCTAGAGTTTGGGGACAGGTCTTTGCCTGGGTGGGCAGGAATAGCTTCCTGGAGGAGTAGGCATTATAGCTGGGGCATTGAAAGGTGAATAAGTCCAACAGGCAGATAAATCTTTCTTTGATTCATTGAACACCTGGGAAGCCCTTTCAGTGCCAACCCCACGCTGAGTGAGAAGCCTCAGTTTTGGGCCTAGCTGTTAAGGAGCAACAGAGCCAGACAGAAGCTCTCCCAGCCATGTGAGTTCAGGCCAGAAGGAGTAGTGGGGGCTTCCAGAAGGTAGAGGCTGGCCCCGGAACTCACTGGGATTTTCTTGTACTTGATGCCCTCGCTTCCTTGTTCCTCAAACCAATCCTGTCCTTTCTGCCTTCAGCCAGCAGCCCCTACAATGCCCAGCCCAGACATGGCATATGGGGCCCTGCCCCCACCAGGCTGTGACTCTAGTGGACTCGGGGAGGCCCTGCCTGCCCAGAGCCGCCCATCCCCCTTTCGGCCAGCAGCCCCCAAAGCTGGGCCCCCAGGTAAGTGTGGGGTATAGGCCCTGGAAGAGATGGTGGGGGGGATCTTGGTTCTGGTACTGCTTGGCAGGCTGTGTGCATCACCTCTGGAACAGCCTTAAACAGATGACATGGCCATGCCCTACTCTCTGGGGGTCTCCTGTTCCACAGGCCTGGCCCACCCTCTCTTCTCACCGAGCCACCTGGCCAGCAAGACACCACCACCCCTATACCTGGCAGCAGATGGGCGAAGGCCAGACCTGCCTGGTGGCCTGGCAGGAGCCCGAGGGGGACTAAGTACCTCGGTGAGTAGGGAAAAGGAGTGTCTGGGCTGATGAAGGTAGTCAGGTTGGCCTGAGTGTGGGCCTCAGTTTCCCTTTCATCCTTTCTCCGCACAGAGAGGCCTCTATGGTAGCCTGCAGAGTCCGTGCTCAGCTGCAGCCCCGGGACCCCCACTGGGAAGTTTTCCCTTCCTCCCAGCAGGCCCCCCAGGTATCAACCTCCACCTGTCCTGCTGTGGGAGGTATCCATACACCTTCCTGCTGGGCAGGAAATTGGCCGGTGGGGTGGGTCAGGCTTAGAGGTGGAGGCCTCAGTTTACTCCTCCTGCACCACCAGAATATGGCCTGGGAGACCCCCCTCCACCCCATGGCTTGCTTCAGCCCCCCACCTTGGCCCCCTGGCAGCCCTCGAGAGGTGATGGGCCTCTAACTGCCCCTGCCCAACCCAGGTAAGTGCCCTGACTGCCTTGCCACCCTGAGTCGGGACTCTACTTGGGGCCCTTCTCAGTCGTCCCAAGCCCCTAGCCACTCCTGACCCCTGGTGGCCACTCCTGGTTCTGCACTCTGCACTTCTAGAGTGTGGGGGACGCGACGGGAGGTGGAGGAGGGCGGGAAGGAAGTGGGGGCGGCTATTTTGGATGTCCCAAGAGGGACAGCCACCCCCTCCTTTCCCAACATCCTCTGCTGAGCCTCTGCCCAAGCCTTGCCACCTCCTGGCTTCCCTCCCTTTTTTGAAGAGTTCAAGGCCCCCCTTCTCTCTCACCCCTCTCTCCTTGCAGTGGGGGCCACAGCCTGGGCGATGAGGGTCCCCCAGCCCGCGGTGCCTCTCCGCCGACCCCCACAGTCAGTATCAAGTCTGAGCGCCTCTCGCCGGCCCCCGGGGGCCTTGGCGACTTTCCCAAGACCTTCCCCTACCCATTGCTTCTGGCCCGGCCCCTGGCAGAACCCCTACGACCTGGGCCCCCTCTGCGCCGGCTGCCCACTGCTGATGGCTGGCCCCGGTAGTGGACCTAGGGGTAGCATCCGCCCTGCCTCCCACACCAGGTGGAGTGCGGGCACATGCGGTCTCATCCTACCTCTCCACGTCCTTAGAGAAGACCCAGTGTATACCATCCCCTCCGCAGTGGGGACCTGGAGGAGGAAGGCTAAGTTCAGATCCACGGTTGGGGGGCTCCATTCCCCCTTCCAGAGTGTGTACCCACCAATAAAACATATTTGGAGTCCTTGGACTAAACGATCTGTTGCTGCTCAGAGCCACACCCCCACCCTCGTGGAGGTCCTCCCATCACTGCCCCAGTTGCCTGTCTTGCTTTGTCTTGCTTTGGGGCACTGCCTATAGAATTATACCCTGAGACAAGAATTTGAGCACAGTTCGGTATGGGGGAGGGGGGAGGCTGGCAGGTGGGAAACTGAGGGCAAGGGCCCTGCAGGAGCGCTAATGAGCTGGTGAAGAGGTGGACAGCAGAGTTCACCCACTGGGGGACCACATAGAGAGCTCCTCTTGAATGGGTCCACCGCGGGCTGGGAGACCCTCATCGCTATTTGCCCTCCAACTCTGGGGCTGTCAGGTGGTGGACTCAGGAGGAAGTACCCAGGATGGTGCAATCATTTGCAGCAAGGAGCAGTTGGGAACCTTGAATGTTGGACTACTATACTGTTCCTCTTTCAAATGGGCTTATCCCTTGATCCTTGACTCAGTAATTTTGTTCTACTGGAGGAAGAAGGGAGCCACCCATTCCAAGGGGCGCAACCCCCTCCCACTCCAGCCTGTCCCTTGTGTGCTAACAGACTTAGGGATCTCTTAGGAGCCCAGGGGAGCTCCATTTGCTCATCTTGTCTCTAGCCACCCCAAAAGTGGTCTCAATGGATTCTTTAAGACACTCAGATCTAACCCCTGACCTTCCCAGGCTCCTCAGCTGCCTCCACTCACTCTTTCCCTGTCCCCCATACTGTCCCCTGCCATGAGCCCCCTAAAAACACTTGTAGTCCCAATGCCAGAGCCTTGCTGGTCCTTCCTCCTGGACCACTTCCTTCAACGCCCAACTGACTTTTTTTTTTTTTTTTAAAAGACTGCTTCCTACTCTCCAAGGTTCAATTCCATGTCTTCTTCTCCAGGGAGGCTTCTGCACTGCCCCAACCCTAGAAACTGCTCCTGACTGCTAAGCAGATGTAGAGTTTATTTGCGAACATCAATTTGGACAGAAATTTGGAAAACACGGAATATTGGCATCAGTGCTTATAAGATTTGTGCCCCCCACCCCCCGCTCATTTTACCAAGATCCAAAGTTGATTGGTCCAGCTTGGCTGTTCAAGACCCTCATTCCCTCTTGTCACCCTAGCAGTCCACAGAGGTGCTTTTCCATTAAAATCCAATACCTTGCATCCTACCATTAGCGCATATGGCCCTAAATTGCAGATAAAGATGAGAGGTTGTGCATAACAGGCTTCAAAGTCAGTCCTGACCCCCTGAAATACAACATCTCCCTCTTCCCAACCAAGACTTAGGGCTGACTCTTTTGAGGGGTAGGGAAGAGGGCAGAATGTGTAAAGTGATAGACCTTTTATGTAAGGTAGGGGCACTCTAAGTGGCCATGTACGGAGCACCACTCGCATGCCAGACCCATCTAGTATTTGTTTCATAGATCTTCCCAGTTCCCACCACCTCATCCTCAGTGAAGTAGGGCTTTAGAGCCCCAGTTTCCAGGGCAGGGACATGGCATGATCAAAGGTCCCATCTCTTGTGGCAGCGGGGTGGGGTGGGGGCCTGGGGCAAGAGAGTGGCAGGAGGCTGAGGGGCTGTGGGAGGGATACTCTGGTGTGATGGAGGAAGAGCCACCAGGATCCCTGGATGGCTCTGATGAGGTAAAGGGAAGAGGGTGCCATGGGCAACTTGAAGCCTCTGGCCTGGATAGAGGCATTAGGGGAGCTCCTGCCTGCACTGGGAGGCCTGTAGAGAATGCAGGGGAGTGGCATGGGGTGCACTCGAGGCCTCTGTAGGATGCCAAAGTTAGGCTGGGGATTCTTCTCACTCAACTCAGACTCAGGTCCTAAATCCTCCCCACCAACTTCCTTGTTTCTATACCTACCCTCAGAGGAGGGGTGAGCCACTACCCCCACTCCAGCCCATTACAGTGGCCTCCAGGATCCAGCCATGTACACAGCCTCCTCCATCCCCAGCAGCACCATCAGCACAGGCATGGTGGTTACCTTGCGGGTGCAAATTCTTCACCTGGGTTACCCTTATGGTTACCCATCAGGTCACAAGGACCCTGGTCATCTACATGGGGTGAATAAACTTCCCACTAGTGGTCCCACAGTGTCCCTAGCAGTCATAGCTTCCCCCACAACCAGAAACAGGACCCATGTGGGAAACTGAGGCACAGCTGGAGAGAGGCCCTTTTCAGCCTCTGGATCTCATCTTCACAGTTGTCAAGAAGCCAGGCCAATCTCTGAAGTCTGTGCCTACAGGCTAAGTGCCCAGTGTGGGGTTTTAAAAAACGTGGGCCACTTTCAAAGACTGGGGAACTCCAGGACTGCTGCATGTATTTCTAGGTCCCCATGCCTGGGCAGCTGTGCTTTTGCCATATGCCATTAGGTGGCGTCCAATAGCATTGGATTCTGTGGTTCCCATTTAACGTTTTAAAATAAAATGGAAATAATAATAAATAAAATTCATCTTGGCTTCCAGGTACTTCACCCCATGTTTTTAGGCTCCGAACCTGGGGACCCAGAAAAGGTTATGTCATATGTTGTGTGTGTGTATGATTACAGATGTACAGCATGGGGTGCCCTAGGCCATGATGGGACAGTGGGCAGGCTACTGGGTTCTGGAAACACCTCTGGGTCCACACCCTAGCTGTGCCCCTGTTGCTCTGTCGGGAAGGAAGTAGGGAGGGTTTATGGAAGTGCCCTATAGCCAGCTTTGATAAAGACACGAAGGTGACATAGGCCAGGGCCAATGTTACCATCAGAGTGTCTTGAGTTCCCCAGGAGCTTGGTCACTGGTTGAAAGCACTGTGGAAATCATGGCCTGGGCACAAACATGGTGGTGAATAACAGAGATCTGAGAGATGTCTTTTTCAAGAGCACCATAATCAGAGGTGGTGGGACAGTCACTGTGGTCAGAGAATGTGGGACATAGGTGTAGACAGATGTAGGGAGCATCCAGTGAGGATTGAGGTACGTGGAAAACCTAATGGAGGCCAGAGAATGAGGAGAGCCCAGGGGAGAACAGAGATGTTGGACAAACAATGAAGAATGGAACACACAGAACTTCCAGTGCAGAAGAGACTTTGGTTTTGCATTGTGTGAGGTGGGAGCCATGGATGACTGTGAGCAGAGGAGGGACATGGTCTGGCTCAAATATTAACAAGTACCCTCAAGCTGCTCAGGAGAAAATAGACTGTGGGGGCTGGGGTGTGGGCCAGGGGATAGAAGCCAGACACCAGGGAGGAGAGGACTGCAGGCAAGATATAGTCAAAGCTGGATTGGTTGGAGATTGTGAATGGAGTGAGGCCAGGTGGGGCTGTGGTTACACTTGGAAGGTGGAGCCATCAGGAGGAACTGACAAATCAGAGGTGGGCAAGAGAGGCATCAAGGCCAACTTCAGCATTTGTGGATAACACCAGGAGGATGGGAAGTGGTAAGAAAAGATAAGGAGCTCCTGCGGCCAAGATGTGTGTGAGTTGCCTGTGATTTACTACATGGAGGGTACTGTGACACCTAAACTCAGGAGGTGGGGCCCATGGGGAAACACAGGTAGAAGCAGAGATTTGTGCCTCTCAGGGCCTCAGTATCTTCCTTAATTAAATAAAGACAATTGTCCTGCCACCCTGGCAGGTGGGAGCCTGCTGGAGGGAGCACATGCCCATCATGGAGTGGGCTTGCAGCAAAAGTTCCCCAACCTGCCACCTTTTCTTTCTTGTTCCCTCATCTCTGACACCTTCCCCAAATCCCAGCCTCCTTGTATCCTACCTGTATGCCCTAACCCTGAGGTCATGACCCCCATGTAGTTCTTGGGAAATCCCAGTGATCCTTACCGCCACTGTCATTCATCCTTTTTCAATGGGACATTCTGAGTCCAGAGGACCAAAGTCACAAACAGCAAATCCCCTGCAAAGAGACAATCATATGTGATCACAAAGACAAAATCACCCATAGAGATGAGGCAATCAACTCTACAGGTACTCACACAAACACCCTCAGACATCATCACAACCATCTATATGTCCACACTCACGAAGACACATATCCATAGAAACATAGATGGCAAAGCTTAGGCACTTATTCTAGAAGATCTTATCTTTAGTCCAGAAACAGAAAACATCAGATTCCTGATGCCAACATTGGGTCTTTGATTCAGCCATGCCTGAAATTGATTTACTTTTCTGTTACATGAGCCCAAAATTTCCCTTTTTTACTAAATCCCATTTGAGTTGGATTTTTTTTTTTTTTTTTGTGGCTCATAACCAGAATCATGGCTGATAGAGATGAATAAGGCTCTTGCCACGTTAACAAGATTGAGAAAGGAGGCATTCAAGATGGAAGATAGAATTTACAGAGGACTGGAGGTATGAGATAGAATGGCTGATGCAAGCTGTACTATATAGTGTGCATAATAGTGCTGGCAGCAGACTGAACTGGGGCAAAGGGGTCTGAATTCAGTCTGAGCACTTGGGAGTCTGTAGTCAGTGGGAGCTGTTGAATGTTCTTGAACAGGGGAGTTCCACGCTCATAACTGTCACGCTGAAGACAGTGTGTGGATGAATGAATGTATATGAGATAAGTGCGGGTGAGGAGACTGAACCTCATTGAGAGAGGGCGGCCACACTTTTGTCCCTAATGAAGTCCGGATTCAACCGCAGTATGAACAAGTAGGGCGTCTTCGAACTACAACTTCCGGCATGCAACGCGAGCGTCCCCTAGTCTCTTGTGCTGGGCCCCAGATTGAAGCCTGATGATTGGTTGCACAAGTTGCTTGTCAGCCCAGAGTCGGGCTCTGATTGGTTGAGTTTCCATAAAGTGCCGTGAGCTCGGGCTCCTGGGTCCGCTCACCGAGCTCCCGAGGGCGACATGGTAAGCCGGCATCTTGAGGCATGGGATGCCGAGGTGCCCAGGGTCCCGCCGAGGGGGTCCAGGGAGACACTGAAGGGGTGGGGGTACCTTTGTGGATATTGGGGACTCTGAGAGACTTGGGTCGTGCAGAGAGCCGTGTGTTCCTCTCTGGAGTCAGCTTCTTGCTGCGGAACCTATGAAGGGGTCGAGGGTCGAGAGGAATGGAAGCCCCTGAGCGTTTTTTGGGGTCCTACCGTCTAAGGACCTGGGGTCCCGCCGAAGGGTTGTGGTGTCGCCCACAGGACTGGGGACCTGAACACGTTCGGGGCCCCGCGAGGGCGGTTTAGGGTCCTGCAGGGGCCCACTTTGGGCACGGCGTCCTGCGGAAGTGTGAGGGTCGCGCCGACGGGTCGCTCGAGGGTCCCTGAGGGTAGCCGGGTGTGCAGAAGGGCCAGGGAGAGCCCTGACAGGAGGGACCAGGCTGAGGGGATCTGGTGGCCTCGAGGCGGGCAGGGTTCCCAGAAGTAGAGACAGCACAGTTGGAATCCTCAGGTCTCACGCGGCTCCATGTCCAAACCACTGAGTTTGTTCTTCAGACTTAGCCTGGGCCAGGCTGGTGCGCGGCAGGGGTGGGAACCCCCAGCCCCCAGGTTCGGACTGGGCAGAGGGGCCTGAAAGGCGACCTAACCCTGCTGGGAGCAGGAGGAGGGGTAGCCCCGACGACGGATGTTGGAGGTGGGCCTAAAGTGAGAGCATTGCTTGAGTGGGTGCTTGAAAGTGGGCGTCGTTCCAGGCCGGGTGCGGGACGCTGTGGGTGGTGAGGGGAACAGCTCTCGGAACGGGATGGAGGAAAGAACCAGGGAAAGGCCCTGGGAAGGGGAGGGAGCAGGCGGACTCCATAGAGGAAGCTCCTGAAGATCTATGGAGACCAGCAAAGCTGGACCCCGAGACCGGATGCTGCTGGGGGCGGGACTTGAGAAATTACCCCCGACAGACCTCGGAGGCTTTAGATGGATGAAACAAGCAATTCTTCCCTACTTTCCAGCCCTCCGTCTGCTCATTTTGTCCTAGATGCCGGGACCGCGGTTTGAACCGCGGGCCCCTTCCCTGGGAGATGTCTGAGGGTGATAGGGTCAGCGATGGAGAGCCCAGGGTTCTGGGAGAGCCTCTGAGACTCAAGTGGAGAGAACCCAACAGTGAGGTGGGGTGGTTGAGCTCGGCCTGCTGGGCCTTGCAAGCTGTGGAGAGGAGTTGCAGGTTGCCTATGAGACTGGGAAAGGTCTGGAACCACCCCGAGGAGCAGAGTTCTGTTGTAGCCCAGTGATGAGCGGGTGCTGGGCTCTTGGGTAGGGCCTGGAGAGGCACGGATCTGCAAGCTTTGCAGAGAGGTCCAGCTGGAGGTGCTGCTGTGTTAGGGTCATGCTGGGCCGGGTAAACCCTGGCAGGGGATGCAGTCACAGGAGAGAGGCTGCAGAGGGAGGAGAAAAGCAGGCAGGGGCGCCCTGAGGCCCTGAGGTTTGAAGAGCTCTGAAGTTTGGATAGTGCTGGTAAGAGATGGTGGGAGGCACTCCCTCCAACCCCACCCCCCACAGCCCAACAGGAAGAGGGGTCTTCTGAGGAAGAACAAGCCAGGAGAGGCCTGGTTCTCGGGTTTTGCGGTGCCCACTGACCTTGACAATGCCATGGTCATTAGTGCCCACTGGCCAGTCTGTACTTGGTCGGGTGAGACTGAGCAGTGAGATTAGGAGATTAGTGAGATTTAGAGATCAGAAAGATGACACCTCAGTCTCATTACTGAAAAAATACTTCTGGTCTCAGTTTACAAGTCACAGGCCTAGAGAGGATATTCTGAGTCGGCTATTTTAATGATGGATTTCTCAGCAGTCATTCCAAATTACAGTGGTAGACCTGAAATCCATCCCATTAGAGCTTCTCCTTTTAAAGTTAGCTTATTTTTACCTGATTAAAAGATTTTAATAATATTAATCTTTCATATTAGTTGTTAATTATACCATAATACTAGTAGACAGCTCTCCTGAGCACATAATTTTACATAATTACATAATTACTGATTCAAATTTGTATTTACTGCATTCAAACAGCTTCAGCTTCAGACTGATTACCAAAAACATTTCTCCTAAAACGTTTTAAAATATGTGAAAGTGTGTTATAAATTATTGTTGTTATGTAGAACTTGGTAAGAAAATTCCTAATGAAAAAAGTTATCCCACTCAAATTTCTAAGTCTTTATTTTGAAACAGGTAGTGGCCAGCTGAGGAGGCTGATGACAAAGGGAGGACTAAGAAAAGAGGGTGATGGAGCCCCCAGGGATAATTTAAGAGGGAATTGCCAGGGTGAACCATTTAAGCTAGAAATTGTCCTAAGGCAATTGGTGCAAGGCTGGGACCACTGTGAGAGAGGAGCTGGTTTTACTGGGTGTACCGGGATCATTGTAGGTCTAGAGGGCAATTGTGAAGGTACATGAAACAAAATATGAAGCACTCTATTTCCAGATGAGGAAATCAAGGCTTGGGGAGATTAATAGCTGATATCCATGGCAGAAACTGGAAGTAAACGCATTCTGCTCCAGTATGTGCTCTCCACCGCCCGTGCCCCAGCAAGGTGGGGGGTTCCGTGCTCAGCAGGGGCTTCCAGGGTTGGGTCTGAGCTCACTCCAGTCCTCCAAGATGCAGCTGGGGACAGGGAAGCTACCCTCCCCAACCTGGCACTGGGTCTCTATAAATAGCATTCGGAAGGAGTGAACTTGTGACCCTCTGACAGGCACTACCCGACATGTCCCCTCTCCCAGGCAGTCCTTGGAGTGCAACTGGTGGTGACTCTGCTCACTGCCACCCTCATGCACAGGCTGGCACCGCACTGCTCCTTTGCGCGCTGGCTGCTCTGCAATGGCAGGTGAGCTGCACACCTTCGGGAGGAGCCCTGTCCTCTCTGGTGCCACCCCTAACCTCGCCTCATATCCTGCACGTGTTTTTTGAAACAACTTTCTTGAGGTGTATAGTAAACTGCATATGCTGGAAGCATATGTTCTGACAGATGTACACACAGGAAACCATTTCCACATCCAGAAGAACAGCTGCTTCCCCTACTCCAGTCCACCTTCCACCCTACTCTTGCTTTTTGTTCCTGTTTGGGTCTCAGACCCTTTCTGAGATCTGGTGGTAAACATACACTCCCTCCCCAGGACAATGTGCATGCCTGCTCTGCTAGGAGAGTTAGCCAGCAGATTGAAGGGTATCCATGACCCCCACCCACCTCCCAGGACATTCCCTGGCTTTCCATGGTCCCTGCCCCTCCTGTCACCAGTTGATCCAGGGCCCAGCGCTTCCTATGGCTGTTGGGGCTCACTACTTTGGGCCCAGTCCTGGCTTTTGGGGCTCACTACTTTGCCCTCACTCCCCCATGCCCAAGTTTTCCTGACTTCCTGTCTGCCCTCAGTCTCTTCCGATACAAACACCCTTCTGTGGAAGAGCTTCGGGTCCTGGCTGGGAAGCAGAGGCCTAGAGGCAGGAGGGAGCGGTGAGTGAGCCTCCAGCCTTGGGGGAAGCTGTGTGGGCACAGGGTATGCCCTGCTCAGTCTCTGGCACCATTCTGGGCACAGAGGAGAGTCGGGCACATCCCAAGCTGAATAATGATCACTGTCATGCCTAGGCTGCCTCCAGTGCACATGGAATGCTTATTGGAAGTTTGCCGTGGGTCTGCCACATGGGCGGGTGGTGCCCGCACCATGATGTGCAGAGGACACTCAAGCTGGGAGAGAAGGCACCTCCCAGGGCAGCTCCTGTACTCTGAGGAGGGCACACTAGGGGGAGACGTGGGCTGGAAAGGGGAGGGGAGAATGGAGGATGCAGCTCTGACTTCCCCTACCCTCCGCCAGGTGGGCCAATGGCTATAGTGAAGAGAAGCCTTTGTGTGTGCCCCGAGATGCCCCTTTCCAGCTGGAGACCTGCCCCCTCACGGCTGTGGATGCCCTTGGTAACAGTCCAGTGGGTCCCCAGCTCCCCTCGCTTGGCCTGCACCCTGGCGGGGTTGGGGAGGCCTTGAGCTGGTGGCTCCAGGCTGAGCAGTGTGTCCTGCAGTCCTGCGCTTCTTTCTGGAGTACCAGTGGTTCGTGGACTTTGCTGTGTATGCGGGCGGTGTGTACCTTTTCACAGAGGCCTACTACTACATGTTCGGCCCGGCCAGGGAGACCAACATCGCCGTGTTCTGGTGTCTGCTCACCATCGCCTTCTCCATGTATCCTTCTAGCTGGGGAGGGGGCAGATGGGAGGCATGTGGGAGCCTGACTGAGGCTACCTGTCCCCCTTAAACTGGCAATTAGTTATTGACTGTTGTGCCACAAACCTCCCAAGACTTAGTGGCGTAAAGCAGTTGCTATTTCATTTGGTTTCATGGGCCAGGCTCAGCTGGGTGGCCTCATCTCTGTTCCCAGTAGTCTCTTGCTTCCAGCAGACGGGGCCAAACCCCTTCATTGCAGCCACAGAAAGCAAACGAGGAAGATGGGGTGCTTCATGCCTCATGAGGCCTTGTCCAAGCCAGCCCATCTCATCCCTGTCCGTCCTTTCAGTCAAAGCAAGTCACCAGGCCCGCCCAGGTACAGAAGCTGGGAAGGAGATGTCCCTCTGCAATTTTTTTATTAAGCTATACAGAAAGCATAGCTGAACCTGTGCCTTTGGGGACCCAAGTAGGAAAAAATGTCCTTGTGGAGTGTTCATGGGAAGATCAGAAGCCCATCTTAGGATCCACACTGTTCCCAAAAGTCTCCAGTTCTCTTCAGAGCAGATGGGAGATCCAGCCTTTGTATATGATGCTTCTCAGAGGAACGTGCTGTGAATGCAGCCAGGAGGCTAGGGGCGTCAAGAAGGCAGGACTTCCTGAAGACACTGGCTTTGTAGCCATTTCTAACTGGCCACAGGTAGTGTGATGAGCCAAGCTGGGGTCCTGTGCTAGGCATGCCTGCCATGTGTACGACCCCATGCTGCTAACACAGGTGTGAACAACATTCCCACTTTCTGTCTGGGCTTGTTCAGAATTCACACTTCTCCTAGGTCATTCTTCTGCTTCCCAGGACCCCAAACCTGAACTCTGGTGTTTGTGCTCTAGACTTGGGGTGGGACTGGTGGAATGGGTAGGAGCTAGGAGCACCCCAGGCACTGGAGGCCTCCTTAGCTCTGCCCCCAGCAAGGTGTTCCTGATGGTGACCCGGCTGTACTTCAGTGCCGAAGAGGCGGGTGAGCGCTCTGTCTGCCTCACCTTCGCCTTCCTCTTCCTGCTCTTGGCCATGCTGGTGCAGGTGGTGCCTGAAGAGCTCCTTGAGCTGGGCCTGGAGCCAGGTACCTGAATCAGGGGTGTGGGGCAGACACCTCCATCATTTCCTTGTGTAAGCCAGTGAATGTGGGGTTTAAGTGGCTTGTTCTACCGGCACATAGTAGATAAAAGAAAAGACTCCCTGGGCCCCATGGTCTCCATGGGTTTCTGCCACCCTCGGGGACAAGAGGACGTTTTGTCTCACTATCTCTGACAGACATGGCACCTCTGCTCCTCTCCAGTCTGTCTTCTACCTAGTGATTTAATATTTACCTATTTTAATTTAATTTGTGGGAAGAAATAGGTAAATGGTACAAAATTCGTAAAGTACAAGAGACTTGAGAGTGAAAATTACCCTTCCACACTGGTTGTCCTCCCCAGAAGAATCCTAAGTGCCACTTTTCCTTATTTACATAAAATAGTAGTCTGTCTCTAAACCTTTTTTTTTCCTCGCTATTTCTCAATTTATGTAACCCTCTCAACAGGGCCTAAAACCTTCTTTTTAGACAATGATCTTTGAAGAAAATTTTCCTCATTTAAAAAACAAAACTGTACAAGCATAATTAAGTGAAAATACAAATTTAGTTGCCCCCATTCTTCAGGTTTTTCTCTTTAAGACTTTATCCCTTAAAAACAATAAATATTGGAGGTTGTCCCTTGATGCTACATATGATACCATTTCTTGTGACAGTTACATGGTATTTCATTTTATAGATGTTCTATGATTATTTAACCAGGCCCATATTTATGGACATCTAACTCTTTTGCTTTTAAATTGTCACATAAAACCATGTTGCATTATAACAGGATTATATGGGAATAGCTTTGTGTCTGTGGCCTTGTGCAACTAAGTGCATTCGTAATTTGATAATGTTGTAAATTGCCCTTCAAGAAAAGATGAACGTGCCTGTTTCCCCACACCCTCTCCAATGTTTCCTCAGACTTTTTCATCTGGGGTGATTTGATGAATGAGAGTATGAGGTTGTGCATTTTTTCATGTGCTGAGGAGCTATTTTATTTTGCTTTCAGAAAAATTCTATTCTTTTGCCCAGTTTTCTCCTGGGTTGTGGACCCATTTATTGATTTGTAGGAGCTCTTTATATATTAAGGAAATTATCCTTTGTGTATAAGAGTTGCACATTTTTTTCTTTCTCTTTTTTCTTTCAACATTTTCTATTCTTTGATCTTTTAAGAATTTGGATCATGTCACTTCTCTGCTTGACATCAGATTCTAGATAAAGACCAAAATCCTCACTGTGACTCACGTGGCCCTGTTGCTTCCTTGAACTTTATCTTCACTGATTCTCCCTCCTTTTCTATTTTTTAAATTATATAATATTTATATACAAAGCAAAATAAAAACATAAACAGCCATGAACCCACCTCCCCAATAAGAACAGGAACATTCCCAACACTCCTGTATGTCCCTGGCACTCCTTCTTATCCCACTGAGTTGCCCCCCACCCCCAGCCCCAACCAGTGTCTCAAACTTTGTGTATCATTTCTTTGCCTTAAAAAAAAAAAACAGTTTCATCATGTTTCTGTCCCTAAAGAATTCATTGTTCAGTTTTGTAACATGTAGTCTTCCAGCTGTGCTTTTCTGTCTTTCTGATATTGTTTCCAGACTAGGTCATGTTGGTCTGGGTGTCTTTAGTTCATTTATTGTCACCATATATGATGAGGTGAGACTCCACTTGTTTGTTTGCCCATTCTCCTGTAATGGATGTTTAGGTGTTTCCTAGATTTTAACTTTTTCACAGTTGCTACAGGGAACATTCTTGTACATGTTTCCTCATATACATTGGCAGGCATTTCTTTTGGGCACAAACTTGGGGACTGTGGATACATGTTCACCTTTATGAGATGGTGCTTCAGTGTTTTTAGGGCAGTTCTCCCAACATGTTCACCAGCCATGTGGCCTGGGGTCCATAGCATGGAGTTGGGGCTCAGGCTGCCCACTGAGTCCCAGGCAGGTGGGTTTGGGTGAGGTCACAAGAGGGGGAGGGGGCTTGGCCTCCCTGCTTATAAGGTCAGGTGGTGACTATATTGACCTCCCGAGGGCCAGTATGGTTTAAATGAATCGAGATCCATGGTACCAGTCTAAAAGTGTAGAATGATATCTTCTGTGGTCTTTTTTTTTGACATTCAATATCATTTTATATTAGTTTCAGGTTGTCCTCTGTACTCATAATGTACATTTCTCTGATTACTGGGGAGGCTGAGCATCTTCTTGTGTTTATTCATGATTTGCATTTCCTCTTCCGTCAAAAGCCTGTTCATATTGTTTCCCACTTTTCTTTTGGGCTGTATGTTTTTTGTTTGTTTAAATGTCTTATTGTGGCATGATACACATAAAATTTACCATTTTAACTGTACAGTTCAGTGATGTTAAGTCCATTCACAATGTTGTGCAGCCATCACCACTGTCCATAGAACTTCCTCATTTTGCAACACTGAAACTGTCCCTGTTAACACTAACTCCCATTCCCCTCCCCTAGCATCCACTACTTTGTCTTTATGAATCTGACTCCTCTAGGGACCTCATATGAATGGGATCATACAGTATTTGTCTTTTAGTGAATGGTTTATTTCACTGAACGTAGTGTGCTCAAGGTTCATCCATGTTGTAGCAGGTGTCAGAATGTCCTTTTTAAGGCTAAATAATATTCCATTCATTGTACGGATGAATCACATTTTGCTTATCTATTCACCCATCAATGAACACTTACATTGCTTTCATGGTCTAGTTCTTGTGAAAAATGTTGCCACAAACATGGGCATACAGATCTCTTTGAGATCCTACTCTGCTTTTAATTCTTTTGGGTATATGCCCAGAAGTAGAATTGCTGGACCATGTGGTAATCCTATACATAAGGCATTCAACTTTACCTCTTCACCAACACTTATTATTTTCTGATTTTTGTTGTTTTGTTGATAGGAGCCATCCTAATGGGTGTGAGGTGGTATCTCATTGTGGTTTTGGCTCCCATTTCCCTAATGATTAGTGATGTTGGATATTTCATACTTACTGGACATTTGATGTCTTGTTCAAGTCCTTTGCTCATTTTTGAATTGTTTTTTTTTTAGTTGAATTTTAGGAGTTCTGTATCTATTCTAGATATTAATCCCTTACCAGATATGATTTACAAATATTTTTTCTCATTCTATGAGTTGCCTTTTTACTTCACTGATAGTATCTTTTACTGCACATTAAAAAAATGTTTTTGCATGAGGTCTAGTTTGTCTTTTTCTTTTGGTTGCCTGTGCCTTTGGCATCATATCCAAGAAATCATTGCCAGAGTCAATGCTATGAAGCTTTTGTTAGGCTGTATGTCTTTTTTCTTGATTTATAGGGTTTCTTCATGTATGATAAAAACTGATCATTTGTTACATATGTGGCACATACTTCATCCTATCAAATCTGACACAGCACTACTTCTTCATGAACCACCAAAAAAAAAAAAATACTGTTAAATTATTGCACACTATCATATGTATCCCAATTTTAGGAATGTTAAAATGTGGGGAAAAAAATACCTTGGAATTGTTTAAATTCTCAATTTGTGATATGTCTTCACTGTCTCTAGTATTTTTTTCTTTAAATTTTTTTCCAAACATTTTATTTTGAAAAATCACATAGCTGCAGACAAGTTGGAAGAATACTCTGATGACTGCATATATGCCCTTGACATAGAGTCATTTGACCACATCAGCATTTGACCACACATGCACCACTTTTTTTAGCTCAGCCTTTTTACATTGTTGCAGCCATTACTTCTCGTGTCTTTGGATGAACAGAAATTTCTTTAGTTGTTTGTATTGGAGAAATTTCCTTCCTTTCCCTATAATTACAAAGAGATTTTATATTTTCTTATACAATATTTCAAGTTTCTTCAAGCTCTTGACTCCTGGGAGTTCACTTTTGTGTTATGAGTAGGGATCACATTGTTTTTCATGGAATAACCTTGCTAAACAGTTTTTAGTGAATTGTGGATACTTTTTGGTTTTCTTTCGTCCTTTCCAATCCTTCTCCTCTTGTGTGGCCAGGACCTCTGGATTTTAGAGCAGTGCTCTGGTAGACTTCCTTTTCTTGTTTCCAATTTCTTAATTGGCTTATTTTCTAAATCCCACTCTTATATACCCCTAAGTTTTGACTTGTACTTTCATTATCATGCAGTTCTAGATATTTTTAAGTTTCCATTGTGATTTTTTAATCTTTTAAAAAAACTTAAAATGTGGAACTTTTATAGTTACAGAAGATGGCCTGCTTGAAATCAATTCCTTAATATTTGTCAAGATTTGCCTGATGGCCTAAAATGTGATCAGTTTTTGTGACTATTCTATGTGTTCTTGAAGAACATATATTCACTGCCTCTGTATGTCCAATAAATTCAAATCTCCATCTTTTTCTAATTTTTTTGTGAGTCATGAGAGGGTTAATCTCCCTCTGGGATGGAGGTCTCTGTTTCTCCAGGTTCTTCTGTCAGTGTTTTCTTTATATATTTTGAGGTGAATTGACAAGGTGTTTACAAGTTTGGAACTGCTACATCTTGGTGAATCAGCCATTTTATCATGATGTGTTGACCCTTTCTGATTCTAATACTTCAATCTTAGTCTAGTTTGACTGGTTTTAATGTAGCCTTTTCAGTTTTATTTTTATTAGTATTTTTATGTCTTTTTAACTTCCCTTTCTTTCAACTTTCCTGTGACCTCAGGTTGAGGTGTGTCTTCAGTCAAGTCTGACAATCTGCTGTTTAAGGAAGTTTAATCTGTTTACCTTTATTGTGATTACAGACAACTTTGGCCTTATTTCTGCCATCTTTTTCACGTTCTATTTGTTCCTTTTCTGTTTCTACTGTTGACATTAGCTGCCAGCCTAACTGTCATTCCTTTATGGGTGATCTGTCTTAACTCCCTGGCTGCTTTGCGATCTCTTTCTTTTTGGTATTCTGCGGTTTCACCCGTGTCTGGGTATGGATTTCTTTGTATTTATCTTGTTTGATGTACTTTGGCATCCATTCTGCAGATTTCTCTACCATTCTCCTGCAATATGTCCTGTACTTCATTCTCCCCATCTGTCTTCATATTCTTCATCTTCTTGTCTTTCTGAGTTGGAATCTGAGTGATTTCTTCAGATCCAATTCATGAATTCCTTCTTGGCTGTTTCTGATATCCTGTTTAACAACCTATCATTTCAATAATCGTATTTTCCTTTTAGAAGAGCCTAACTGGTTCTTTTGCAAATCTACCTGGTCATTTGAGGTAGTCTCATGTCACCTATTCTGATTCTAGCTTTTATTTTCCTCAATCATTTTACACATAATAATGCCAATTTCTGAAGTCCCTAGGGTCTAAATTTTTTTTTTATGCTGACTCTCCTTTATAGTGATTTGTTTTTTTGTATGTTTGGTGATTTTGGTTGTGAGTTCATATTTACTTTTCTCTGTGGAAAATCTGGAGGCCTCATCTGAGGGTTTGTCCCAGGACTTTGGTTTTCTTCTGCAGGAACACTTCATGCTCCCTGGTATAATTCAGTAAGCTCAGATTCAGGGCCTACGCCCCCACCATCCAGTCCTCCAGTCCAATCAAGGGCCTGCCTGGAACATTCTCCTATTCTCTGAAAAGAGTTTCATGTGTTTAGAGCATTAGGTGGTCCTTATGCCTGGCACAGGACATGGCTGCTGCTAGTACGTTCCTACGTGGGGAGCAAAGGACATCTAGGAGTGGGGCTAACTAGGCTCTGAGCTCCCAGGAGTCTACACTACCTAACCCTTCTCCCTGTCTTCTCCAGGCCTGGCCAGTATGACCCAGAACTTGGAGCCACTTCTGAAGACACAGGGCTGGGACTGGGCGTGAGTCCTGGGAAGGAAGAGGGGGCAGGGGCAGACTGTGACCTGCAGGCAAGGTGCTGACAGGCCTTGGGGACCCTGATCTGTCTCTTCTTCCCAGGTTTCCTCTGGCCAAACTGGCCATCCGTGCGGGGCTAGCAGTCCTGGGCTCCATGCTGGGTGCCTTCCTCACCTTCCCAGGCCTGCGGCTGGCCCAGACCCACCGGGATGCACTGACCATGTCAGAAGACCAGCCCATGCTGCAGTTAAGTGGAGGGTCAGGTGGGTGGGAGATTAGGGAACCTAGAGGAGAGGCTGAGGACATGGTGGGTGCTCAGGCCTCACCCTCCTGTGCTCTTGCCCCCAGGTTCCTCCTGCACACCAGCTTCCTATCCCCGCTATTCATCCTGTGGCTCTGGACCCGGCCCATTGCACGGGATTTCCTGCACCAGGCACCCTTTGGGGAGACACACTTCTCCTTGTGCGTATGGGAGTGGGGCTGGAAGGGAAGGTGGGGCTCAGGGAGTTGTTGAAAGAGCCGTGGGTCTTGTGGGAAGATACTGAGGGGAGATGTGGCCTCACTAGCCCCCTGCCCTGCTCCACACAGGCTGTCGGACTCAGCTTTCAATTCCCTGCGCCTCTGGGTGCTAGTGGCACTATGCCTACTACGGCTGTCAGTGACCCGGCCCCACCTGCAGGCCTACTTGTGCTTGGCTAAATCCCGCGTGGAGCAGCTGCGGCGGGAAGCCGGCTGCATCGAGGCCCGAGAAATCCAGCGGCGGGTATGGGTGCCTGTTGTGGGGGAGCCTGGGGTGCAGGGTGGAGCTTCCAGTCCTTCCAGCCCAAGTCCAGAGGGTCACCTGCCACTGCTACCTGCCCACCAGGTGGTACGGGTCTACTGCTATGTGACAGTGGTAAGCCTACAGTACCTGACGCCGCTCATCCTCACCCTCAATTGCACGCTGCTGCTCAAAACACTTGGTGAGAAGGAGTTGCCTCTTGGAAGAGGGTAGGGGTGAGCTGGAGATTCTGGGTGGGCTGGACATCCCTGAGGCAGCTCTGGCCTCTGCCCCCTTTACCCGCCTCCCTCTGCCTCCACCTCTCCCTCTCTCTTCACAGGTGGCTACTCCTGGGGCCTGGGGCCTGCTCTCTCATTATCCCCAGTGCTGGCAGCAGCCCACCATGGCTTGGTGGGCCCCAAGGAGGACGAGGCCCAGCAGGCAGCGGCCAGGATCACTGGGGCCCTGGGTGGCCTGCTTACTCCCCTCTTCCTCCGTGGTATCCTGGCCTTCCTCATCTGGTGGACTGCTGCCTGCCAGCTGCTCTCCAGCCTCTTCGGCCTCTACTACCACCAGCATCTGACAGGCTCCTAGCCACCAGCAGACACTCCTAGGGCCCCATGGTTGCCCCTTCTGTGTGTGCCTCACTGTCCCCAGGTGCAAATAGGCCTAGGAGTCCCCACTGTGCCCAATCCTTTACTACAGTCCTATGAAAGCCATCTTAGACCCTGAGCTTCAGTGTTGAAACTGACTCCTGGGGCCAGTGGCAGGGGTCCCTAGAGCCTTTGTTCCTGGATTGGTGTGCACATTCAGGTTTGACAGCAGAGTAAAAGGGCCATGCTTCTGAATAATGGCTTTGTACAAAAAGGAAACTGAAGGGAGATGGGGGGAGCTATGGCTCTGGGCTGGGCCACAGTGGCTACTGCCCTCAGCCACAGGTCCATGGGGACTGCTTTCCTATAAAGGTCACCTGCAGGCAAATGTGTACATTGTTCAGGCCATGGTGACCCAGGAGGAGGAGGTGGAGGAGCCCTCTGACTCTGGAATTTTTCTGTCACTGGACACATGGTAACCCGGTGTGTGTGCACGTATATATAGCAACAAACATATGGTGGAAAAGCCAAAATTCAGCTAAGTAAATTGTAAAGATCTTAATTGGCTTTATTCAACAACCTATGAATCAGGCAGCATCCCATGCTGTTGTCCTAGAGTAGTGTTTGACTTTTGAAACTCTGGTTTTGTTACAAGGATAAACATGAAAAGTATACTTAAAACAAGGGTTAAAACCCGGGTTAAGGTGAACTAAATGCATCATCTAATTTGTATCCTCAAATCTCCAATAAAAGAGACAGCTGAATGTTTCAGAAGGTGAGAATTAAGGGAAGAGCCACAGTTGACTGTCAGGCCCATGGACATCAATCCTGAAGACCAGGAAATAACTGGATTTACCTGTAGAAGCTTCCAGAGGCACTGACTGCACTGGGTCCCAACAGGCCAGGCTGAGGGTAGGGGTGAGATATGGAGCCTGCTGGTGTAGAAGCTGCTTAGAAAATTCTCAGGCACTTGTATCTCTCCCTTGACACCACTGCACAGCCAGGGGGAAGCCATGCTTGGTAGGGTGTACAGTGGTAAATGGGATTAGGTGGCTACACATAATGAATACTAAATGAAGAGAGCCACCATCCCTCACCCTTGTGTGTGGATTCTAGAACCGAACCTTCCAGGCATGAAACTGAAGGCCCCTGTGGAACCCAGTTGGCCCAAGAAGAAAGATTTAATGACACTGGTACCATGGAGTTCCCATCAGCCACCGTCCATGTGTGCCTCACATTCACTTGGTCTTCCAATCTGCTTGTCTCAGTCCCTATTCTTCATTATGAGCAGATGGCCAGGAGTGTCCAGAGATCTGAGGAGGTATCCAGTATGGAAAACAGACCCAAACAGAAAAAAAAAACAACTTAGGGAAATTGATTCTACAGTGAGACAAGAACTTACAGTCTAGATATTCTCAGAGGAAAGAGATTATATCTACAAAACAAAACAGAATACTACTAAAAAGGAATGTCTGAAGAACCATTTTTTCTCCTTCTGAGCTCTTGTAGATTAAAAGCAGGTGGAAAATAAAGTTGTAGAAATCCTGCAGAAGGAACAACAGCAACAAAAGATAGGCAAAACAAGAACAAAGGAAATTAGATTGGAATCAGAAGAGGACTCTTCAAAATAATGAGAGTTCTAGCAGGAGAAATCCGAACAAGGAGACACTCCATGGAACGATGCAAAGGGAACTCCCCAGGACCAGAAGGTTCCGGGTGCCTAATGCTAGGTGACAAGAGCCCCATCCCAAGGCACGTCTCTGGGAAGTTCCAGAACAAAGACCAGCTCCCAGTGTGGACAGAACAGGCCACTCCTAGTGGCCCAAGAATCAAAAGGTGATAGAGCACTGTTTCCTTGCACTGTCCTATGGCACCTCAAGAGTCACCAGGGACTCCCTGTGAGCTGACATCCAGTGGCTCTGGGCCCACTGGGCACAACTCCTCCTGCAGCAGCACCTCTGGCCACCTGTCCCCTCACTTAATCACGGCTGTGCATGTTCTCTGCTCTGGGTCTCAGTGTCATGTGGCTTAGGGACACAGGAAGGTACAAACACCATAAACAAAACCAATGCAGTGACATGTCAGGCACAGGCAAAATGGGGTGCAGCACTCATAGGACAGCCAAAGCAGGAAGAATGGTGACAGTTAACACCTCTCACTGCTCTGCATCCACTCAATAGCTATTTGCAGACGCTTTATTACACATTTCACACATACAAAAAGAATGTAAGAATGAGAAAAATAAGGTAAAACCACAGTCAAAAATAGGGGAGATGGAAGCTGGTGGTCAAGATCCTGTGTTTTCAGAAGGAGGGTAAGTTTTAGTTTTTGTTAATTGACAATATCAGTGACCATCACCATACATCTGTGCTGCTCACGGGAGGGGATGATTCTGGCTGAAAGGGACACTAACCAATGAAATGTCTGGAGACATGTTTGGTTGGCACGACTTCAGGGGGAGAGGATAATGGCATCTGGTAGGTGTAGACCAGAGATGTTCAACCCTTCACAGTGCCCAGGATAGTTCCCAACACAGAATGCTCCAGCCCCAGACATCAGCAGTGCCAATGCCGAGAAACTCTGTGTCACAAGAGACTATAATTTCCAAACCAGCTGAAAAGGAAAATTAAAAAAAAAAAGAATGAAAAAGAAAACTAAAACAAATCGAACCTTTGCCTCAAGAGAAGTCAGCCAAGGAGAAAACCGGTACAAAGAAAAGACCTGACAAACTGAAACAGAACCTGAGGTTCACCCACTGAAGCTGGAGCTTTGCCAACTCCACGGGCCTACTCCTGCTCTCATTGTGTCCTCCCCACCATTTGCTGCCTGGTCGCTACCCAACTCCTTGGCCACCACTGTGGGTTCCCCTTTTTAGTGACTCTTTTAAGGACATTGACTCCACCATGGGGGCCCCACCCTAAGCACCTCCCCAAGCCTCATCTGACCCCTCCCCTCCTCCCCCTGCAGGCTCCCCTCTCATGGGGCCCCACGTTTGTCAGCAAATCCCAGTTTTTCTATGGCTCTGGGCATCTCAGGCATCTCGGGCATCTTGGGCAGCATGTCCAGTACCGCATGTCCAACCCCTCAGTCATATCAGCTCCATCTTTCCTGTTAACCTCTTTCTCATCATACCTTGACCAATGAGAAAGCTGTTCACAACATCCTCCTCCACCCCCACTACCCTGCTCGGCCAATGGCAGAGGGGGCTTTGAGAGAGGTACCATCCTAACCCTAGATACTACTTTCCCTAATTGAGGGGCCACCTTCATTAGGGACCATGAGGGCCTCCCAGCTTCTGAGAAAAAACCTCAGACCTATGCAGACTCACTGGAACAGAGCTAGGAAAAGCAATATGGGCCCCAACTTAGAGAAGGACCAGTTTGCCAGTCAGTGGCTTCATCCATTCTGGCTGCTATAACAAAATGCCATAGACTGGGTGGCTGATAAACAACAGTAATTGATTTCTTTCTGTTCTGAAGGCCGGAAGTCTGAGGTCAGGGTGCTGGTGCAGCTTGGGGGAGGACCCACTTTTGGGCTGTACATAATGCTTCTCACAGGGTGGAGGGCAGAGAGGGGAGCCAGCTCTTTTTAGTGACTTTTAAGGACATCGACTCTACCATGGGGCCCCCACCCTAAGCACCTCCCCAAGCCTCATCTGACCCTAAGCACCTCATCTGACCCTAAGCACCTCCCCAAGCCTCACCTAACACCACATTGGCTTTACATTTTAACACGGATTTGGGGGAAGACATAAACATCTGTCCATGACAGTTCAGATGATAAAGAAGCTGGGACCTGGGCCCCTCTTGGTGCTATGGAAAAACACAGGCTGAGAAAGCAGAAGTCATAACCAGGGCAGAGACAATAAGATCTTAAGGGAACATTAGGAATTATCAGAAGTCATCTGGAAGTGACAATTTCCTAGGAAGACACAAATTAGGAAACGAGTGGGTCTGGTCCTCTAAAGTCGAAGGTGGGTGCCCAGCCTGGGTCCTGGGGCAGGGGTTTCTTGGTCCTTTGGAACCTTCTCAGCCCACAGACCCTGCCTTTATGCCCTTGTCCAGACTCCAGCCTGGCTCCCTACCTGAGCTCCCCCTACCATCCGCCCTTATCTGCTCAAACACTCCATGGCTCCCCATTGTTAGACTCCTGCCTGACACACCCTGCAGGGAATCCCCAGGCCTGGGAGGTGCTTTCCCCAATACCCCAGACAGAGTCTTTGCCTGCCTTTAGTTGCTCTCCAGGATTCCCACCTGCTTCCCCATAGCTCCAAGGCATGTTTTTAAAAAAAATGTTTTACATTGAGAGCCAGAGCAGCATCACCCATGACATTGCCTGTCGCAAGTAGAGATCCCAGGGTACACACAAGTCTGGGAACCTCAACTCACCCCTCCCTGGAGGGGCAAGAGGCCCACTGAGTTCAGGAGCTTGGGGAAAGAAGCTGCAGCTGCTTCTCTCCAGTGTCCTGGTGTCACACTCATTCCTGCCTTGCTGGGACACAAAAACAAGATTCCTGCTCATGTCACTAAAGAACATCTTGCCTCTCCTACCAGGCCTGCTGTCTGGGGCTGCAGTGTACAGAATGACTAAGAGGAGGGAAATAGACAGCTAACAATCATGAAGAGACACCAGGACTTAAAAGGGATCACAGGAAGATGTGATTAAAACAGCAAGGAGGTACCACATGGCACCCCAGAAAGGCAGGAGTCAGAGGCCACCACACATGCTAGGGTGTGGCCTGAACCCTGCACAATGCCCGTGGGCACCTGCATTGGCATGACCATGCTGGGGAGCCCTTTGGTGGCACCTGGAAGAGGTGACTCCACAGCTGGCTAGTCTCTGAGGGACACATCTTGGGAAATTCTCACCCATGGGTGCAGAAGCAAGGATGGCAGTCACAGTGTCATTTCTGATGACAAAAGCTAACCCCAGGAATGAGCAAATAAATGGGGTTAAATTGTAAATAAGTAAATAGCAGATTGCTTACCACCTATGTGAGGCTCTCGTTTCCCTCCTCTGATTGGTGCACCCTGCACATTCTTTCATGGCAATTATGATAGACCAATGGTGGCCTCACTCTCCTGCCCTTGAAGATGGGGACACTCAGCACCAAAGGCCTCAGCCATCTGTGAAGTGGAGCCCCCAGCATGCAACAGACCATAGGGCTCAGGAGAAATCTAGGGATTTTGGATCAGTGCACACAGGATGGGCAGTGGCACATTTTGACTGATGTCCCCAAAGGTACAAGTATGTATGCACAGGAGCTCTGGAAGGACATACAACAAACTGGTAAATGGGGATGCCCCTGCACAAGGAACTAGGAGGCCCACCTACTTGGTAAACCCTTCTGGGCAGTTTGCATTTTCTAGAAAATCATAGTATGAATTAACAATTCCATTACATTTTAAAAATGTTTACTCATGACTTTATTAAAAAATCTGTCAAAATAACCTCAACCTTATTTTAGGTTCATGGTGGGAGGGTGGGGTAGGGGTCAGAGCCTAAGGAAAGAGACGTGGACAGGAGAAAAAGTCATTTTAATTTTTATTAAATATACTCTCTTGGCACAAATCTTTAAAATATATAAACATTATATATAAACAAAGTGTCTTCATGGCATCAAAATAACTCCAGACCAGGACAGACAGCCAATAGGGAGGGGTGTGACTGTGGAGGGTGCCCGTCCAGTTGTGTGTGGCACTAGAGGAATGGGGATGGCACTGCTAAGGCCCACTGGACTGGGATCCACCCTGGGGAGGCACACAGGGTCCGGCAGCACTCTAAGTAGGGTGCTGCCCAGCCAGTTACCTAGTGTCACCTGGCTGGGGTGGACCCCCAGTCTCTTCTGCTCTCTCATGCCTGGGGCTCTTGAATCCCCATCCTGTCTCTCGGTGAGGGGTGACCCTGCCTCTCCTGTGTACTGCGCAAGGCAGGGAAAAGAGGTGGAACACATAACCAATAGGACAGTCATCACAGGCTACTTCGGCCTCTGGGGACAAAAGTCTGGGTATGAGACTGGGGCTGGCTGATGGACACATGCAAGAACAGACACAAGTCCAAGGCAAGAACAGAGAGAAGAGAATGAAGGGAAGAAATGAAAGTCACAACTGGAAATGTGTGTGGGACAAGCACACAGGTAATTTCACGCACGGTGGGGTGGAGCCAACCAAGTCCTAGAACCAGATCAGACCATTCAAAGTTTACTGTGACTAGACCCAGAGCTGGCCAAATTGAAAAAACAAAGTCAATAAACTACAAACATCATTAGGAAATGGGCGTTCCTCCATCCCTGTGACACCTAAGGGATCTGGGAACTTCTCCGTGAGACCAGCTCCCAGGGGGTCCCCAGACTCTTCTGAGCTTCCCACCCATGGCCATATACATTATCTTGGAAGTTCTCATTTGAGTAAGATCAAGGCTGCCAGCCACCTCCATGCACTTCATTCAAGGACATCAGACAACCCTGTGGACAGAGGGTCAGGGCCTCAGGCCCAGCTTCCATGGGTGTTGCCAAGGGGCCAGCAACAGCGGGGAAGACCAGCTCCAGGTCCCTACACTGGTGTGGAGTCAGGATCAGGATAATACTCTTGGACAAGGCTGTTCCAGAGCAGAAGGCTCTGGGGATGGAGGGAGTCATGTCACCTGGGAAATAAAGGCAGGACAGGGGTGGGGTGGGTAAGAGGCTGCATTTGTAGCCACAACTGAGCAGGAGACTGGTCCCATCATGGACAGGGTAGGCCAGGCCTCTCCTGCACTGTCCAGCTCCCCCTCCCGGAGCATAGACCCAGGACAAGGGGTAGGCGGAGTCTGGCTCTGAGCCTAGTGGGTACAGGGCCATTAGACCCAAGAGTGTGTCCAAGGACAAAGAATGCCAGGAGGTGCTGGTCACTCCAGCATCAGGGCATTCAATGTGAATCTCCGGGATGCAGCGCCAGCCCCGGGGGGAGGGAAAAGAGGCGGTTCACCAACCCATCCCAAAACTGCACTTCAAGGGCCTCTGGCTTTCCTCTCAGACCCAGACCTGAAGCTCTGGGCCCAGCCCCTTTACCTTGCCTGCTTGTTCGACACATGGCTCCAGGGCAAAACCAAGCGCCTCCTGCCCCCTTGCTTCTGAGCTCCAAAACATTACGGGTCAGCGGTCCACCCTGTGCTAGAGCTGGGTTCCCTGTCCCGAGAGCTGCCAAGTGCAAGGCCCCTAGCTCTGCAGACGCCGCAGCAGGATCTGCATGAGATCGAAGGTGGTGAAGCTGATGCCCACCGCAATGGGGCCCTTGAGCCAGTTCATGCTCAGGCCCTTGTAGAGGCCGCGCACTGCGCCCTCTTCCCGCACGATGGTACGAAGTGTGCTGGCGATGGAGGCGCGCGGGTAGCCGGTGACGCCGGCCGTCTGCATGCGCCGCCGCACCACGTCCAGCGGGTATGAGGCAGACTGCCCAATGATGCCCGCGCAGGCTCCGAAGATCATTCGTTCAAAGGGGTAGGGCTGCCGGTGGCTGCTGTACTCTGCGGGGAGGGCCAGGAGAGGCCGTGAGGGCGCTGCTGGGGAGCGCAACCCTGTAGCTGAACACACGCCAGTACCCACAGGCGCTCCCTGTGCACCTACACTAGCCCATACTGTGTTGCCCCTGAGTTTCAGGACCTGACTGGGTTTCCTGAGCCTTCCCACCAGGACCCCTTCCTCACTTCCAGGTCTTTTTTTTTTTTTTTTAATAAAAGATTTTTAAAAGTCAGAAAAGCACAAAGAAAAATATAACCAGGTCTAAAAGACTAAGTGCGACCATCGAATCAGTCCTGTATTCCCTCTAGTAAAGTAAGACATTGAAGTGTCCTTGACCTTCTTCCTACTACCCCACTGGGGGCCCTGCACAGGGGCCTGAGAGCAAACACATAATGGTAAACACCCAACGCAGCCTCCTGGGTCCAAAGTGACTGATAACAGAGTTTCTCTAAACATGTACATTGTTTTCAATTTAAAACTAAGAATTAAAAATGGGGACATAGCACTGTTCACTCACCACACTGACAAAACATTACCTAACCAAGAGCAACGCATGGGATGAATGTGGGGACAGGGCCCCAGGGCAAGTGCAGCAGCCAGAAGAACAAAACCAAAATCGGACCCTTACACAAGTAAGCACTCCTGAATTTTCACTGATCACAGAAAATCTGCCAACAGCCTAAATGTACCCCTCCAGAAGGCAGCCCACTCAACAGCTAAAAGGATGCGACAGCCATAGAACTCAGCACGATGGACTCAACACCGGCTGAGGCAGAGCTGCACCGGCCAGAGGTGCAGGAGGTGACTCCACTCCATTTACTTTTAATAACCAGGAAACAAGATGAGACATTATTCCTGCCACATATAAATGCAGAAGTATTTCCAACCACAGGGAGGATGTGGCCAGCATTTAGAGGGGCGGTTATAGTGTTCCCTGTACTTTTCAAAACTCTCAGAATTACCAAAATACAAGCGTGCACTCCTCCTCCACTTAGGTTTCACTCATAGTCTTTGTGCAGGTGCCTGTGGTTGCACAAGCGGCTGCCAGCATTCTGGGCAACACACTGAACTTCACAAGGTTGCTCTTAAAATAAGGCATTTAAGGTTGTGAGTCCAGGTTCCCCAGGAGTGGCCTGATGTCATGTGCCTTCTTTTGAATTAGACCCTCAGACCCCAAGCCTGCCTGATCCAGGGGTCCTAGTGCGGCGTCTCCAGGTCCATGTGAACTGATGGTGCTGCCCCCACCCCCTCCTCACCTCTGTGCAGGCTCTTGAGCGTCTCATAGGTGAAGAAGCTCAGCCCTGCATAGGGGATGACCCCCAGCACGGTGGGTGTGAAGCCATGGTAGAGGGTCTTCAGCCCCTCTTCCCGGGAGATGCGGATGAAGACATGAAAGATGTTGCTGTACCTGCCATGATAGAGCAACCAGTGGGTGGGCTGAGGCTTCGTACAGGGAGGAACCACTGGCCTTAACTCATTAATTCCAGGCTCTTCTGCAGTGGGGGCAGGTCTGGATGCTGATGCTTCCTTTCTTTAAGGAACATAAACAAACACCTGGCAAAAGCTTTGGCATTTGAGGGCTATAATGGGTGTCCAAGGCCATATTGGACTTTCACCACAGGGATCGTGTGTTCATCCCTCATTCCTGTACCTGTTTAATGCATCTATGTCCAATTCAAAATGAAGACTAGTTGGATAGAAGCAGAACCAACCTTCAGGCTTAGAGAACTTTCTAGAACAGCTTCAGGATCGCATGCCTGGCCTGCCCTTGTTGTACCAGACAGGGTCAATGTGGTGGAGTGTTGACACTACAGCTTCCCCTGTGGCCTGGATGCACAGGCCCAGACTCAGACCCCAAAAGTCAGACGGAGGGAACCGACCTGGGGCCTCACTAGACACACAGTCCCCGGTGCTGGTGAGGGTCACTGTGGTAGAACTCACATTTCCTTTGGGGTCACAGCCATGCGCGCTCGGACCAGGTCCAGTGGGTAGGTAAGTGAAGCAGCTGTGGTTCCAGCGAGGGCCCCTGCGAGGAGGCGGGGCCAAGGGGGCAGGGCTCTGAAAGTGCAGAAGGGGCAAAGAAAGACTGTGAGGCCCCCAAGGCCCAGAGTAGGGAGGCTCAGCCCACAGCCCACAGGTATGAGCGTGGGGGAGGAGGACCAAGGACAGGTGGGCTGGCTTCTTGGTGGCAGAGTTGATGGGGGCGGGTCTTGGTGGACATCATTTTGAGATCTGATCAATGAATGATGGGGATCTGCCCTCCTGGGGCCTGAATTCTGAATTCTGGTGTGTGGAAGAAAGACAGGAGAGCAAGGGGACAAGAGGCAGTTGAGAGGGTTTGGGGGTGCCGGATGGGGGCCTCACTCTCCGCGGAAGCCGTAATAGTGGCCCAGGACACGCTTGTACTCCTCGTGCGCACTGAACTGGATGGCAGCATAGGGTACCACGCGCACCATGGTGGCTGAGTTCCCGCGCCACAGACTGAAGAAGCCCTCGTGGAGGTAGGTGAAGTAGAGCAGCCGAAAAGCCTCCTGGGGGGAGGTGAGGTAAGGTCAATGCCTCCACCTACCCCTGCTCCACTTCCCTGCCCCTCCCCCTTGCCTCTCCTGCCCATTTTGTCCAGCAGGGAGACCAGGCTGGCAAAGCAGGCTCAGAATCCCACGCAAAGGGTGTTTTGTTGGTGTTTGTCTAGTAGTCTAGCTTTTAAAAATATTTTTTCTTTATTAATACCTGCTCTGTTTAGAAATAAATCAAATATGAAAACCTGAGTTTAGAACATCAAGTCCCCTCACCACCACCCCAAGGATATGGGGTCTCCTGTTAATTCCCAGGGTGTGCTGTGACCAGAGCTCAGTGTGCCAGGTCAGGTGGTCCTGGGCCTGGGGCCTGGCAGGGAGGCATCGGTCACCCAGGCTCCCAGGAACCAGCCTGGGGGCAACCAAAGCAGAAAAGAACCTTGAAAAATGTCTCTCTACTCCCCCTGTCCCCAGGCTGCCATCACCTCCTGCCAGCCAGGTAGGGCAGCGGGAAGCCCCACAGCCAGGGATTGGTGATCTAGTGACTCACCTTGGCAGAAAATCTTTTTGAAGACACTGGAAAAAAAAAATGACATAGACTGTTAGATGTGAAGGACAGGACCCCACACCCCAAGGCGGTGTGACTTCTACTGTAGGGGTCTGGTCTGAGCTGGACAGTGAGAGCAGCCCTCTCCCCTCTCCCCGCCCCCAAGGGCTGAGAGCAGAGTGTCCTGAGCAGGGTTACTCTCCTCCCAACAACCTCTTTACTCTCTGTGCCCAGGCCCCTCTGCATGCCAACTTGTCCCCAGGAAGGGGAGCTGAGCTGCCATCTGACCCTAGGACAGTTACCGTCTCTACAGGGGCCTGTGGGATGACATGCCTCTAAAGGGTCAACAGTCAGCACTCACACCAGGCTGGACTCCAACCAAATCCCTCTGAGGAAGGTGTCACAGACATTAGCCACATGGGGACCAGTTCAGGGGCTCAGGCTCACCTGGGACAAGACCAGGGTGGTCTTTGTCTGGGATCTGCTCTCTCTTCTTGATGGCCCAGTAAAGGTGCCCCTAACTTGCCACTCCTACTCTCCCTTGCTGCCCAGCTCACTTCCCTGCTCCTTGGTGCACTGTCATCAGGGGCTGGAGCCATGGTGGCCACAAGGATCCAGCAACATGGGCCATGAGGAGTCTCAGTCTTGCAGACTCCCTCGCCTCACTTCCTGAGCCTCTGCTGTGTTCCCGGGATGCCCCTGCACTGTCGTGTGTGTATGGATGTTTGTGCACACAAACTGCCTTCAGAGTTACATGGAGCTCCCTGGAGGGCGCTACACAGCGTGTTTGCCAGGTAACAACGCAGCTAACACAGGGGAGCTCAGCTGTGTGCCTGTTATTGTCCTCACTGTATGGATGAGGAAACTAAGGCACAAAGAGGGGAGGTGGACCAGCTCAAGGAATTAGGGAGGGCCTCTCCACCCAAATGGCTAAGAGGTGGGGGTCACAGGTTGTGAGCATCCTCCTGTCAGCATCAAGCATGCGCGGTCACTGCCTGCAGGATGGAAAGGCCTCATCTTCAAGGGACCCTGTGCCTGCTTAACACTGAGGAGAGAGGGCACTGGTTTTATAAACTGTGCCCCCCAAAAGACATGTCCATGTCTTCACCCCTAGTCCCTGTGACTTACCTTAATTGGAAACAGGGTCTTTGAAAATGTCATTAAATTAAACCAAGGTTGTACTGGGGTGGGGTCAGCCCTAATTTAATGAAGGGTGTCTTTATAAGAGGAAAGGACACAGGCATTGAGGGAAGGCAGAGATTGGGGTGATGTGGCCACAAGCCAAGGACACCTAGAGCTGGAAAAGGCAGGAAGGCTCTTATCCTAGAGCCTCCAGAAGGAATCACCCTGCCAGCTCCTTGATTTCAGACTTCTGTCCTCTTAACTGTGACAAAGTAAATTCCTGTTCTAAGCTGCATGGTGTGTGGTAATGTGTGACACCACAGGACACTAGTAGGGCTTCTAAGTGGATTTAGGAGGCATTTAAAAAACCAATTTGCAGTGTAGTTTGCAGCTCGGTGGAGGAGGAGGGTGACTGCCTGGAAGCAACTCTATGGCACAGGACAGATGGACAGACAGCATTACCTTGGAAGATGATTTTAGTTCGGTCCAGGGGCGCTACTGCCGTTTTGGCAAGAGCGCCAGCCAGGGCCCCGGACAGGAGGGAGCTGAGAACTTGCCTGTGATCGCTCTGCAATAAACAAATATAGTCTGTCGTCAGAGAGGTATAGGAGGGGTCTGCTGGTCCAGGACTGAGAGATGCACAGTGTTTTGAGTGTTGAGGCCCTGGGAGAGCAATGGTGGGTCCAGGGGCAAGAATCTTCACAGGACACAGTGAAAACATCCCAGGTGACAGAGATCATCTATGTGAGAGGTGACGCATTGTCTGGGCCAACCCGCGAGGTTCTGTGTTCTTGGAGGCAGCCACAGTGGGACTGACTCTAAACATGAGTCACCCCTGACCCTTCCCACATGCAGGCCTTGGTTCCATCCACCTGTGTGCTGGACTCTCACATGCACTGTAGTGTCTTAGGTAAAGTCACGAGGCCTTTGTGCTTGGGGTGTAAGGGGGCTGGCACAGGGTGTCAGGCAGGCAGACCCTGTCAGCATGTCCTCTTTCCACATCTTTCTGTCAGAACTTCAGGGTTCAGTGCCAAAACGAAGATAATGGTGATGGTGGCTGACCTGTATCACGTGCCCCCATAGCCAACCTCAGGGCTAGCACTTTCCCCGTCTTCTTAAAGTTTCCCAAGCCCCGCTTGCACAGTCCTCTTTCCTTCTTTCCCTCACATGTCCATCTGAGCCCTTAGCAGTCTCACTGGGTTGGAATCTCCATACTTCCAGGTGACTCTCACAAGCAGCTGTGGGGAATACTCTGGAATGTCCTAGACTAGAGGCGCCCCATCTCTCCTTGATCTGCAATGAGCAAGGATGGTGAGGGGCAGGTCATTCAGTGGTTCCAGGAATCCATGAAGTCCCATATAGACCAGGCACCCTGAGGGGCCTGGAGACATGCAGTGCAGGGTGGGGGTATGTATGAGCTTCCCATGCCCCATGGGGCCATCGGTCTATGGAGAGAGCAAGACATTAACTAAATCTTCAAAGGCACACAGTCACCCATTTGGGTGGGGGGGCCCAGCAAGGAGGCTGGCTTTTGCCCAAAGAGACATGGAGAAGCATAGAAGGTGGACGGGCCATTTTCACTATAACCAGAGAAGAGATCGCTCCTACAGAAATCAAGATGGGAATATCAGAGGCTGTGACCAAGGGAGGCTGTGAGGACATTTGGGAGTACAACTGGCACCCTGGGTCTGAGCGGATGTGGTAGGGCCCAGGGTCCCTGAATTTGCTCAGATCAGTGGGTGGCCCAGTGATAAAGGGCTGGGTCCTGAATCTGTCCACTCTCCTGGCCTGAGTCTGGGCTCTGTCCTGACTGCAGTGACCAGATAGCCTCTCTGGTTTCCTGGTTCAGGTCCCACTCCCAGATCCTCTCCAGAGTGTCCCAAGTGCTCCCAGGGACCTTGTGCCCTGCAATCCAGCTCCTGTCCCCATAGGGCTCTAGCCCCTTTCCCATACCATCTCAGCACCCCCTCCGCCTGCCTAGCCCACTCTTAATAGAAAAATTCCATGGCAGTGTTTTTCCTCCTGTGTTTCTGAGGCTGAGCTTCACCATTGGGTTCCATCTGCTCATTGCTTCACACAGGCCTATCACTGGAGACCCCTGCCTTTTCTGGGTCACACAGCAAGGCTCTGGTCATCTGGTCCCGTTGGCCTTGAGAGGTGTGGACATCAGATGCTGGAAGTCTCCCTCGTGCTCCTGGCATGAGCTCCTGGCATGAGCTCCCTGCCATGAGCTCCCTGCCTCAGCTTCTTCTCTGTGGACCCATGAGAGATTGCTTATGCCCGCTGTTAGCAGAGGGAACACCCCACAGCAGCCTATGTGCCTGCTAGCACTGGAGGGAAAGCTGGTATGTTCTTTCTGTGTCCTTCCACAGTCTTGTGTCCTTGTGCAGTCTGCAGTTCCTACAGCCCCAAGGCCAGCTCTGTGCATCTGGAACACACATATCCTTAGACCCTGACCTCGGCGTGGCTTTAGGACTTGCTGTGGGCCCACTTCCTGGCTCAATAGAAGAGGCTGCTGCTGCTGCTGCCTCCAGCCCATGATTCCAGTGGCTCTTAAATGACTATGGCACTTTATTCTTTTTTTTTCTTTTTTTTTTTTTTTAGGCGAAACAACCCTTGGTTGACCTCACAGATTGCAAGAACCTTGTCAGCTTACAATACTTTCTTTTTCATTTATTTTTTTACGCCTATAGCACCTGGTCTTCCTAGGCAGTCTCCCATCCAAGTACTAACCAGGCCCAACCCTGCTTAGCTTCAGAGATCAGATGGGACTGGTCTTGTTTAGGTATGGCACTTTATTCTTTGGAGAGCTCAGCACAGGCAACACCAGGTGGTTAGCACGTGGTCTGTGTCTATTGCAGGGAGGGAGCCTGCAAATGAAGTGTGAGGCAGCACACCGACAGAGAGGTGATGGGCCATTTCTTAACCAAAGAAATACGATTCGTAGGGTGAGCTCCTGCATTAGGCTGGCCGAGCAGACCAAGACAGACGTTGGGTGTGTGGCCAGTAAGGAGGAAGACTGGTGCTGGGTGCCCAGGTATACCAGGATCCATCCAGGTGGCAGAGAGGCACGTCTCCCTCATGCTCTGCTGGGAAGTTCACTAAACTGGAAGAAACAGTGTGCCTGCTGTAGGCTTGGCCTTCATTGCCTCATGTGGCTTGGTGATGGTGGCCCCACACACTGATCTGGAAACGTGTCCTCCCACCTGCCTGGTGCTCCTCAGGGTGACCCAGAATTTGGGAACAGTCAGAAGAGTTGGGAGAATAACACCACTTCAGCCTTTGAGCCTGTGGACTCTGAGGACTGCCTAAGGGCACCTGAGCCAGGCCCTGGGAGCTAGGAGGGGTTTCCTTGTGGGGCTGGATCGGTCTATGTTTCAGGTTCGGCTGGGAGAACTTCTACTGTTTTACTGTTCTTGGCTTCTAGGTGAACAGGGATAGGGCTAACCCAATTTCTTTAAGATGGAATATAGCTTTTCTTCAATCCAAGGGTGGAATCAGAGATGAACTCCGGAGTTGAGAGCAAACCCCACCAGTAGGGCCCTCCCTCTCAGCCAATCTTGAGTTTACTGATTCTTTCCTATTTGCAAATCTGAACGAGAAAAGGGACATGAGGACATCTTCTGACTTTCTAGCCAATTTGGGTGAGGTTTTGGCTTCTTGCAAGGTGGTCAGTAGCTGGATTCACATCAAAAATAGGGTGGTTAGTGCCTCTCCACCATGGCCTCACATTGTTGCAGCCCCACCCCAGTGTATGTGGGGAGTGATCTCTGACAGGTGCACACGTACAGGAGAGGGACCCATGAGAACGCTAATGGTGATGCTGGGCACTTGCCTTTGAGGAGACAGGTGTGGGCAGGACAGCCTCAGCATCCTCACGCAATCGCACCGCGCCTTCCTTAACACCATTACCCATTCCAGGCTGCTGGGGACGGCGGAGACCCGGTCCTGGGGAGTAAGAGGGGGACACAAGACCTGGTGAGAAGGGACCTTCCCCACTTGTCTCATTTCATCACCTGAAGCTAAAGCTGCCTGAGCCAGTACAGTTTTCCTAGCTTGGCATCTGCCTCCCTGCAAAGGAAAGACACTACATCCATATGCCACAGTCCCCTGCACTGATGGCTTAATTGTTTACAAAAGCCTTTTTGATTGTCACAAATAGGTTATTTTAATTTAGTACCAACTGGGTGGATGAATTCAAAGAAGTTAATCCACCCCAAAGAGGTCACACAGCCCCGCCTGCCCAGAGCCAAATACACACTGGGCTCAAGTCAGCTTAGACCTGTCCACAGCAACAAGTTTAGAAAATTGATTTTTTCCCTATTGTGTGGCTGCCTGTTCTTTGCAGCTGAGCTTACAGCAAAGGGCCCTAATACCTAATGATCTGTCACTGGAAACCTACATTTATCTTCCAAGTGGAAGCACATGCAAAGCTCAGCAAACTGCAGTGAGAGGACCAGAAGGAAGAAAGGGTGAAGGACAGATGTCACTGAGATGACACTGTGCACCACTGTCCTTTGCGGTCTTGGTTCCCATACTTTAAAATGATGCAAATGACTCAGGTGTTCCCTGAGAAGGCCACGAGCACGCCTCCTGCTCTCTGGGTTTTCCCAGGCAGCCCACATCAGTGCTGGTGTGGAATGTTCTAGAAAGCACAAGCAGGATTCCACTCTGTGGGCCCTGTTGCTGTTTCCTTCTCAAAACAGGCCCTGGGTCTAGAGAAACAACTGCTTCCAGAACAGAGCAGAAAACATAGGGATGAGCCTAGAGCACCCTGAGGTGCTAGGGAAAAACCAAAACCAAGGGACACAGGAGCTGGGTCAAAGACTTCTCAGTGGCCAAAGCTGGGAACAACAAAATCAATAAAGCAGTACTGGATTATAATCCGAAGACTAAAATATCCATACGTCCACACTAATATAAATGAATGACTGAATAAATAAGTGGGGGAGAAGAGACAACTCTCCCATCAGAAGAATCCCAAATAATTCGTGCAGATGCTCCGCCCTCAAGGAGGGGGAGCGGGACTCCGGACCCTTAGGTGTGGGTTGTACATAGTGACTTTCTTCCAAGGGGGACAGCACGGGAAGTGGGGAAAGAAAAGCTTTACAGAGGAGATTCCTGATAGACTCCACAGCCAGGTGATAAAGGTCAACATCACAGTGAAAGGTCAGGTTGATGGCATGTGCCATGGTCACAATGTACTTAGAAGGAGGCTTAACCTCCATAGTCCCTCGTCCCACACCTATCACCCCAGTCCAATCATGAGAAGAACACCACAAATCCCAACTGAGAGTATCCTACAAAACACCTCTTCAGTTCTCAAAACTGTCAAGGTCATCAAACCAAGAAAGTCTGAGAAACTGCTCAGCCCAGAAGCCTATATTACACTAAGGCAACATGGTGACTAAATGTGTGAGATCCTGGGACATAAAAAGGACAGTAGGGAAAACAGGAAATCTAAATATGCCATAGCTTTAGTTAATAATAACGCATCAGTATTTTTTTTGGGGGGAGGGGGGAGGGTTGTGGAAAGACTCACTTTAAAATTGAGCCAGAGCTGCTATCACAGAGGAACTGCCTTGTGTGCCTTATGCCTCAAATTTTTTGGAAGGTTAAATCAGGGCAAAATAATCCTTGGATTGGGCCTAAAGTAACATTGTATTTGCTTTACTGTTCGCACAGATAACAAGAAAGTAGATTTATGACTACCAGACTGATAATTAAAAACATTGTTTAGAGTTAGTGTCACTGTTTTAGCTCATCTGCACCAATAGAAATGCCTCTCTTCTACTAATCTAATTGTTCCTCTTCTTCTTCTCATAAATACCCATTACCTTTGTCTCCTAGTTAGAACCCTACTTGGGTTTCTGCCTAAATCAGTGATTACCCAATAGCTATTCTTTTAGAACTCAAATAAATGCTGTTGCCTCTCATCTTGGCTTTTCATTTTTAGGTCAACAATTAGTTCATTAGTTTGTGACAAATGTACCATACTAATGTAAGATTAATCTTAAAATGGAAGAAACTGGGTGTGTGAGGTGGAGGGGCTGTGTTGCCTTTGTAGTTTTTCAGTAAATCTAAAACATTTCAGACAGAAGCCAGGCCCTAGTAGTGGTTTCAAGCCAACTGCTAGAGTGTCAGCCTGTGGGATGCACTGAGACTGCATCCCCCCCACCCCCAGCACCTCCAGCTGCAGCTCATGCCACCGCAACACTCTGGACCCCGGGAATTGCCCTGGCATCTGGGCATAGATGGTGCCAAGTCTTGTGGTGGGCATGTTAAATGTGAACACGTTCCGCAGAACCACCTTCTTGAGAGAGGATCCAGCCCTTTGTGCACCTGCAGTGTGTGGTGGCTGGGTTCCCTCCCCCTGTTTCTGCTCAAAGCTCCCCAGGTCACAGTTTTGTTATGAACAGTTTCCCCAAGCAGGTAGGTGCTCACAGACTCAGATCTCGGGCTGCTCGTGGAGCCCACTGGCCCTTACAAGGGCCTGCCCTGGAAACTTAGCTATGGTGGAAATGGAGAGTCACCAAACTGGTGTAGACCTATAAGAACGTATCACTGATGGTGATAGTGTTGAGGCAGGCCACAGGGAAGGCCTGCACAGGGTTGAATGGTGACTCCCAAAAGACATGTCCACACAGAACTTGTGAATGTGATGTTATTTGGTAAAGTGTCTCTGCAAATGTAATTAAGGTTAAGGATCTCCCTCCATATAAGAGCATTGTGGATTTAGGGTGGGCCCTAAATTCAAGGACAAGTGATCTGATAAGAGACAGAGGGAAAGGGAGACACAGACAGGGAGAAGGCCTTGTGAAGACAGAGGCAGACACTGATATGGTGCCCTCACCAGCCAAGGAATGCCTGGGGCCACCAGAAGCTGGATGAGACAAGGAAAGAGTCTCCCTCTCCTAGAGCCTCTGGAGGGAGTGGGCCACACACACGTAATTTCAGACTTCTGATCTCCAAAAGTGTGAGGATAAATTTCCGTTGTTTTAAGTCATCCAGTTTATGATGATGTGTTGTGGCAACCACTGGAAACCAGCTAGGGCCCTTTTTAGGGGAGAGCCTGAGGGGATGCCACCCCAGCAGAACAGGTAGTCTCAGCTTGACAGTCATTTCCACCAACTGCCCAGTGCCCTCTGGCTGTTCCCCAGGATTGGAGATTAAAGGGAACATTCTTGCCCTAGGGGATTGAGGGGTAGGGGAGTGGAGGGTGAGGGGTAGAATCTCAAGATTTTGTTCCTCAGGCCAAAGGCTAATTTCTCTAAAAGATAAGAGCTCTTTGCTCTTTCAAAGCAGTTAAAAAAAAAAAAAAAAGTAAGACACAAACACAAAAAAGGCAGAGAGGCAGAGAAAAAGGCAGGTCACCAGAACAAAATAACTTAAACATCTGATAGATGCCTAGCTGTGATTATGATGGGAAAGGCAGGTTTCACCCTTAGTAAGAGGCTGTGTGCATGTATGGAGCAGTAAGGCAACTGTGTTATACAGTGGTGGGTATGAAGGGAGGTGGCACCTCTTTGCCTTGGAATGTGTGCTATGTCCCCAAGAAATGAGCATGAAGATTTGAGCACTGGTAAGGCCACCACCAGCTGCTGGTCCCAATGAAAGGGGGCAGAAAAATGGGAGGAATATGTGCCTTGTGTCCTCCTCACAAGAGAATGCCACTAGCTTGTTACTGATGGGCAAATCTACCTGGATCCAAGTGAGAGGCTGCCCAGATGTGAAGACCAGAAGCAGACAACGTGTTTCTAGTACACTGTCAATAGTGATGAGGACTTGCTAGATAAGGGAGGGGCTGAGGTGGGAGGGGACCTCACATTTTTTCCCCCAATTACAGTTGACATAAATTATATTAGTTTCAGGTGTACAACATAGTGATTAGACATTTATAAAACTTATGTAGTGATTCCCCTCGATAAATATAGTACCCACCTTACACCATACATAGTTATTATAATATTACTAACTATATTCCCTATGCTGTACTTTATATCCCCGTGACTGTTTTTATAACTGGAAATTTGTACTTCTTAATATCTTCCTCTTTTTCACCCATCTGCCCAATCCAGATTTGACTTTTGATGTGTAGACTCTCCTGCAGTTGGCAGTTCTCCTTCCCCCACTTACCTACTCAATAGTAAGAGAGGGGACACAATCCCTGTGTGGCTACACCCCACCCTCAACTCCTCAACCTGGTCAGAACCACTCCCACAGTGCTCAAGGTCCCCCTCCATGCTCTCCACTGACCCCTTCCCCCAAATTGCCATGATTCTGAATTCACGCACGCCTACCCCAGGGAGGCCCCACCTCCCTGCTGAGGACAGTCACTAGGTCCCTCTGCTATTGGTGAGGGGACACCCTGGCTGAGACTTCTCTAAAACCAGCCCTTCAGGCTGGGCCCAAGAACGTGGTCTCCCTGGGTGCAGTCTAGAGCTCATCATCAGTCAAATGGTGACCAATGACCCAAGTGGCCTAGGATGAGGCCTTGAGCAAGGTGGGCAGCCTCAGCTGGTGCACGCAATACACATGCCAGAGTCACCTGCTCCTGTCTCAACTTCCTATAGTTCCTGCAGCACCTCTGCCCTCCTTCTCTCTGGAGCAAGAGCCAAGGACTCTGTACCAAGGTAGGCAACTAGATGAGAAAGTTTCTTCATGTTCTTTTGTTTCTGTTGTACCTTGTTTCTTCCCTTGTTCCTGGGAATACCAAATTTCTTTCTTTTAAAAAATTTTTCATGTTTATTAGCTAACAAGTTCTTTAAGAAATCTTTTTAGCTATTACCTACACTAAGAAATATTTTATATCATACACTCACTTATATTCACATATACTCATGCATGCATGCCCTAAGGAAAACAAAAGTTTCAGGAAGTAAAAATAGCTCTTTTTAAGTGCAATCTGTTCTGCCATTTCCCCTCCCCTCTATTTAATTTCAATAAAATTGATCACAACCAATTAAATTGATTTTATGAATAAGAGTGTCAACCAGCAAACTCAAACCACTGTATTATAGGCTGTGATTCTTTGTTATTTCTTTGTTAAAAAAGAGAAAACAGGCCCCAAATGGAGTCACTTGTGCCAAGCTCCAAATCACCAAATTGAGACTTCATACCTAACTTGTAGTTTCAGCCTCTCCCAGGAGTAGAATCTTAAACTAGTCAATCTGGAATTACCCAGTCAGCACTCATGAGGTCATCTGCCTGACACCCCTGCTATTCCCTAAAGGAAGATGACCTTGGCACAAACAATCCACTCTTGGCAATCTGACCTTGTCTTGTTCCTTCTGCCTTTTTAAGTCTTTCACTTTGTTTGTATAGCTCCATAGAGCTCCTTTCTGTGTGTTAGATGGGATGCTGCCTGATTTATGAATCACTGAATAAAGCTAATAAGATCTTTAACACTTATTCAGTTGAATTGTTTTTTAACATTACATATTTTATATTATATATAAATTTATGTGTACGCACAAACACATTCACACATATTTTATGTTCTAACCTCAGAATTCAATCTGAATTTCTTTTTAAGGTAGTAATATAAAATGTCCTTTAGGTCAGCGGTCCCCAAACTTTTTGGTACCAGGGATCCGTGCTCCTATGAGAATCTTATGCCTGATGATCTGAGGTGGAGCAGAGGTGGTGATGCTAGCACTGAGGAGTAGCTGTAAATACTCCCTCACCCATAGCTCACCTCCTGATGTACGGCCTGGTTCCTAACATGCCATGGATTGGTACCAGTCTGAAGCCTGGGCCTTCCCTACCATAAAGTCCCCTCTCCCCTGCCTGCCTTGAGTTTCTGCCAAGTGTAGTGGTGGCAGCTGGCCTCCTGGCACTAGCAAGCTCTGGTGTAGGGGGGTGGGGGTGCGGGCAGCTACACGGGAAGGACACAGTACCACTTCTATGGGATGCCGAAAACATGCTCACTGCTTTACTCTAATCTTGGACAGGCCACTGAGGGACACTCTGCAAATGACTGAGCAGTTCTCAGCAAACTGTGAAGGTCAAGGAAAGATCAAGGAACCATCATAGATCAGAGGAGATTAAGGAGACAGAGGACTAAGCACAGTGTGTGAGCCTAGACCAGGAAGGAAGCATTAGGACAAAATTTGGGGAAATCCGAATTCAGTCTGGAGCTGAGTTCAGGGTGTTACATCAATGAGAATTTTCTGGTTCAGATAACTATTGTGGTGGCACAGGTGCTAACATTAGGAGCAGCCCGGTAAAGGATATATAGGGACACTTTGTTTCAAAAATCATTTTGAAACAAAAAGCTGAAAAAGAAAATGTCTTGAGAAACCCAGAAGATTCTAGGACGTGCTAAAGCTTTCTCAGAAACACATTTCAGGTATCTGTGGCTATCATGGGGTTGGCCCAGTAACCTGGCTTTTCTGTCCAGACTATATCTCTGAGCCAAGAGCTCAGTGTCGTAGGCTGGGGAAGGGCGCAATCATGGGAGCCCTGTGTGAAGGTTTCACGTTGTGTGGTTTGTGGGGTGACCAGTGCTTTCCTTGGCAGGTGCACCTTGACCCCAGCCTCTCCTTGGAAAGGTTGTGTGTATGGAAAGTCAGCAGGTGTAAGGTATCAGGCCAAGTCTTTTCCTGGCTCTGCATGTGGGTGAGAATGGGGTGAAGACAGATGCTCTACACCAGCGGTCCCCAACTTTTTTGGCACCAGGAACCGGTACTATGAGAATCTAATGCCTGATGATCTGAGGTGGAGCTGAGGCAGTAATGCTAGCGCTGCAGAGTGGCTGTGAATACAGATGAAACTATGCTTGCTTGCCTGCCACTTACCTCCCGCTGTGCGGACATTTCCTAAAAGGCCATAGACTACTAATGGTCTGTGGCCCAGGGGTTGGGGACCCCTGCTCTACACAATGGCAGCTATTGTTCATTATATCCCTTTGTCCCTGTGTTCTCTGCTCCAGCCAGCCTTAACCAAGGAGTGTTGGGGCTGCTTCACAGAAAGGGAGGCCGAGGTAGCACAGTCCTTGCCTGAGATCACTGTAATAATAACCACACCTCTAACAACTGGAGTGTCGCTGGCTTATCTCTTCACTTTGCCAGTGAGACATGGAGAAGCTTGACAAGACCAAGGGCTGAGTGAACCCTAACTGTGACACAAGAAACCCAAGCTCCAAGGCCATGGCCATGTCCTTCTCCATGGAGCCGAGCACCCAGGTAACCTCAACATCATTTCATCCTGAACAATCCTCCTTAACCTGAAGGAACTACAGTGCAGGGGAAGCAGAAGCGAGGGTCTAGCCACACTCAGAGGTCCCCTGAAAGCATTGGCAAAGCCAAAATATCCCAGTAGCTGCCGGAGCTGATCTGGGTAAGCCTAAGGGGCAGATGTCAGTGTGAGCCTATAGGCCCAAAACTTGATTGTGTAGACAGAAGCAAGACCAAGCAGGGCACAGGGGTGTGGCAGGACAGGGTGTCTGCTCCTGCTCTGCGTCCTGGTCCTTGCTGCCCCCACATCTTCATTCCACTCCAAAGCTCACTGTGCTTCCCCGCCTCCTGAGACTGCCCAGTCTTCTGAGGCGCACCCAGGGCCAGACCCTGGACAGTAGGCACTGAGGGGAACTTACTCCTTTACTCCTGGTAAGAGGACCCCAGACAGGGGAAATGGTGCCAGGTTGAGAGGCCCATGAGCCTCTGAAGGTCCTAGAATCCTCTTATACTGATACTGAAGGAGATGGTCCTGGATAGGTGGAACCATAAGGACTATTGTGGTTCAATATTTAAAGGGCTGTGATGGGCTTAATAATGGGCCCTAAAGCTGTCTGTCCTAACCCACTGGAACCTATGAACATGTTACTTTACATGGCAAAGGGGATTCTATGATTGTGATCCAGTTAAGGATCCTGAGATGGGGAAACTGTGCTGGATTATCAGGATAGCCTCAATGTCATTGCAAGGTCTCATGAGAGGAAAGCAGAAGGGTCAGAGGAGATGTGACAATGGAGGTAGATTCTAGAGACATGTGAAGATGCTAAAATGTTGGCTTTGAAGTGGAGGAAGGGCCATGGGCAGGAGCATGGAGGTGTCTCTAGAAGCCGGAGAAGGCAGGACACAGACTGTTTCTTGGAGTCTCCAGGACAAGCATGGCCCTGCACACCTATTTTAGATTCTGGCCTCCAGAACTGAAAGATATAAATCTATGTTGCTCTCAGCCTGTGTGTGTGTGGCAGTCTGTTACAGCAGCCACAGGATACTGACACAGGCTGTCATAAGGAAGAGGTACAGCTGGTGGGAGAGCCTTGTGGATAGCTTGGTAGAGTCACAGGGAGGTCAATTCCAGGTCAACATAAGACAGTAAGGAGCCAGTATTGCTCAAGCCAAACCACTGCCCAAGGAGAATGATCATTAAGTCTCTAGAATAGACCCTGCTGGCCCTGGGAGCACAGCAGTGAAGATGCAGTACTTGTCCATATGCAGCAACACAATCTATGAAGGTAACAAACAGGGAGACAACTGAGTGATGTGGGCCCAGACTTAAGACCTCTTTGAGGGGTGGTGTTGGAGCTGAGGCCCCAATAAACTGGGAACAGGTGGGAGGTTGGGCAGGTGCTGCATTCCAGACAGTGAGACAGGATGTGCAAAAGACCTGGGGCAGGAACTAGCCAGATAGAGAGGAGAGAGAGTATGAACTGAGAGGGGATAAGGGTCACTCTGAGTTGCAGTAGGGGAGGGGTACACAGAGGCAGGAAGGCCCAGAGAGGACACCTACAGGGTCACTCAGGTGAGAGGGTGGGGTTTCATGGAGGGAAACAGAGGGGTCTCAGAAGCCTTCCCAAGTTCTGCTGAGACCTGAGGCTGGTGGGGCCATTTTCCAGGAGGAGAGGCTCATGTGGCAGCAATGTAGAGGCAGGAGGCCCCTGTTTAAAGGCTCTAACCTCAGCAGCATTCTTACCCATGTCCCTGTAAGGACTATGTGGTCTTCGCCACTCCCACCTGAAGCTTCCCAAATGAGAAGAGGTTATCAGGACTTTTGGTACCACCTGGTCCCATCACACCACCAGAAAGGGTATGAGCACAAACATACAAAGCACCTAAGTTTAATTAAAAACACCCAAAAAAACATCTGTGTGGGTCCTATAGGGGTGTCGCTTCCCTCACCCACTCATTTCTGCTTCATCACCCTACTGTGTGAGTCATAATAGCCGATCCTGTGGCTCCTTTTGGATCCAGTTGTTCCTCTTGGTGGAAAGCCACACCCTGACCTCCCCCTAGTCACTTGTCAAGGACGTATCTCCTTGCATAATTGGGAGGATAGAGTCACAGGGTCAAGGCTGGCTTTGCCCTTCACCAGGTGACAACCCTTCACAAGCTCCTGAGACTTGTGGCACTACCTGGAGTGAGGGAGCCCAACACAGGACCAAGGTCTCCTGACTCATCCTGCCAATGTCTGCCTAAACCTGCCCAGAGAACCCAGAGTCCTCACACACAGGGAATGTAGATGAGGCAGCCACTTTGCAAATCAGTCTACAAGCTTCTCAACTATTCTCACTGACAGGCCCATGCCCAAATTGATTTGTTCTAATAAATCCCTGTAATCCAGTTTCACAGCAGTGCTAGATACAATTGCCAAAATGTGGAAACAGCACAAATGTTCATCAATGGCTAAACAGATAAGCAAAATGAGACCCACTCATACAATGGAATATTACTCAGCCATGATAAGGAATGAAGCATGGATTCATGCTGCAGCATGGATGAATGTTGAAATCACGCTGACTAAAAAAACCAGACACAAAAGACAGTGCCAATGACCCTTTCTAACTGAAATCCATGTACAGTATGTAATACAATGTGGTCCAGTACACACAGTTGAATGTTATTCAACCTTAAAAGGTAAGAAATCTTAACCCATGCCACAACATGAACCTTGAGGACATTGTGCTTAAATGAAATAAGCCAGTTATAAAAAGACAATACTGTGTTATTCCACCTATATGAGATCTCTAGAAGAGTCTGAATCATAGAGACAGAAAGTAGATGGTGGGTACCAGGGCCTGGGTGTGTGGGAGTCAGTGTTTAATGGGGACAGTTTCAGTTTTGCAAGATGAAAAAGTCCTGGAGATGGACCGTGGTGATGGTTGTACAACAATGTGAATGTGCTTAATGCCACTGAACTGTGCAATTTAAAATGGTTAAGATGGTAGATTTAATGTATTTTATCATAATTTAAAAAATTCCAAGCACAGACAAAACTCATCTATGGTGATAAAGATTAGAACAGGGTTACATTTGGTGGGTATGATAAAGAGGGGGCATGGAAGAGCCAGCTATGGGTTTAAAACGCCCTGTATCTTGTTCTGGTTATATGCATGGATGCATGTGTAAAAATTCCTTGAGCTGTGTACTCAGGAGTTATTCACATTACTGTATGGAAATTATACCACAATAAAGAAAATTTAAGCAGTTAAAAATAAGACACCCAGGGATGGCTCCATAGTGTAGTGGTTAGCACGTCTGCTTTGCATGCAGAAGGTTATGGGTTAATGCCCCAGGTGGAGCCACGAACCATACCCTGGTGCGCCATGCCCCGGGTGCATGCCGCAAGCGAGTGGGAGGGGACGACCCACCTTCAGAGACCCAGTTCTTTAGGGAAGACAGCAACATCCATGGGTCAGGGGTGGGAATGGGGGGGATTAAAGAGGGGAAAATAAATAAATAAGACACCCAGAACTGCCCAGCTCCTTCCAGGCCCACTGACCCTGAGCACTGTGTTCTTAACTCTCAGGGGACTCTAATGGCATCAGAGGGACAATGTGTTCCACCTGAGATCACTCACCTTCCTCTTCACCTGTGGAGAACACCTACTGATGATTTTGGCAACGACTAAAAGTCTGGAGGGCATTTAAGCTGGAAGGTGGGCCATGCTCATAGGGGATGTCCAGCCGCCTTCTGAAGACAGCACCCTGGGCAGCCATGCCCTCCACCCTCTGTCACCTCAGAGAAGGGGGGCTGACCCTTGCCTCCCCTTGACTCTGGGGTGACCTGGGGACCCTGACCAGGTCTTGAGCTCACACTCCTATGTTCAGGGCACTGGACCCAAAGGCTGAGATTTCTGAGTGGGGGGTAGAGGGGGTGTCCCTGGGCCTGAGCAATCCTCTTTCCCAGGAAAGGAAAAGTAGGTTGGCCCAAGGGCAGTAACGCAGGGTCAAGGCCAGGAGGGGGAGGCAATGTCTTCAGACGGGGGGATATCCTGTCTGAGACGTGTGGGAAGAACCCAAACTTTTCCACCTTGGTGCTCATGAAGCCCCTTTTCCAGTTCAGCCAGTGTGGGATGTCTCCGTCCCTGCACCTTCCAGAGCCCTGACCTATCTATTTCCCTTACCCTTCTCCAGCCCTTGCTGCACCTCCAACCCAGTGGGCCGAGCCTCCGCATGCTCTGCAGAGGCACCTTTAACAAGCACCATGAACTGGGATTCAGGTGTGTCTCCGCTAGTGGTATGGGTGGGAACCAGGGGCCAGGTGCAGTGGGGCTACTCCCTCATCTGCTACAGGTCGTAGCATTCACAGACTAGCCCTCATCAACAAACGTTCCTGTTTCACACTGCATTTCTCTTCTGGCAATCTTTCCACTCATCAAACAACAACAACAAAAAAACAAAGTGAAGTGGGGTTAGGTGGCCCCTTTTGTGATGTAACTTACTGAACAGCATTGTCTGGAAACTGTGAACCAGGGGTCATGGGATCTTAGGGAGCCAAGCTTGTGAGCCCCATACTGCAGCTGCTCCTTGTGCATGAGGCTGTCCTAATACACCCATGCAGACACACAGAAGCACATACATGCATTCACACATGCACACACACTTGTGCCTAATTCCCTTGGAAGCTCTTTGCCCAGAGCCACCATTCATGCCAGTGTGTGGTGAGAGCACTACAAGGCCTTGTGCTCCATCCTTTGGGACATATTTGCACAAATGGGGGCAGTTTCTTGGTTGATGGAGTTTACAAGCAGCCATGGAACAGATAGCTTAATGGCTTGGTAAACGGAAGCCAATTAACATCCTATCTGCCTGTTGATAAGGCCTTCCCCTTTTCCAGTTAATGGGCTTTAACTTCCGCCTAAGAGAGCAGAGCGCCTTATATAACTGCTGCTCCGTTAACCCTGACCCAGCCAGTGGCTGTGCGTTTCTCCCTGCTGCATTCGAATTCTCTGTATGCCTTTCACACAAACTCTGGTCACTGCAACCTATGCTGCAGTCTCTACAGGTCAGACACACAGGCATCCATGTGCTGAAAGATCCAGAACATTCTATGGTTAGTCACTGTCCTCGGTCCTTGCAGACAGTGCTGCCACACCTGTCACCAACTGCATTTGGAGTAACCTAAAACTGAGGCAACTCAACAATACTGAGAATGCACTTGTGTTATGTCCAAACCCCAAAAGCTGTGTGTTCTCACGACATGGAGCCCAGCATGACACTCACACCTACTCATTTATTTTCTGGATGGGTGAGTTAATTCCCTGAACACACCAAGTTCTGCTTTGGCTGCACTCCCTTTATGCTGGCAAACTCCTTTGCGTCCTTCAAAGCCAATCCTAAATGTCTTGGCTTCACCTCTCCAGAGTTAGCTGTTCTGCCCTTAACTGAACACTCCCTGGTTCTCTGCTGCACTGGCAGGGGCCACTTTTCATTTGTTTCCCCTGCTAGGCTGGGGGTCCCAGGAAGGTAAGGGCCTGGGTCACATTCAGTGTCTATGCCTAGCAAGGAGGCAGAGGCATACGCCTACAGACAGGTGCTTTTGCTAGCCATCTTCCTCAATCCCTGCCTCATTTCCCAAGCAGGAGCATGTATGAGCTTCCTGCCACACGGCAATGCTATTGTGGGAAGTCGGGGACCAACAGGTGACCCTGGATGTGTCACTAAACCCATCTGGGCCTCAGTTTCCTCATTGGTCACTATCTTCCCATGCTGGTGCTGCTCAAATGGATCACAGGTGTTGGTAAGTATTTTTCTGCCTAATAAGGAGTTAGGACAGGGAGGGAACCCACCTACCATCACCTAGTCTGAGCAGGCCTTCCAAGTTCCCAGATCTTACCATTCAGCCCACACCCCTCATGCTGGGGCCTCCAAAAGAGCTGAGCACTGGTCCACAGACAGGAGTGCCACCCTGCCCCCTTCTCTCTCAAAGCCACAGGGACCTGCCAACCATAATAGAGGGTCTCATATATTTCCCCAACCCTGTGTCTCAGAATCTCTGGGGACACTTGTGCAAGACTCCTAAGTGCCCACCCCAGACTTAAGTCAGAGCCACTAGAGTGGGGCTTGGGAATCAGCCCTTTAGGCAGGATAAAGGGGAGACATGCTGTGCTGACAAATACAGCAGACCTGGCTATAACTAATACATAATTGAAATGTACATAGTCACTTTTCCAACTCATCTCATGGCAAAAGCATAGAATATGGAAAGGAAGCAATAGCTCTGACATCTGTCAGGAGCTCTGCGGGTCACATTTTATCATAGAAGCCTTGAAATCTACCATAAGGCTGGTCTCTTGTCCAGGTCTCCATTTCACAGTTGAGAAGGCACAGGCCATCAGAAGCTCTGAGCCCAGGTCTGCTGACCTAACCAGTCCATAGAAAACTCGACATGAGCCCTCTCTTCTGCTATGTCTCTCATCAGCACAAGGGAAAAGGTCCCTCTCAGGACCCTATCTGGCTCCCCAGGCCCTTGGCTTTCTCTTGGGTCCCACATATCCAGCCTCAATTGTTCCATCTGCTTACACTTTGCCATTGAGTGAACTCTTTGATGGCTTCAGATCTCAGGGAGCCTTCCTAGACCCCTGAATTAGCACCCTAGCCTCTGGTCAGGACCAATCAATTACAGTGCCCCAATCACTTGATGAGGTTCTGATCTACAGCCACATTTTCTACCTTTCTAAGCCCCAGTAGTTCTGCTTCCTCTGCACCTGGCCCTGGCCCTGGAACACAGATATTTATGGATTGTAGAATGAGGTTTGGAGTTTGTTCTACTCCTGGAGGATGTACTGATGGTGGTGTTCCGGGATGGTTTATAAACATCCATGTCTAACAGCAACTAAAAGCATGGTGCTACAGCAACTTGTTTAAATTCAGACTGACCTACATCTGTCTCAGCTTCCACATGATCTCCTTGTATATCTTTGGGCAAAGACCCTCTCAAGCCTTGGTCTCCTTTCTGTAAAACTGGGAAGACCTAAGACCAAGATCATAGCCCAGTAAGCATTTGCCAAGAGACATCAAAGAGCAAAATTGAAATGTACTTGTTCACTTATCCAGGTTCTTGCTAGTTCTGGGCAGAGACCTCTACCTAAGGGCAGGGAGGCAGGTGATTGAGGGATCCCACTGGGGCTGCCCACATGGGCCATCTGGAGGATCCAGGAAATGTGCTTCAACCCTGCCAGCCTCTTGCTCAAAACAGCAGAGGCAGCTGAACAAGCACTTTCTCAAATAACAACCTGATGGGAATGCTGGCTTCACAGTTGTAAGGGTTTAAATGGGGTTCCCCAAAGTACATGTGCACCCAGAACCACAGAAGGTGACTTTATTTGGAAATAGGGTCTTTATAGATGTAATTGGTTAAGGATATTGAGATGAGATCATCCTGGATTTAGGGTGAATCCTAAATCCAATGACTAGTGTCCTTAGTAGAAGACATAGACACACCATGTGGAAAAGGTGGCAGATGTCAGGGTGATAGAGCTATAAGCCAAGAAACCCAAGGGTTGCTAGCAGCCACCAGAAGCCAGCAGAGAGGCCTGGGACAGATTCTCCCTCAGGCCATTGGTAGGTACCAACCTTGCTGTCCTAGTCTATTCAGGGCAGATATAACGGAAGGGGTGGCTTATAAACTACATGATGTATTTTCTCACATTTCTAGAGGGTGGAAGTCTAAGATCTGATAGTTAGTGGCTGTCTTCTCACCTGTCCTCACATGGTAGAAGGATCTAAAGCAGAGGTCCCCAACCCCTGGGCCATGGACTGGTACTGGTCCGTGGCCTGTTAAGAACAGGGCTGCAGAGCAGGAGAGCAGTGGGCAAGCAAGCGAAGCACCATATGTATTTGCAGCTGCTTCCCAGAGCCAGCATCACCACGTCAGCTCCACCTCAGATCATCAGGCTCTCACAGGAGCACCAGTCCCAAAAAGCACTGGTGTCAAAAAGGTTGGGGACCACTGGTCTCTGGGGTATCTTTTATAAGGGCATTAATCCCATTTGTGAGGGCTCTACCCTCATGACCTAATCGCCTACCGAAGGCCCCACGTCCTGATTCCATCACATTGGGGATTAGGTTTCAACATATGAATTTTAAGGGGGGACACAAACATTCAGTCAATAGCATTTGCCAGCACCTTGATTTTGGCCTCTGGCTTCCATAAAACTATGACAGAATAAATGTCTGTTGTTTTAAGCCACCCAGTTTGTGGTAATTGTTACAGCTGCTCCAGGAAACTAACATGGCAGGAGTCTGAGACCAAACCTCCCATGTTGACCTGTCCTTGGCTAGTGTGTCCCTGTCTCTGAGGTCACTGCTCTCCTCTCTGGACCTCAAGGGCACTCTGCTGGCAGAGCTTCAGCAGAAAACCTGGCTTCTGCTGAACTTTATTGAGACCCCTAGAATTCAAGTACTCAGCTGCAGCAAAAGGTACTCAATGAAGAAAACAAATGTTGACAGGTGTATTTTAAAAATAGCACAGTGATGAGAAAGGAGCTGCCAGGGGCAGCGCTTTAATTCTTGAGCTGGGTGTTAGTTTCATTATTCCTTCTACTTTGGTTGTTTTCATGTGAACATTATTTACTTTTTGTTAAGCAGTAATAAAACCCAAACAAGCTAATAGTTTTGATCATCAGAGTATTTCTCTAATGTCTAACTGCCAAAATACTATCTCATCTTTCACCTCGTTCTTTCGCCAACTGTTCTTGTTAAGGTACCTGGAACCAACATCTCAGGACATGCCCTCCCAGGACTCTGGGCGATCCACCTTCTCTAAACCCTAGGTTTCCTTCAGAGCTTTGCAGAGGAAGAACTCAAATAATTCTTGGATTGAACTTTAGTCTGACTGTGGAAGAGAAACAGCAATCTAACATTTAATCATCACCACATAAGCCAGAATCCCTAAGAGATGGACATGAAGCACGGAAGCAACTTTTAAGAGGATGACTTGGGTTGTTTTTCACCTATCAGATTAGAGAGACAAGACGCTTGATAAAAATCATTCTGGCCGCTGGTAGAGAAAACAGGCATTCCAACTTCATAGCTAAGAGACTGCTGACCACATAACCTCTCTGGAAGAACATTAACCATTTTAATGAACATGCCCTTTACCCTGGCCACTCCTAGGAAGTCTCTATATTGGATGTAAGCTCCAAGAAGTCAGGGAGGTTTTAAAGTATCTGTGCTACTGGAGTTCCACATACATTCACTACATATTTGCTCATGCTTCAGTCTGTTCAGTGCAGCATGGTTTATAAAAGAAAATATGAGCGACAACTTAAATATCTTAAAAATCAAAGAGACTGAGTATAAAATCGACATATCTATTGGGTAATTTCTGATGCAAATTTACCAGTGATTTAAAAGGGACTTGAGGATACCCCCTGAGGCATAGACTACTCTGGAAGGAAACAGAAATTATTAACCATGATGCTCCCAGAGAGGGACAGGGTACAGGTACTGGGAGACCTGCCTGTTTTGCTGTATGTCCTTTACAACTGTTCTTTTTTTTTTTTTTTTTTACCACGTACATCAATTACCTTGTCAAAGTCTATAAATATTTGCATATGTTTATATATGCATGCACATACATATGTATATATAAAATGTGTGTACAGTGTAGTATATATGAACATATGTATATGCATATCTGTAAAACATCTACATATGTGTATATACATACACACACCTGTTTTAAATGACTCCTTTTGAATTTGGACAGAAAACTCCAATGGCTTCAGTGTCCACAGGAGAAGCTAAAGGTGACATGACCCTCTGGCACTATCTTTGCAGGGAGAGACAGGAACCAGGGTAAGAAGCCCAATGCAAGTCATACAGGAAACAGCACATTATTGCTGTTTAACAACAAAGCCACCAGTCTCCTGTGCTGCACGTTTGCAAATCACACTCCTAGAAACTTGAAAAGTTCCAGAAAAATCATCCCCAGCACTATGCTAGGCTCCAGTTTTGCAGTTTAGCTCTAAGTGGCTGTAACATTAATTTTCTCACTTTGAAGAGTGTTTCCTTACTCTCAGTTCATTGGCTTCAAGTGCCCAAGGAGCTCCAGAGGGTTAGCGAAGGGCTTCAGTCTACAGGAGCGGGAGCCAGAGGCCTGGCAATTCCCTCCCAGGTGACACTGACAGCAGCAGCACTCTAGGTGTTGAAGTCCCGTTCCCCCAGTGCCCCCTAACCCCCTGACTCCACCAGAGACACATGCTCCAGCAGTGACCAGGGGCCACCCTTCCAGCTCAGTCTTTCCAGATTCAGTTAGTCATGATGCCTGAGAAACAGCTGCAGGGACGGTGGGGGTCCCTTCCTCTGCCAATCTCTCAGAGATAAGCACAACAGATGGGCAAAAAATGGGGCAGGTCCACAGGGAAGGGTCAGTAATGCTCTAGGAGGGGTGGGCTTTGCCTTCCCAATTCAAGTCACTATAGGTTTGTTGCTGATAAATAGAGATTATTCCAGTTTTGTCTGGGATGGGATTTGAAACTCAGAAATCACTTTACGGACCGTCATAAATGAAAATATAACATCTGGGTGGGCTTTTCTTTGGAGGAGGGAGGTAGGGTGCAGTGATCCTGAGATAGTAAGATTTGGAAAGATGAAGGACCTAGGAGGGTGAGGGTTACAGAGAGAGGCACAAACACAGGTGCACGTGGAAGAAAATATGGGCAGGTGAACTGACTAGTGGTGTGTGAGAGAGGGAGCGCTACTAGGGACACAGGACAGGTGGGGGGATGGGGAGTATCTGAAGGTCCTGACCCAAGTTGCTGAAGGGGGCGGGGCAGTGAGAGGAGCACAGACCTGGATATGAGTAAAGTAAGTGAAGGGATACCAGCAGGCCTAGATGTGAGTTTGGGCCACAGGCTCAGGTGTTGGTGTGGGGATGCAGGCCCAGTTGTGGAGGCACAGGAGTGCAGCGCTGTAGGGAGAAGACAGCTCAGGGTGTGTGTTGTCATCTGGTGGGACAGTCGTAGGGGATGTGGAGGGTGTCCATGAGTGGGGCACCCTGTGTGAGAGGGGCCATCAGTGGGGGCAAACTCAGGTGTGTGTAGGGCTGCAGACCTAATCCTGGGGATGTAGGGATATGAGCGAGGGGGGCAGTGTCAGGTGTATGTTGGTGGTGGGGGGGGTGCCAACAGGAAGGGACGCAGTGTCAGATGTCCGTGGGCTGACGGTGAGGGGCTCAGATCCGGCCGTGAGGGCCCCCAGAAGACACCAGACACAGGGTGTGGGTGTCTGGGGGGCTCTGACCTATCTCTGCCCCCGCGACGTTGCTGTCACAACCCCACCTCGTCCGCCTCCGCCTTGGGACCCATGACAGAGCTATGCCTCGCTCTGGTTCGGTCCAGGGAGCACTGGCCCCCCCTTACGCCTGCGCCGCTTTGCGCCCCCCGCGCTCGCTCACCGGCTGGGACGCGTCGCCGCCGTCGCCGCCGCCGCCGCCGCCTCCGCCACCGCCGCCTCCGCCGCCGCCGCCTCCGCCACCTCCAGTCGCCACCGCCCCGCCTCGCGCACTCCCCAAGTGAGCCACGGGAGGGGTCAATGGCACGCTCCAATTGGTTGCATGATAGCCAATCAGCGCTCTAGACGGCAAGGATTGGTGAGCAAAAAGCAAACAAGCAGCCCCTGAAACCAATCACTGAGGGGTAGAGGCGGGCTGTTGGGAGAGACTCTTGGTCTCTGGGGTGGTCTCGCGTGGTGCGAGGTGCTGGGAGGTGCGGGCCTGGAGGAAGGCAAGGATTGGAGCACTGGCAGAAGACAGGCAGCCTAACCACCAATCGCTGGGGAGCAAGAGAGGGCTCCAATGTGGCTGGTATGACCGGCGCGAGAGGAATGAGGGGAGTAGCCTAGAGAGCGACGATAATTGGCTGCGAAACTGAAGATGGGCAGGCCTGGCGGCCAGTCGCAGGGGCTATAGGCGGTGCGCTCCAGGGGGAGCTGGATCATACAAGGTGCAGAGTTTGGTTCTGAGCCTGGAGGCCAGAGGTGGCCTCGGACAACCTGCGCAGGGTACCCTGAGGCTGTGTTGAAAGAATTTGCGACATCACGCCGGAAAAACTCGTAGATAATCTTTCATCTCCTCAGTCCCCACTATTCCTTTGCAAACGACAGGGGGAGGGCGAACTCACTGAAAGTCACTCAGGCTCGCCCTCTGCAGTTCAGTTATTGTGATGACGAAAAATCTCATTCAACAAGCTTTATGATTTTTCTGGAAGTGTTTGACTTTTTCTGAGTTCAAGCATTCTATCCCACTGTCCAGTGGCATCCCAGTACTGCCTCCTCCGGGATAAGCCTTTTGTGAAATATATGCTTTTTGTGAATCCTAACCACAATCCCAGAAGTTCAAAGCTACCATTGGCCCCTTACAGAAACCAGAGCACAAAGAGGTCAATCAAGCACCTTGCCCAAAATCACACAGCACTTCAGTGAGTGGACGGGGGTGTGAATCTAGAGCAGCCTGCTTTTTGGAAGGTGGGTAAGGCAGTATCAGAGAACTGCTACTGCAGGCCCGAGAGACTTCGGTTCTAATTTCCAACCAATCTCTGACCCACTGCACAATCCTGGGAACTTTGAGTCTGTTTCCTCATGGGACAATCATTTCTATACCTTAATCTTTCCTCTCTGGGGCTTCTCCCCAGGGAGAATTTATATCTCGGCCTCCACCTTGACCTTCTGGTGAAAGCCTTCAACCCACAGCAGGTCCCACCGGGCCTGTGAGCCTTAGCTTCTCTGTGAGCTATGATTCATGGGATTCTATGCAGACAGATGCCAGCAGTTTAGGGAGCCATCTGTCATCCAGTGCTTTGCTGTCACTGGCACTTTCCCTGAGCCCACCCCTTTCTCTGACTCCCTTAATCTCTAGGGCAGAGAGGGTTATAAATGATCCCAGATACTGGCTCTTATTACTCCAGGTGCAGACAGTGGTTGATGGATATCTATTTCAGAACCAGGGAGTCCTGGGAGGGAGCAAGGCTAAGCTAGGCCTTAATAAGGGCTCACATTTCAGGGCTGTACAAAATCCAGCTAAGTGCTTAATCCAAAGGGCCTCCTTGGAGGAAATGACTGGGGCTCACACCATGGAAGTCACTAGACCCAGGCCACCATCTAACTCCCAATTCCCATGGTATTCCCACGTCCTCTCCCATACATCTCAGCTGTAGTTTGCTTCCTGAAACATAAAGGTCCTGGTCTACATTCTGTCCTCTGGAGAAAAGAAGAAAGCAGAATCTGCCGAACACCTACTGAATGTCAAGTCCTTGCCAGGCCTGGCACTTCTCAAATATCATGTCACCATGTGATTTCCATATGGGGTGACAGTGCCCACTTTACAGGTGAGAAAACAAGTGTTCTTTGCTGGAAGGGCCCAGGGCTGAATTTGAATTCCTGCTATTTCTGATGTCCTGGCCACAGGACCTTCAGCAAGTGACTCAAACTCCTTTCCTCAGTTTCTTCAACTACCTCCCAGCATTAACAAAGTGAATGAAAGTAAAATATAACTGAGTACTCGCTGAGCATTTGTAATGGACAAACTGTTTTGGGGCCTGTTTCCCTTTCTGTAACCGGCACTTTATGCAGTGTGGACAGAGACCAACTATGGGTGTGGTTTGCAGTCTGAGGAGAGAGATATTAATTCCAGAGGAGTTCCCACCCATAGCACCTACCTGCCAGGCCCTGGGAGGGAGGCACCAGGCTCCTGGAAAGTCCCATGGCACCCCCAGAAACAGTGCCAACTGAGGCAAGGGTCAGGCAGTGGCCCAGCATCCAGCTGCCTTTCCTGATGGTGCCAGAAATGCTGGCTGGGCTCTGGCTTCTGTTTGCTTGTCAGCAGACTGGCACCAGACAACCTTACTATCACCTTCCAACAATGGCAGGCAAAACCCCTTGGCATCAGCACCTGACACCCCCACCATGGGTACCTTGGCAGTGCCTGGCCAGGGTGCCCAGGATCCCAGCTCTTCTGAGCTGGGTTGGTTGCCCCTGGGCAGGATACTGCTTCTCTGCCCTAGTTTCTTCTACCTTTGGGGGATCTCAAGAATCACTTCACATGACAGCAGTGAGCCAGGCCTGGATACTGTGACAGGGCTTAGTTAATTGAGACTAGAGAGCCATTTGCCCAAGATTAGGTTAGCAATGCTGGCAACAGAGGAGGAAGCAGAGGAAAATTGAGCTGGATTTTCATCCTGCTGTAGTACCCCAAATGCCAGCAAGTCTATTTCTCATTTGGAAAATGGGGTCCACAGGCCCTGCTTCTCAGAGATGTGTTCAAAACCCAGGAGCCTGGGCCCTTCCCTGGCTAGAGGGACATGTCCTAGACACAACAGTGACTACAGCCCATCCTAACGGTCTCAAGGCAATCTCAGTCTCCCTGACTCTGATAGGTCAGGCCATTCATCCAAGAGCATCCAGCAGCAAAGACACAACTTGAATGTGTTGGCACTTTCCTTGCAGTGGTGTCTCCCTCAGCCCATGTTTTGATGTCATCGATAAAGTCAGTGAGTGCTCCTTAGCAGGGTGCTGTGTGGGGCATAGCACCAGGCAGGCCTTATAGGGGGCTATGGCCCAGTACAGTGACAGACACTTAACCTGTTTGCAGAGGAGGAGGCTGAGGCTCACCTGAGGTGGCAGGGCAAGGACTGGAACCCAGGCATGGCCAACTTCTGTGAAACATAGGGTCTTCAGCTGGACACAGGGATACCCAGCCTAAGGATGTCCAAACAGCATACCCACTGAAGACACCTATTTCCTCCCACTAAGGTGGGAAGGACTGATAAACTGGAGCCACCCCTCCCTGAAGAAGCCTGCAGATAGAAGGCTGGCTGGGAGCCCAGGGGAGAGCCCTAGGCTGTGGAGGAGGTCTTCCCTCCAAACACCCTGTCTGCTTATTATTTAGGTATATGTTCAGAAATGTTTACAGGAAACTGAAGCAGAGCAGGGAGACAGGAACTTGCCCATATGGAGTTCATGGGCAGTGCGGGGACAGACAACCAGGAAAGCATATAAACAAGGAGAACTCAGATAGAGTCAGAGGCACAACACAAGGGGTGATAGGGACTGGGGTGCCAGAAAAGGGAAAGGGTAAGGGGGAGGGTACTCCAAACAGCGGGCATAGCATGTGCAAAGGCCCTGAGGTGGGGAGGCTGGTGCGGCTGGAACTATGATTAAAACGCAGCATGGGAAGGATAAGGGTGGAAAGGATAAGGGTGCCTGGAGGGGAGTTTGGTTTTATGGGGAGGGCAATGGGGAGTCATGGGCAGATTAAGAACAGAGCTGGCCAGCATTTCAGGATTCCTTAGAAACTGGCTGGCAGCACCCACTTCCCATGTGACATATAAAGAAACATGAGGCTCACAGGGCCTAAAGACTACCCAAGGTCACAAATGTGGCCAACCCAGAAGTCAAAGTTAGGGCAGCCAGGAGTAGGCAAGAGATCCTTCTTCTGCACCCTGGCCAAGTACATGGTGATGGGGGTCAGGACAGAATGACTAAGGCAAAGGTTCATATCAACCCCATTGAGCTGGCAGCTTTGCCCGCTCAGCTGGGGGCAAAGGAGACTTAGACACCACAGGGAGGTGGGGCCAGGGTGGTGCCTCCACAGCTATGTGCGTCAGCCAACCAATTTCCATGGAAACCAGGAGTCTTCTGGGAAAAGGGTTGCCACTGACGTCAAAGGTAGAAATGGAGCTGTCTTCAGGCTAGGGAAAGCGAATGACCATCAGTGGGGTGGGGGCTCTGAGAGAGGAAAGGAACTCTGAGGTGCAGGCTAGAGGGGCCGGGTATGGTGCCTGAAGCCTACCAGGGATCTCAAGGTTGTTTTGACGCTGATGGGGACAACGTAGAATGCATGAGCAGTCAGGTGACCACAATATACCCTCCAAGTGACTGCAGAGAAGGAGAGTTGGGGTCTGCCAGGCACACCTGCCTGGGGACCACCAAGACATTTGGGGGGTAGAGTGGACATTGGGGCAGCAACAGTGATGTCCACCCTACAGATGGGGAAACTGAGGTTCAGAGAGGGAAGGTGAACTGCCCAAGCCATCCAGCAAGCAAGGACCTCAATGTGGCTAGGAGGGAGAGTGCAGGAGAGTCTTCCCGGGATTACTGAGGTGAAGCTAGGACAACTGGGCACCTCGCATTTCCCAGTCTACTCTAACTCTAGTAGGGGGGCCACTATCCCTCCCCACACTCCCTGTTTTATAGAGGATCAAATCGAGGTTCAAAGAGGTTATATCACCTGCTGAAGGGCGCACAGCTGAGTGGAGGCTGTATGCTGAGCTCTCCAGTACCCCAAGGCAATGCAGGCTTGTAAATAACAAACTTGGCACCTGATGCTCATGCGATAGTGACCCCAACAGGCTGCCTGAGGGTAACACTGGATTCCAGCTGTTCTCAAAACCATTCTGCTTTCCTCAGCGACCCCATGGCCTGCCCAAACAACCACCCCTCCCATTCTCTGAGGCCACTGGCTGCAGCCCCTCCACAGCGCAACAGAAGAGATCCCTTAATCATTCAACCAACAATCTTTTATTACCAGGCACCACTGGCTGGCCTGGGGCCCCAGAGGTGGATCAGCCACGGTCTCTGCCCTCTGGCCAGCAGAGCAAGGTATCTATGACCCATTTCAAATATGAAAAAAACAGGAGTAGGGCCAGAATGGACTTCAAGGGGGAGGAGCAGGATTCCAGTCCTACTCTGCCACTGGCCAGTGTAGATGCCAAATTTCGGATAGCTCTTTGCTCCAAGGAACACTGAGAAGGCCCTTCTGTAGGAAAGGGCTTGGAGAATGGGCAGGACAGGTAACACCAACACTGTCAGCTGGTGAGAGGAACAAAGGACCTAGTGTAGACCCCTCACTATAAGGGGGTGCTCCCTTTCCACGCCTGTCAGAAAACACCTCTCACTAAGTGAGGGAAGGAATCGGGGGAGGGGTAGAACATGCATTGATCTCCCCATTTCCTGAGTCACTTGACTCACCCAGACTCACGGCCCAGACCAAGGCTGGGTCATGGTGCCAAGTTGCCCTTCTGGCCAGTCCACAGCTCTCGGAGTTCAACGCAGCAGCCCAGGTCCCTCAGGGCAGCTTTGGCCACATCCTCGCAGTCTCGGTGTGTGGCACGGGCTTGTGTAATGAGCGCCTCCGCCCCCAGTTCCAGGATAGGCTGTGAGAATGCTTGGCTGCGAGACACCAGGTTTCGGATCAGCATGCAGGCCTGTTTCTGGAAGGGAAAGCAGGTGAGGGTTATATGTAGGTAGGTGGAGCCCTGGAGTGGGGCCCACTCTGACCTAGGGGTCCTCCTCATAACGCAATCGGTCAATGATGATCACAGCCAGCATTCCTCAGGTTCTACACTGTGACTCATCAGACCAGAGGCATCTCTTCACTTCATGCTCTCGGTAGGTATGGAGGCAGGACTAATCCCCCATCTCCCAGATGAGGACACTAAACTTCAGGATGGCCAAGGGTTTGGCAGGTGGGGTTGGTCCCTCAAGTGTGGATCCTCAGTCTCATAGACTCTGGTATGAGTCTGGGAGGAAGGCAGCAAAATAGTGGGTAAAGGGGGAGAACACAGGGCCCATCCTTCAATTACATTGGTACTCCTTCAGTCAACATTTGCAGCCCTGCATATATAATATGTGTGAGTGTCTAGAAGCCTCACAACAAAGCATCCACTACCAGCAGGAGAGCAGATGAGGAGCAGGTAAGGTGTGAGGGGTGGCTGGAAGAGAACAAGGTGATGGGCCAAACAAGGGCACGGCATCTTGGAGGAGGGACCAGGAGAGTGAAGGCCACAATGAGCCCAGAGCCTGGTGTGTCTAAGGCCCATGAGGAGGCCCCAGTGCTGGGAGGCGTGCAAGAGTAGGAGGTGGGAGAGCCCAGGGTTGCAGGGAGGAGCATGGGTTTCAGACTAGGGTTTGGGCATGGCCCCATCTATAGTTCAGCCCTGCCTACTTCCCAGTGAGGCGTGGACAGCAGTCCAAGGCAGGGCTGGAACTGCCCCAAACCCCAGCAGAGTCCCATCTGCTCTCCCCCACCCCTCCTTCTCCCCAGATCTCTACAAAGGGCCTGTTAGGAAAGATCGCATGCAGGAAGAGCAGAAGAGCAGAGACAGTACACTCTGGAGGATGGGATGTAGCTATAGGACTGCAGGGATTGAAAAAAGAATCTGCAAGTCTTGGGCCATGATGAGGATGGCTTATGTCTGGCCCCCACCAGTCTCCTGCCCCTACTTCCCCAATGCCCACCTGCACGCCAGCATCCTGTGGGTGTGCCCTCATGGCCTCCAGTGCAGCCTGAGCCCCACCGCCCTCCACGATGACCCGGCTGTTCTCGGGCTTGCGCAAAGCCAGGACGCACAGGGCTGCGCAGCTCTGCTCGCACACCTGCAGGGTGGGTCACAGGGATGACGGAGACCAGGCCAACAGACCCCAACAATCATCAACTCCCCAAGGTGAGTGCCCTGCGACCTCACCTGGACTGGTGTCAGTCCAAGTGTGTACGGGTTCAGTAATAACAGAAATGGTACAAGGATGATAAAAACATCATTCAATCTCACCCCACACCCCTATTCTCCTGACCCCCACTTCTCCCTCACCTCCACTTGAGGAAATGGAAAGAGCGTCACACAGATATAGGTGGTACCTGAGGGCAAGCCAGGTGCCGGGTCATGGCGGCTACAATGGACTCTGTTCCGCCAGCACGGACGATGGCATCCTTCACATCGTCGTTGCCCGCGATGGCCCGCAGAGCACTCAGCACCTGCTTCACGAGGTCCTGCATGGAGGGCACGAGGTGGTCACCCCTGGCTGTCCCCGTCCTGCTGTGTCAGGAGCTAGCTGCTGGGGCTGTTCCACTACTTGAACAGCAGCTAGAACCACCCTGGGGTGCGCAGTTGGCATATAACAACAGGGTTACTACTCACTGTGTAGAGAAGGCAGGGGTGGCAGAGGAAATGAACTCTGAGCAGGTTCAGGCCACTTGTATCCAGGTCATGCATTGGGAGAACTTTGACACTCCTCCTCCCACACATAGAGGGGGCATTGACTCAGGCCAGCAATCAGAACACCAGGTCCCCCTGCCTACAGCTGCAGGCCCAGGATGGGCACTGACTGACCTGAGCTGAGGAGAGCCAGCCAGATGCTGCTGGGACTGCTAACTGCCCCAGTGAAGGGCAGAACAGTGAGAGAGGTGGAGGACCAAGCGAGCCTCCATCTCCAACTGTCCAGGTACACAAGCAAATTGCATTTCCTCATCTGCTTAAGCTAGTTTAAATTCAGTTTTCTGCCGCCTGCACAGAAGCCTGGCTGATGATACTGGCCGAGGTTGGGGGCAGCACTATTGCTGCCACAGGCCAGGCTCCCCAGACCTAGGTCAGGTAGGTGAAGAGGGGGTTGACAAGTGACTGCTAAATGAAGGAATGATGGATAGGGGTCCCTGTTATACAGATGGCAAAACTCAGGCAACAAGGGGTGGGCCTCACACAAGTCTCACACAGCTGAGCTTGGGTGTGGGCCAGGCCCGATGATACCCACTCCGTTCCTCCCAATCCTGGTAGAAAATACAAAGGTGCTAAAGTAAGAGAGGATGGATGGGTGTGTCTGTCCCCAAACTTTTGTCCCAACCCATGGATCAATGAAAAGTAGAAACCACACTTTGGTTCTGGGGTCAGCAGACAGGGTCAGTGTGTTCTGACTCAGGCTTGTGTGGCTGGCAGGGGCCCAAAGGGGCAGAGTTCCTTGTGAGGTCTGAGCCTTCCTTAAGTGTGGAGAAAAATGTAAAATCAAAACCCAGGGGATTTCACACTCTAAGATGGCTCTGGATACCCACCTGGTGGTCACTGCAGTTGGCAAGCAGGGCCACCAGAACACCGAGGCCCCCAAGGTCGACTACCTCCTGGCAGAACTCATTGCGGACAGCCAGGCGGGACAAGGTGCTGAAGAGCTCACTCAAGACACTGGGGTTGTCAGGGAATGCTGTGGAGAGGGAAGGAAAGGCACTGTGGGAATAAGAACGGGGCAAGGACCAGCTGCAGCTCTGGCTCAGAGCTAGCGGTTCTAGTGCAAATCTTGCTCCACCCTCCGCCTTGGCCTGGTGGCTGCCTGTACCCTTAGAGCCCCAGTGAATACCAGGGGCTGTCCAAACCTGCAGTGCCCCCTGCTGGCTGCTGGGGAAGACACAAGAGGGGCCCTGCTCCCCCCTCACCAATTTACTATGCTCCAGATAAATTCCAGACCAACTGACGGTATCACCTAAAAAAAGAAAACCGTAATAGTGCTATAATAAAACATCCAAGACTATTTTTATGATCTTGGAGTAGGAATGACCTTTCTAAGCGCAACTGGAAACCCTCTCTGGGGGTGTGGAGGGGAGATTGAGGCAGGCCCACATCCCTGGCAGACAGGGCTGGCAACCTGCACACAGGCCTGGCCATGGAGCCAAAAGCCACAAGCAAGCTAAGAAAGGAAACTCATTCTTCTAGCTTATTCTGTACACTGAACTCCAGTCAGGCCTTTTCTGGTGGGTGCAGTGAACAGGGGGCTGGTGCTTTGAGATGATTGTTATCCGAGTCAAAAACATATATGTGAATAAGAATTTGTGGCCAAGTGTCACCCAAAGTGTAAACTGCCACCTGGGAATGGTCACAGTGAGTGCCAGCAACAACACTTCCCCCACCTTTGAGAAACACCTTTGTTTTTCTCTTTGGGGAGCTCTCCCTACCCCACTCTCAATCTGTGGTGGACAGAGCCAAGCCTCCTCCCCAAATGGCTTCAGACATAGGCACAGGACTTGGTCTTGGCCAATGAGTGCTGGCCTGGACCTGTCCTAGAACAACAAGGAGTAAGAATATCATTCCACTAGGGCTGCATGTAGGTAGGACAAAGCTAAGAAAGTCAAAGGGAGCTTGGAGCCAAGCATGCCTGAAACAGTCCTAAGCCCTAACTCTCATTCCTGCTCTTTTACCTTTGGCAGCATCGATGAGCACCTTTAAGCCTCTGTTCTCCTGAACAATCATCTTGGCATGATCATGGGCATGGCCAAAGGGCACACGGATGTCATCATCAAAGGTCATGATGCGGAGGGCCCAGCAGGCCTCCCTGACCACATCAGCACAGTGGCCATGCCGGGTGATGGCGCCGGTCAGCAGGGGCAGTACACCAGCCTTCACCAGGTTCTGCCGATTCTGTTCATGTTTCAGGCAGGCATGGCGTACACAGCGGATCCCAGAGCAGATTAGATCTGTCACATCAGTGTTCTGGGCCAGCGTGGCCACCAGCATCTTCAGGCCCTGGGTGTCCAGGAGATCAGGCTGGCTGTCAATCAGGGCTGACAGGGCATTGAGGGCCTGGAGCAGGAGGCCCTGGTCACCTGCTGCAGCCAGCTTCCAGGCGGCAAGGAGGATGGGGTAGGCACCCTTCTGGGCTGCCAGGAAGCGGCAGGCCTTATTCTGCGTGCACTGCTCGCAAAAGCGGGCAAGGTGTACTGATACCTGCTGGGGGTGAGAGCAGGCCACAGACTCCTGCAGGTTGTCCAAGGCCTAGGGAACATGAGAGAAACCTCAGTGTCAGCTCTGCCCAAAGAGGGCCACAGCAATAGTGCTGCACCTCTATAGAATCCCACCTCTGGGGTTTGGACCTGCATAGGAAGTTCTGTGGGGTCAGTTCCAAAGGTGGCAGCTCCCTCACCTATGCTTCTAAAAGATTCAAAGGCCACATAGAGGGAAAGACCCATACCTCTTAGTGTCCCTGCCAAGGAGCCACACACACGAGTGCAGAGATATTAAACATTCTGGCCCTGGTTGCCACTGCATGAGAGACCTCATGCAAGACTAATAGGAGAACCAGCCAGCTGAGCTCAGTCAACCCAGTGTAACCATAAGAAACAATGAAATGGCTAATTTTGGGGTTGCTTATTACATGGCCATAACTAACCAACACACTCTCCAATGGCCAGCTCTCCAAAGAAGACAAAAGCTGCCTTCACCAGATCTGCTCACACCACATGTCTCCTGTTTGTCTCTCTCATTCATTCCACAGATATTTACTGAGCATCAGCCAAATAAAACCACACTGTTGATTCACTTAAATTCAACTCTAAGACCTTGGGGAAAAAAATAATGATGAGAAAAAACAATCTGAATAGTATAGACAAGTCTAGCTGCTATTCAACTCCATGACCTCAGGGACTGTCTTAGCAGAGCTCAAGGCGAATCTGCATCCCTGGAGTTTCTGAAGTCATGTGCACCCCACCTAGTGAGGGTGATTGTACAAATTCCATCAGTCCAAAGGCCTTTGATTTTGCTTGACTACCCTGAAAAGTGAGAATGCCTGTTAGCCAACCCTCACTAAGCTAAATTTGTGGACTTAAATGAGTATGTTACAATATAACTGAATATTAAAAAATAGGTTAAAACCAGAGCAGCGACTTGAAGAGGCATTCCCCTAAAGATGAATCATGAATGGCCAATGACCACAGGAAAATGTGCTCCACATCACTAAGCACCAAGGAAAGGCAAATCAAAATCATAAGATACCATCACACCCTTCAAGGTAGCTACTATCAAAATAACAAAATAACAAGGTTTGACAGGGATGTAGAGAATTGAAGCCCTTGTTCATTGATAGTGGAATGAAATGCTGCAGCTTCTTTGGAAAACAGTATAGTTACCAAATGATCTAGCAAACCCACTTCTGGGTATACACTCAAAAGAACTGAAAGCAGGGCATCAAAGAGAAGCTTGTACATCCTTGTGCAGAGCAGCATTATTTAAAATAGACAAAAGGTGGAAGCAACCATCAATGGATACATTAATAAACAAAATGTAGTCTGTCCATAAAATGGAATATTATTCAGCCATAAAAAGGAAAAAATTCTGACATACGCTACAACATGGATGAATTTGAGGACATTATGCTCAGTGAAATAAGCCAGTCATAAAAGTATAAGTACTATATGATTCTACTTACATGCAGTCAGTCCCTAGAGTAGTCAGATTCATAGAGACAGAAAGTAGATGGTGGGTGCCAAGAGCTGGGGAAGTTGGGAATGGGAGTGAGTGTTTAATGGAGACAATTTCATTTTGGGAAGATAAAAGAATCCTAAACGTGAATGGTGCTGATGGCTGTAGAATGATGTGAATGTACTTAATGCCACTGAACTGTGTACGCAGAAATGGTTAGAATGGTAGGTTTTATGTTGACTATTTTGCCATAAAAACAAACAAACAAACAAATGGAAGTTGTGGCATTTTAGCAGGAACTCTGCAAGAAACTTGAAAAGCATATGACACAAATGCCATTGAGAATGCACAGTACTGGAGTTACAATTACTCTGTTTAGTTAGATAAGAGAGGATAAGAAACAACCAATATTTGCACACTGGTATCCATCAAAGAGATTTATGAGAAATCTCTTCTTGATCTGTTGTCTTCATGGTTGCTAGGTACTGCCTGCAACCTGACACTCAGCAGGCTAGTTGAGCAGAGAACAATTGCTAACGTGGATGTGGCAGAGCCAGCTGTGTTCCACCTATGACAACTCCGCTTGGTGACAGGGCTTTACCAACCCTAGGGTCATTCTCTCTGTTACTGGCAGCTTTTATTCTGCAACTTCCCACATATAAAACTGGCCAGGCTCACTTTACTCAGAGTTCCAATACTTCATCTTGGTTTTATTTTTACAAGTCTGTTTGCTACAAACTTCATAACTCTATTAGATTAATTTCAAAAGGCGTCACTGAGTTGTATATTTTTTCCATCCATAGGTAAGCATTTTTTGTGCATCAAAACTGAGACACACAAGTGCCATGGGCATTTGAGAAGGGGTTGGTTCAGTTGTAAGGTAGGAACAGGGCTGGGAGATGTGAACACCCATATGTGTGACGCCATCCCCAGGGAAGTGTAAGAAGACTGGTGGGATGTACAAAACAGAGACTTTCAAATTTTACTATAAATGCTTGAGTATTACTTCAATCTTTTATGCTAAAAACATATTTATGTTCTTCTCTAATAAAATATAAAATCCTATCTATCTATCTATCTATCTATCTATTTATTTATTTTTATAATTTTTTTTTTTAGGCGAGGCAACCCTTGGTTGACCTCACAGATTGCAAGGACTTTGTAAAGTCCTTACTATCTCTTATTTTTTCTTTTTTACGCCTACAGCACCTGGTCTTCTTAGGTGGTCTCCCATCCAAGTACTAACCAAGCCCAACACTGCTTAGCTTCCGAGATAAGATGGGATCGGGCTTGTTTAGGGTGGCATGGCTGTAGACAAAAAACAAAAATTTAAAAGTGAAATTAAGAAAAATAAAAGAGCAAAAGATGTAAACAATGAGTTTCCTATACTGCTGGTAGAAGACAGCTGAGCTATTCTCTGAGCTTGACTTTCCTGGGAAAGGGACCTGGGTCTGGCTCCCAGCTCTGCTCCTCACTGGCTTTGACCATAGGTGGATTATTTATTCTTGAGAAGCTTCAGATTCTTGATCAGCAACATAGGCTAATCACAGGTTGAGCTAACTCATTTTAAACATTACCTCAATGCAGAGCACTTCAGAAGTACTAAATGATTGCTAAAGACCACTGTTACTGAGATCCTTTATATATAAAGGGTATCTACAAATCAGTAAAATAAAAGGTGAACCACTCAACAGAAAAATGGCCACAAGACAAGCTCACTTTAAAATACATTCATCCTTAGTAGCAAAAAAAAAAAGAAAAAAAATCAGATAATTTCATAAAACCTCTGAAAGGCAGGAGATGGTGGGGACCCTGATGACAAGGAGAAGTAAGCACCCTGACTTAGAGCTGGGATCATACCCAGGGCTGTCTCCTCCAACTTCCTCTTTCATTATTACACTCTTTCGCTGCCAGGAGAGTCATTTTATTCTCTTTGGATCTAGATTTCCCCATCTGTAAAATAGGAATAATAATCCCAACCTTGCAAGTGTATTTGAGAGAACAACTAACAGCACAAGAAAAGCACCTTGCACAAAAGTGAGTCCAAAACCTATTCTCAATAAACACTAGAAGCTTCTGCTGTTTTACCAACAGCTTACCACTGTTTGATAGATGACCTAAATGAAAAGTCTTAACCTCTGTGAGCTGTATCTTCCTTGTTTGGGTCACTGGAGAGCAAGGGCAGGCTCTGAGCCTCTGTTTTCCCATCAGTAATTCAGGGACAACACCTGAATTACTCTACAGGCCAGTTTAAATGCTAAGGGGACAGGATGCAATGTGCTAGTAAACAGTCAGTGCTCAATAGGTGACAGCCTTCCTAGGATCCCACTCCCTCTGAGCAAACTCAGCGGTAGAAAGGCCAGAGAGAGGCTCCTCCATGGTGCCCTCTACCCCAGAGCTCCTCACGCCAGGGACAATCATGAGTGCTGCCCACCCCTGAGGTCTTGGATGTGGACTCAGGGAGCCCTGGCTGAAAATTCAGGCCTGCCTGCACATGCTGGGCAGGCCCTACCTACAAAGCCTGCATCTTCCTCCGAGAACCAGAAGAAAGGTACCCCTGACAGACCATTACAAGGTGATGTGTATAGGACTACGCATGTAAGCCCTGCCCACATGGGCTGCCCCTTCCTACCTGCAGGATGGCATGTGTGGGCTCCTGGAGTCCATCTGCAGAGACTTTGGGCACCATCTTTATAATGTTGCTCATATCAACCCCTGCGGGGAGAGTGGGGGAGTCAGGAAGGAAGTGACAATTAAAATGAGACCCACCTGGAAGGATCCAGCCCTGTAGATGTCTGGGTAAGGTCCAGGCAAGTAGAGGGTAGGTGCCAGCAAGATGGGAGCAGGTGGCCAGCCTGCTTGGGGCAGAGTGTGGAGAGGTAAAGGGACCCAGGACTGCCACACCAGGTGAGACAGAGCCACAGCAAGACAGCACTCTTGCACATTACGAGCCATGAACCAGAGGGAACTGTCAAGCAAATAGCCAAACCAGCACTGGGACAGTGCCACACCACATTACCTTGTGATTCGAACTGCTCCACAGCCTCTTTAACTGCCTCCTCTGGCCCCATCTCAAACTCCTCAATGTTCTCACGAACAGCTGCATCAAAAGTCTCCTGGGTGATGTGCTTGGAGGCCATCTTGGTCCCTCCCATGTGGGGCTACAGGCGCCTAACAGATGCTCCTGAGCTAAAAAGTTAATGTGAGAAGAAAGCTTCATCGAGGGCAGGAGGGAAGCTGGGAGTCTGGCCACAATTTAAGGAGGACTACTAGGGCTCTATGACCACCCTGGAAAAATTCTTACAACTTAGATCATAGGATAGGGTGATAGCCCAACATCCCTAGAGCTTCTAAAAGTGTAGAAGAGAGGTAGTTTACTACATTTTAAAAGAAAGGATACTGTTAATATAATGTATTTCCTTATAATAATATAAAAACTGCAATAAAAATAAAATAGCTTAATAGTATTATGGTTTACTATAACACTATACAAAGTAATACACTAGTATTATATGTAAGTCTATAATATATCATGTTACATAATTATAATACATTATATTATATACTACACTATATGCAATTACATATTACTTTATTATATTATTACATAATTATATAAAACAATATTATGTTATAATAGTATACTGTTATACTAACAAAATTTTAAAATAAAATTAATAACACTAAGTAAGTAAGAAGGAAGGATAATTAAAAAACTAATGGAAATACCTGTAAGGGGAGGTAAAAAAGAAAAAGTAGTAAGGAAAAGGAATAGAAGCTGGATTGTTCTCTCTGAATGTACCTTGTTTTACAGGTTTGAATTTGGAACCGAAGTAAATGCTTTATGTGGTTAGGAAAAGAAATAAATCAATATAAACCAAAATAAAAATAAAAACAATCCCTAAAAAGCAAGAGTAAAATGAAGCCCATGAGTTTCACAGTGTATCTGCACCTATCAGATCACTTCATGTGATGTTAAAACACAGTGATATCACTGTACATTCTTACTGGAATATACATTAAGGGTAGTATGAAATACAAAAAAGAATCTTCAACAGTTTCCAGTAATCATGTTATTGGAAATATTACTAATGTTATTCTGAAACTAGCATAGATGTAGTAAGTAAGTAACAATGTTTACGTCATTAGGAACCAGCATAAAAGAAAATTATAAGAAAAACAAAGAAATAAAAACTCAAAATTTCTAAATTTGAATTTGAAGTATCAACCCCAACTCATTATCTCTTAACCAAACAAAAAAAAAACCCCACAATTTTCTTGTTTTATCAACTGAAAATGCCTAGAAGAAATGATATCACAGCAGCAATGGGCACCCTAAACACCAACTATGGACTCCAAATACCATAACCAGGGCTCTTGGAGGAATGGCTGGTTCCAAGTCTGGGCAGGAAATGGGCCAGAGGAACCTGGAGCATCTTATGAGAGCAGGATGCAAGGAAGCTTCTAAAGACCACTGAATCCCGTAAAATGACTCAGGAGCAAACCCTAAGGGGTGCCCACTAGCTAAAGATGGGATAAGTGAGCATTAAAAAAAAAAAAAACTATCAAAATCAAAAGCTGTGCATTCATAATAGTACTAAAACAAACCCAACTCATTCTAAAAAGTGGCAAGTAAAGAATCCAGCATTTATCCTGCTTCCCTCACACAAGTGGGTACCAGGTTATATAGAGAGGATGAGAGAAAGTTCTGCCCTGTAGATGAATTTCATCTAACTGACCAAACAGTACAGATCCAGACAATAATCCCCACAGGCTGCAAAACCACAAGGTGCAAAACTAATGGTGAATCAGACATCAGGTGAACAGTACCTGTGTCTACTGCATGACTGCATGATTTCATGTTATCAAAAGAGAAACCCAACACCACTTGCCTGCTGACCAGAATGAAATGCACCTATGAAGTCATCTTGCCAAAACCTCATATTTGAATCTGACTACACATTCAAGAAAACTCTGTGCAATGACAGTGCTATGCATCTGTGCCATCCATGTGGGGTTGAGGAGTTGAAATATAGCTAGTGCAACTGAAGAACTGAATGTGTATTTTTACTTAATTTTAATTCATTTTAATGTAAATAGACACAGATGATGGGGGCTACCATACAACAATTTTTGAGCTAATGACCAGTTTATAGGAAATTGAAGGCAGATGGACACACCTGAAATTTAACTCAGGGAAGTTAATTTAACACTGATATTATTTTCTAATGTATGGTCCCCGATCAACTTTCTCAATTGTCCTATACGGTCTTTAAAAACAATATATTTTTTAGGTCCTGGGTCCATTCCAGAATCACACAACACACAAAGTGTGTTAGGGGGACAAAGGTTACGGGGGTACTGGGACAGCAGTATAAGAATGTAGAAAAAATCTGAGTGCAAATTTGGGCCATGTGAGAAAATAGGCCACTCTAGCCCACACTGTTTACAGAAGTAGCACAGGATGTGAATATTCCATCTGTGTTTGTGCAAACACTCCAGGGGAAGGACAGGCTCTGGGGCCAACTGCCCATGGGGGAACTCAAATCTCAGGCCTTCCACTTAACCTTATTGTTCATCGATTCCTTCATGGGTGACACAGAGATAATAAACACAGAATTTACCTCATAGGACTATAGTGAAAATATGACCAGTTAATTCCTAAAAAGCACTGAGAACAGGATTTGGCATAGAGTAAAAGCTCAATAAACATTACCGATTAGTTCCTTTCCTTTGTGCTTAGGAGGTAATATGGCCAGTTTATTTGTGAAGGTGGGGAGCTTAGCTTATAAGGGCATCAAACAGCCCATCTTGCTCCCTTGCAAACAGTTCCCTACTCCTTTCTGTCCCAGAAGAGGGAGCCTGTTTAGGAGTTGCTAAGGGTTTTCAAGGTCAAAGGTTAAAAACAATATTAAGGATTTTCTTCTTTGAAAGTTTCTCAGTGTGGAGTCCAGACTGGTGATGGTGGGGTGTTCCATGCCAGTTCAGAGAGACAGAAACTACTGAGCTGGTGCCACTAGAGGGACTCCTCATCTGTAAAGTAGGCATAATAGCAATTCCCCTTATAAGACCCTATGTCTGTGACGGAATAGTCACTCACTGTTTGGGTCAGATATAGCCTGTGCTCTCTGGCCTTGCTCAGCAACCCCCACCCTGCCCCATAAACCTCCCTCTAACCAGCCCTGAGTTCCCTGAGGTGGGGAGATCAGTGTCTGGCTCTGGGACCACCCCTCTAGTCCTTTGGGATCTCCTAGGTCTGGCACGAGGCTGAGTCAGGGGGATGAAAGTATCCAGCAAGAGTGCATGAGAAAGATAATGTCTGAGGATGGTCAATCTGAGAGCCACCTGGGGAAGAGACAGAGCCAGAAGGGATAAATTAGCAGCCCCCAGGATGGGTCTAAAGAAGGAAATTAGCAAGACCTCCAACTGACAGCCAGGGTTCTGCTCATCAAGAAAATGGTGCGATGAAACATCGGGGACTTTGAATAATTTCTCATCTTCCTCCACCCGCCACATTCACCGATTCAGGCACCGTTCTCCCCAATGGGCGGCCTTGCCTGCTTCCTCCCTGCCACACCCTGAACATCTATGCACCAGAAACCACCTTAGTCACCTGCTAAAAATCCTGCAGTGGCTGTTCCAACCCTCTCAAAACAAAAACCAATCTTCTTAACAAGCGCTTTCCTGTCTAGTCCTCCTTACCTGTCTTTCCCTGCTTCTTTCTCAACCTTCTCAGCTATCCAAGGGACACCCTTCATAATCACTCTGGTTAAAGCGGCCCCAGCTCTCCTTCCATATTTGAATATTATCTCTACCTGGAGCGACTTGGGTCATTTATTTGTACTGTCTAGCCTCATCCCCAACAAAATTAAACCTCCACGAGAGCTGGGCCCAGTCCATTTTGTTCTCTACCTTCTCTCCACTTTCTAGGACAGGGCTGGGGACACAACAGGGATTCAGTCAGTATACAGGTACTAAATGAATGAAAAAAAAGAAAAGAAAAGAAAGCGGAGGCCAGTGACGTGGAGGATTTTGCCCCCGGAAGATTCTGCGACTCTTTCTTTCCCCAAAAAGCAAGTCCCCAGAGCTGCCAATAGTCACCAACCCAACCCTATGGAGCCCACTCCCCGCCCCGCACGCGACAGATCTCAGCGGCTGCCGCTTCTCACCCGGTTTCCGCGGCCACGTGGGAAAGGGTGGGGCTCGCGTCTGTCACTGGCGGCGACACCTCAGGCCCCTTCCGGCCTCCGTAGGCGCGCAGGTGCGCTTGCGCCGCTCGCCTAGCCGTCCTCAGCTAGGCGAACCGCACCCTGAGAGAGTTAGGGTGACCGCCAGCGCAGGTAAAGCCAGGAGAGCCAATAAGTGCGCAACGGCGGCGTCTCTGCCACTTTTTCCGGGCTGTTCTCTGTTGTCACCGCCCCCAGCAAGAAAATATTTCTCAGGAAAGTCCTCCCTGAAGAAACGGGCAGTGCGCCTGCGCAAGAGGGCGCGGCGGCAGCCGCCTGTGCCTGAGCACCAGGGCTCCACGGCGGTGTGCGCCTGCGCGGCGCTGCGGAGACCGTTGGCTCATTTGCATGTCCCCGCCTCGCGCGGCGGCGGCGGCTGAGGTGTCTTGAGGAGGCGGCGGCGGCGGGGGCGGCTCCGCGCGCGGAGGGCTCGGGGTGAGGCCCGGGCACGGGCGTCGTCTGTGGGAGGGCCCCGGGGTAAGGGACTCGGGCGCTCGGCCCCTGAGGGCCTCGCGTCCCCGTGGTTGCGCCGCTGGCTCGGCCCTCAGACTGCGCGGCGGCCGCGCCCCGGCCGGGTTCGCGCGAGGGGCCGTCTGCGGCCTCCAAGGCCCGACGCCCCCTTTTCTTCGTTCTCGGAGACCGGGAGGCAGGCGGGCCGCACCCAAAGAGGTTCATTCGTTCACTTGCTCATTCATTCTACCCGAACCTGGAGCGGCCCTTCTTGTGAGGAGGTCCCAGGGGCCGGGCTCTGTCTCGGGCCCTTTGCCCTTTTTAACGGGTTCATTCCCTACAGCAGCCCCTACCGTTCGCTGCCCATTCTATAGATGGGTAAACAGAGGCATAGAAAGGTTAGGTCTCTTGATTTGGTTTCCGGCCGCCAGTCCCAGAGAGCCTGCCCTTTGCCAGGAGAGAACAAGGGGAGCCCTAGGAAGAGGGCTGAAGGATAGAAAGGGGGTGATCGCTATAAGGAAGACTAAGGCAGGACGAGGCTTGGCTCTTAGATTGGAGATTTCAGGCTGGAAGGAATATCTTGATGATTAAGGACTGGCTGTCACTGGATTCCTCAGTGTCGCTCTTTCTCAGTCTTTCTACGTCTTTCTACTTAGTCTTCAGGACTTTATCCCCACTACCAGTGCCCTGTTTGCCAGGTTCCAGTACAGGCTGGCTAACCTTGGGTGGGTCACATAGCCTGAGACTCCCATTTGCTCTTCTGTTTAATGTCATTCGTAACAGGACCCACTTTTTTACTGGGTTGTTGCAAGAAGTACATGAGATCATGGGAGACTCTTCCTTTACAACTCTGTCACTAGCTAGCTTATTGTCACTATTCAGGGATTTCCTCCACTTACTCATTGAGAGGCTTCTCTCAGAGGGAAGGTCAGTTCTCAGATTTTCTTGGCCCTTTGTGGGAAAAGAGAACAATAACATCTTTCCTCACTACCATGTGTAGGGGTTATGCTCCCATTCCCCTAAACTGTTATGTTCAGTTATGTGTATTGCTTCATGCAGTCTTCCAGCAACCCTAGGAGATAAGCACTGCTTTCATAGAGCTTCTTTTAACAGATTCAGAGGAAATGGGCTCAGAGAAGCTAAATAACTTGTCCAAGATGACCATGCTTACCTTGCTCTTATCAACCAACACACACCTGTGAGCATGAGCGCAGAGGCCCCATAAAATAATCCAACCTCTCTGAATTACCATGCCGGATTGTGAATTACTGCCTCATTACTTTGAGGATTAGGTGAAATAGCAGGCTCTGTAAGCATTAGTTGTCCTTTTTAGTGTTTTGTTTTGTTTTGTTTTTCCCTTTCACTGTAGGTTGGCGAAACATGGCAGCAAGGCGAATTGCACAGGAGAATTTTGATGCCGTATTACAAGAAAAGGCTAACCGATATCATATGGACCCCAGTGGTGAGGCTGCAGGCGAAGCTCTGCAGTTTAAAGCTCAAGGTAAATTAAAGTGCTTGATTTGGGGGCGGGGCCGGGAGGTAATGGGACATTTAGGATTGGGGCAGGAGGATTTCAGTGCCTTGAGCAAACGGTGCAACTCCTAGGATCCTACATTCCATATTTTTTGAGGAAAAACGAAGTTTCCTCTGGGTGGGAAGAAGGTATTGTCATTGCCTGGAGCTTTTTTGTCCCAGATACCCTTCGCTACCTAAAGAAGGGTTCCTGAATCAATCTCCTGGCTCCATCCCCACCAGCACTGCCCAGGGTTGAACTCTTAATAAGAGTTTTGACCTGTATTATTGAAATAATCTCCTGAATGGTCTCTCACCTTCTGGCTTCATCCCCCTCAAATCTGCTTTCACCACAGATCTGTTAATGCCAGCATTTCTTGCCAAGGCCCTGCTGGAGCTCTCAGGGCTCACCACTTAGGGGTACATCCTCAAACAAGTATAGGAGCAGTGTTGTGTACAAGATAGGAGGGCATAGGAGAGCCTGTTGAGCTGCTAAGAGTAGGTCCTGCCAGAAAACATTTTCCTTTGAAAAGTTTTGAAACAGCTTGCCAGCAGACTCAAAAACGATTGCAGGATGACATGGAGGTTCCTCACTACCACACGCAAGCCTCCCAGCCTTTACTCTCAGCTTTGGGCTTTGTGTTTTAGTGATACTGTGCCACATGTCTGTGCTTTGAATCCTTCCTTATTCCAGCTCTGCCTGGTTGATTCCCTCAGATACTAAGATCCAGCTCACAGGTGCCTTTTCCTGGGGAGTCCCAGCAGGCTTTGAGTTTGATTTGTTGCCTTCCCAGCTACAGGGAAGTACGCTGTGCACTCACTCCTCTGCTGTGGGCTGGCCTCCTCCTAGCCTTGTCCCCAGGTCTGTGCTGTTCATTGCTGTACCAGCCCTTGAGCCAGCCTTGGCATGGAGGAGGGTTTCTCAATGTTGGTTGAGTCTTAAGTGCTTGAAGTAGAGCTAACTTCTTACATGCTTTGTAAGAAGCCAGGAGAAACCAAGGCTCAGAGGCTGTCTTCTCATTCTGATTTATCATGAGTAGTACACAGAGAAGTACTTGTAAAAGATATAAGAATTAAGAAGTAGTAAGAGTAAAATGTAAAAGTCCTCTTAGCTGCTTCCTTAACCTTCAGAATTAACCATATTCATGGTGGTCTGTGCATTTTTCAATTCTTTTAGCAATATATTTATGTAATCTTGAATACTTACTTGTATATATACACACACACAAACATCTATATGTATATATACATTTGTATACATGAAAATCTAAATCTTGATATCTTTATCTAGAGACTCAAACACCAATACATATCTTATTATCTCAATAAAGTTTGGGAGAGAGGAGGCTAGAAACCAAGGGTGCTAGGTGGTTCTGAAACCACCTCTTTGTCACAGAGCTGCATGGTCCATCAGTTGGCCTTTGCCTCTGCTCTACTCTGCACTTTTCCAATGCCTTGGTTTACAAGGCATCAGAAAATTCCATTGTGAAGAAACCACTCTATCTCTAATGCTGCTGCTATCACCATACCATCAGTAGCCATCAGTACCTGCATTATCTCAGTGGACTCCTTTCTGGGACATCCACATCCACTCTCGTCCCTTTTGATCTCTTCCCTGCATAGTAGCCAGTAAGGTCAAACCTCTGGTCTGGCTTTCCATCTCAGAGAATATTCCAGCATCCTTTTGAGGGCCTGACTTGATCTGGTAACTCACTTTTGTTTTCATCTCCTATTGTAGTGGTTCCTGAAATTTGCTGCATGTTAGAATTATTTAGGGCCTTTTTAAAAACCCTGATGCCTAGGTCAAATCCATGCTAATTAATTAATTAAGGATGTGTGGCAGGGATCTCCAGGGACTCTAATGTGCAGCAGAGTTTAGGAGCCGCCTTACCACATTTTCCCCGTTCCCTCTATTTCCTTCTGGCGTGTTCTTCCCCTGTCGATCCCACCTCAGGGCTTTGTCCCAATGCTTCCTCCCTTAACTGCACGGTGTGGCCCCTCATATCAGGCCTCCACTGCTCAATGTATTGTCAGAGCTGCTCTCCTCCACCAGCCTGTCTAAAAATGGCTTTCTCTTTCAAGTTCTTACCTGCTTGATATTACTTACTGATATTTCCTTATACTTAATGGATTTTTGTTTATTGTTGGCTCATGCAAGTGACAAGTCCAGGAGAATAGAGACTTTGCTATCTCCTTTCCCTGCCTAGAGCAGTGCCCACACACAGTAGGTGCTCAACAAGTACTGTTAAGTAAATAAAATACCTTTATACAAAGATTTGGCTTCCTGTAGCCTCTTACCCCATTACTACACCCTGGCATTTCTCTCTCCCTTTCCTTTTCATTTGACTAGGTAATAGAATACAATTCAAAGGCTAGAAAGTTAGAAAGGCACTCTGTGCAAAGTCTCCCTGGGGCCTATAGTTCACTTTTGTTCCTAGCTTTTTATAGAGTTTCTTTATATCTGAATAAGCAAATGCAAATATAGGTTTCTATTTTCATCTCTACACAGAGGAGGACAAAAGCACGTTATTCATTCTCTTGATGGCTTGTTTAGGTTCTGTCTTGCCTCTTATCTGCTTCAGTCTGTTTTTTCAGAGATTTGGTTAGCCCAGAGGACCTTTCCAAGGGAGTATATCAGCCAGCTTTGGGTCAGATGCTCAGCTGTGGCCTGGTCGATTGTGGTGGATACAGTATCAGACATGGCTCCTGCCTCAGTGGCACTATATGCCAAGAGTTCCTACTAGGAGGCAAGAGGGGCTGGTAGCCTCCAGAAAACTTGTGTGCTATGTGATAAAGGTGGAGATACACAAGTATTCCAGTCACAGCAAAGAAGTCTAGGTTATTTGAAGACCAGATACCCATTTCTGAGTCTTAAGAAAGTATGTAAACAAGATGCCTGCTGAGCCAGGTCTGGAGATCTGAATGAGTAAGGGACACTACTGCCCAGCTTTGGTGCACTGTCATCAAGGCAGAGGCAGACCCAGTGCTTGTAGGTCTTTGTTTTTATAAGTAGTAAACCCAGATGTTTAAGGGAAGCCATACATGTTTTAAATGTTGGCAACAAATAGGAATTGATAAAATGCACAGATAAAGCACTCCAGCTGGCTGGTGGTCTGTAGACTGTCCCTTTGCAGGCTCTAGTCTAAAGTACCTTTGTGTTTCCTTTTGGATTCTTTATTTCAGATCTTCTAAGGACAGTCCCAAGAGTCAGAGCAGATATGTATGATGACATTCACAGTGACAGCAGATACACTCTGGGTGGATCCGTAGGTCACTCTCGCGATCCTGGGAGAGAAAGCCTGAGAGGTGATGTGTTTCCGGGGCCTTCCTTCAGATCAAGTAACCCTTCCATAAGTGAAGACAACTACTTTCGTAAAGAATGTGGTCGGGATCTGGAATTTTCCCACCCTGACTCCCGAGACCAGGTCTTTGGCCACCGGAAATTGGGACATTTCCGTTCTCCAGACTGGAAATTTACACTTCGTGGCTCTTGGGAACAAGACTTTGGCCACCCAGTTCCTCAAGAATCCTGGCCACAGGAATTTAATTTTGGCCCTTCTGCACTACTGGGGGACTTTGGTTCTTCCAGGCTTATTGAAAAAGAGTGTTTGGAGAAAGAAAGTCGCGATTATGATGTGGACCGTCCAGGGGAGGCAGACTCTGTGCTCAGGGGCAGTGGCCAAGTCCAGGGCAGAAGCCGAGGTTTAAACATCATTGATCAGGAGAGTGCACTCTTAGGAAAAGGGGAGACTCAGGGCCTGCTCACACCTAAAGTGGGGGTCGGGAAACTTGTCACACTGAGAAGTGTGAGCACAAAAAAAGTACCCACTATAAATCGTATTACTCCCAAAACTCAGGGCACTAACCAAATTCAGAAAACCGCCCCAAGCTCTGATGTGACCCTAGGGACAAACCCAGGGACTGAAGATATCCAATTCCCTACTCAGAAGATCCCTCTAGGGCTCAATCTAAAGGACTTTCGGCTCCCCAGAAGAAAGATGAGCTTTGATCTCATAGATAAGTCTGATGTTTTTTCAAGATTTGGGATAGAAATAATCAAATGGGCAGGATTCCATACCATAAAAGATGATGTTAAGTTTTCCCAGCTTTTCCAGACTCTCTTTGAACTTGAAACTGAAACCTGTGCTAAAATGCTCGCCTCATTTAAATGCTCCTTAAAACCAGAGCACAGAGATTTTTGTTTTTTTACTATAAAATTTTTAAAGCACTCGGCTTTGAAAACACCCAGAGTCGATAATGAGTTTTTAAACATGCTTTTGGACAAAGGTGCTGTGAAGACCAAAAATTGTTTTTTTGAAATCATAAAGCCCTTTGATAAGTACATAATGAGACTTCAAGACCGGCTTCTGAAGAGTGTCACACCCCTGCTCATGGCCTGCAATGCCTATGAGCTGAGTGTCAAAATGAAAACCCTCACTAACCCCCTGGACTTAGCTGTTGCCCTGGAGACCACCAATTCTCTCTGCCGTAAGTCTTTGGCCCTTTTGGGACAGACATTCTCCTTGGCCTCTTCTTTCCGGCAAGAGAAAATTTTAGAAGCTGTCGGTCTCCAAGATATAGCTCCCTCTCCTGCTTCATTTCCAAACTTCGAGGACTCCACTCTGTTTGGGAGAGAGTACATAGATCACCTGAAGGCCTGGCTGGTCAGCAGTGGCTATCCACTCCAGGTCAAGAAAACCGAACCTGAGGCGACTCTAGATGAAGAGAAAACAGTTCCTCCAATCAAAGCCGAAACTCAGGCCAAGGCTCTGAGTGGTCTAAATGATGGTAAGGAAAGCAGCAAAAGTTCCAGTTTGTTATCTGTTTTTCATGGTTTTTGTTTGTTTGTTTTTATGTCTCTTATTCTCTTTGAGGTATTTACACAGAAGTTCTTTGGAAACATTAGAATTTTAGTAGAAAACTCAAATTGGCCAGTGTACACATCTGCCATTCATTCCACAAGCACGTATGAGGCATCTTCTGTCTACTACAGAAGTCCTTAAACATTTCTGGGTCATAGACTCCATTGGGAATCTAATGAAAAGCTGTAGCTCTTACCAAAAAAAATATACATGTTTTGTACACATCGTGCCTGCACTTTCTGAGGGTTTTGTACCATCCTGCAGCCAAGGTTAGGAAGCCCTGTTCCAACTGGTTCCCCACCCCAGGGTATTTCTGGAAGGAAAAGTAAATGCTGGGCACTGTCTCTGAAAAGTCCCAGGATCCTGAGGGAAAGAAATCATGAAAACTAACCTATTCTGTGCTAGGATAATGAGGAATGTGGAAGAGGTCCCAAGCTAGGTAATAGATAAAACTGGCTGTTTAATGTTCCTTTTCCTTTTCCCTTAGCCCCCAGGATGGCTGCTTTCATAGTCCATATATCCCAGGGCTCATGAGCATCTGTAGTGGCCATGTCGTCTTTCCTCCTGATGTGGTTTCCACTTGCATTACCCAAGACCAGTGAGGAAGTCACATTTGTTCCTAAATCTCTTTACTCCTCTACACCCTCATATAGCCCCAACTGCAGAGGCACTGATAGGTCCCACCACAGACAGCCATACCTACTAGAGAGGGAGCCTTCCAGAAGAAAGCTCAGGGCTGACACGGGCCATCTCCTCTGCACACTCTCCAGTATGGTGGAGTAGAAATTCAGTGAAACAGTGATACTGGAGAAAAAAGTCACCTGTAACCTAAAGTTATCCACCATTGTCCCATTGTGGTGCTGCTAGTCAGGTGGGCCTGCCGGTGCAGTCCAAAAACACTACTGCCTGCTTTTACAGTATTGTCATAGGCCCTTTCCTGTGTTTCTACAACTCACTTCATTGTGACATTGACCTAACAAATTGGACTCATGCTGCCTTTTAGAGGCTTCTGAGGCTGGTTAGAGCTGCGTTCCCTTATAATTGTGTCTACAAGCCTTGGCTATCTGGACAGCAGGTGGACAGTGCCAGTACTGCCCCACCACTGTTTCCATTACTGTTAGAAATGTTGGGATGACATCTTTGGTTGAATTTATTATTACTATTATTTTTAATTTTAATTTTTTTTTTACAGGCAAGGAAGACTTTTTTTTTTTTACTTTTTTTTTAAATTCCCCCCACACCCTCCACTTCCACCCTGATCTATGGATGTTGCCATCTCCCCTTTAAGAATTGGATCTCTGAAGGTGGGGCATCTCCTCTCACGCACTCATGGCGCACACCTGGGGCCTGGAGCACCTGGGGCCTGGCACACCCAGGGAGCCAGGCGCGCCCAGGGTATGGGCTGGGGCTCGAACCCAGGACCTTCTGTGTATAAAGCAGGCATGCTAAACACTACTCTATGGAACCACTCCTAATTTTTATTTTTAAATCCTTTAACGAATACAGTCTCAGGAGGATTGCTGGGACCTACTTTTCTGATGCTATGGTTATCGTCTCTAGAAATGGTTGCAGTAACCCACAAATTGCATTTATCGCTGAAAGCTTCTGACTTTGGACCTCTTATTCTTTTGTAAAATGATGTAACATTAGCCTAAAACAACAACAAAAAAAAAGAAAAGCAATTTCAAAATGGAAATACTTGGCAATAACTGACAATTGAAAGATTGACATCCTGTATAAAGAGCTCCCACTGATGTTTAAAATAAGCTCAAAGCTACAACTCAGACATAGGCAAAGACAGGACAGTACAGTTACTCCACAGAACAAACTGGAAAACCTTTCCAGTTCAGGAGTTGTTATTGAATGAACTATTCTGTGCAAATATCAGAAAACTAAATAATCTTATTATTTGAGGACACAGATGCTCTTCTGTGTTGCTGGTAGCATTGTAAATTACAGCTATATTGGAGGAAGTTCATACTTTAAAAAACGTTTTCATACATTCAGCAAAAATTTTCTGTGAACACCTTTCTTGGGACTATTGACTTTTAATTGGGAAATTTTTCTCATAAGTCTATATACATATGTTTTCTGATTACAGAACACTTGTATGTTTATATTTTGTAGATAAAACAAATGAAAGCATGACAAATCTACCACCCATAGATAATGCCTGTTAATTTTCTAGTACATTTTCTTTTTTTTTTTTTTTTTTTTGGTACCCATAGTTATATATCTTTTCTTCCCTCTTTCCTATTGGAAATCACAGCCTAGATAAATTTTTTGCATATTTAATACCTAAACGCATTTTTTATCTTTTCCTCTAATATTGTGAACATTCAAGTTAGGTGATACACGAGAAGTGGTATAGAGTTGCTACATATCATTTCCTTCTATAAAACATACATACATTTTTCTTTACAGTCATTATAAGCCTGTAACCATTTCTGTCTTTGTTATGCTGTTATAACTTTTGGGAGGATATTTTGCATATTGGTTTCTAGAGTAACATGGTGCTTTCCTCTTCTCAACACTGGTCTCTCATGACGAGGATTTTGGTTGCTGCTGCCTGCTTAGGCTGCATCCTAAGCCCCTGACTCTGTCCTGGTCTTACCAGGCCCCACATGGTCCAGTGTGTTTCTCAGCAAAGCCCTTCCATGTGTTCCAGCTGTCCCCCAGCGAGCAGATCACAAGGTGGTGGACACCATTGACCAGCTGGTCACACGTGTCATCGGAGGCAGCCTATCGCCTAAAGAGAGAGCTCTTCTCAAGGAGGACCCTGCTTACTGGTAGGTCTCTAAATGTTGGACCTCTAAATCCTTCCCATAGAGCACACGGCAATGTTTGTATTGCTCTGATGGTGTCCAGAACAGAAAGTGAGATGTTTATTTTGAGCAGTAGTGTCAGCCAGTGGGAAGAGCATAAGATTGGGTCAGGTTCACCTGGGTTCATGCAATATCCCCGTTATAAACCTGCTGTGTGGTCCCCTCTTATTGGGCTTGGAGCTCCACATCTCTGTTGTGCTGGTATAAGGATGAGCTGAGATGTGCATGCAAAATGCTTGTGTGACATGAGAGATATGTCACAGCAGCTGTCTGTGATTTATTGCAACTATTCGTTAAACTGTCTTTTGCCTTACTACCTCTTTTCAGGAATAGAATAACTTTTTTAAATAAAAGTTTTCATTATAAATACAGTACTTATTAGAGAAAGTGATACAATTGAAAAGTAGCTGAGAGCCCACCATTTGAAGGGTGTCATTTCTGAAAATGGCGTCCTGGAGTGATGTCTATTGTGTCCTAGTAGCAGAATGCTTCCATGGTTCCAAGGTGACTGATTTCTGTTGTGAAACCACCAGGAGTTATGAGCTCCTTCCTGGCTGCTGATGACAGAAATGGAGGAGGAATCCATCACTGCTGAAAGCTCCTAGTTGCCCTCTGGTCTCTCTAGGCAGGGCAGGTAACCTGGGCCCAGTTCTGGGTCCTTGGTGGAGCCAGGCAGAGCCTTGGACAGCAGGGAAGCCATCATGTAGAAAGGGATTGCAGAAGTGCATTTGTAGCAATGAATTGGTCATGCCGGTGTTTTAGCAATGTCCTCCTGTACCTGTTTCATTATATAGGTTTTTGTCCGATGACAGTAGTCTAGAGTATAAATATTATAAGCTGAAACTGGCAGAAGCACAGCGGATGAGTCAGACCTTGCCAGGAGCTGATCAAAAGCCACTGGCGGCAGAGTGTGCAGTCCGAGCCATGCTGTATGCCCGGGCAGTCCGGAGCCTCAAGAAGAGGCTTCTCCCAGGGCGGCGGCGTGGGCCCCTCCGAGCTCAGCTCCAAGGCTGGAAGGTGAGGAGAGCAACCACTGGGACCCAGACCCTCCTCTCCTCGGGCACCAGGCTGAAACACCACACCCGGCAGGCTCAAGGATCCTTACAGGGAAAGCCAACCCAACCAGATGGAAGTGATGCTGCCAAGGACTGCCCACAAGACCCAGGTGGACCTTCTCAGAACCTCAGCCCAGAAGCCGCAGGCCCATCTCCCAAGCCAGCAGGAATAGATGAATTTGAAGCCCCTCAGAGCTCCTCTCCCTGCCTATCTGCTGATGGTGGGTGTTCACTCCTATTCCCTTCCTCTGGGCCCCAGCCTCAACTCTTCCAGGGGTCTCTGCCAAGAGGGGGTTGTAGCCTCAGTAGTCTGGGAAGTGGGCAGTAGCAACAGAGACCTAGCCAGGATAGGTTCATAAGGAGGTGCTTTCTCTTCTCTTTGAAGGGGCTGCTCAAGAGTCCTGTTGCACCCTTCCTCCTATTCTGAGGGTGGAGCTAACACAGGTTGCTACCTAATGACTCTGTCTCACAGCAAGGTCTTACTGCTGGCCACATGTGCCAATCTGTGGCTTTGAGCTCATTGATTCACTTTTCTCTGTTCTTGCCTCCTTTATGTTCCATAGGGCTGCCCTGTTCTCATTCTGCCTCCTCTCCCAGGTCTCTGTGTTCCCTCCTCAGGGTTAGCTGACCTGCAGTTCCTTCTAAAGTTACCAACTTAGTCCCTTCTGTTTCTCCTGGCTGTTATCTTCTCTCTTTGTAACAGGCCTACCCACTAACCTGTGTTTCCCACTCAGCACTAGGTGGGTACCTAGAGGGGAAAAAACTACACAACTGCATTTTCTAGCTCTTGCTATGAAACAGGCAGCTCCAAACTGGCTTCACACAGGGCTAAGCTTAGCTGGGCCTGCACATGTGTTTTTAGGCAGCAGCTGGTTGTTTGGAGCTGGAGAGGTGATATGGGTTACTGGGCCATGTCACCTCTCCATCAGTGAGCTGGAGTTGGTGTCAGGCCTCCAAGAGAGGCATTAGAGATGCTCAAGGCCTCTTAGTCCCAGACTTGGCACTTCTGCCACATCTGTTGGCCAGCAGGAGTCCTGGAACCAGCTCCAGTTCAGGGGAGAGGGCAGTTCATTTCTGCTGAACAGAGCTACAGAGTAACATGGCAAAGGCACAGATGTAGGAGGGGACATGAGGAGCTGTCTTTGTAATCAGTTTCTATAGCCCCATGATGTCCACACGGTAAGTGGCAGCTCAGAACTGACAAGTGACAGTTGCTTTGTTTTGTAGTTGACACAAAGACAATGGAGACTGCAGAAAAACTGGCCAAATTTGTTGCTCAGGTGGGACCAGAGATTGAGCAGTTCAGCATAGAAAACAGCACCGACAACCCTGACCTGTGGTACGTACCCATCACACCCTTTGGATTTGAGTTGTTTGCCCCACAAGTGTCCTGAGAGCCCACTGGATAGCGTGGCAGACACATTCCTGCTTTGGGAGTCACACCAGGATAAGTCATAACTACATTTCTGCTGAGCTCAAGGCTGTGAGGGAGAAATGCCTGTTCTGAGGGATGGCGGCAGGGTGGAGATAGCTCCTTGGGCAAAGGGACAGTGTCCCTAGGACCTGAGTAGAGGCAGAACAGGAGTGGGGAGAGGATCGGAGTACATCTTTGCCCAAGAGCCTAAAAGAGATGGGGGCACTGCCTCCTTGTCACATTGGCTACTGTAGGCTGATGAGAATTCACTGCTCGTGGAATGATGGTGGTCCCTGGTCCAGGTGTGGACAAAATTTCCGCACAGTGCAAGTCTGGCACCTTCATAGTGGGAGAGGCACCATTACCCTCACTGTTGCTCAGATTCAACACCACACAGCCTGAAAGCAGTCCTGCCTCTGGGGCATAGGTTCTCCTCCTTCAGGGTTCTTGTAACCCTGCTAGGCTCCCCTCAAGGCAGTTTGGGAGTATTTGGGGAGCAGGTGGGTTTGAATGCTATGCACATTGTGTCTTAGAGCCTGCTGAGTCTCTGGACCCTCACCCTGCTTCCAACATGCTGCAGAGTCATGCTTTAGACTAATAAAGAATACAGTTTAAAAACTTCACATTTCCTAGAGCATTTTTGAGAACCACTGGTGATTGGTACTCTTTTAGCTTATTTGGGACCTTGAGTGAACACTGCACTACAGGTGCCTTCTGCTTCCTCAGAGACCCAGACCAGCTGCCTGGAGCACTGATGACCTTGTAGGCACACTCAGCCTGGTTCTGCCTTTTAGAGGCCTGCTGAACTCAGGGGCTACCCCCTGCAGGCCTCAGATTAGGATTGCCCATGATGTGTGGGCCCTCACCCTGGCAGGGCCAGGCGAGGCAGATAGCTCAGTGCAGGGCAGCAAGGAGTGTTTCATCAATCCTTTTTACCCCCCATGAAAACTAAAGTTTGCAAGAAAACTCTGCATCATCCTGTGCCCTTGTCTTGGGGTTATTCCTCACCCTCTGTGCAACTTTTTCTGAGCAGTGTTCTTCAAAATATGCTGTCCCCTCCTTACCCACAGCAAGAACCCTACAGCAACATCAGGTGAGGTGATACACTCTGTTCCCCAGCACTTATGAAATAGTTTGAAATTCACTGAACCTGGCACCATGCCTGTTTTATAAAGGCCAAGATGCCTTTGTGTTTTTTGTTTTTTTTTTTTTTGGAAGAATTATACCTCTAATGTGCTTAGTAGTCTCTTGAGTTGATTCATTTGTGTGTGTTGCCATCTCATCAGTTTGACATAAGGCAGGTTCATTTGTTTCTGTGGAAAAATTAAGTTTTAGAGCTTTGTTTTTCTGTCTTTAATTTTTAAAATAAGTATAAATTTGCATGGTTATAAACTAAAAATTATAAAAGGTAAGCTCAGAGAAGTGGAACCACTGTATAGCTGAACCAGTTATTCACCCATTCCCTGTTGATGGCATTTGAGGTATTTTTATTTTTAAAATATTACAGATAAAACTGCTATGATCATTTGTGTAAAAGTACTTCTGTGGACACCTGCTTTTGTTTCTCTCAGATAAATACTAAGGAGGGGAAAGACTGGCTCTCATGGTATATCCACATTTTAACTTTTGGGAAAGCTGCCAAACTGCCTTTCCAAGTGGCTGCACCATTTTGCATTTTCATCAGCTTGGACTAGAGTTCTAGCACATGCTAGAGTCCATCTTTTTAATGTCCCAGTACGGAGAGGGAGAGGGTGTGTCCCATTGTGGTTCTCATTTCCTTGAAGATTGGTGGTACTGAGCATCTTCCATTGTGCTTATGTGCTTTTTATATTTCTTTAGTGAAGTGTCAGTCCAGATCTTTGACCTATTTTTTAATTGGGTCATTTATCTTTGGCCCATTTTTTTTATTGGTTTGTTTATTTACTTAGTAATTAATTTTGAGAGTTCATTATATGTTCTTGGTACAAGTCCTTTATCAGATGGTGATTTTCAGACGTTTCCTTCCAGTCTGTAACTAGTCATCTTGTTCCAACAGTTCCTTTGGAGGGTAGAAGTTCTTAATCCTTTCCACTGTTGGGTTATTTTTTACTTTTTCTTTCTTGATTTTTAAGCGCTTTTATCTATGATGTTGTTATATGTATTTCCTTTTTATTTTTATATTTATATTTTCCTTTGCATATAGGATGTTCTACAGTGCAGAAGTGTATAGAGATTTCACAGTTTTTTTACTGCCCCTGTATACTGAGTCATAGAATCTCTCATACTCTCCCCATATTTACATACTTCCAGAACTTTGATGGCTTATTTTTTATTTAGATTCCTGATCTGTGTGGGGTTATTCAGAAGTAGAGGATGCAGTAATGATCCAATTTAAATATTTTTCTTAAAAGCTGTCCAGTTGTCCCAACACCATTTGTTGAAAAGATTGCCTCTTTCACAGTGGTTTGAAAGGCCACCTTCATCAGATAGTGTTTTCTGGCCTTTCTCTTGGTCTATCTGTCCATGGACCAGTACCATGTTGTTTTAGCTATAGAGACTTCATAGACCTTGTAATATTTGGTGGGTCTTGTGTGTGAACGTTAGCTTTATCTTGTCCAGATCCAGAAACGAATAGTGCTTTACTGAGATACTTTTTAACATTACTACATTAACAAGAGGAGAACTGACATATTCATGAAGTTGAGTTATCCTGTCCAAAGACAAGGGTTGTCTTTCCTTTGGTGTAAGTGTATTCTGTGTCTTCAGGTGTGTTTTGGTTTTCCACACCATTTGCAGCCCCCAGCTGTGGCTACAGGTCAAGGTGGCCCTCAGACTCAGAGGCACAGAGAGGCTTTATCACCACCATGTTTAAGCAGCTTCTCTGCAGGACGTGAGGCAGAAGGTGCTGGGGTGACACACTCCTTCGCCTCATACCTGGGAGTGTGAGAGGGACCAAAGAGTCACAGCAGTCAGAGGCCCAGAGAGCCAGTGACATCACTAGAAAAGGGTGAGTGAGGCCAGGTCAGACCTCTAGGCTGCAGTGTTTAAGCTCATTCCAGCATGGTCCCTGGTCATCCCTGCATACTTTGTTCCTCCACCTCCCTCTTCCAAAAAGCAATTGGGCCTGACATTCTGGCACCTCAGACTTTCTCATTTTGAAGCTGTACTATCAGCCATAGCTGGTAGAAAGAGGTCAGGTTATTTGTTCTTTTGTCCCACCCCCAGCTTCATTGGGTCCATTTGGACAATTTCAGCAAATAAGAATATTCAGAAGACCTTCTGATTAACCAATGTATATCATCCTTATCCCAGGTTTCTACATGACCAAAATAGCTCAGCTTTCAAATTCTATCGAAAGAAAGTATTTGAACTGTGCCCATCAATTTGTTTTACATCATCTTCACTGAACCTGCATGCCAGTGAAAGTGACCTAGAGCCTGTGGAAGGAGAAGGGGAGTTTGAGGATGAGCCCCCTCAGGAGGCTGAGCTGGAGAACCTAGAAGTGATGCCTGAGGAAGAAGAGGATGAAGAGGAAGAGGAGGATGAAGATGAAGAGGGGGGTGATGAAGACCATACTCCCGGAGGGCCCTCCATGCCAGCAGGAGGGGCTTCCAAGTCTGAGGGCTCTGAGGACAGCCCTCCCGCCGATGGCCTCCCAAGTGAGGCAGCTGAAGATAGCTCAGCTGGCGCGCCTACCCTGTCACAGGCCTCCTTGGGAGCCTGCTTCCCCCGGAAGAGGGTCAGCAGTAAGTCATTGAAGGTTGGCATGATTCCGGCTCCCAAGAGGCTGTGTCTCATCCAGGAGCCCAAAGGTGAGTGCCAATGGGTCAGCACAGCATGCCACACTGTTAAGCACCTGAGGAGGAGTACTTGGTTGTAGAGACATTGCCTGACCTGAAGAATTTACTGGCCCTCAGCTAGGGCTCTGCTGCAAGAAAACCAGCTGGCCCCTATCACCCTTCCTACCGCTCATTCCACTGCCAACCTGGACATTACCTCCCAATCTTCCCAGGGCCCACTAAACATGGGATTCTTTGGTCTTCTATTTTTAACCTAAAACAATCCTAATTGTTTTGCATACTACTACAAATGTTCATGTGAAACTCGTCTCCAGTTGGTCTACCATTGACACACTGAGGTGATGCTGCCGCGTAGTCTGTGGTTTCTAGTGCCCCACATGCTGCTTGGGATTTCCATTGCTCAGATTCCAACAGGGAAGCCCTGGCTGTGAAAGGGATGGGCCCTGATTATATCAGCCATTTCCTGCCCATAACCTTGGGGAATGCCCAGACTTTTGAGCCAAAAAAGACCTGGGGTAGTGATACCTGCTAAGTGAAGATGAGACAGGAGGTCATGGGACAGGATGTGGGGAAGGTCTCTAGCAGCTGTTAGCGGAAACTGTGTGCTCCATGATCCCTCCTGTGGGGAGGGTCAGGGTTCCTGAGGTACAGTTTGCCAACAATAAAATACACTATTTTCAAGTGGACAGTTTGAGGGGTTTTGGCAAATATGTTTAGTCATGAACCCACCAGTACAGAGGAGCTAGAACCTGTCCCCAGAAAGTGTCTCTGTGTCCCTCTGCAGTCCCCTCCCCTACCTGGCCTCTGCAACCACTGACTGTTTTCTGGCCTCATGGTTCTGCCTTTTCTAAGCTCAGTAGGTGGAATTATATTGTGTGTGGCCTTTTGATGGCTGGTCATGGCCCAGGTTATTCCTTGTGCCCCCTGCCCACCCAGGTGTTTGCACAGCCTGGGCCATGCTTTGAGTGTGGGGCTGATACTGTGATATCTGTGTGTGAAGGGGTGGCGGTAAACAATGTCACTTGGGTGTTCTACGTTATTGAGACCGTCACATGCACCCAGCAGTGTCAATATAGTTTCTCACTAATAAATCAGTCCCATGGTTTGTGTTTGGAAACTTTGGTATCACAGTGGATTGCTAACTATTCTACCAAACTCTTTTGATCTTCAGAACTTACTGCCGATGGTGGTCGCATATCAGAATACTTAAGTATATCCTGCCTGGGGGGTAGTGGAATCCAATTTCAGAAGCTCTCAGTCCTTTGAGTGGTTGATGAGACAAAAAGCAGCTCATCTCTCCTTCATCATAGATAATAACAACAATAATGTGATTTAGAGTTTTGTATGAGAAGCATGGTTGTTGTTGCTGGAAAGTTCTATGTGGACTTTAATTCTTTATCAGTGAGATAATTGCAGAGACACTGGAGGGCATAGCATTGAACATATTCGTTTCTGAAGCAAAGTGTATTCCTGCAGTCTCGGAATGTGATGCACACATTGGGTATTTCATCATAAATGTAGGCATCCTATGTTTAAGGAGACTCTGACGGCAAGGAGTCTTCAGTTGAGCCCACGTGTTCAGTGTTCTTGGTAGTCACATGGTCCCTGAGAGGAGACAGGCCAAGCAGCTGGCCTTGCATGTGTCATAGCCACTTTTTGTCAGCAGAGGGACAATTAGCCAAAACTCATTTTTTGTTTTAGTCACGTGGGGAAAGAGCATGTGTGTGTGTATACATATATATATTATTTTTTTTGTCTTGCAGTTCACGAACCAGTTCGCATCGCCTATGACAGGCCTCGGGGTCGTCCTGTGTCCAAAAAGAAGGTGAGTGTGACCATTTGCAAGTCCTCATGTGTAATATAGTCAGTTGGAATTTGTCAGGATCTCAGAGGACACTGTGGCTTATGATTAAGCTGGGCTCATACATTAGACTGTGTTAATATACAAAGTACAACAAACACTTTTTCTCTCCAGGAACTTCTGAAAACTATTTAGCTTTGTACAAAGTGGTCCATTGAACAGATAGTTGAGGTCTGATATGTGCAATAGAATGGAGAGATGAACATGATAATGTCTTGGCTCTCAAAGAGTTTTAGTTTAGTGGATTATAATTGTAGTTAAAAAAGTTAAGTGGAATGTGTGCGTTAATTGACTAGTTGGCACTTTCTATGCACCAGGCCCTATGTGCCCACCCTGAGGTAGCATCACACAGAGCCAAAACGTGCATGACTAAATCGTGAGGGGGTACTGTGGGTACAGAGAAGCAGGTCAATGGGGGACAGGGAATAAAGTGAGGTTGGGGTGCCATTTAAGCAGGAAAGCCAGGGAAATCCCTGAGAGGTGATATTTGTATGGTGATCAGTAAGAGCCTGGGAGAGGCTCCAGGGTGGTTACAGGTCAGCAGGAAACTCTTTGGGCTCTAATGGAGTGATGAGGGCGGAGAGGTGAGGGAGAGGCAGCTAGGACCCAGGTCACGTAAGCCTGTACACAGATGTCAGTACTATAGCCCTTCTCTGGGGGAGTGTTCCATGGTGGGGTTTGGACGGGTGATGAGGCCACTGTGGTTGCTGTATTGACAGCAGCCTGTGGCTTGGGGTTCAGGCAGAGCCGGATATAGGACTGGAGAAGATGGTCCTGGTGGGACTCTCAGATGGATTGGGTATGGAACAGTGAAAGCCAGGAGTCCAGGGTTGTAGGCCCAGGCAGGAGGATGGAGCTGCCATTGGCCAAACTAGGAAACCACTGTGGGGAGCAGGTCACTTGAAGAAATGGAGGTGAATTCCACATGGCCAGGCGAAGTCACCTGGGACACATGGAGACATTGTAGGTCCCTAGAAGTCAGGGAGGTGAGTGGGGAGCTGGGAGGTCTCTGTTGGTGTAAGATGGTGTGTAAAGCCCGTGTGGCGGCTCCCAATGAGTCAGACCCGTTCTGAGTGCACCACATCAGTCTCAGCAGCCAGATGAAGCATCATTCTTAATCCCAACTACAGCAGGAGGAGGAGCATTCCTGCACCCGAGCTCATGGTTCTGCCTGTGTGCTGGATTTTAAGCTAAGCAAGAACCCAGGTTCCCATCTAGTGGATTAAACAAAATGTGTATTAACTCAGTGTGCTGCATGTGCCCTACAGATGCATGCAGATCTTTCCTTGGGGTGACTGCAGGTAGGGAGGAGGCCTTACCTGCAGCTCTTCATGCACACCAAGCCCAAGAAGATGGAGCAGGGTGACTCTTAGACACAGATTGAACACTTAAGAGATCTGTCCAGACCAAGCTAATCCCTTTTTATCCAGTTGCTCCCACCAAGCGTTTTCCTGAGAGGGGTGGGCTTGATATTTGAAGATCCTTGGTCAGCCTTTGCCTTGCCTTCACCACCATCCATCTTTGTTGTTCTTCCCTGGGTCTGGAAGGGCATAACAGGCACTCCCTTGTCATCGCAGTGGCAGATTCCACCTCTTTTGTTCTCCAGGTCACTTCGTGATGATGGGCTCCTACCCTAGGCTGGCAGCTACTGCCCATTGTTCCTCTGGCTTTCCCATTCTTCTGCCTGTGCATGTCTCTCCTACACTGCTGTTCATCACCTCTATCTGCCATAGCCATTAGCAAGCACCTCTCTCCCTGAGTCCCTGCGTCCCTCCTTAAACACTCTGTAGATGGACTTCAGTCCACCTTCCTACTGAGACCCCTGGTATCCTCACCTCCCAGCTTCTTTAGCTGCATTCAGTAACTCCTGCACACACGCTTATATACGCACACACTGCTTCATACCTCAGGGTGTACTTCCCTTCCTGTCACTAAACTCTTAGTACTTCTCTAGGTTGTTTCATCTCTTCTAGGGCGAGAGCCAGGGAGGTGACCATGGCTTAATCATGAGTATCTGGGGAGTCAGGGAAACATAAGAGTGTCAGTTTTAAACCATGCTGGAGAATCTCACACCGGATGCTGTGCTGCAGCCCACATGCCACACTTTGCTCTTTCCTCAGAAACCCAAGGACTTTGACTTCGCCCAGCAGAAGCTGACTGACAAAAACCTGGGGTTCCAGATGCTACAGAAGATGGGCTGGAAGGAGGGCCACGGCCTGGGTTCCTGTGGGAAGGGCATCAGGGAGCCCGTTGGCATGTACGCATGAGCTCAGGGTGGGGCATGGGGTGACAGGGAGGTTTGCCTGGGAGAATAGGCTTGCTTTGGGATTCAGTCCTGAGTCTGTTGACCTGCAGCCTAATTCTTAGTTCCTTTCACACCGAAATGGTTTAAAGTTGGCAGTTACCTTTTTAGCAAAGGGAATCTTCAGATGAAATGAGAAGCAGACATTACCATAGGCAGGTATTTACTGGCTCCTTGCTATGCTTGTGCAGACTATTTAAATGGCTTTTTGGACTCTGGCATTTTGGCCACATTTTTTATTGCCATAAAAGCTGAGTGGTGATTCTGAGTAGTTATACCAAGAACCACTTTCCCTTTTCTGGGAATCCATACACAGGCCTGCCAGGGTAGAACTTGGCCCAGAATTAGTTAAACCCATTAACAGCCAGCAGATATTTCATTTACAACTGAGCTTAGCACCTGTGGCGGGGGGCTTCGTGCTGTAATCGGGCTTCTGAGCACCTGCACAGGTAAGTGCCCCTGTTCCCAGTGCAAATGCATCTGCACTTGCCCTCTCCTTTGCCATCACTGTGGTGCATTCTGCATACCTCTGTCCACTTTGACTGCTCAGCTATTCCTGGTGGCCAGGTCCAGGAGCGGGTATGGCTAACACTTCGTTTTGCTCTTTAGGGGAACAGCCTCAGAAGGGGAGGGATTGGGCGCTGACGGGCAGGAGCACAAGGAAGATACGTTCGACGTGTTCCGTCAGAGGATGATGCAGATGTACAGACACAAACGGGCCAATAAATAGGTATGTGCTCAAGCTGGCGCATTGGGCATCCTGCCTAAGGCATTCTGATATGCAGTGACCTTTCCTCCAGAAGAGTCAGTATTCCCCACACACCAAAAACCAAACATCAAAATACCACCAAAAAACATCAAAAAATTTTGTGAGGGAAACAAAAGGAGTCTTTGGATGTGATGTGTCCCCCCTCTCACCTTCTAGGTTTGGCTGAAGAAGCAAGTCCCTACACTCTCCAAGCACAGCTGCACGGGGCCTGCCTGCAGGGCCTCAGTGCAGAACTCCTAGGGAGCCACAGGAGTGGCCTTGCGTCTCATAAGTGTAAGGGCAACCTGGAAGCTGGCCTCAGATTATGGCCACTTCGTGTCCTTTTCTGAGGGTCTTCAAGTCCTTTTTCTTCTAAAGGGCCTTGGGCCTATGAATATTCTCATCTTTCTCTCTTTTTAGTTTCTCTCCCCACCCATATTTTTCAACTTGGTTTTGAACAAAATCATTCTCTCCTTGAATAGATGAAAACCATTGGTGATAAAGATAAGCCTTGAAGCAGCAATTACTCTAAAAAACGCCACCTCTGCCCTGGATGCACCCTGGAGCCAGTGCCTGAGTCAGTTTGGTGTGTACACAAAAAACAAATGTCTCTACAGTTTCTGGTGCAGAAATTGGTTTTTCTGCTGGCTTTTCTTATCTTCAAGGAAAAAGAATGCACCATTTCCAATCTGCTTTGGCCTTTCCTCCTGTTCCAAATGCTTTGGGCAGCAAGTCCCCTCCAAGTCTTTCCTGTTTCCCTCTCAGAAGGTGGTGCTGCCTTGGCAGCCCCAGTGCCTTTAGTGCTCAGGAAACAGCGCTGGTCAGTTTTCTCATTCACAGCATATTGCTCTTCAGAAGTGCTCTATTAGCAATCTTGATGCTGAATTCATTACCTGTTGTGTCTTCTCATTTCCAGAATTTAAAGGGGATGTCATCTGTGCTCTGGCACCACAGCCTATCGGTGAGAGCACTGAAGCTCTTTGAACAAGTGGAAATACTTGATCCCTTGAACATGTTATTTATGGCAGTGGTCCCCAACCTTTTTGGGACCAGGGACCGGTGCTCCTAAGAGAATCTAATGTCTGATGATCTGAGGTGGAGCTGAGGCGGTGATGCTAACACTGGGGAGCGGCTGCAAATACAGATGAAGCTTCACTTGCCTGCCACTCACCTCCTGCTGTGTGGCCCAGTTCCTAGCAGGCCACAGAACTGGTACTGGTCTGTGGCCTGGGAGTTAGGGACCCTTGATTTATGTAGTCTTATCTCTTAAATGCATCCCAAGAGACTTAACAAAGTCTTCGCAACAGTGCAACATAGCTGTGTTCAGTGGGAGTAATCACTACATTGATGAAACTTCCCCCAAATTTACATGTCTCTTTAGAATCCAGAAAGAAAGCTACAGTTTGATTTTTTTAAACCACATATGGAGTCTTCTATATGGGTGGAGGTAAACACTTCAAGACTCTTCATTTGTTGCATGTGTGGCAGTAGAAATTGTTTTGTTAGGGCCCTTTTACAGAACAGAAAGAATCCTCTTGGGGTGGGCTCCACAGCTGTTCGCTATTTCGAGGCGTATGATTGTCACCCCTTCTAGCTTTTCTAGAGCTGTGCAACTATGTGCGAAATTCTCAGGCTATGGGAATCTCAACTGTTCATCTTAAAGCAGCAGTGTTGAAATTTGAAATATGGACTAAAACCTGCAAAACTTGGTCCTACTGATACTGCAGTAGTGAGTTACTGTGTCAGCTGCTTTTATTGACTGTTAAGAAATCCTTGCTTCCTCAGAGCACAGACCTCCCAGCTATAGTCTCAGTTTCTCTGGTTCTGTCTTGTGTCTGTCTGTCCTGCCATTCACTGTGGCATCTCACCTGCCTACTGCCACCTCTCTTCACATTGCTTATAGCCCCCAAATCTCTGCCTGCTTCTGGTCACTTCTGTTGCTTTGGCAGCTGGCACATCTCTATGGCCATAGCAATGCTGGCAGCCCCTAGCAGAGGCAAACCAGCCTGCCAGGAGTGCAGTGGGGAAACCACAGCTATGGAGGTTCATCTTCTGCTCTTTTTCTTTTCTGATCCTTCTATCAATCTTCCATGTTGGCCGTGGGTTGGGTTACAGGTTGGAACTCTGAGAACAGGGCCTTGGTACTCCGTGGCCTTTGAGAGTGCTCGTTGGCCTGATCAAGACCTGCACCCCTCAGCACTTTTTCTCTCTCCAGCATAGCTCTGACTGTCATATTCACTCTGACCATCATATTACCTCTATCCTAGTATGTTCGTTCTTGGCTTTCTCTGCTTTTATTCACAAGTAACATGCTTTAGGAATTCCCAGAGTGTGAGCCCTGTTCCTGCAGCCTCCTGCCACTACTCCTCCTGGGGATATCCCACTTTGAGCTGACACTGTGAGCCTTTGGCAAACGTTAAAAGAAACACCTACTTCTTGAACCTGAAAAGTCCTCTGAGCATTCAGGTGACATTTCTCCTGTGGAGTCAACATTGAGACATTGCGGGCACCAGGGTAGAACATGGTGGTGTATCCTCTGCCAGTGCCAGCTGGGGACCAGTGCGTGCTGGCCCTCTGTGCCACCTTGCTGTCTCGGCAAAGGCTGCTCTGCAGGGAGCGTGCAAGTGCGTGTGCGGGTGTGTGGCCTTGTCAAAGTCACAGCATCTTTTCTGTCATTCTAGTTCCAGGGTCTCTCCCGTGAGGACGACAGGCATCCGGAAAGTGCTAACTCGCTACTTTGGGTGCTTACTGTCTCTGGCTTGTTTCCATCACTGGAAATCAGATAGAGAAGTTTAGTGTTTTTGGTCCTTGATAAAACCTAGAAGATGTTTGTGATGTTACAAAATGGAAGTTTTTGGGTTTTTTTTTTTTTTTTATCTAAGAAATTGTGAATGTTGTTAATCATTTAGCAGTTGCAATAAATGTAGAGGAACCCATCTTCCATGGTCTCCATTGATGTGTTTTTAAAATCAGGCCAGGTGAGGACACTTGGTGGACATGGAACCAGATTCTAAATAACCCGCCTTGGGGCATGTCCACTTCCTCCAGGGACAAGAGCCTGGTTAATCACTGAGAAGACCCAGATGGTGCTGAGAGCAGTTAGTGATCAGGCCCTCTGCTGTCAGGAGTGGGGTTTAATGCTGAGAACAGAAACCCACCTTTGAGAGGGTGTTGGGGCGTGCTAACCCTGCACTAGCTTCCAGAGATAGACCAAGGCTCACCTAAGGCCTCCCTGACCAAGGAGCTGGCCTGTGGATATCTTCAAATCTGTGTGCTGTTCCCATGTGCTACCAGCCTGTGTCTCATTTCTCCACCAGCTGCCTCCGCCCTTCAGGTTTGGAGAGAGGGCAAAGAGCATGGTAGGTGGGCAAGCCTGGCACTTATGGACCTGCAGGGGCCTCCACCTGAGCAGAGCGTGACTAGCAGGAGCCAACCTGCAGTTATGCCCAGGGCAGCAAGGAGCCTGATAAGGATGAGATCGGGGTCTGACATCATCTTAGAGGAGGACACGCAAGATGGGACCCTTAGGAAGATGATGAAGGAACCCTGAGCCTCCTCTCTCCCACTGTGTCCTGGAGGACACTCAGCAATGGTGGTGACCCATTTGACTATGATGGGAGCTACTGTCAGCCCAGAATCTCCCACACATTTGCCTTCTTCACCAGAGCCTGGGAGGTGGGTATGTGATGTAGGCATTAGTGCCACTCTCCAAGAAAGGTACCCAGAACCTATAACCACTCCATCTCATCTGAGCAGACTGGAGATGAGGGATAGCAGCAGTCGGAATTGCTCTCCAGTATTCCCCCCCAGCTCCCTTTTCACCACTGGGCTGTTGAAGGTCATTTAGAGGAGGACATGGCCCAGGCTTTGACCTCAGGTCATTCCACTTCAGGCCTATTTCCTCTCTGCAGTCTGGGAAGGATTTGTTCCAGTTTGGAAGGTAAAATTTCCTCTGCTACCTTATAATTTAGAGCTAAGTGGGACTTAAATATTCTACTCCTCTCCCCTCTCCTTGAAGCTTTCTGCACACATCAGGGCCCTGTGAGAGGCAGAAGGCACTCCAGAAGTGCCAGACTTCAGTTTTAAAGCAAGCCTTTGTTTTGCATGCATACATACACATGAATGCACGTGTTCAATATGCGTGCATAATATGCGCAAACGTGCACAGTCAGGGAACATGAGTATATTTTCTTTGTAGAAGATAAAAAACCAAAATCCTAGATATATGCAGATCAAAGCACAGAGGTCTCTTTCCCATTCCCACATATCAATAAAATTTATAAATAACAAAGACACACCATACGTGCTGCCTGGAGACTCAGCAGTCTTTCTATGTGAGCAAATGTTCAAGTGCTATTTGTGAGTAAGTAACACCAGCCAGAATCCAACAGTGCACATGTGTCTTCTGTGGAAAAATGAGTCCCTGACTCGCAGCACCCAGTTCTCAGGGCCCTATACGTAGATCATAGGTGCAGGCACGTGTCAGATATAACCTTCCTAAAGATGCAAATTACACTTCGCTGCACATGATACTCTGCCTGTGGCTTTTTAAAAACATTTTCCCCCCAAAATTTTGTATTTTGTGATAGACTCCCTTATCTCACAAACCCCCACCCACAGCCGTTTGTTGTCCTCAAGTATTGGCCCCTACATCCTGTAACACTCTGTGGATAAAGCCCTAAAAGTGGCATTTCTGGGACCAAGGGGCCCTCCCTCCACAGTGTACCTGTGCAATCTGACTTTGAGGATGCCCCTGTCAGCACTTCTGTTTCCCCAGGACATGGTGGGGGGCCATAAACCCTGGGAAGGACTCAACCACAAACCATGGCCCCTGACTCCTCTCTACCCTGCCCCCAACCTCTACTCAGACAAGGCCCTGTCATCCCTCTCTTCTTTCCCTCATATCATCCCCCACCAATCTTTTCATTCCTGCCCTGACCCCACCACCAAACCTCAACCATCCTGGGTGAGTGAGTTCCCAGAGGAAGCTATGGGCTTGGGCAGTGGTCCCTGCCCCTCCAGGCTTGATTTTCTCCTTTAATGACTTCTGACGCCAACCCATGGAGGGGCTTCGTGAGGGCTGAGAGGCCCCTTTGGCTGTGGGACTGTGCGACACTCAACCTTGGTTTCCTCTGGTGAAATGATGCAGCAGACTGGCAGGATTAAATGTGATAATCCAGGACTGCTCATAAAGTTCAAAGGGATTGGTCTTCTTACTGATCCTTCCGTATCCTGCCCTCCTGGACCTCGATTTCCCCAACTGTGAAGCAGACCTTGTGTGTGAGGATCCCCAAGCCCCATCTCAGTGCACCCTGCCCACGCCCTTCCACCAGCTTGAAGATGGAGCTGTACCCGCAAACTACCCCTCTTCAACAGGAGGGGCCAAGGCCAAGCATCTGGCCAGATTTATACATTGTAGAATAAGTTTGGGAGATTAGAGGACAATTAGTGCTGCGGCTGAAGCCAAACTCTCACACAGCTACTGCTCTGTCAGCCGTCCTGCCCCATTGTACAATGTGGAAACTGAGGCCCAGAAAGGGGAGGATCCAATCCCAGGCTGAACAATGAGTTCTTTGAAGCCCTCTTTTCAAAAGTCACCATGCCTGCTTGAGCCTCAGTGTCCCCATCTGGGCACAGGCCGGCACTGTTCTGTAGCAGCAACAACCCTACCAGCTTCTTGTTGGGACTTAGAATTGGGCTCTGGAGTCAGGAGTTGGTTCCTACTCCTGAATGTCACGTGTCAAAGCTCCTAAACTACTTGATTGGCCATCAATGGGGGTACCTCCATTCTATTTCCAAGTCCTACCTCCCAGGTCCCCTCCTCTAGCAAGCCTACCCTGCTCTCCCCAGACTGAGGCATGGGTTCCTCTCTGGCTTTCTCAGGTCTGTCCCTGACCACTGTGGGCTGGGGGCATGTACATCCAGCTGCTCACTGGGGCTGGAGGCTACTTCGTGGAGCCTACATCTTGTCTTTGAACCTACAGCATTGAATAAATGTTTGATGAAAGGACATTTAACAAGTGCACTTTGTACAAAGTCTGAAATCTCTTACTGCTGGAACCTGCTTTGGGGCTGAGGCCCAGCTCAGGGGCATGATGGCAAGTGACATAATGCACGCCCTGTGCCCTCTGGGACTCCATCTCCTATGTTCATAACATCAAATGATAAAGTATGATGTACATTAATTGAAAAGGCATTTTTCTACAGTATAATGCCATTTTAATATGCCATGTTGGGCTATGTAGGCACAAAAGCAAACTCAAATATATAAATGCATAGTCACAGAAATATTCTGGAACACTATAATCATCTATCAACAGGGCTTCTTTGGGAAATGGGCTGGGCCATGGGTGGAATTTTCAGTTTACCTCACTCATTTCTGTGTGGTTTGATACCTTTGCTTATGTGATTTTAGAATGACAAAAAATTGTCTGTGAAAACATAGATGATAAATTCAGCCTTGGATTTGCTTTGAGAACCAAAGGAGATGACAAATGTCAACTTCAGAGCCCATAACACAGATAAACTGACAAATCTTCTGACTACTGATGGCCTCTCTTGACACTAATCCTTGAATCCAGAAGAATCCAGCCCACTTCCCAGTAGGGAAACTAAGGCCCCAGATAGTCTGACTCCAGACCCACACTCTAAACACCAGGATCCACTGTTGGTCTCAACTGGTTTTGAAGCCCTCCATATACACACACAGGTGTGCATCTGCTTGCAACTGTGCAATGCATGTGTGTGTACACATGCATGCACACCAATGCTTGAATGCACACAGCCATGCACACACACACAGGCACATACACAAAGATGTGCATAGGCAGACACAAAGACACATTACAGAAATACATATAGACACATGGACACACAGACATGTATATACGTGCATGTATGCACACTCATGCAGACATGAAAAGATTCAAGTGTGCACGTGTGGGCTCAAAGACGCACACACAGACTGACACAGGCACATATGAACACATGTGTGTGCATGCAGACTCAAAGACACATGCATATATACAGGCACAGACACAGTCATAGATGCATACCTGCTGTTCCTATTTCCCACAAAGCCCATGCTTGTGGCCCTTGGAACTTTGACTTTCAAGAATTGGAACTCCACAAAGAATATCACCAGCCGCTTCCCTCAGACTCCAGGAGGGGGACCTCATGAGCTGAGCTTTCCATCACTTGATTTTTCTATAGAGATTTCTCAGATTAGCCTCATGGGAGCACAGCCTCCCAATTCCTGGAGTCCCTGGTCCAGTGTGAGAAGTGAGGTTCTGCTCTGAGAGTTCAGCGTTTACATCTTGATTACTTGGTTTTGCCAGAGGCAGTTCAGAGCAAAGCGGAACTTGAGAGTTTGAATCCTGTCTTAACATGTCCTCACTGTGCTGTGTGACCTGGAGGGAATGTTCCACCTCTGTGAGCCTGTTTTTCATTTGTGAAAAGTGAAAAGATATCTATGGCCAGGGTTCTTAGAATCACTGCTGCCACACCAGCTCACAGATGTCAGCTGTCCCATTTCTACTGTTCTGTGTCACTGGGAACATGTCATTGAGGTTTCTTGTTGGCCCAGTTCTCCTAAAAATAGAGTTCCCAAATCTTTACCTAAACCTCACGACATGATGGAAGGGCCACCCATTCGGTGACCTTGCAAATTTACTTCACCTCTTAGACCCTCAATTTCTTCATTTGTAGGATATGGATTTTCTTTCCATCCAGAGCATCAGCTGAGAAGAGTACATGTGAAAGGGATTCAGAAGAAAGCAATGCAGGCAACCAATAAATAAATACCCAAGTAGAAATATTTGTCACCTCACTGACAATAGCCCAGAGAAATGTCAAAATTGCTAACACCTAGTGCTAGCTTGTGTTGGCAGAGATAGCAACCTCCTCCTTGCTGGCTTCCGTGACGATCACCCCAAACTTTTTGTTACTTACTGATGTTAAATTCATATAACATAAAATTCACCATTTTAAAGTGAACAATTCAAATGAAAATAAATAAATGAAAATAAAGTGAACAATTCGGTGGCATTTAGCACATTCACTATGTTATACAGCCATCACCTCTATCTAGTCAAGAACATTCTATCACCCCAAAAGGAGATCCGATCCCCATGAGCAGTCACTCACGTCCCCTCTCCCAGCCTCTGACAACCACTAATCCACTTTCCATCTCTACGGATTTGCCTGTTCCAGACATTTCGTATAAATGGGATTAGACAACATATGGTCTTTGTTTCTGGCTTCTTTTACTTGGCATGGTTTCAGAGTTCTTTCATGTTATAGTGTGTGTTAGTGCTTCACTCCTTTTTATGGCTAAATAATATTCACTGTGTGGATAGACCATATATTGTTTATCCATTCATCTGCTGATGGGCATTTGGGTTGCTTTCACCTCTTGGTGATTGTGGATAGAGCTGCTCTGAACACGTGTGTACAAGTTTTGGTTTATATACCTGTTGTCAATTCTTTTGGGCTACACTCAAGAGTGGAATTACTCTATCATATGGTAACTCTGCATTTAACCTTTTGAGGAACCACTGCGCTGTTTTCCACAGGAATTTCACCAGACTTCGAGCCCTTTGCCAACCTACTAGCTGGGCCAGTGTCTTTAAATGTTGATGTCCTTCTGCTCCTTGGAGCAAACCACTGCGGTCAACTTGGGGTGTGAGTCTTGATGTCCACAGATGTATCAGGAGCTTTGCTGTGCTGGCAAACCATGGGGACAAAGCAAATAGAGGGAAGGAAGGGAAAAATTAAGGGGCCTTTGGGTGTGGAATACAATGGAGCTTTGAAAAAAGGGGTTCAATTCTGGAGGATAAAGCCAAAGTGGGATGTGATTTTTGTAGAAATGGTGTAAAATGTAGACATGTGCCCATATATGGGGATGTTATATTTGAACTCAGAGAAGACAAGTCTGCTCTGAACTGTCCCCACCTCCTAGAAAGTCAGGGGTAGGGGGCAGGAGCACTTCCTGTCCCTCCCCCAGCCATGCACTTCATGGCACAGAGTGCTTGACTGTGTAGTTTGGAAAGAAAATTCACTAAAGAGTATTCAAAGGAAGCAAAAATGATGAAGCACACTGGCGGCAATTGTCAGTCTTTGTTTCAGAGGCAGCTGTGGTCTTAGAAGAAAAAAGCATCAGATCTGAATAGAGACATCCTCCTCCCATTGCTTCCTCCCAGAACCTGGTTTGCAGGCTGTCTTGAAAGTCCCTTCAGCGTCTCTCTGACAGTCTCTTGGTAGCCTCTGTCCATCTCTGTTGGTTTGCTCACTCATTCACTGGATGACCTCCATGAGAGGGGAGAGGGTCAGCCCATACACACCAAGTTGCTATTCCCGGAAGGAGCAGGAACAAACCCTGCAGGTGCACAGAGCCAGGAATGGAAGCCAAGGCTTCTTCTCTGAGCTATACTCATCTCAGCTGTTTTCAGCCAAGACATTCACCCCTTTAGATATCTCCTGTTTCAAATTGCCATCAATCAAGCATGTAGGGGGACTCCTGGAGCCCCCACCACTGAGTGCCAGTCCTGCTCTCTCTCCTTCTCTCTATACAATGGGTTATAGGGAGGGAGCACTGAGCAAACATGCAAAGGTCACACTGGGTTTACAAAAAGGAAAATTCACATTAAGAGTGCAAAGAAGGGTATTTTCTGAGTGACAATGGGGTCCATGTTGGGAGAAATGTCAGGCCTAAGGGTCAGAACTCAGCAGAAAAGATACACTGGGTACCAGGCACTTGGGGACAGCTGGGGGCACAACAGAGGCAGAGTGCAGTGGCTGCAAGCAGGCTGCATTCATCTTCCCAGGAAAGACAGAATTCTCTTTCCTTTTAGACCCTCACCAGCCCCCTCCTCTGCCCTAGTTTTCTGTTTACCAATTCAGGGCCATGATTTATTTTTGGATGACGACATCTATCCTCCTTACTCTCTGTGGCCACTGGCCAGATCCACGCACTGGCAATACTGGGAGAAGGGAGGCCCAAAGGAACCCAGCTTAGCTGAGAGAAGGTGGGTTCTTTGGGGAGGTTCTCAGTCAGCCCCGGCCTTTGCCCTTCTGTTTGTCCTCACAGACATCAATTAGGAGGGCAGGCAGCCCGAATTTTCTAATTTCTTCACACACCTGATGAACAGACTGACATGCTATTACAACACTGTCTTTGTGGACATGAACAATGTCATTTGTGGACATGAACAGTGTCATTTGGAAGTTGGCTTGGGTGGGCCAGGCATAGTTGAGGGTGGGTTGTGAAGTGTCTGAAGATAAATATTTCTTCAGTTCATGTGGATAAATGAAGATGCACTCATTTTCATTTTTTTAAAATTAAGTTTATTTTATTGTTTATTAGATTTTCTAAAGTTGAGTTTACCATCACCTCCCACTTTCATCTTGGCAAACTCCTATTCAAAACCCAACATGCAGACTCCCTCTTCCATCCTTCACACATCCACACAATGTTACATCTTTCTCCTCTCTGTACTGAGAGAGAGGAATCCCTTGGCACTATGGTCATCTGTTTATGACTCTTCCTCTCTCTCTAAAATCTGTTCTAACACCCAGCTCAGGGCCTGGTATACAGTGAGTACTCAGTAAATGTGGAATTTGGGAGAATGTTTTTTTAAAAAATTTTTGAGATATAAAATTCACATACCATTGAATTCACCCATTTAAAGTATACAGTTTAATGGTTTTTAAGACAGTAATAGATATGTGTAACCATCACCACAGTCAATTTTAGAACACTTTAATCACCCCCCAAAATAAACCCCGTCCCCATTAGTGGTCATTCCCATGCCCCTTCCCCCTCCCGCTGGCAACCATTGATCTGCTTTCTGTCTCTACAGATATGCCTGTTCTGGACATTTCATGTGGGCTTTTGTGTCTGGCTTCTTTCTCTCAGCTTCATGTTTTCAGGGTTCATCTACATTGTAGCAAGTGTCAAAGCTTCTTTCCTTTTCATGGCCAAATAATATGCCATTGTACTCATGGACCACATTTTGTTTATCCACTCATTTATTGATGAACTCTTAGGTTGCTTCCACCTTTTGGCTGTTATGTGTCAAATGTCCAAGTGTTGATGCGGACATTTATTTTGACATCTCTTGGGTAGATAGTGAGGACTGTCAGTAAATATTTAATGGTTATACTGAACCTTGTTAAATAGTCAATAGTCACCTGACTTGGGCAGACTGGAGATCCAGTGCTGCTGTCTTTGAAATAAAAAATGTGATTGGGGGTCTGCCCCCACAGGCTCATCTGTGAAGGGGACTGCCAAGGTGCTAGGTTGCTCTGATTGCCTCCAAGGCACCTAAGGTTTCCTGGAAGAAAAAGTACCCCTTCATAGTCAGCTGCTATAATCAATTTCTCTCACCTGAGTCTCTCAAAAATGAAATTGTGTTCTTTGAGGCCAGCTGGTCCACCACTCCAGCTTTTCAGGGCCCAGATCTGTGACCCAGAATGGACCGTGGCATTTTAGGGAGGCAGCTAATCTCATAGTTCCCTGGGTTTATTTTGGTAGAGGGTAGCAGGCTGGGTCAGCACCTTTGGGTGGCCTCTGCCTAGGACCATGAAACCTGAGGCCTCTAATGAGTGTCTGGCCTACAGGTGTCTTGGACAGTGTCCGAGGCTGAGAGTCTGGCCTGTGTCCAATCGGGAAAGGCCAGTGGCTGAGATTCTGCCACTGGATGCTCTCACTTTGCCCAAGAAATCTTGTCTCTGAAAAGCAAGCCCTGCCTCCCACCACTGCTGGGCCTCTGGGTACCTATATCAATTCACGGCTCTCCAGAGAAACAGAATTAACACATTATATACAGTATATGAAGAGATTTGTTTTAAGGAATTGGCTCATGTGGTTATGGGGGTAGTAAGTCTGAAATCTATGTCCAGCAGGTAGGAAGCTCAGGGAGAGTTTCTATGTTACAGTTTTGAGGAGCATTCCTTTTTCCCCAGGACACCTCAGCATTTGCTCTTAAGGCTTCGACTGATTAGATAAGGCCCACCCAGGGTACCGAGGAAAACTTATTGGAGATATTAACCACATCTAGAAAATACTTTTGCAGCAACATCTAGAATAGTATTTGACCAAAGAACTTGGCACTGATGCCTAAGATGAAATTAAATTTTAACTTTTAGTATACTTGCCTGTCTCACACCCCTACAAACTCACCTGCTAGAATATCACCTCCTCTGCAAAGCCTTCTGTGATGTGTCCACCACAAAGGAAAGAACACAGAGGTGTTTTGATCAGCTGCATCTGGGCAGAGGGAGCCAGAAGAGGAGCAAGCAGACAGACACATGGGGAGGGCAGTGGAGATGTCAGCAAAGGCAAGAGCTCCAAGGCCAGCCAAGTAGGTCAACTTTGCTACAAGGCAGTGGGGAGCCATAGTGAGCGCTGGAGTAGTGGAGGGGTGTGGTTAGGTGTACCAACCATCACAAGACTTGTCATTGGCTATTAAGGGTCTGTCAGCATCCCCAGGTGAGGGGTAGTGAGGGCAGAGCCCCAGTCTAGGCAGGAAATGGCAAGATCTAGGCTAAGGGCTGTTCCACTATCTTCAAAGAGGTTCCCCCCACTTTACAAATTAAAATTTATTGTTTTCCATTATTTTCAACATGTAATCTTAATTTGCAGGTTGTTTTTTCCCCCTTTCATTAAAGTTTTTATTGTGAGGTAATTCTAGATTTACATGTAATTGTAGAAAATAAGCAGAGCATTGAAAGCATATGTTTATATAAAAACTTGTATGTATATATAAGCATTATTCATAACAGTCAAAAGTGGAAACAATTTAAATGTCACCAACTAATGAATGAATATAATATGAAATATTTATACAATGGAATATCATTCAGCCACAAAAAGGAATGAAATAGTGATACAGACTGCAACATGATTGAATCTTAAAAACATGATGCTGAGTAAAAGAAGCCAGACATAAAATAAAATGCCACATATTATATAGTTCAATTTATATAAAATGCCTAGAATAGGCAAATCTATAGAAACAAAAAGTAGATTAGTGACTGGCACAAGACAGGAGAAGAGAATGAGAAGTGACTTCTAATTGGTGTAGAGTTTCTTTTCAGGGGTGATGAAAATATTCCATTATGGTTGTGCAATTTTGTGGATATGCTAAAAAAAAAACACTGAATGGAACACTTTAAAGGGGTGATTTTATGGTATATAAATTATATATCAATAAAGCTTTTGAGAAAAATGAATACAGAGAGATATGGGGTACGCTTCACTTCACTTCCAGTGGGAACATCTTGCAAGAATATGGTACATTTTAACAACCAGAAAACAGATATTAATATAATCGACAGACCTTATTCAGACTTCTCCAGTTTTAAGTGCACTCATGTATGTGCCTCATTTTGAAAAATTATTAATAGAATAATTTTAAAGAAATTAAATAGAATTTTAAAGAAATATTAATAATAATAATGGCAGTAGCTGTCTGAGTGCCAGCCACACAACAGGCTCCCTGGGACCCAATCCTATCACAACAAAGTGGGGACCATCTTCCAGAAGAGGCTCAAAGGAATAAAGGGTTTTGCCCAAGGTTAAATTTTTGTGGATGGCATGCGGTTTTGTTCCACATGAATATCCTGTTGCTCCAGAACAATTTCTTGAAAAGCTCATCCATGCCCAGGCTCATATAGAGAACCATGGGTGGGGCAGAGATGCCAACCCAGAAACATCTGACTCAACCCCTAATAGTCTCCAAGTCCCCTGTGGGCCTGTCCTAATAGCTGAGCTGAGCAAGCTTTGCCCTGTCAGCACAATGTAGTGACTTTTGAGAGCTTTTGCCAAAGGAAGCAGGGTGGGGAGGTACAGGCCAGCTCTAACTTGCTTCCTTCCCGTAGGATGGTGAAACATCTGATTCGACCTCCTGCCTGCCCCAACCCCACCTTTTTATAAATACTTGTCCTTTTCCTGCCTTCTTCTGAGGGGCAAGGTGAACTCTCTCCACACATGTCTTTGCCAAGGGGAAGTTCAAGGCCGTGCCCCTGTCCAGTGCCTTCATCCACTGGGAGATGTGCACAGAGGACCCTAGGTCACCCTCAGACCTGCTCAGTGTCCCCCAAGTCTCCCCAAATCAGGGAGAAGCTTTATCAAACATCCAAACATCCAGGAGCCTCTATAGACTTCTCCTTCAGATTCCAGAACATTCTCCCCCATTCTTAGCCAACTTCTTATGATTGCTCCTTGGCCCCCGCAGGATGGCCATCTCTCCCACAGAGGCTGCCCCAGATCATCTTTGGTCTCCTCAACATCACCATCTCCCAGCCCCTTCTCCCTACAACAGCCACAAGGAGATTTCCAGAACTTATAAACCACAGCTCAAAACTTTCCCACGGCTCCCATCATCCTAGAAAAGAACCTATTCCTTGCATTCTTCTAGGAGGCTCCCCACCCCCCACCCATCTTCCTGGCCTCCCCATCATTCCTCTCCCTGATGCTCACCCTGCTCCAGCCTCAGCAACCTCCTTCATGTTCTTCAAACATACCTAGCTTCTTTCTACCTCAGGATCTTTGTGTGAGCTATGCCTGGGATCTCCTTCCTCCTGGTCTCAGTGTGCCTGACTCCTCCTCTTTCTGATCTCAGCTCAAATGTCACCTCCTCAGAATGTCTTCCCTGCACATCCTGGAGACAGCAAGGCAGCCTCCACTTTACTCCCTCACCTGCACCCCATTTCCATGCTCTCTAGCTTCCTGTTTGATTTCCTTCTCAGTACATATTGCCCTGTGACCTCTCCTTGTTTATATATTTGCCTTTTATGCTTATTGTACCCCATACTCAGCATAAGGCCCAGGACATGGTTAGACCTCACAATACCTTTATAAAATGAATGAATGAATGAATGAATGAATGGACTGAGGAGGTTAAGGGACCAGTAGTCACAAGAACCCCTTCTAAGGTCCAGCTACTGTTTACAGAGTAACAGTGTAACAGTAACTGTAACAGTAATAGTGTAACTATTACTGTACACCTTCTGGAACCCTGAGAAAACCCCAGACCTGGAAGGAACCAGGTCAGGGTATGGGTGGGGGTACAGCCAGTCCTGCACTCTCCTGGCTTGGTATCCTAAGGGAACCTTGCTACTCTGAGCCTCAGTATCCTTTTCTGGAAAACAGGCATAATAATAATTGTGAACTTCTCTGCTAAATGAATGAATGAATGAATGAATGAATGAATGAATGAAACTATACCAGGGAGTGATGAGAGCTCTGAAGACAAATAAGAGGACAGATGGAAAGTGCAGGAAGGGGCATGGTGGGCTGAGTGTGGTAATGAGTGAGGTTTCATGGAGGAGGTGACATTTGAGCAGAATTTTGAGGACTTTCTGGAAAACCAGAGCTCCCTGAGTTTGGGGCCTGTGACTTTTTTAATTCACATAACACATATTAATGATTTTAAAATGTATAGTTCAGTGGTACTTAGCACACTTGCAAGGTTGTGCAGCCACCACCTCTATCTAGTTCCAGAACACTTCATCCTCCCAAAAGGAAACCCCGCAACTATTACAAAGTTACTCCCCATTCCCCCTTTGGGGGCCTCTGATTTTAATACACATCTTGCAAAATAAATGTCTTTGATATTTATTTGCAAATGTCAAATATTCAGAGAAATGGACACACTTACCCACCATTGCTGGAAGCAGAGTGAGATATGGTGTGATGTGAAAGACAGGATCCATCAAAAGTCTCGAAAATGTGTGATTCCACTTTTAATGCCATTCCCAAAAAATAACCCTCAAAGAAGCAACCTAGATGCCCAACCATAGGGGATCAGCTTAATAAATCATAAAAGAGCCTTTTATGATGAAATCTTTCAACACAAGAGGAAGACTAGTATGGATCCTTGTAGAAAGTGGGCCTCGACTGACAGACAAGTCATGGAGATAGTATGATTGCATTATGGCTGAGAAGAGAAAAAAGAAAAAAAATCTAGAATGAAATAGGCCATCATTTTAGTAACAGTGATTTCTGGGCATTCATTTAATTTTAAAATTTTTATTCACTCAACAGATATTTATGGAGCACATGGTATGTGCCAGCCCACGCCCACTGAAGGCAGGGATGGCTCTGAATTTAGTTAGTTTCCTGTGCCAGGGTGTTTTAACTCACCAGTGAACACCAGGCATGTCGGAAATTCATAATAAAAATGGACTCAGGGAATCAAACGCTATGTTTACATTATGATTGTCTGTGTTTCCTACAACTCTTTCTATACTGAGCACATATTACTCTGGCAATCAGAAGAGAAAACACATACAACTGATTCTGAAAACGAATGCCACCGCTTCTCCTGGCCTCTCACCAAAAATGAGCTCCTGCTCTCCATCTCACCAGCCACTCAACACATTTGCCACTGTTTCAGGAAGTGGAGGGTTCTCATGGGTCCTTCTGCCCTTGGCACACACCCTCCCTCTCTCAGACTCAGTTTCCCCAGCTGTAGAAGGTGGCTGTGAAAGCTCCCACCAGGCCAGCTTCTGAGTGTAACGCTCTGATGTCCCTATCTTAAAGTTCTAAATAATTTTTCAAGAGGCCCTGAATTTTCCTTTTGCACTGGATCCTACAAGTCAGGCAGGCAACACCGCCCTATTGGATTTATTGAGAAGCAGTCACCCTGTGCCCAACTGCGATCCTCTGCCCGGAAAGAATAAGACAAGACAGGACTTGACCCAGGTCCCTGACTGCAGCCTATACAGTACTTTCCCTATGTATGCAGCCAGTACCTAATGTGTGACCCTTTCTCTTTCCAGCCAGGGGACAGCAGGCTCCCTGGGAGCTGCAGGATCTGCTCAGGGAAACAGATGTTTCCGTCTAGCTGGATGCCTGGAATTTCAGTGATAAGAGGACCTTTAAGAGAAAGAGAGTGACAGAGAGAGAGAGAGGGAGGGAGGGGGAGAGAAAGGGGGAGGAAGAGAGAGAAAATGAAGAAGGAAGGGAGGGGGAGAGAGGGGAGGAGAGAGAGAGAGAGAGAGAGAGAGAGAGAGAGAGAGAGAGAGAGAGAGAGAGAACAAACTGACGAACAGCAGGCTGGACAAGAAGGAAAGGAGGTTGTTGAGACAGGCTTCCTCTCCCAGGCCCTGGGAGTGGTAAGAACTCAGAGCCTGAGGCCAGTACCAAATATATAATAATAGTGGTGATAACAATGTCATTTGTTTATCAAGCACAGCCCAAGATACCCTCCAAGTTGTGATAACTGAGGGGGAAAGTCTTAGAATTACCTTCCTCAGTCCATTCACTATGTGGCACTCTGGTGAAACTTATCTAAAACATGTCAAAGTAGATCATGTCCCTCTCCTGTTTAAAAGACTTTCATGGCTCCCCAGGGCTCTGAGTACGAAGTTTACATTTTCTGTTGGGGCCTGTGAGGCTCCTTGGGATCCAGCCTATGGAGGTCCCTGCCCACCAGGACTACCACTATTTCCACAACTCACCCTGTTCCAACCACACCCGCCTCCTCAATGCTGCTCCAGAGGGCTGAACACATTCCTGCCTCAGAGCCTTTGCACATGCTGTTCCCCTGAATCACTTCCTCCCCTGAGTAGCCTCCACCAACAACCTATTGTTTTGTCTGGTTTTCTCCTCTTTGCAAAAACTGTCAGATTTATGGACATGCTACTCAGTCCTCTGTTTATCATCCATCTTGTCCACCAGATAGCAGCGCACTCCCTCAGGGCAAGGCCTCCCACAGTACTGGGATGCAGTAGGTGTTCAATAAACATGAGTTAACAGATGAGGAACTCCCATTTACAGAGAAGAAAACAGAGGCCCAGGGAGACCCCCCAATGTGTCTGTAGAGATAGGCTGTCAAACTCCTGGAGTCTGAGCCCAGATTGTACCAAGTCTACCTACAGGCAGGTGGTACCCTTCCCCCAGCTGTGGGTAAATAAGGCTCCAAAGGCTGCAGGGAGCAGGGCCTGGCTCTCAGATCTGGGTTCAAGGCCAAGCTTTCCATCGGTCAGCTTTTTATTTGAGGAGTTGGATTAAGCACCCTGAGCTTTAGTTTTCTCTTCTATAAAAATTAAGTTACAGGTCAAGCCTGTGGGCTCCTGCCTTGGGCTGTCACAGCAAGTGTCCTCTTCCCCAGTGCCCCTTTCTTCCCTCCCACACCTGGTGACAATGGAGCCCTGAGAGGCCTTGGCCTGAACCTGAACTCTGAGGAGCTCCAATGTGAGTTGTAGGCATAGCCAAACGCCCCAGTCTTCCAGGGCCAGGGTTAGAGGAGCAGAGGGAGTCTGGGAAGGCTTCCTGGAGGAGAGGTGTTGGAGCTGGATGCAGAGGCTCAGATGTGGGGTCCAGCAGTGTGGCCATTGAAGATGAGAAGCTGGATTTTTCCTCTGAAGCCTCCAAGAGAGCTATAGAGGTGGCTCAGATGCAGCAGCCTCTGAGGTGCCGGAGCTGTAAAGTGAGCAATACAGCCTGTTAAGGGATGGAGTGGGGTGGCAGAGGGAGGGCTCATTTAGGGGTGGCCCAGAGAGGAGAATTCTGACTCTAGCCTGCGCCTGGAGACCAGAAATGGCCTCCCCTAACAGATCGAGGGCTGCTGCATCTGAGTCACTCAGTTCCTGCAAGAACATTCGGCACCCAGCGGCCCCGCGTAGGCTGTCACCAAGCAGGAACACGGCCCCCGGAGCCCCTCCTCTCAGCCTTCCCTGAGGCCTCCCGCTCTCTGTTCCCACAGCTGTTCCTTCAAGGCCACAGAAGGAGAGTAGGAGGAGAGGGCAGGCGAGGGAGAGGCCATGTAGGCTGCTCGGCCAGAATTCGGGAATTTGAGGTGGGGAGCTTCCTTGGCTGAGGGTCCAGTGTGTGCTGGGGTTGTCCAAGCCTCAGGACTCAACCCAAGATGGGGAAACTGAGGCTCATAGAAAGAGAGGGTATGCCCCATTTTGCACATGTACAAACACCCAGTTCTTTACTAAGAACTAAATTAAAACTCAGCCTGAAGCCTACAGTGTAAATCTGATCAAGTCCCTCCCTCTCAGGCTCCAAACTCTCCCATGGCTCCCCACTACCCTTGGAATGAAATCCACACACCTTATGGCCCTCAGAATCCCCTACTCTCCTCTCATTTGGAACACCTGACCTCCCGACCTCCCCACTGTTCCTCATGCACCTAGTCTACCCCTACCTCAGGGTCTTTGCACATGCTGTGTCCTCTGCCCAGAGCACTCTTTGTGAGTTATTATCCCCATTTTATCCCTCTAGAAAGGTGCAAAGAGAGGAGATCACATGCCCAGAAACATACAGCACATCAGGAATGATTGGTATTCCCAACCGGGCCCGTCTGACCAACCCCTCACCCCAAACCCTCTTCCACCAACGCTGCCATATTTAAAACAGGCCTCCAGACCAGTCCACCTCAGAGCTGATTCTCAGCCTCTCCAGGTCTTGCCACCTCCAGCTATATGCCAAAGACCCTCAGGCCTCAGGCCTAAAGCCCCTGCTGAGGGAGGCCCTGGGCCAGTCTAACCACCACATCTCCCAGTGTCCCTTGGTTGCAATTTCTTCGCTCCACTTTCTGCCCTTCACGCTGGAGAATGGCAGAGTCTTCAAGGACGGTACATCCAAAAATAATCAGGCCTGACCTATCTCCCAAAAGTGGAGCAGCCCCGCCCAGCCACCTGGCACCACAGAGGTAATTAGTGCATGTGGCAATGAGAGAAATTAGGTCTGTGGGATTCAGACCCCAGATCCAGGTTTGGAGTTAGAAGGGGGTGCAAGTGCCACCACCTCCTATCCCAAACTGGTCCTGATCCTGGGAGCTCGATTCTAACCCAGATCTGGACCCCCTTCTTGAGCCCCTTTGTGCCTGGGTCTGAGGGGGCCTGGCTTCATTATTTCCAGAGAGGATGTTTGTTTAATGAATTAACTTTGGCCTTGGGCAGAAGTTGAGTTGGATCTAAATTTAAGGCAAGGTCACTTTCACCAATATTGAGTCATCAAGCTCTCCTCTGCCATGACCTCCATGCATTATCCCAAAGCCAATCTTGCCTAACCCAAGGAAGCCTCAGCCCAGCCCTTGAGTTGTTCCCAGGCTGGGGAAGTCAGTTAGACACAGATACACTCCCCCTCCCACCCCACCGCCCCAACCCCATGGGGTCAGGATTGGGCCAGAAGGAGGGAGGGTGTTGGAGAAGATCTAGAGGAAGAGGAGGGAGGGTTTTTCAAAGAAGAGAACATTGGATGTGTTGCTTTAAGGGATGAATAGGAGTTTTTCAGGAGGATAAGTTCTGGTGGCTGGACCAACTGGCCATGGCTGGAGGAATGATGAGACAGAGGAGAAGGATGGCTGGAGGAGCACATAAGGAGCCCAGAGCTAAATGTTTGGAGGCTATCATACTAGGTTAAATGTATTTTGTCCCCAGTAGCTCATGCCTGGTTGGGACCCTTCAACCTCTAAAAGAGAAAGTATTAAGAACTTTGCTCAGGATCAAAACCACATACACAGACAGTAAAGAATAAATACGTTTATAACAATGAGCATTTATTAAGCTCCCATCAGCCTGCCTTCTTCAAACAAGGACTCGTTGGATCCTTACAGGAGACTTCAGAAGAAGGCACCATTCTTATGCACATTTTATAGACGGGGAAACTAAGGCACAGAGAGGAAAACCAGCTTCTTTAAAGCTACACTGGAGACCATCAAAGCTGGGGCCTAGGAATCCCTTCTTTCTAGAAGTATTTACCGAGTTCCTACTACAGGTCAGCCTTGCTCTAGGTGCTGGGACAGAGCTGTGGAAGAGGTTGATGGTAACAAAATCATGCCATAACAGATCTAGGTGGCCACTGTGACCCGTGCCACAGAGTTGGGCATGTGGCTTTGGGGAAGAGTGAAAACTTCCCCTAATATGGTGGGACAGAAACCCTCCGGGGAGGAGACAGGCTTCAGCTTTACTCCAAAGTTTGGGTCACATTAACTAGTCAGAGGCCATAAGCATCACTCTGTAAAATGCTTCCCTAGAGCCAAACAAATGATTCTAGTTTCTGTTTGGTCCCTCCTATGACAGGATGCTCATTCTCTCACATCTTTCCTCAGTCCCAAGGAAAAGCTGTTACTTCTAGTCAGCAATCCTGGGCTGGTGACATCTGCTTGCTCTTCAAGGATAGCCCCAAGGAGAAGAGGGCTCAGGCTGGGGTGGGGGTGACAGTTCAGGGAAGCACCCTACTCATTTACACCCTGGGGATAGTAAGGAGCTGCTAATGTCACCTGAATCCTCCCTGCCTCTTCCCCAACTCCAGCCCTGTGCACATCAGCCCATTATCCAGGTGAGAAAACAGGTCTAAAACTGACAAAGCCATTCCCTTAGTTTGGACTCAACTAAGACAACTTCAGGTCATGGCTGCTCAAGCTCAGCACCATTCTAGCCCCTCCTGGAGCCTGACGTGGGCCCAGGAAAGGATTCAGCTCCCCTCTCTCTCTCATGCTATTGCCTTCTGCCCACATAAGGAGGAAAGATGGCCTGCCTCCACTCCACACACACGCCAGAATGTCCATGTGGCCCCAGCTCTGTAGCAGGCCACCACTCAGCACACCCTGAGAGGCTTCCAGAAGCCTTGGCTGGCCCTGCTGGCACTTTTCCAGTTACTTTTTAAAAATTATTATTATTATTTCTTTTATAATAAGAAAAAGTCACTCTTTGCACAGAACAGACGGTATTCTCTTTGTTCCCCACAGTGTTCATGAATTTCGTGGCTTCGGGCCTGAGAGTGAAGCCAAGTCTTTTGGTTGTGCAGATGCCTTGTGAAGTTAGAAGCAGCCTGGGAAACTGAGTCTGCGTCTCTTTCCCCAGGAAACCTCAGAAGTGACCAGCCCTCCAGAAGCTCCCAGACCTGGCCACAACTGAAGTAATAAATAGGTAACACAGGTCAGAGATCTCACAGAAAGGGAAGAGGGAGTGGGGCAGGGCAGGGCAGGGAGAGATCCCTTCCAAGCCCAGGATGGTCAGAGAAGCTTTCAGGAGGAGAGGAGCTGAAGAGCACTCCAGGTGGAGGAAACGGCTTGGGCAAAGGCTTGGAGGGAGGAAACTCAGATCTTGGCCCTGGAATAAGTCTCCAGAAATAACCTAAAGGTAATTTGAAAGTAGCTATCAGCTCAGATGTGTGAGTTTTATCAGGGGAATAGAAATAAAAGAAGAGGGAAAGAGTATGTGGCAGAGACTAAAACCAAAACCTCTCAGGTTGTCAGAAAGCTCAACTGTGAGGCTCAGAGCTTCAGGGAACTGTGGGCCTTGGGTTTGAGGAATCTTGGTGCCTCTGACCACAAACCCATGGCCCTGTGTGACTCAGAGGCAGGCTGGTGCCTGGGGAGGTGATCAAGTCTCAGCCCCAGAAGGATCTGCTTCTGGGAAGTGTATGAAGGGGTGGGCTCCCTCTGACCAGATGTGGCAATCCAGGCCTGTGGACCTCCAGGGGACTCACTGACACCCCCTGGATTTGTGAACCCTATAACACACCAATTATCATTGTCACCCAACCATCCTTGGCATTGTCACATTTGTCTTGATACATTGTTGTAGTTCTTCTCTGTCTCCTGTGTCTCTGCCTCTCCCCCCATTTCTCTGTCTCTGGGTCTTTGTCGCCATCCCCATCCCAGTCCCATTCCCCGCTCTTACCCCCACCCCCAGCCCTCTCCCCATTCTTACGGACTCTCCCACCCCCATCCACCTTCCCCCTCCCCTGACGCGGAGACCCAGTAGGGGGCGCTGCGGGAGGCCTCGGGGCCCCGGGAGGCGGGGCGGGCGGCGGCCGCGCCGGGACCAACCGCAATGGGACCGGAGGCGGCGCGGGCGGCGGCGGCGGCGCAGACAAAGGCGCGGGCGGCGCGGAGGGCGGCGCGGAGGGCGCGGGGCCCGGAGCCATCGAGCGAGCCGGGCGCCCGGTGGGGGGAGTCGGCGCCGCGGGCCGCACCCGACTTCGCCGGGACACTCACGAGACGCTAATTCGGTAGGGTGAGCACGGCCAGCCAAGCCTGCGTCGGGGTGCAAGGGTTCCAGGGCCGGGGAGGGAGCGGGGGTCTCCGAAGTTCCCGACACGGAGGCTAGGAGGAGCCCCTAAATTCCAAGTCTTGGAGACGCGCAGCGGCCCTCAAGTTCCGGAGCTCGGGTAGGGGACAGTGCTAGGGGTTCCCAAAGTTCCTTCCCCGGAGGAGGCTGCGAAGGTGTCTCCGAAGTTCCCGACCTCGGGCGGGGACCGGTAAGAGGGGACCCCGAAATTCCGGACCTGGGCAAGGAAGAGTGGCAGGGGGTCCCAAAAGTTCAGCAATCGGGGCGGTGCGGAGGATCCCCAAAGTTCTGGACCTGGAGTTGGAGGAGGCAGATAATGTATCTCCGAAGTTCTTGACCTGGAGTCGGGGCGTCGCGGGGATCTCGGAGATTCCAAGGTGGGGGACCCGAAGTTAAGTCGATTACTAGGCGTCCCGCTCCGAATACGGGTAAGGACTCAATCCTGACTAAATATCATGTCCCGGGACTGGGGCGCATGGGGTAGGGCTTTGCCCCCAGAGGCGATTGGGGATCCCAGGCACCAGGGTCGGGCCCTCTCCGGGAGCCCCGCAGCGTCTGAATCTCATGATGAGTTATTGAGTAACTTTCCCCAAATGCGCCAGTCGCTGTAGGTGCGTCCTGGCCGGAAGGGCCTGAGTTCCTGGGACCCCTGCACGTTGGAGCCCCAGCCTCACCCGGACCCGTCCCCAACCCGGGCCAGAGCTGCCGCCCCTCCCCCACCAGGGGCTCCGGTTTCAGACCCTGTGACCTGGACGGCAGCTGCCCAGGACGGAGGCGGGGATGTGGGGGGGGGGGCGTCCCCCTCTAACCACTGAGGCCACTTGGCCGGGCATCCCTTCCCCCAATTTGCGCCCCCAAGTCCCTCCTGGGTTCCTTACAGATCCTGTCAGGACTAACCCATGCAAGTTTGAGCCCGCAGGGGGAGGGTAAGGAAGTCTCCCCTTGCAGCTGTTCCTGGTTTCTGTGGGGTGGTGGATAGGGAACCAGCAAAGAAAATGGGGACACCATCTCCCAGACCTGGGTCCCACCCAACCCCCAATGGTATGGGGAGTGAATGGTGATGGGCAATCTGACAGTGGGCACCAGGATGGTCTTTTGGGGCTGCATCCTGTCTTTTTACAAGGATGGAGGTTTCCTGGGGATTTGGACTTTGACTAAACCTGTGCCTGAGCCCTAGAGTGGGAGTGGAGGGGGCCTTCTCTGGGGCCAGTGGGAACTGGCACCTGATGATGCTACACTTTTTGCTGGAGGCTTGGGTGTGGGGAGCCTTGGGTGAATGTGAGGGAAAGTACTGAAAGGGAGCTGGCCTTGGCCCCCTTGGTGCACCGGGAGATTGAGGTAGCTTTACTGGGGATCCAGGAACCAAGATGATGAGAGGTTTATGCTGAGATGTCAGGGACCACCTGGTTCTTCTCAGAAAGCCATCTCCTGCCCAAGGTGTTGTGAAGGTTTCTTCAGATGAAGAGTCAGGATGTTCTTGCTCTGAGTGATCTACTGATTCCCTCACATTTTCAATGAAGTTCTGTGAATGGTGCACTTTGCAGTAGGTCCTGAGGTTGGACCTGCTTGGCCTCCCTCCACCAGTCCTGGGGATACACTCAGCCTCCTCTTCCCCCAGAGGCTGAACCAGCAGCTCCTGCCACCCTTCTGGTTGCCTCTTGGAGCCCATCCAGTCCAGCCTGACCAATGTCCACAGCCAGGTGAGCCGCTGCCTCTACCAGCTTGGCTCTTAGCCCCTTCGAGGGTACTCGGCATCTACTGAGGGTCCTCTCTCCACACAGGGAGCAGCCCATCTTCAGCACACGTGCGCATGTGTTCCAGATTGACCCAGCCACCAAACGAAACTGGATCCCTGCGGGCAAGCACGCGCTCACCGTCTCCTACTTCTATGATGCCACCCGCAACGTCTATAGAATCATCAGCATCGGGGGTGCCAAGGTCCTGGCGGGGCCTAGGTTGGGTAGCAGGTGACAGGGGGTAGCAGCAACAAGCCTGAGTCTAGTTGTCTTGCTGTGTGCCCAGGGGCAGAAGGAGGAGGGATCCCTGACCCTTTCTGGGTCTCAGTCTCTTCCTACTGAAATGGCTCAGTCCAAGAGCCTCCAAAGCACTAATAGGAATACCTTGGAGATCTCATGTTCATTATTAGCTATTCATTTAACCTTGAACTTTGCTCTCCTATCCATAGGCCATTATCAACAGCACTGTCACCCCCAACATGACCTTTACCAAAACCTCCCAGAAGTTCGGGCAGTGGGCAGACAGTCGTGCCAACACTGTCTATGGCCTTGGCTTTGCCTCTGAGCAGCATCTGACCCAGGTGGGTCTTGACGGTACATGGTGGGAGGGAGAGGGCTGAGCCTGGGTCTTCTCCTGGATATACTGGGGCCCCTAGGCCTCCACTTTCCCAGCTGCAGAATTGGACAAGCCAGAAGTTCCCTGGTTTACATCCCAGCTATACAGGCCACCCATTCCAATCTTGGGTATACCCTGCCTCTCTTTTGGTGCAAGAATGGGCTGGATGCTTCCCTATACACCTTAACACTACATCATCACTCCCCTCCACCCTCCACTGCCTCTAGACTTCAGTATTCTGTTATCTATTGTTTTCCTGGATAGTTAGTTCCCTCTGAGTCCTGCTGAGGGCATGACAATTTTATTCTCTTTCTTCTAGAAGCTTTTGTTTTCCTTTTACATCTAAGCCTTGAATTTATTTCTGTGGGTGGTGTAAGGTAGGAATATTTTTTCCCACATGAGCATCCAGTTGCTCTTGGGCTAGTTTTGAAAAGACCACTTGCCTCCAGAGAATTGCACTGGCTTATGTAAAATAAATCAAGTGGCTATATGTCTGTACATGTTTTCTTTAAAAAATCATTTTTAAACTAAGGAAATGTATTTTAAGATGAAAATAAAAGTGTATCCTACCTTAACTGGAAAGCTAGTATAGGCAAAAATTATAAATATTAACATGACAAAAATGAGAACAGGGCATTCAATTTCTCACTGGCTAGGGCTCCAAGCCCAAGACTTGCTTTCTCTTTTTTATACAAATATTTACACATGTCCCAGGTGTTAAAGACAGATCAGCACCCACCTAAGGCTCTCCTTGTTGAAATAACTCTGGTTGAGAGGAAATAGGGATCCCTTTCTCATGATGACTCAATGTAAGCCTTTTCCATGAACATCCCATCCCCCACCCTCAAACGGACTCTGTTCACTGGGGCGTCATTTTCCACTCTGCCAGTTTAGGAGATTAGGGGATACACAAAGTTCCTAAAGTTTCTTCCTAAGTGACAGGGCTGGCACTGGGTAGGGGTGACCTGGTGGGGCCCTGGAGGAGAACGCCAGGGTTTTGTCGATTGTCTGTTCCTGTCCCTCTCTTCCTGCCCCCCGGCCCAGTTTGCTGAGAAGTTCCAAGAAGTGAAGGAAGCAGCAAGACTGGCGAGGGAGAAATCTCAGGATGGTGGGGAGCTGACCAATCCAGCCCTAGGACTCACTGCCCACCAGGTCAGCCCTCCCTTTTCCATGCCTACCTGACACTTAACCAATATCAGGGGGTCTGTGCACTGTGCTGGTACCCAGAACCAAATGCTCACAGATCCATGGCAGCGACCATGGAGGAAGGATATGGGTGCCATGGAACATGTCTGGGGATAGGGGGTCTGGCTTAGCTTTAGCTCAGCGAAAGCCAGAAAGCCAGTTCAAATGGCAGAGTGAAAACCTGGAAGTTGAGATGGCTAAGTAGGGGCCAGAGTAAAGAACTGTTCCTGGGTGGTTTCCCCAATTTATTTATTTAGCATATTTTATTGACCACCTACTGTGTTTTAGGCCCAAGACTGGACATAAGGATTACAGAGATGAAAAAACAGGCAAGCGCTTGCCCTCAGGGCTCAGTGGTCTATGCAGCAAGTTGGATTCATAAGGAATTCAGCCTGGTGGAGAGGGCTTCCTGTTAGAATCTGAAATGGATGTTGAAGTTCGGCCCCAGGGAGGGGCATTGCTCCTATGGAATAGCATAGAGGTTTTAGATTGTTCCCCCTTGGCAGATATCGAATATTTCAGTGATTTTAGACTGTTCTGAATCAGGTTTGCTCCTGAGGGGTTGGTGAGAGCCTAGGTAGGCAAGGTGGGGGCCCAGGGGCCATGGGGAGCCCTGGAGGGTGGGTAAGGAGGGGAATGGCATTCTTGGATCCCAGTGTTGGAAAGGACGCCTACCCTGCCACGACCCCAGTAACACGAGCCCTGACCCCAACCATGACCTAACAGGTCCTTGACTGAAGCCACCATACCCACTACTATGACCCCTCTTCCCATGCACTCAGGTGCCTCCGAGCCCCCTCGTCAGCGCCAACGGCCCTGGCGATGAGAAATTGTTCCGCAGTCAGAGTGCAGATGCCCCTGGCCCAGCAGAGCGCGAGCGGCTCAAGAAGATGCTGTCAGAGGGGTGAGGGGGGTACGGTGGGACACAGGGGCGGGGCAAGAGGAAGGGCGGGAGATGAGTTTCTCAGAAACTGCTGGGGCACAACAGGCGACGGATTTGACTGGACCTAAGGCCTGGGGACCCCAATTGTGCGGCTTCCGGAGCCCAACGCGCTCCTGCTTTGACCTTGCCTTCCTGGTGCTGACCCCGCCCCCGCCCGGTCCACACCTCCCCTGGATAGTTCTGAACCCACTGGAGCCTCCCAAACCTACCCACTTCTAGCCACTTCCCCATGGGTTGACCCCTTGTTGCATTCCCACTATCTCATTGAGCTGACACCACGCGCTACTCTGATTCCGCTGGTGACTTAGGGTCTGCCTCCTGGGTTCTTCTCCGCCGTAGCCCCGCCCCTAGCCAGCTCTCCCTAGCCCCGCCCTCTAACCAGCTTTGACTCCAACTCCCTTCCCAGTGCGGCCCTTTCCCTAGCCTAGCGTCTGCTCTCCGGGTTCTGCCCCCTGCCGACCCTCGCGTTCCCCCGCAGCTCCGTGGGTGAGGTGCAATGGGAGGCCGAGTTCTTCGCGCTGCAGGACAGCAACAACAAGTTGGCGGGCGCCCTACGAGAATCCAACGCCGCTGCCACCCAGTGGAGGCAGCAGCTGGAGGCCCAGCGCGCAGAGGCTGAGCGGCTGCGGCAGCGGGTGAGGGGACTTCTCTCTCCCAGAGACCCCAAGCGTCTTGGGCATTTGTGGAGCCCCACCCTCCTGATGTCCTGTCTAGGTTCACAGGCTGGCTGTGTAATCTCCACAGGTCACTTTCCTGAGCCTCAAGAGTTTTGTGCTCTGTAAAATGGGTCTGAAATAGAACGAACTTCAGAAGGGTGTCAGACCATAAAGTCCTCCCTGCCACAGTTTAGGGTGGTAGGTCCAATCAGAGGGGGTGAATATTTAGTCCCAGCGGAACTAAGCAGTAGGCAGATTCCCCAGGGAGTGGCTGACCTTTCTGTCCACGCAGGTGGCTGAGCTGGAGGCCCAGGCAGCCACAGAGCTGACCCCAGTCAACGAGAAGGAGGGCCCTGGCCAGGCGGTGGAGCAACTGGAAGCCCTAGTGCAAACCAAGGATCAGGTGAGCACTAAGAGTGTGAGCATGTGTGTGTCCCAAGGCCTCACCTTCCCTGACCTCCTGTGGAGGAGCTAGGATCTCCAGAATATGCCCTGGGAACTCTTCTCCACTAGGAGATCCAGACACTGAAGAGCCAGGCTGGTGGGTCCCGCGAGGCCCTTGATGCAGTGGAACGGGAGGAGACACAGCAGAAGGTGCAGGTGTGTGTGGTTGCTGGAGGGTGGGGTGACCACGTATGGGCAGCAGGCCTCTAGTGTTGGACAGGCCTGGGATCTTCCCTACCTGGAGGGTCCCCCTGAGCCTCAGTTTCTCCACCTGTAAATGGGGTCAGGAAGACATCTACCTAAGGTTGTGAAGGATTGGGAAGACCAGATGCACGGAAGGTCTGAGGTATTTTGTAAACAGTGTTGTTGGTACAATATTTTATATCCATTTATTCAACAAGTAATTTTTGAGTCTGCCGAGTTCCAGGATTTGACACCATCCAGGCCTCAACACATCCCCAGCCTGAGGTCAGGAATTTGCATTTGAACTAGAGCTGGATGGCCTGGCTTTCACTAAAGACTTCATCCAGGAAAAGTTCATGGGGCACATCCTGTGAGTCTCCAGGTGGAGGTGTTCAAGGATATGTTGACTACCAAAAGCATCCCAGGGAGAGAAAAGTTGGGGAAATGCTCCCCATTATCTTTTGGGCAGCATGCATAGTATGTGCAAAGGCCCTGAGGTAGGGAGCACATTAGTATGTTCAAGGAGCCACAAGGAGGCCTGCGAGGCTGAGTTGGAATGAGAATGGAGGAGGGAGGGGTGTGGATTTCATCCTGTCTGATGGGTCACAGGAGGGTTTTCAAGAGAAGGACATGATCAGTTCCATAATTTCCAAATTGGCCAGGGAACCAGGGAGTGTCTTGGGCATAGGAGGCAGGAAGGTGGCCAAGAGGTGGAAGGGGCTTGGCCCAGAGGGTTCTGTGGAGATAGCACTCAGATGCTAGATGCCCTTGGACACTTGAGGGCCCCCAATCCTGCCCACAGGATCTGGAGACCCGAAACACAGAGTTGGAGCACCAGCTACGAGCGATGGAGCACAGCCTGGAGGAGGCACGAGCTGAAAGGGAACGAGCAAGAGCCGAGGTGGGCCGGGCTGCACAGCTGCTGGACGTCAGGCTGTTCGAGTTGAGCGAGCTTCGGGAAGGCCTGGCCCGCCTGGCTGAGGGCACACCCTGAGCTTTGAGCCTGGCCACTGGTCCACATGGGAGCTGGGGCCTGTGGGAGGAGGTTTTACACAAATGCTTCCCACCTAGGGCACAGGCCAGCTGCAGGCGGCACAACAGGCCATTCTCCCTGGCAGGGACCGGGGCCAACACAGCCCAGGGAGGGCCTGGCCTGGCCACTCACAGCTCAGGGGCTGTTTTGGGCTTTTCATTATGTAGGATTTCTAAACTGCCTAGGGTATGTGCTGGTGCCCAGATTACATTTCTAAGCGTGGTTGTGTGTGTGTGTGTGTGGTATATGGGCACCCGGGTACCTCAATGCCATCATTGGACCCACTCCCACCTCTTCTCAGGTGCACCTTAGCTGCCCTCCATCACATAGGGTTGGGAAAACACTTCCAAGTGATCAGGTTGAGGCTCAGAGCCTGCTGGATGTGACCAGTCCCCACAGCTCTGCCTGGCCCTGCTTTCCTCATCTCCTGGGGCTCAGTGTATAGTGCCTGGACCAGCTTGGACTTTGGTTGTCCCTGGTTAAGCCCACCTTCACTCTGGCTATAAATTCGACATTTGACAAAGTGGGCAAGCAGGGAAGCCCCTAGACTACAGCCACATTCACCAAGGGGATGATGTGACCAACCTCATGGCTACAGTTGGAGAGTTGTAGATGCTATGCCCATTTTCCAGATGTGGGAACAGAGGCCCTGAGGGGCTCACCAACCCAAGGTCATCCAGCTAGAAAGCCACACTGTAGGTCAAAGTTTTGGGCATGGCCCAGTGGAAATGGAGAACTGGGGGTAAGGTAGAGTGACATGAGGTTCTGGGGGAATTGAAAGGCGCAGACAGCCATACCCTCTTCCCCTGCCCCTACACCAGGAGTCACACCAGGAAAGTTTTAAAAAACCCATTTATTGAGTTCGTCCTACAAGTGATATACCTTCACTCTGGGGCCCCACAGCTATCCCCTATGTGGTAACTGTGGGCTGGAGTCACTGTGTGGAGCTGGACCCAACCACATGGCCAGTATTTCCTCCTCTTGCAGCCTGACTCTTGGCCAAGGCTCTGAGAAGGGACCAGCTGGGGCTGCAGTAAGGAGCAGCCATGTACTGCATAATGTGGGTATCCATGGGCTCTGCTGAGTGGGGGTGGGCAAGCTGGAAAGGGGGACTGTCACCAAGGGAGGACCTTCCAACCCTCAGCTCAATGAAGGAGTCCCAAGCTGAGCAAGTAGGGGCCATGTGGGTCTCAAGCTGGGCCCTGGATGGGTGCTGAGGCTGAATGGGCTTCAGGTCGGGCCCTGGGCGGATGCCCCCTTTGGCCACCTCTGCTGGCCTTCTGCCACTGCAGTGTGTGCTCCACCTGCTCCTTGAAGCGCCGGTTCTTCTGCTTGATCTTGGCCAGCTCAGCCTTGCGCTTGGCCTCTAGGTCAGGGTCCTGGCTCAGGGAGGATGGAAAGGTAGCTGAGCTGATCATTTTCCTCACCTTGGGAACCCTGCCCCACCACTAACTAGCCCAGTCCTCACCTTCCCCTCAAGGATCAGCTGCTTCCGCTTATTGATTTCCTTCTTTTCGTCAAAGTTGGCCGCTTCAAGTTTCTGGGGTTGTGGGGTAGGGATGAGCTATCATGGGGGTCCCCATCTAGAAGGGATCACCATGAGCTCCAGGACCAGCTCAGTTCCCTGACACTTACAATCTCGCACTCCCTCCGCACTACGTTGACTTGTGTGAGAATCTGCAGCACCTCAGCCTCCTCCACAGAAAACTCCTCCAGCTTCTTCTCTGTGTGGACAGCAGGGGCCGGGGGTGGGGGAGGTGGGGGGCAGGTAGACATGACAAGGGGAATTTCAGCCATACAGTGAGTTCTCCATGCGGTGGGGAATGCAAGAGGTCCAGAGTCGTATCAGATAAAAGTCAGATGGGCAAGATCTGGGATTTCAGATCTAAGGAAGGTATAAACTGCATTTTGTGTGGTTACCAACACTATGACTTAAACAAGGAGTAAAATTTTTTTATTTTGATGCAGTATTATCCTTTAAAGTCAGGGTGTTTCTGAATTTTAGGACAGTCAGTGTGGTGACTGGAGATGACTCAGTGGCTCTTGGTTTTGACTACATATTAAGCCACCTGAGGGAAGTTTTAAACAGGCCCAGGCCCAGTCCCCGAGGCCTCTGACCCATCCATAGTAACCATCCGACATAGCCTGATCTCAGAAATCAAAGTCCCTGTCCACTGGATGTGGCCTTTGGCAGCTAACAGCCATGTGGGGTGCTTCCCCACTGGACCCTGTTTCAATAATTGGATAAATTTGGGGGGTTGCATAAGGAAAGCACAGCTTAAGTCTTCTCATGTGAAAAGGCAAGTGGGTATTACACCCCATGCCTCCTTACTCACTGATCTGCTCCTCAATGGCGTGTACCAGGTGGATGTCATACTGTGTCACCAGTGTGATGGCCTGTCCCTGCCGCCCTGTGAGGATGAACCAGTTACTTCTGTGCCGTGGGCCAGGAGGGACCAACAAAGGCAGGTCAAGGCAGCCCAGTGTCAGGGCCTGATACCAGCCAGACCTCTGTATAGTAGGTAGATCAATCCCAGAGAAGCTGCAGGACACCAGGCACAGATGGTTCTCCTGCCAGCTTGGCCCCTCATGGGGGCTGGCAATGTGGCTGATTTGGGGAATGGCTACCAAGGAGCTCAAGCTAAGTAATGTCAGCAATAAGCCCTGAGAGGCTTCAGCTCAGATCTCTGCATGCCAGTTTCTCCATTCCCCATTTCTGTGACAGTGACTAGTGCTGGACCAGCACTGATAGCTAATAAGGCTCGTGACTCCTGGAGCAGCCCTAAACTGGCATCATGGTTTCATTACCCATCATTTGACAAAGCAGTGAGACCCAGAGAGCTGATGGGACCTGCCTCAGGCCATAGGACAAGAGAGAAGGACCGGTCCCAGTCCAGCCCCAGAAACCACATCTCTCTCTACTCCAGGCATGAGAAAATCTCAAATGTTGTGCTCTTCCTTGGCAGGGCTAGGGAGCAGAGAGATGGTTGCCTCCTTGGTCCCTGGCCAGGGTCACAGTGAGGGGCCAAACATAGACACCAAATCTCACAGGGCAACATCACGGCCACCAAGACTCATGCCACCACTCACTGCCAGGTCCTGACTGGCAGCCCTGACAGGTGAAGGGGACTGGGGTGAGGCAACAGGGAGTGGTGAGGACTAGAGAAGGGTATACCATGTCCCCAGGAGATAGTGTGTAGGTCACGTGAAGAAGTCAAAGTACCCGTGTCCTTAGATTTGAAAGGACAATTCCTCAAGTTTGCAAACACTGACTCTAACATCTCTCACCTGTGAGCTGTACCCTCCCCAATAACCCACCAATGTCCCACTAGCTCATGACTTTGGCTCCTCATGGCGTGGGTAGGCTGGAGGGACAGGTCCCAAAAGGCCACCCCACCCTGTCTGCTCACCTGCCCGGGCCGTCCGGCCAACTCGGTGGATGTAGATCTTCGAGAGCCCAGGAGTATTATGGTTGATGACCACCTGCACCGTGGGAATATCCAAGCCCCTGGAGGAAGAAGCTGGTCAGCATCACTGTCCACATGGGGAAACTGAGACTGGGACTCACCCAAGGTCACTCAGCAGTGAAGCTGGGGCCACCCAACCCTTGCCTAAAACCAGCCTCCCTTTCTGGTCCCTGTGTGGGGGTGTTACTGAGCTAGCACATGGGAAGGAGTACCCTGGACTGCTCACCGGGAGGCCACATCTGTTGCAATCAGGATCCGGTAAATACTGGACTTGAACTTGGCCAGGGCGGCAAAGCGTTCTTTCTGTGCCAGGTCAAGGAGAGAATTAGAGGTTCTAGGGGGTACGGAAGCACTCTAGCAATTGTTTGAGCACTGATTGTATGAGGCTTGGGGACAGGGCGAAGACTAGGATGGTCTTGCCCTAACAGGGCTCACAATCCAGTAAGGAAGATGACTGTGAGATAACCACACCGGGAAAGATGGCGTAGCAGGAAGAGAATTTTAGACAGAGGGAAAAGCCATGGGCAAAGGCCCTTAGGCTGGGAGGAGTCTCGGCAAGGCTGGCAGGCAGCGATCTCACCTGTTTCATCATAGAATGCAGAGCCACAGTGGGGAAGTTGAACTTTCGTAGCATCATGCACAAGATCTGGCAAGTCCTGGCGGGAAGAACATGCTGTCAATCCCTCTAGTGCTAGGACCCTGGGAAGGTGCTCCTGCCCCTGCCCTTGACCCCAAGCAGATGGCCCTGCACAGATGGGAAAGGATAGGCAGAGTTGCAGGATCAGGCGGACCAGGTGCAGTCCTGCCTGCTGACATTCTCTTTGCTGGCTCCTCCCCTGGCCTAAGCCAACATCCAGACTTTTCTCTTCTGGAGACCAATAAATTCTTGGGGGGCAGCACCAGTTAGGAGGCCCTCTTTCACAGTGTGTACTACCCATCTACTGGCTCATGCTAGAACCTTACAGCTTCTTAACAATCTGCCACATGCTTCAGAGGATTCTAAAGTCCCCTGGGACTGCAGGAAAGATATCCACAGATATGTATGTGCTGCTGTGCTGGGCTTCAAATGACACCCCAAGACCACAACAGACAGGCTGCTCTAAGGTTGGGGACAGCCCAAGATCACCAATCCTTCAGGTTAAGTGCAGGTCTGTGGAACCCCAAATCTTGGCTCTGACTTTAGGAGTGATAACTTCAGTGAGTTGCTTGATCTTTCTGAGCCTCCTTGAGTGAATCCTCCAAAACCTCTGGTCTGAGCAAAGGCCCTGGAGTGCCGAGACTAGCTGTGTGCCTGTCACTTGTGACCTCGGGCCACCTCTCAGGCCTCCGTGAAGGGCTATGGTGGTGGGGCCACCCGCGCTCACTTGCATGTGTTGGTGAAGATGATGATGGACCAGTCCTCATGCTCATCCTGGAAGTTCTGGATCAGGTGGACCAGGTAGGCATCCTTGACCTTCTCAGGCACTAGCAGGTAGCGCTGGTCTAGCTGTTCTACTGTGCGCACCCTGGGGATGGGTGAGCCTCAGTTTCCCCTCTGTTGAATTCAGCCAAGGCCCCGCCCCGCCCATGAGAATTAACCTCCACTGGATGTGACCCCCATACCTCCTGCCTGCCTTCCCCTGCCCCAAATGTAGCTGTGGACTCACGGAGCCTGTGCCTCCCAGAAGAAGGGCTGGTTGGTGGCCAGGCCTTGCAGCTCCTTGAGTGTTTCGGTCAGGGTGGCGCTGAAGAGCAGTGTCTGCCTTCGGGCTGGCATGGCTGCCAGGATAGCCTCCAGGTCCACGGTGAAGTCAGTGCAGCCCTGCTCCAATAGCCGGTCTGCCTCATCCATCACCTGCAGGGCCAGCAGCAGGGGGTGGGGGCAGGGAATTTGAGGTGAGGGCACTATGCAAGGCCAGCATGCTGCCCCCATGTACCTCTTTCCCAGTCTTGGCTGTGGGCCTGGGAGCACTTTCCCTTGATGTCTTAGAGGCCCTGGTCCCTCACTTGTCTCAACTCCAATGTCAATTCCTTAGAGAGGCCCTACTCCCAACCACATTCCTGGTACAGGCCACCTCAACTTCTGAGTCTCTGAGCTGTCCTCGTCACATTCCTAACACCCTACTTGATGGCCTATGGGACACGTTTCCCAAGTGGATGAATCGGTGTTTAGGCCAACTCACCAGGAAGCGGATCTTCTTGATACTGAAGGTGTTAGAGCTGCGGAGGTGGTCAGCCAGGCGTCCTGGTGTGGCAATGACCACATGTGGTTTCCGGGAGAGCTCCAGGGCCTGGGCCACCATGTCTAAAGGTAGAGAAGTGCGGCTGGGCAGGTGGTCTGAGGCTGTGGGGTCCCACTCCCAGAGCAACCCTGGGACCCCCATACCCATGCCGCCGACAATGATGCAGTCTTTTAGACCCAGAGGCTTCCCCAGGACCCGGAACTGCTCAGCAATCTGGTAAGCCAATTCTCTGTGAGTGTGAAGGAGCAGGGCAGGGTCAGACAGTGGTTCTATGCCTGCCTCCCATTTCCATCTCCAGCCCCAGGGCCTCCTGACTCACTCTCTCCTGTTCGAACGCCCTCTACAGCTCCCAGTCCCCTTTGGGCAAAAGCTCTGACACTGGATATTGGAGGGCTTGTGTGAACTCTGCCCCTCACCAGGCTGGGCCCCAGAACCACTTATGAACCCTCTCCCACCAGCCTTACTGAAACTGGCCTCTCCTCCTCCCATGTCCTCAGCAATGGCCTTGACACTAGTTACCAAAGCCTGAAACCTCAGTATCAGCCCCACCTTCTCCAGGGCTAGTCAGTGTTCAAGTCCTCCCTCTGTCTCTCAGCCCCAGCTCCAACCAAGCCTCTCTTTGGTCCATGTCCCCACTTCATGGCTTCCTATTTTACCCTCTACTGCTCATACTACTCAGAATCAATCCTAATCTGGCATCTGAGGCCCTCCTCAAATGGCTCTAACATGCCCAGCCCCCAGGACCCTTTCTGTTTCCTGCCTATCATACCTTTGCATGAATGCACTAGCATTACCTATCTAAATGACCTTTTCCCAAACTTGAGCCTTTGAGAGACCCTTCTCATCCTTTAAGGCACCCTTGATTGAAGACTTCCTTGACCCCACCTATTCCCAGGTCTTACCTTCAAAGTATGCACTGCCTACCTCTCCTACTGTCATTATAGGACTTATGTCAACTGCCACATCTATCTGCCCAAGAACAGGAAATATGCCTATTTCTTTTTTTTTTATTTTAACTTTTTGACTTTTTAAATCAACCTCCCCCTGCAACTTCTACCCCTGACCTACAGATGTTGACATCTCCCCTTAAGAACTGGATCTCTGAAGGCAGGGCGTATCCTCCCATAAGCTCGTGGCACACACCTGGGGCCTGGCACGCATGGGGTATGGGCTGTGGCTTTGCTGGAACTCGAACCCAGGACCTTCTGCATGTAAAGCAAATGTGCTAACCACTACACTATGGAACCACCCCAATATGCCTATTTCTTGAGTTACAAAACTATTGACAGCTCCTGTCCAGCCAGCGCTTTCCCTGAATCAAGCCCTATACTCCCTGAGTCAACAGGAGCCATTATTCCTATTCCCATTTTGCACCCAGGGAAAGTGCTGCTCAGAGAGGTAAAGACATTTGCCCGAGATAACACAGCTGGTTAACTCACCCAGGAGGCCTATTGGGGGCTCACCTGGTGGGTGTCAGGACAAGGCTGAATATGCCATAGGGATCCTCAGATAGCTTCTGCAAGATGGGCAGGACAAATGCTGCCGTCTTGCCACTGCCTGTCTTGGCACAGCCCAGGCAGTCCCGACCTGAGCAGAGGGCAAAAAAACATCAACACAGTTTGGGTTTAGACAGGTGTTCCATCATCACAGTTTACAACAGCTAACTTTTTTGTTGTTGTTGTTTAAAACAGCTAACATTTAATGAGCGTTTACTGTGTGCCCAGTACTGGCCTATGCCCTTTCCATTCCGGGAATACTGACAACTTTCCATTGTGGGAAACCGACAAATTCTAGAAGGGAGAGGCGTTTATCATTCTCATTTAACAGGTGAAACTGAGATTCAGAGATGTGTCCAGGAACATACCTGGTGAGTAGCAGGCTGGACTAGAACCCACATCCATTTGACCCAAGATGCTACTAACCACTACTTCATTTTGACGACCCTACCCCAGCATCTGAGCTTGGGGAACCTGGAATGGCTTCCTCCAATCTGCATCTTACGCTCCCTGTTGATTCTTTCACCTTTGTTGAATCTCTCAACTTGCCACGTCCTAGGATTCTTGAGGGCATCTCTGCAATGGCAAAACTGGGTTGGGCCAGAAGAGTGGGGAGAAGGGCAGTCACGGGACCAGAGTCCTGGATCCACCGGTAACCTCGATGGCCTCGGTCTCCATTTGTAAAATAAAGATAGTAGTGTAAGATCTACTCAATTTTCCCAGTACTATCGATTAGCCATTCACAAAACCATCCCTTAGCTCTAAAATTTAAAGTTTCAGAAGCTACATCACTTGTGCTCGGACACGCAGCAAGTCAGCTGTGCTACCTAAACGCCAACACAACCTAGTCTGCTTCTGGAACCCAGGCTCTCCGAAATGCCCGAGGCTGCCTCTCGCCTCGCAGAACCAACGTGGGTAACGAGAAGGGAGGCGACAGGAGCGGGGATGCTTCCTAGGGAAGTGGTCGGGCTATAACTCACCTTCCAAGATAGCGGGGATGCAGCCGAGCTGCACAGGCGTGGGCTGCTTCAAACCTAGCTGCCGACATTGTTCCACGAGCCACGAAGACAGCCCGAGCTCCGCAAACCCTGACATCCTTGCTGTCAGCCTCCGAAGCCCTATGAGCCGCGCTTCCGGCGCGTAACGATGACGTTGCTAAAACTTTCCTATTGATTGGATCCGCTTCTTGCGTGTTTCCACCCTCATCATCTCTTTCGGCCATTCTCAACCTCGACTACCTTCTCACTGTGTTTCTCGAATCCCATTGGCTCTCAGGATCAAGTCAAACTACAATTCCCGAAATCCTGTGCGAGACGCACTTATGTCTCTCACCTTTTTATTCCTGTTTAGGGATCTCCCATTGGCTTCTCTCTAGGCCGGAATGAGTAAACTACATTTCCCGGCCTGCCCGGCAGTGGCTCCTTGCTTCCGGCCGACGTGTCCCTCAGGAAGAGGAATAGGCGAGATCATTTCGACATGGCGCCCCCGGCTCCTGGTACAGCCTCTGGCGGCTCCGGAGATGTGGATGAGCTATTTGATGTGAAGAACGCCTTCTACATCGGCAGCTATCAGCAGTGCATCAACGAGGCGCAGCGGGTGAAGGTGCGGCCACTCTGGGTCGCGGGACGCTGGGGGCGGAGGTGGGAGACGCTTCCTAGCGGCCGTGGGTCGCACTCGGATTTTGAAAACTCTTCTCCCGGCGTTTCCCCCCTAGCATCTCTTCAAAGACGGTGAGGAGTTAATCCTCGTCTCATGACAAAATACAAAGCAGTAGCAATTTATACTCAGAGCTGCTCACTGGATGGCATTTGAGTAAGAGGCATTTATGCCACTATAGTATTAATGATGGCAGTAATACTCATTTGTTGAACGCCCATACTGTGCCGCCATACTCTCAATACCCGTGAAGTAGGCTATTTGTCCTCATTTTACAGGTGAGAATACTGACACTCAAGAGAGAAATGGCTTACCCGTCCTTGCCCTGTCCCACTAGCCCAGTTATTTCTCCCCAAACTTGCTCATTCATTCATTCCTCAGTAAGCATCTCTATGGGTCAGGCGGTGTATTCGTGCTGGGCTCAAAATAGTCAAAACTCCCAGCTCTCACGAATCTCATCCTTGAAGGGAGACAAGCAGTAAACGAGTGAGTGAGTAAATAAACAAGAAGTCGGTAGTTGAAGTAATGGAGAGTGGAATGGACTAGAAAATAAACCTGCAGACAGGACCCAGATGGAGAGGAGCTGGTGACAGGAGAGGGGGCAGCAGAGGCCTTTTAGTGAGGGACGTGGGCTTTACTCATTTTGAGAGTGAACCATTGGAGAATTTTTAAGAGCAGTGAATATAGCAAGGTCTTTGCCTGCCTCCACGGCCTAATGTTCCAAAGAGAGTAAATGAGTAAAGAAGCTAGCAAATACGTATTACAACTTGGACTTGAGTGCTATGTGTGGGCAAAGGAAGATAAAAAAATGCTGAGTTAGTGATTAAGAAGGAGGTACTGCTTCACATGAGAGTGGTCTCATCAGACCATACTTTTGCGTCATTTGGAATGGAGACTGAACTTTGAGAAACATCTAACCCCATAAGTTGCTGCAAAGGTTCTGGGGCAATTGTAAGCTCAGGGTAGTCAAGGCATAAGAGGCTGGTGTAGTAGAAGTTGGGGAGTAGTGAGGAGGAAGATGGAGAATGAGGTGGGCAGGGCTTTGGGAGCTATAGCAAGGGTTTAGATTTTATTCCAAAGGCATGGGAGGCCATCAGCATCAAGCAAGGGAGTAGCAGACATCTTCACAGAAGGAGCCAGAAGTTTGAGAGGAATTTAGACTCTGAAGTAGAGAAGGCTTGCTTCCTATGCTTTTGGCCATCGGCTGTGAACCCTGTGTCCCCGAGCATCATCTGCATAAAGCCTTAAACAGTCTTCAGGAAGCTATTAGGATTTGTTGAGCTGACATTTGCTTGATTGTATTATTTTCAGTTGCCTTGACAACTTACCACAAACAGCGCAAGACAACACAAATTTATCATCTCATGGTTCCTAAAGGTTAGAAGTCCAATGTGGATGTCTCTCACCAGGCTAAAATCAAGGTGTCTTTTCTGGAGGTTCTGGGGAAGAATCTGCTTCCAAACTCATTGAGGTTGTGGGTGCTCTGCCTGGGGCCACTCTTAGCTCCTAGAGGCTTTTCTCCAATCCTCAACCTCACATGTGCCTCCCCTACCATCTCGGAACCAGGCATGGGGTTCTCATACTTGGAGTCTCTTGAATTTCCTTTCTGCTGCATTCTTTCTGCCTAGCCTCTGCTTTTAAGGGCTTCTGTGATTAGACTGGGCCCTCCCGTATAACTGGCACATTCTCCTCATTTTAGAGTTCATAACCTGAATCACATCTTTGAAGTCCCTCTGGTGATGTATATAAGCTGTTCACAGGTCTCAGGGACTGATATGGACATCTCGGGAGCCTTATTCAGCCTGCCACCAGAATTGTACATGCTTCCTTGCTGGGGTAGTGTAGACTGCGAGAAGATCGAGATAGACTTTGGCTCATATTCTGGCTCTCCTGTGTTCTTTCTGCAATCAAGGCTGAGCCTCAGTTTCCCCTTCTGCCAAACGGGAATGATGACACTCATCTCAGTAAGGTTACTATGAGATTTAGCATTGCACTCACATTCGACCTTTCAGCTTCCGCTGTGTATCTGTTGTGCTTACATCATAGTAATGTGTCCTTTGAGTCTTCTCACATCATAATATGCAAACTTTACATTGCTGTTAGAAGAATAAGCATGACCTTCTGTATGTAGAGAGTGACTGAAAACCAGTCACTCAGGCTGGAGGCACACTTGACCCAGCCTTTGAGCCTCAAACATGCACCCTCTTTGGGGACATGGTGAAGATGCGTGGGCGTCAGACCAAGATGTTCCTGATACATCCAGAGAATGGGAGCATTGTTCCTGCTGAGCCATCTGATGTGATTTAATTTTGGTCCATGGGGCACCTAAGCCCCTTCAGCAGCCTGTACTGCAGTGAATGCTGTCCTCAAAAAGATACGTCCACCTGGAACCTGTAAATGTGACTTATTTGGAAAAAGGGTCTTTGCAGACATAATTTAGTGAAAGATCTCTAGATGAGATCAGCCATGATTTAAAAAGGCCCTAAATCCAATGACTGTGTCCTAAGTGAAAGGCAGAGAGAGGTTTGAGGCAAGCAGAAAAGATGGAGACAGAGGTTGAGATGACAACAGCCATAAACCAAGGAATGCCTGGAACTACCAAAGCTGAAACAGGCAAAGAAGGATTCTCCTCTAGAGCCTTTGGAGGGAGTGTGGCCCTGCTGTCACCTTGATCTTGGACTTCTGGCCTCCAGGATTGTAAGAGAATAAGTTTCTACTATTTTAAGCCCCCAATTTGTGGTAGTTCAGTACAGCTGCCCCAGCAACCTCTGACAGACACCACCGGAGGTAGAACACCTGCGTGTCCTAGCACTGTGTCACAGTCATGTCCCCATTTGTCAGACATTTTTCAAATGCCCACAAGATGGCAGGCACTACCCAGGTAATGGGGATGAAACAGAGCAGAAAGCCTTGAGGAGCTGACCATCTAGTGCGGTCAGGTGACTCTGATGGCCGCATGACAATAAGGGGAGGGGATGCACTCCCCGACCCCCACTTCATCACTGTCCTCCCCAGGCCTGGCTGCATCTCTGTGCTGCCTGGGAACAGGTTAGGACCACCCTGGTGTTGGGTGGCATTGGTAGGCATGGGCCTCCTGGCATTGCTAGTTTCTGAGCTCACAGGTGATTCTGATAAGCTGTCAGGACTGGGGACTAGAGCACTCACTTGGTGGCATGCATCAAGGTTCCTGGGGTGACCTGGTCCATATATCTGCCTTTGTCCTTACACCTCTCAGAAGCTTTTCTTTCTTCAGCTAATTGAGGGGTTCCTGAGCATCAGCATGAGGCATCTCGGTGGTACCTCAGCCGCTCTGTGAGGTTAGTGATAGTGCCAGTTTTACAACTGAGGCTCAGTGTCACGTCTGAGACACAGGGTCCCTCTCAAGATGTCCCACTGTGTTCTTGCTTTGAAGAGCCAGCCTGTGTTTGTCCATTTTTTTACTGAAGGTGGTGTGGGGCCCCCAGTTGGTTGTCCTCACCAATGTCCACCTCAGAGTCTTTTGTAAATCACTTATTTAGCAGATGCTAAGTTCCAAATCATGGCCAGATCCCCAGCACAGCCACCAAGCCCAGAAGAAGCCACTGGGACCTTGCAGTGAAGTTGGCCTAAGTTGGGCTGGTGCCAGGAGCCAGACTTCTTGTTCGTGGTTTCCCTTGGCCTGGGAGGACATGCTCACCACCCTTACCCACCCACCCTCAGGCTGGGAAGAAGATGGCCTAGTGACTGGGAATCTGGTTCTCACTTTGGGGAAGAACAGTCCTGGTAACCCCACCTATGGGACTCCTTTGTTCCTGTGCTGTGGCAGCTGGACATGCCATCTATCTGTGTACTTTCCCAGGCCCCATGGTTTAGAGGCTGTTAGAGTGGCCACCCCAAGGTGGCCAGGTTCCTATCCCACCTCACTTTTCTCTCTCAGCCCTCTAGGTGACCTGTCTCAATGCCCCTATGCCCTCTGGGCCGAGCTGCTCTATGCTCACATGCCCTAGGCACTCCCAGGAAGTGGGCCAGCATTCTGGGGTCCAAAAGCTGTTCTCACCTACTCACAGCTTCCTAGGATCTTCCTCACAGTCTCACAGTGAATGCTGTGTGAGGTCAACTCACTTTTTTTCCTTGTCTCAGCAGTGGCTGGGCCAAGGTGGTGCAGCCTGTGGACCTCTTCCCTGAGTCATAGGATGGTTCCTGAGGTCTCACCTGGCCCAGACTGGACAGGTGATGTCACTGTCCCAGGTCAGCAGATCTGAGCTCTCTGAGCGAGGTGAACCTTCATCTCTTCTGTGTGACATGTTTAAAGAATGTTTTGAAATAAAAGGACAGGAACAAGCTGCACTGAATTATTTGTTACAGAAAGTAAAATCTCTTTCACACATCTCCACCCGGGTTCCATCTGTTCTCCAGCATCATTCATCCTCTTGCTTTGTGGCTAGAATGATTGTTGCACTCTCATTGATGCCCAGTTCCTCACCTGGATGAACAGAGGTGACAGGCCTCCATCCCGGGTGAAGTTGGGGTGGAACAAGATCTGATAGATGCTCACCATGCTATGTGCAGAGGTCTCTTTCCTGCGGCCCAAGATCATAGGCCGCTGAGAGCTAGGGCCTGGACTCCACCAGGGAAGCTCCTAGCCTTTGAGACCTGTTCAGCACATGACCCTATGCGTCCTGACCTGCCTGTTTCCACAGCCATCAAGCCCAGAGAGAGATGTGGAAAGAGACGTTTTTCTATACAGAGCGTACCTTGCACAGGTGAGCATGTTCTATGACTCCCAATGTCCCTGGAGATGGAAGAATAAGGAACAGAGTTCTGAGTGGGGGTGGAGGTTGCTGGCCCCAGGCGTTGGGACTTTACCAGGGTGATGCTGGAGCCTCTCTGTGTTCTAGGAGCTGAGAATATATAAACCTCATGGAAGGGGAGGGCAGATAGAGCTGACAGCATGGTTGTCTCACCACAGAGGAAGTATGGCGTGGTCCTGGATGAGATCAAGCCCTCATCAGCCCCTGAACTCCAGGCTGTGCGCATGTTCGCGGAGTACCTGGCCAGCGACAGCCAGAGGTGAGGATGGGGTGGGGATTGTCTCTTATGGGCCGCTGAGGCTGTGGGTGAGAGTGTCTGCTGTGACCCCCACTTCTGCTTCTGTGGAAGGCAGTGCCCTGTTACCACTTCCAGTGATCGGGCTCCTTCACCCTTGAAGCCCACGGCTCAGGGACTTAGCTTATGAGCAGTGGCAGCTGAATGGGGCCCCCAGAATACATGTGTGTCCTGGCACCCAGAACCTGTGAATGTGACCTCAATGGAAATGGAGTTTTTGTAGATATAAGTAGTTAAAGATCTCGAGGTCATCCTCCATGTAGAATAGGCCATAAGTCTAGTGATTGGAGTCCTCATAAGAGACAGAAAAGAGACAGAAGACAGTGGTAGAGATTGGGGTGATGCAGACACATGCCAAGGACTGCTGCAGCCACCAGCACCAGGAGAGAGGCCTAGGACAGACTCCATCACAGCCTCTAAAAGGAGCCAGCCCTGCCGATACCTTGATCTCGGACTTCTGGCCTCCACACCAGTGTTTTGATCTTCCTAGGTCACTGTGCTTTATGTCCACAACCCCAGGACACTAAGACAAGTGGCCTCTTGAGGCCATCGTTTTGTCCACTCTACACTTCACTAGCCAGAGTGACAAGCCCTATTCTCATATGGACGGGGAAGAAACCCCTGGGTCCTCCAGGAGCAGTGGCATTACAGAAAAGAATCCCAGGAAGCATAGGGCACAGGGTGGGCATTCAGGAAAGCATAGTGACGTGACGTAGGTCCATCCCGGCAACACAAATCACTGCCCTTCAAACACAGCCCAGCAGGCAGGCGGTGGAGAAAGTACAGGACCCTGTGAAGGTAATTACAGTATGTGACAGGAACAACATATAACACTAACATTGCAATGACAACAGCAAGCAGTGTGTCTACACCATGTGTGCCAGGGACCAGGCTAGAAGCTTCAGGGTGTGGCTTTAGGGGCTCTTTTCTAGCACCTGCATGACACGTACCCATTTGTAGAGACTGGACCCATGCCTCCCTTTTCTTGTCAGCTGCTCAGCAGCCCTTTGAAACATGGGGGTCTCAGCTCCATTTTCCAGTCAAGCAGACTGGCTAGGCTACCTTGGGGCTGTGGGAGTATCCAGTTGATCCTTGGCCCAGTACTGACTGCAGCCTGGCTGCCAGGAGCAGCTGGCACACTGGGCCAGGACCATAGTCCTCAGGAAGGTTCAGCATCACTGGTGTGAGATTTACCTATGCAGCCTCAGGTCCCCACACAGGTTCCTCTAGTGAGTCATCCTGTTCCTCTGTGTCTGAGGCAGAGGAGACACAGCCCCACGGTTCTGAGGGCCAGGATACCTTGGGCTGTCATTCGTGCTGCTTGGTGGACATGGCCCCTCCCACACCATATCTTCCCACAAGGCCGAGAGTGCCTAGCCTCCGTTTCCCTGTCTGTGAGGGGTGAGAAGTGCCTTATGAGAAGGTGGTAAGGCTGGCACGCAGGAGACTAAATAGAGACACCTGTGCTTGTTTTTCCCTCTGCTGCTGTGTACTCCTGGGGCCCTTTCTCACTCTCTTTGGGTCTGTCTGCTCCTTTAGGGACAAGGCTGCTTCCTACTGCAGACCCTAAGTGCCTTGTCTTACAGGGACATGATTGTCGCTGAGCTGGACCGAGAAATGAGCAGGAGTGTGGATGTGACCAACACCACCTTCCTGTTGATGGCTGCCTCCATCTATTTCCATGACCAGAACCCAGACGCCGCCCTGCGCACCTTACACCAGGGAGACAGTCTGGAATGGTGAGTACCCACCTTCTTTGGAAGCTGAGTATCCGCCCTGCCCCAAGGGGACAGCCTGGGGGACTGAGTGGCCCCTCCAGTCTTTGGCTGCCCAGGGCCTCTGGCCATCATCATGGGAATGGTGAGGTGGAGGGCTGCTTTGAGATATCCGTGGGGCCCAGGCCTCCTGTTTAGGCTGCATCTCCTATTCTTGGTCCAGGAACACTCCTTTCTGCATGGCGGGGCTGCTGCTCCAAGGGCACAGTGCCCAGGGCTGAAAACCCTCTGTTCCTGTTGGCAGAGCAGAAAGCACCTTTGTCTCTGCCCGTGGTTTCTGTACACTCTCCTCCACCCCCCAGCCTTGTGTTTTGGCCCTGGCCTTTTCATATTCTCCCCAGGTCCCCTTAGGCCCTCCCCCAGAGGCTGACCCTTGTTCAGGACACTCCAGGGCTGGGGTGCTGGAGCCCAGTGCAGTGTGCAGTCAGCTCCACCCTCCACCACCACCACCCATGGGGGTGACTCTGGGCTGATTCTACATCCCAGGTGCTGTGCGCAGGGCTCATGCTTAGGTCTCTGACTCTAGAGGGCACAACTGCCCTTTCACGTGAGATCTCTTGTACCTGCTTTTCCTTGGTTAGTTGGTTACCACACGTTTGTTATGTATCTGTTTATGCCCCACCTCAGTCCAGAAAGGGGTTTGCAGCAGCTCAGAAACAGTTGTGTTGTAGGGCTGATAGGCAGTGGATTCCTCAAGCATTTCTCAGTCTCCTATGGGGGAAGCTCTGGGTGTTGGGTCGCATTCTGGGAGGAAAACCTGGGAACGAGCAGCCACATAAGTAGTGAGCAGTCATAGCTGTCAGGGGCTGAGAGGAAGACAGTGGTCGTGGGAACTGAAGGGATAATCAGCTGCCCTCACACAGCATTGCATGTGTGACTGAATTCAGGAAGGGGTGGCGGTGGAGCATGGACATGGTGCCCAGACTGGGGGTGGACAGCGATTGGGCCACAGGCCAGAGTCTACACCTTTGGGACCCCAAGGGCGCTCCCAGCCCAGGCATGGTCGGTGAGATAGAGCCAGGACCTCAGGGGTGGGTGGGGGGCTCGGCCCAATGAGTGGTGCCCAGGTCTGAGTCCACTCTTCTAGACTAGTGGTCAGCTTCAGTGTCACCCTCTACAAGGTAGGGCTGGTGGCCTGAACACTCATGGGAATGTTTTGGAAGGTAGCACCCACATGGAGTGAGGCCTGATGGAGATGGTGTGGGGAGGGTGCCTGCTGACCGCCTGCCTTGCTTCATAGCATGGCCACAACAGTGCAGATCCTGCTGAAGCTGGATCGCCTGGACCTCGCCCGGTAAGCACCTGGGGCTGCTGGACGGGGGCTCGTTCATCAGCGGTGAACAGAGATGAGGTCATGTCAGGATCTCATGTTCTCTGGAAGCCAGTCCTCTGGCCTCAAGGGGACACTCAGCATGGGGACTGTTCCCAAACCCTCCCTGAGGCCCAGAACATGGTGGCACAATTGTTTCTCCATTATTTCATTCCAGTCCATTGTGGTGACAACCATCCTTACCCAACCTTCCCTGAAGGGAAGAGGGGCAGTGCTGTCCATGCCTCAGTTTCCCTCTGTGATGCAGGTGGTGGGGGCAGTCCTGAAGGATAGTTGTGAGCTTCACAAGTGGGAGGCAGAGCCAGCAAGTCTGAGTTGAGGATTGGGGGTGGCTGGGTGAGAGCCTGTGAGCCAACACATGTTTGTGTTCCATGAGCAAGGAATGAGGATGTGAGGGGTACTGGCCAAGTCTCTTGGCTTTCTCCTACCTCTCTCCTCCACCTTCAGGAAGGAGCTGAAGAAAATGCAGGACCAAGACGAGGATGCCACCCTCACCCAGCTGGCCACTGCCTGGGTCAACCTGGCTGTGGTAAGCCCCTGGCCTTGCGGGGAAGCTGGGGGAATAGGAGCATCAGGGAGCCCCCTGCATCTAGCACTGCTCTTCCTGTGGGGGGAGTGCTTATGTGGCCCATCCTCTGGAGGAATCTCCCAGCTGAGGCCACCCCTGGTATGTTTCCTAGTTTACTGAGCCTCAGCCCCCTTCTGGGTGGCTTGGCCAGAGTCAGAGTGAACAAACTGGGGGCCTCAACCAGATTTGAGGTGACTCTCCCCACATTCTGGGCAGGCAAGCCTGGCATTCCCCCCTCCTCCAGAGTCTGATCCTGGGCCTGGCTGCTGCTCAGTTTGTTCTCTGGGCTTCTGGCACTGGGCAGTTGCTGGTGAACTGGCACCTTCCCCCGTGCCCAGCCCCTCCCCACATGCCTGGGTACCCTGTCCCCCTTTTCTAGCTTTTGGCACTTGGCTTTCCTTTTCTGAGTTGCCCTTTTGTGTGAGTCTTTTAAAATGTGTTTCCCATCTGCATGTGTCTGCACTGCCCTTGGTGAACGAAGCCTCACCCAGGTTGGTTTCCAGTATGTGTTCAGTTTAGTGGGATAAACTTCAATGGCTCTCTCTGGTAGGCTTACCTAGTTTCACGAGCAGACTTTGGTCTCAGGCTCCCCTGTGAGTGTGATCCTGCATCATGAGCAGGAAAACAGAACTCAGAACCTGGTTGGGCAGGGTCAGGACTGCTGGTCCCAGAGCAGAGGCCAGCTCTGATAGGCTATTTGACCCCGGCCTGGACACTCATGAGTGAACTCTTTGCAAATTTCAGCTTCAAGTCTATAAACTGAGGCTTAGGGTAGCTGGGTGTCATTTTGGCCCCAGGTCTGCGTGGGGGTCTCTGCACAGGAGCAGTATCTGAGGAGAGCCTGCTGTGGGCTGGCTATGCCAGGATTGCATCTGCAAAGTGCTGGAATCCCTCTGCTTCATGAGGGAGAAGACAGAAGTAGGCCTGGACAACAGAATGACAAAGCAGTGATGTCAAAACTGTCCCTACAGGGTGGCGAGAAGCTGCAAGATGCCTACTATATCTTCCAGGAAATGGCCGACAAGTGCTCGTCTACCTTGCTGCTACTCAACGGACAGGCGGCCTGCCACATGGCACAGGGCCGCTGGGAGGCCGCTGAGGGCGTGCTGCAGGAGGCACTAGACAAGGTAGGGCAGGCCCAGCCCATTCCCCGGGGCTCCCAGAGGGGATGGCAGGTGACACAAGCTTGCCATGTGGCCACATGGGAATTTTAATGCCAAATCAGCTAAAAATCTTGATTGCAAAAATCCTGATTCCAGCTTCTCTTGATAGTGGGAGGACCCAGTCAGCCGGGGCTTGAATCAGCCTGAGCAGAGCAGACATGTGTGCATTAGCCTTTCCTTCCTATCACCTTGGCCACCTGGTCTGGGAGCCTCAGTGTGACCCCTCATCTGTGTCTGTTTTCTGAAGACACCCACTATTCAAGGGAGAGGGTAGCAGGCTGCAGACAAGAGGCAATGCCTGGGTCCTGTCAAGAAGAGGGACCAAGAGCGCCATCCTCTGGGGTGGCCACAATTGTCTTCTCACCACCAACAGCTAAGGTCTTTCACTGTTTTATAACTGGAAAAGACATCAAAGTTTTTTCCATTTTTGGAAAACATCTTTTAATATAATAAGAAACCGACAGCAGCAAGCAGCTTTTTCCCTGTTCATCCCTGCAAGGGGCCAAGTTATCAGGTTGTTTGCAGATCAAGGATGAGCCAAAAGGATGTTAGTCAGGTGCTTCTTAGGGACTGATGTCCTCAGGCTGCACACATGGAGCTACTTCATCCTGCCATAGTGCCCTTTGCTGGTAGTAGAAGCCGGGTCTCCACAAAAAAGGGCAGCTTGGGGTGGAGCTGGGTCTTTGCAGACCAGCATTCATGCAGCCCCTTGAGCCTGTGGCATCGTGCCTCCTGGGTGTTGCATCTCTGCCCCTAGTGCCTAGGCAGGGCTCCCCTCTGGATGAGGTTCCTGGCCCAGGCAGCAGCCACCAGTTCCCAGGGTTCCCTGTGCCTCAGAGCCCAACATGGGCGGGTGACATGACATCACCCTCTTGGAGGTTCTGGTAATTTCCTGGCAGCTTCCTGCCAAGGCCTCCGGGTAGCAGGCGGGGTGGGTGGGGTCTGCCTCTGGTCTCAGTAACAGCTGGGCTGTGGCAGGGCTTAGGCTGCCTTTGGCTGGGGTTTGTTACTTTTGAGATTTGAGATTCTTAGGATAAGTAGGCTCTTCTCAAATTGTGATAGGCAAGGGGGCTCTGTCTCAGTCTGGTCTGCTGATGAAGCAACAAGCTCAGCAGGGAAGTAGCTTGCGTGGGGAGGTGAGGTGGGGGCAGGAGGGAAGGCCCTGAGGTCACCACCTTGCAGAGTGGCCAGTGTGGGGAGCATTCAGGATCTTGCAGCCTTGGCTCTGCCCTACCTCTGAGGGTGTGACCTACAGGTCATGTCCTCACCCCAGGGCAGTGGAGGGGGAGGCATCATCCTGTCCTAGAGGAAGGTGAGCAGGGCCAATTCTAGGGCCTGGAGGAGCTGACCCTACTCACCTGGTATCCCCCTGCGTTTCCAGGACAGCAGCCACCCAGAGACACTCATCAACCTCATTGTCCTGTCACAGCACCTGGGCAAGCCCCCTGAGGTAGGTCCCCAAGCCAGGTACAGGAGGGTTGTCTGGCCCATGGTGCTAGCCTGGGGCAGGCAGGGATCTCTGGTGTGGCCTCATTTCCAGAGAAGGCTCAGGGCCTTAGTGTCTGGACTTCAGGGTTGGCCTGGGGGTGGGTACAATTGTCATCTCTGAGGGTTGCTGAGAAGTTGGCGTTGTGGGTGGTTTCCAGGGCCAGGGTCGTAGGTCACCTGCTCCCACGGGTCCTATAGACAAATGGGCTGAGGCTCAGAGGGCACTCAGACTGGGATTCTAGCTTGTGCCACCTTAGTGAGGGGTGGGCAAGAGGATGGAAAAGGAGCAATGTCTGAGAGCTAGGAGGGAGGAAGATTCTGGGGCACCGCTCATTTACATGACTGTCCCAGCTAGCCAGGGGCCTGCCCAGGGCTGCGTGGCTGTTATTCACTGGCTCTTACAGAAGGGCCTTCAAGCAATCTTGGCTGAGGTGGTGCGGGACAGATGGGATGACCTTCCTACTTGCCCCAGAAACAGCCCCAGACTCCTAGTCTCAGGGAGAGCCAGGCATATGTCCCAGGCTTGTACAGTCAAGGTCGGGTCTGGTGGTTCGGGCAAGTCTGGCAGCAAAGGCTCTGCTGGGACCCCAGGTTTCAGTGCCCAGGCCTCTAGGTACCTCAGGCTCCCTCACCAACCCCATACCCTGCCTTCTATTCTTCCTGGCCTTCTACCCTTTCCCAAGGCCCAATCACTGTTGAGCCTGCTCCTGTGAACCTCGGTGCATACCCCACTCATGTGCCAAGCTCAGGCTCTTCCAGGCACTTTTCCAGGGTGGGGTGATTTGAGGGCATGTGCAGAACCCAGAGCTTCTACCAGGGAGTCCATTGGCAGCCCTTGTTTCACCCTACCCCTGCTGGTCAGAGCCAAGGGGTCTCCATGTTCAGCTAACCCAGTCTCACCTCCCCCACAGGTGACAAACCGTTATCTGTCCCAGTTGAAGGATGCTCACAGGTCCCACCCCTTCATCAAAGAGTACCAGGCCAAGGTGAGCCCCAGATCCCCCAGGCCCACCCAGGAAGGGCCCAGAATTTGGGGCCTGGCTCACATCTGCTCCCTTCTTTCTTTTTGCTCCCTCCTTTCCTGCTGAAGGAAAACGATTTTGACCGGCTGGTGCTGCAGTATGCTCCAAGTGCCTGAGGCGAGCCCCAGATGCAGTTTCAATGGTGCGAAGGTGTGGCCCAGTCTTGCTGCCGTCCCCACCTGGCACCGGCCCTCATCCTCTCTCCCTCACTCTGGCCAGAGGCAGAGGCTGGAAGCCCAGTCCCCTTCTTTCAATAAATGTCTCCACTCCAGGCATTCCTTTCTGATCCATGTTTGTCATAGCCAGTTTGAGGATGGTGGAGGGAACCCATGTTGGGACAGGAGGGGCCTGAGTTCAGGGCCCTGGAGACCAGGGTGTCAGCAGCAACAGCACAGACTCCCCTGCCCCTCAAACAGCCGTCCTGTGCTACTGAGCTGCAGGTGGCACAGCCCTGTCTCCCAAGCTCAGTTGGCATCCAGGAAAACTGAAGCACAGAGAGGTCACAGCCATCACAAGGGGCACCACGATTCAAACCCAGGACCCCTGCATGGTTTATAGGTGGTAAGGGGGCCAGAAACACTCAGGCCACTTGACCAACCAAGGAAGGGGCATGCCAGATCCTCCTGGGGAGTAAACATGCCCCCTCCGGTCTCTGCTTCTTGCTGCTTTCATTCAGTGAGTTATCAGCTAGGTCTGAGACCCTCTGTGGTTGGGGCCATGGTGGCCAAAGCACGGAGCTCCCTGCCTGGAAAAAGAAACACAGTGAGCGTCCTGTGATAAGAGGAAGCAGGACAACAAAGAGGGAGGTGAGTGGGTGAGTTAGGGTGGTCGGGGCCTTTGGGATGAGGTCACCATCATGTTATATACACCCAAACAAGAAGTTGCTGCCAGGCTGGGTTCTGGAAGATAGGTGTCTTGGGCACCAGGAACAATTTGTGCAAAGGGCTTGATGAGCTGGACAAAGCTTCTTGTCCTTTGTCCCTGGACCAGTGTTTGTCTTTTCCAGGGAGGAGATAAGATTAGGGTTCCCAACGCCTGGCCTCATCTTTCTCAGAAGTGGCTGCCCAAACTCAGTCCTTGGTTGCCAGAGCAAGGGACCTGCATCAGCAGAGCCAGCAGGGAGCTCAGCAGCGGAGAGAGGTGCAGAGAAGGCCTCCCCAGGCAGGGGCGTCAGGGAGGCTGAGCACTCCCAGCAGAAAGGAGGCCTGCCCTCTCAAGTGAAGCAGGAAAGGCGCACCAGCCCTGGGACCTCAGCAGACCCTCACCGGGCCCATGGTGCCTGGCCCCCAGCCACCAGCACCAGAAGCTACTTTCCATTCCTGCCCTGTACCTGCCCATTGGCAACCTCCTGTTTGAGCCCCGCCAGAATGAAACTCGAGGCTGAGCTGGGCTGGACTGGTGTGCAGGGGCCCTCTCCCGTTACTGATGGCCACCATGGACACCAGATAGTGCTGGGTAGAAGGACTGAGATGGGTATTTGGGAAGGTCCAGGGCTGCCCCACAGACCTAGCTGGACCTATGGGAGGGAGTGTGTCCAGCTAGCCTGAGACCCTCTACCTTTCAGGTTAGCCACAGCGTTAAGCATCCAATGGGATAGGCAAACCCCTGCCCACATACATATTCAAAGATAGTAGAAGGTACAGCAGGAGATGGTGAGTGCCAAGGAGAAGATTCTTGGGGTGTCAGGGAGGTACACTGAGCAAGTGTCATTTGTAGGTAAAACCTGAGGTGGTAGCCCTGCCAGCACCTGGGCAAACAACATTCTAGGCAAAGGGAACAGCCAGTGCAAAGGCCCCAATTCAGAACTGTGCCTGGGTGTTGGAGCAACAGTGAGGCGGCCAGTGTGGCTAGAACAGAGGGAGCCAGGTGGACAAGAGCGCGAGAGGGCAGGTGGTGAGTCATAGAAGTTGGGCTTTTACTCTGGCTTTTGAAGGGTACGGAGGAAGCCAGGATGCCAGGGAGGAGGCACGAGGTGGCCCAGGGCAACATAAAGCTGTGTAAGTACAAAGTGGCTGGATTCAAGAACATTTGAAGGTGGGGCCTGTTTTAGCTGTGCACCTGAAGATCAGGTCAGGCTAGCGGCTGCATGGGACCCAGCCAAGCTCCTGCAGGATGCCTCTCACACTGATGCCTAAATATTCTGTATCTCAAAAGCTAGGGAATAACATCTTTGGGTGGGGCAAGGAGGGCACAAGTGGGCGGGAGTCCTGAGGACTAAGATGGAGGTTAGTGCCAAGAGAGGTGATGTCTCCAACAGGTGATCGGTGCCCTCAGTGATGGTGAATGGGTTTTTCAGACACAGGCTTGGTTAGTGGATGGTGGAAGATCACTCACAGAGGTCCCAGTGAAGCCTGGTCTTGATCCACCCTCTATGAGTCCCCTCAAGTGGGCACTTAACTCCTTTGATCTCCTCAAATGCCTATTTTAATCTGCTGCAGTGGAAGCCTGCCAAGTCCTCAGGGTTACAGAGCAGAAGGTGGCTCTCAGGTCCCAGGCCCTCAGCCTCTCAAGCCCCCTGGCCAGTTCCCCAGGGAGCTCTCTGTTGCCTGTAACTACCACCTCACAGGGGGAACCCCTGCAGCCTGATAGGCGCAGAGCAGCAAGCCTGGGAAGTGTTCACACTCAGGTTCCCAGTCCAAGCCCCCTGGGATGTAGGGCAGAGTCTCCACCAGGTGTTTCTTCTACATTCTTGAGTGGGAAGTGTCCTTTTGAGGATGAGAGCAGAGGCCTTCATTTACAGTAAACCTGCTGAATGTAGGGATGCCGCTGGATGCACCAAGTGTGTGCTGGGCCTCAGGTCCGAGGGTGGAATGGGGCAGGCTGGAGAGCCGGGGAAGAAGGAGTCCCCAGTCGAAGGCATTGCCTGCTGGTGCCCACTGCACCCCTTGCCGCTGACACAGCATGGGGATAGAGGAGCCCCGGGAGCTCTGAGTCTGGGTTTCCTCCGCTGGAAAATGGGGACGAGCGCAGGCTCACCTCCAAAAGGCGGCCGGGACTTATCCGCCTGTGGCCCCCGCCTCTGCCTCCTAAGGACCCAGTACCTATGGGCCCCCAAATCGCAGATGTCGCGCCCCAGTCCAGAGTCCCCTGTCGGGGCGGAGCTTGTGCCTGCCCCGCCCCTCCGTCTCTAGCGTTCTGGCCGCCGCGCCCCCGGCCCAGCTGCAGCGCGTGACGCGGAGCGCGCGGCTCCGGTGACCACCTCGGGCAGGCGCTGGCGACAGGGACAGTCGGCGAGCAGGCGGAATGGCGGCAGCGGGGACCGCAGCGGCGCCGGCGGGGCCCGAGCCCATGCCGAGCTATGCACAGCTAGTGCAGCGCGGCTGGGGCAGCGCGCTGGCTGCGGCGCGGGGCTGCGCGGACTGCGGCTGGGGACTGGCGCGGCGCGGCCTGACGGAGCACGCACACCTGGCGCCTCCGGAGCTGCTGCTGCTGGCTGTCTCTGCGCTCGGCTGGACGGCGCTTCGCTCCGCAGCCACCGCGCGCCTCTTTCGGGTCAGTGCAGCTGGGGGTTGGGACGTGGGATCCCCGGGCTGGGGGACCCTAGGCCGCCGGGCGGCCTAGCCTGTCTCTGCGGGCTGGATCACTGAAAGTGGGGTCCTCGGGCTGGAGGAGCTTGGGACACTGGGTCCTGGACAGCCGCGCGGCCCTTTCAATCAGTGTGGGTTGGGGGGTGGGGCTGGATGCGGGGGTGTGGCTGGGCGGCGGGGGGGCGGGGGAACCGCGACATGGGGACCTCGACACGGGTGGGGGAACCCGAGCACGACTCATTCGGGTCAGTCTGGGAAAGGTTTTCCGCGCACAGCCGAGCCAGGTAAACAGGAGCAGAGGACGAGGGCAAAGAGGTCTCGGCACACAAGGGCCGTCTGCGCCTTGAGCCTCGGGACAATGCAGGACCCCCTCGAAGCCTGAGCTGGAGCGGATCGGAATTTGCACGGCGGCGGGGCCGCCTTGTCCGGTGCTACTGGGAGGGGGCCAAAGCTGCTTGATCTCTGCCTCGCGCCTGTCTGGAGTCAGCGCCCCCCTCCGACCAAAGGAGACAAAGGGCTGGGCTCCTCCGCCTCGCTGGCGGTCACAGCCTTGGGGAGGTGGGAGGGCCTGAGTCTCGGAAACTGGACTGTGCTGCCTCCAAGGGGCCTCAGTGGAAATGCCCAATTTCCAGCGAGCCTGGGGAGGCCACCGCCCCGGCTGGAGAGTGACCGTGGGTGACATTGGTGCCTGGCCTCACTCTCATCCTTGGGGAGGGGTCTGCTGTGGGAGCTGCTTGGAAGTCGTTTGGGCCCCTACCTCAGCTGCGACTCCCCCGACTGCTGGGATCACCCCACCCATTTGGCTGGAGGTTGCAGGGGTTCAGGGACAGAGTGCCCAGGGCCAACAAAGGGGCCTTTCTCTTCTGGCCAGGAAGAGGCTGGCCCTTGTTAAGTTGGGGATAGGGTGTTGTCTGGCTGCCATTGTCCCCACCCTCATCTTCACATCATGCATGTAGGGGAGGGACCATGCCTGTCACCCTGCTCAGGGTGGGGGAGGCAGGCATGACAAGGTCCCCTCCATAGTCAGTCCTGGTCTCAATTGGGCTTTATTGCTCCCCCACCTTCCCAGTTTTCAGCTGAGAAGTAGGAGGTCCAGAAGGGGGAAGGCCAGAGCCCAGGAGGGAGATGTGGTGACTCCGGGACCACCAAGGTGGAGAGGCTCTCCACATTCCTGAGGAAGTCGGGTGGGGGACATTGAGGTCATGGGTTTCCTCACTTTTGGAATCTGTGGAGGTAGGGCTCCAACCCCAGCCCCTCCCTCCCCAGCCAGGATGGGCCTCTCCCCCACAATTTGCAATTCAAGGCTCACCCTTCCCAAGAAATGGGTGAAGGGCTGCCCTGTCTTCCAAAGCTCCTCTTCTTGGCAGCAGCCTGGTTGCCAGGGGTTACTGGAGCTAGCTCAGGCTGTCTCCATGGCAACTGGAGGTACTCCAGCCCCCTCAGCCTCTGGGAAGGGGGTGGGGTTTGGCCCAGCAGCTCTGGAGCCCTACCCCACTTGGGACCCGAGGGGCGCTAGACCCCTAAAATTCCTCCCTGATTCACCATTGCATGGCCCTACTTACCTCATGTCCTTCCTGATGTCCCTTCAGGTCACCGCATCTCACTGTGCTGCCCCATTATCTCCTATGTTCTCCCCCAAAACTCATTCCATCTTCCCTAGTCCCGTGTTCCTCTCTGGTCTCCCAAGATTCTTCTTCTGAGGCACCCTATCCCCTCAAGTTTCTCCCCCACAAGGATCACTGGGGGTTATAATCCCCTAAATTCTCCCAATGGTCCCATATTCCTCTCCATGTTCCCTTCACAGGTTCACCCCCATAGCCCCTTTCACATCTTTTCTTTAATTCCTTCCTCCTTAATGTCATACCCCCAGCTCCCCGTGACTCCCATGTGCAGGCCCCACTGGCCTCCCTTCCTTTATGCTGACATGTCCCCCACCTGACCCTTACAGCCTGCTCTGTTTTCCTCAGGTCCCCCCTCACTCCCCTCTGCACACCGTGGTCAGACAGCTGGGCACTAAGTTTAGCCCTTGGCAGGCACACATGAGCTCTGGTTACTCCAGGCAGCTGTGGATACTGGGCCGGCCCCCCCCCAATAGTTCCTGGGCACTTCCTGGGCTTTGGTCTCCCCACCCTGGAGGAGCAGCCCGTGGCATTGATGGCTTCCCACCTTCTCACCCACAGCCTCTGGCAAAGCGGTGTTGCCTCCAGCCTAGAGATGCTGCCAAAATGCCTGAGAGCGCTTGGAAGTTCCTCTTCTACCTGGGCGCCTGGAGCTACAGTGCCTACCTGCTCTTTGGCACCGACTACCCTTTCTTTCATGACCCACCCTCTGTCTTCTATGGTAGGGGCCCTGGTGGGATGTGGGGGTTTCTGCTCTAAATGCCAAGGAGAAGGGTACACAGGGGAACTGATGCTCATCAGCCACCCCATGCTGGATCTCTGCCCCAGACAAGGGTGATTAAGGAACCCTGGGAGCAAGGAAGAAGGCACCTGGCCCTATAAGGGCTCAGGGAGGTGTACTGGAGGAAGTAACCCCTTTTATAGGCCCAGTTGTCAGGAACAGCACATGCAAAGGGCCTGGGGCATGCACAAGCTTGTTGTGGGAGGACAAGGGGAGGGTGACAAGAGTTTTAATTTCATTCTAAATGGGATGGTTTGTGGACTTTGAAAAGTTTTTTCTGGGTGCCATATGGAGACAGGAGAGTCTTGAGTGAGGAGAGTAGCAGGGCCCAGAGGGGAGGCGAGCAACCAGTGTGGTTTGGATCAGTTTGGCAAGGAGATAAAGATGGTGAGAAGTGGCTGCATCCATGGGTTGGATTAGACGTAGGGGTGGTTAAGACCCAAGCTCTGGGTGAGATAGACAGTGGGTGACTACAGTATCCTCTGTCACCAACAGGCAGGCCAATAAGAAAACTCAACCTGTAATGGGAAGGGGTTAATGTCAAGCTCTTCTGTTCCTGTGCTGACCACCCAGGAGCCCTCTCAGGCTATTTACATCACATGGCCATGCTTCCTGCCATGTGATGTAAATAGCCTGAGAGGGCTCCTGGTGACACTGTTGGAGGGCCAGGCATGGAGCTCCTGCATTGCAGGGTCCTGGTGACAAACACTGGGTTTACTGGGCACCTATCTGTCTCTGTGGGACCATGCTGCCCACATGACCATTTTCCCACATGCATTTCCCATGTGGTAAATTTCTAGAAGGGAGGTTTTAGCTGTCATTCAATTTTGCTTTATGCTAATGAACCATAATTGAACTCTTAAAATTTTGGGCTTGGAGTTGCCTTTGCGTTTTATAAATTATGTTATAATATCATGCTTGCAAGTTAGCTGCTGCTTTGCATGCTCATTTTTTGAGCACCAACTGTATACCAGGCTCTGTGCTGAATAGCTATAAGTCAGAGGAAGCCCCCAACAGACGGTGAAATACAAAATTTCTGAAATACAAAATAACAATATCTCTGTTAACAGAGATAAGTCCTGATGAGGAAACTTGGGTGGGGAGAGGAGGAGGGATAAGGGGTGTCTGTGAGCGGGGAGAGGACATTTTCTACAGCAGTGGGAAAGGCCTCACCAAAGGTAACTTTTGAGTGGGGACATAGAGGAACCTGGAGCAGACAGGAAACACACTCCTGGTAGATCAAAAGCAGAGAGAAGTTTGCCTAGCCAGAGCCAGAAATAAGGAGGGTGGGTGGGCAGCAGGGTTATTTTCCAGGGGGCTGTGAGCAGAGGAGGCAGGTGAGGACAGGAAGTTTATATGTGGGAGCTCCGACCAGGACAGGGCCAAGCAGAGGAGAAAAGTCGCTGATTTGAGAAATGTTTAAAAGGCAGAGCTGATAGGATTTGCTGCTAAACCAAAGGTTGGTGTAAGAGGGTCTGGGGCCCCTCGGTGAGATGGTCCAGCGGGGGTGGGTCTGGAGGAGACCAGGAGCTGCATTTGGGAAGCAGGGGGCCTGATGCTGGAGGTGGGGAAAGGGGGCGAGGCAGGAGAGGGATGGGGCATCCAGATATGGAGCATCCAGAGCAGCAGTTGGGGTGTGTGTGGAGAGGAGGTTGGAGGTCCATGGACAGAGCCCAGCCCCTCAATGTGTAGGGAGAAGCACATGAAGTCTGGACAGTGAATTATATGTCCCCCTCACTTCCCAGCCCCAAATCTGGGGCCCTTAGCTGGAGGGGAGATGCTCACCCACTGGGTGGAAAATTTGGTGTCCTGTTTCTACAGCAGGCTCTGCGTGCCTTCCTTCTTAAGAGGGACAGAGGCACCTGGCAGGTATTTATGGTGGGGAAGGGGCTCCCCCAGCTGCAGCATTCTCCTGCAGCTGAGAATAGAACTTAGGGGAGAGCCCAGCTAGAAGTGTGGGTTTTGCTGTCAAAATTGGGGAGCCCCTGGACATGTTAAAGTGGGGGAAGATGAGATCTGATCCATGGGGAGTTTTGCATTTTTTTTTTTACTAAAATATTCTTAACATAAAATTAACCATTTTAGCCAGTCACAAAAAGGTAAATACTATAAGGCCACTTATCGGAGGTCCCTAGAGGAGCTGGATTTATAAAGACTAAAAGTAGAATGGAGGTTACCAAGGTCTGGGTGAAGGGGGATGGGGAGCGAGTGTTTAATGGGGCCAGAGTTTCAGTTCTATAACATGAGTTCTGAAGATGGATGGTGGGAGTGATCACAGAACAGTATGAACATACCTAATGCTACCGAACTGAAAGGTGGTTAAGAAGGTAAAAGTTCATGTGACCATTTGTATCTGGCTTCTTTCACTCAGTATCATGTTTTCAAGGCTGAGTAATATTCCATTGTGTAGATGGACTACATTTTGTTTTTCCCTCACCTGTTTGAGTCCCTATTTTCAGTTCCCTTGGGGCTCACACCTAGACGTGAAATTGCTAGGTCACGGGGTATGTGTACTCACAGCCATCTAGGCTACGGTGGGGAGAGTGGACAGTTGGGAACATACTCAGAGGCCAGGAGGAGCTAGGATAGTGCTGAGTGGGGACAGTGGTGTCTGGACCAGAATGGGGGCAGGGGGCGAGGGAAGTGAGCAGAGATGTATACCAAAGAGGGGCCCCTGGGTGGGGGTCCAAGTGGATCTCGACTGCAGGAGGAGCCAGAGCATAGATGAGGCAGGGGCATAGGAGGTGTCTAGAAACAGCAGGGCCCAGGGGGGCAAGAGGGTCTGCTCCAGGTCACTGAGGCAGGGGTGGGGCAGAGAAGGAGTAGCCAGTAAGCAGGGTACAATCCAGAGAGTTCCAGGACAACAGGCAGAGAGAGAAGTGATGGGGAGAGCTGGGGGGTCAGTGTCAGCAGGAAGGGGCAGGGCCTGAGTGAGGGTGGACACGAATGCCAAGAGTACTGAAGAGGCTGCAGGCAGAGAAGGGGAGCCAGGACCCACCTGGGGGGATCCCGAACTCCTTGGCATTGGTGGGTATGTGATTTCTGCTTTGGCTGCTCAGCTGGCACCACATCACCGGCAGTGGCCTCCTATCTTGTTGGGGATTTGCTGGGACAGAGGCATCCCAGCTGGCTTGAGAGAGAAGATGGAAAGGGCAGCCAGGGCAGAGCTGGAAATGCTGCAAGGGACAGATTTCAGGAGCAGGAGCACTTTTTTTCTATAAATCTAAAAATATTCTAGAAGTTAATACCTAATCATAAAAAAATAATGGGTTTTCCATCGAGATGGAAAACCAGTGGCCAGGACACCTGCAGAGACTCGGCCTGCCCCAGCATGGGGAAGATGCATGCCCAGCTTGAGGGTCTTGGAGGCTCTGCAGGCTCCTGATGGCACGGTCGGGCTCTCCTCAGACTGGACACCGGGCATGGAGGTGCCAAGGGACATTGCAGCTGCCTACCTGCTGCAGGGAAGCTTCTATGGCCATTCCATTTACGCCACACTGTACATGGACGCCTGGCGCAAGGACTCTGTGGTCATGCTCATCCACCATGTGGTCACCCTGGTCCTTATCGTCTCTTCCTATGCCTTCCGGTGAGTCCCAGAGGGTAGCCGCACAAGCAGGAGCGGGAGGCTGGCACGGTGCAGAAGCCCATGTCTTGGGGTTGGGAGCATGGGGGCTTCCGTGGGGGAGGGTCCGAGAGATTCCAGAAGGGTGGGGTGAAACATATGCGGGAAGCCCCCACCCCATCCATCCCCCTCCAACCCCACCCAGATGGCACCCCAGACCAGGTCACATAGAAGTGCTTCCTGAGCACCTGCTGCATGGTGAGTTCTGCTGGGGGTGAAGCCATCAACAACACAATGCACAAGTGCTGGCATTTTAGAGCCTGCATGGGGCCACTTCACTAAACTACAGCCTGCTGATTGTGTAAAAGCCATCCGTTAGAAAGGCAAAGGAGTGAAAATATCTTGTCAGTACCTTTCTTACACCCATTACATGATGAAATATTTTGGATATACTGAGTTAATTAGAATGCATTATTAAAATTAATTTTAACTACTCTGCTTTTTTTTTTAACATGGCTGATAGAAAATCTAAAATGACATATACATTCAAATTCTGTTCTTATTGAACTAGCTGCCATAGCTGAACCCTCCAGTACAGTGCTGGCCACAGGTGTCTATTTCAACTTTAATTAAACATAAATAAAATCATATATCCTGTTCCTCAGCCCTACCAGCCATAGTTTAGCTACTCAGTGGCCACATGTGGCTGGTGGCTCCCATATTGGTCAATGCAGGTTTAAATTCTAGAAAATTGTATTAGCACTGATCTAGAGAGTAGATAATACCACCACCACCACCCCCAAAAAAAGAAAAAGAAAATAAACTGAAGGTGATAATTATGGAGAAAAATCAAGTGGAAAGATAAGGACTGCAGTGGGTAGTGAAGTTTGGGGAGGGGTGATCTGGGGTGACAGGCGAGCAAGGACTGAAAGGAGGTGACGGAGAGCTCCGTGACTCCCAGAGAGGTACATGTCAGGCTCTGGCAACAGCACATGGAAAGGGCCTGGGGCAGAAGGGCCAAGACATGGTGAAACCCACAGCCCCACCTAGGCTGAATTCAGGCCCCTTGGCCCAAGTTGCTATAAGGGGAACATTGGGAAGGAACAGGGACCAGCTTTCAGGCTTCTGTAGATTCTAGTGGGAACACTGCCTTTCCCAGTCATCTGCAGCTTAACAGTGAAGTTTAGATTAATCGTGTAAACCTGGGAGTGTCAGCAAACTTGTGGGATATCTGGATACAGAATAACCCAGGGCTGTGAGGGTCAGGGGTCATTTAGGGTCAGAGATCATGGAGATGAGGAAGGACTAAAGAGGAAACTTTCAGGGGGACAGTGAGGCATGTGGGCTGCCCCTGAATGAGTATAGCCTGTGCTGCCACAGACTTGACCTGTTGGGAGGGTAAACAGGGCAGGTGGGCCAGGGAGGGTGGTTCTGGAAGATGTATGGGAAGATGAGGCCCAGGGGCCTATCTTGGGGCCTTAGTGCAGGGTGGGGATCCCTAATGTGACCCGCCCTCTCCCTTGTCCTGCCCCACTTTCTTCCCCAGGTACCATAATGTGGGCATTCTGGTGCTTTTCCTACATGACATCAGTGATGTGCAGTTGGAGTTCACCAAGCTCAATGTCTATTTCAAGTCCCGTGGAGGGTCCCACCATCCACTACATGCCCTGGCTGCAGACCTGGGCTGCCTCAGCTTCAGCCTCAGCTGGTGAGCTGCAGGGCCCATGGGGAAGAGAGGGGCTTGTGGGAAGGGGTGGGACAAGGCCAGGCAGGAGAGGAGTGGGCCTGGTAGGGGTGTTGGCTGAGGGCAGGCAGGGTTATGCAGGAAAGAAGGCAGGCCTGGTGGCAAGGGAAGGGCCAATCAGGGAAGTAGGCAGGGCTTGTAGGAAGGGGTAGGGCCAGGCAGGAAAGGAGGTGAGGCTCATGAATGGGGTTTGGCCTGACAGGGAAGGGAAGGAGCTGAATGAAGTGGGGAAGGAGCATGGTTGGGCAGGAAAGGACAGCGAGAATGGAGATAGGCAGGAGCAGGCAGGGGTGGGGCAAAGGGATAAGAATGGGTGGGAATGAGCAGGGGCAGATAGATAAAACCAGATGGGACAGGACAGGGGTCAGGTGGGGCCACCCTCCTTCTTGCCCACAGCCTCCCTGACATGTTTCTCACACCCCCAACAGGTTCTGGTTCCGCCTCTATTGGTTCCCGCTCAAGGTCCTGTATGCCACATGCCACTGCAGCCTGCGCTCGGTGCCTGACATTCCCTTCTACTTCTTCTTCAACACACTCCTACTGCTTCTCACTCTCATGAACCTTTACTGGTTCCTGGTGAGTCTGCCACCCACAGCTCTTTACCCATCCACTTCCTCAGCCAGCGGTCCCATTTCTAGTCCCCATCCCTGGGCAGTGGTCCAGGTGCAGGCTCTTCTCAGGCGTGCCCAGGAAGGGGCATGTTAGGCAATGAGAACAACACATGCAAATGGCCAGTGTCAGGAGCACATGGTCATCATAAGGACAGCATGATTGGGTAAGTCTCCTTTCTCATATGTGCCTTCCCCTCCCACAGTACATCGTGGCCTTTGCTGCCAAGGTGCTGACAGGCCAGGTGCGTGAGCTGAAGGATGTGCGGGAATACGACGCAGCAGAGGCTCCAAGCCCCAAGCCCAGCAAAGCTGAGTGAGTGTGGAGGGGCCACCACCCCAGGTTCTTCCTTTAGCCACGTCTGTCATTCTGAGTGTGCTCTGTAGGCGGGCCCTGGAGACACAACAGCAAATGAGGCCATAGCGGATGCTGCCCCTGGAGCCTACGTCCAAAACAGAGACTGCAGTAAAGGCGTGGATGATGTAGTGACAGAGTTAGATGATGTAAGGACAGACAATGGTGAGGGGGTAGAGGGCAGGGAGTAAGAGACAAGAATCAGGGTGTCATCAGTGGAGCAGTGAGGGCCAAGCCAACTGGCTGGCGTGTCCGGAGCAGGTGAGCTAGGGCCCCCATGGGTGGTGAGCAGCAGTCATTGGCCAGATCAGATGATAACCTCTAAGTGGGTGGTAGTGGAGTTGAGAATAAGGGGGCGACACAGGAGGCCCAGAAAGTGCACACTCTATCTACACTAATGCTCCCTGACCCACTGACCACTCAAGCTGGAGATGAGGCTGGGGGTTTAGACCCAGTCTGGCCCAAGTCTGGGAAGGAGAGGAAAAGGGGCCTCACTGAGCATCCCAGAGGCAGGGTCTCTGGGACTCACCAGCCCTGGGATGTGATCCAGGTGGTGATGTGAGCTAGATGGTTTCTGAAGCCCCTGGTCTAAAGGAGCTCAGGAGTGACTGGAGGCAGATTTGGATGACCAGCAGGGTCCAGGGTGTGCAGTGCCCCAGAGGCAATGTGACGTTTTTAAGCAGGTGGGCGGTCAGGGTGCTGACCGAGTGGACCTTTGCTTTGGCCTCTGAGGGGTGATCGTGGGGAAGCAGTGAGCTCAGAGCTGGACGAGGTGGTTCATGATGAGGGGAACAGAGATTTTAAAATCTCAGTAAAGATGGAAGAAGGGGAGCAGAGAACTGGGGCATTGCCAGAACGGAGAAGCTCTTTGCGCCAACACAGCACCACAGCCCCCAGGGTGGGGAAGGATCAGGCAGGTGAGCAGGGATCATGACATAAGAGGGATGGGCAGCAGGTGAGGTCACCTGGTGGTCAGTGCCCAACTCTGTTGTAGAACCAAACAGACTTGCTTTGGATGTAGGTAAAGCTAAAATAAAAGAATCAAAGATGACCCAAGACTTCTGGCTTGAGCTGCCGTTTAAAGAAATGGGAGTTGGGCAGGGCTATGCATGCCAGCAGAGGGGGTGTCTAGGAGTCTGGTCTGGGGCAGGGGCTTGATCATCTATGTTGGGGGAATATGAGTCAGGAATTCTGAAGAAAGATCAGTGAGGTCTCAACGAGGACAACTGACATTCAGAGGTGTCCAGGAGCAGTGGTGGCTCAGAGGACTCCAGGGAAACATCTGCCTGATCAAATCTAAAAATTTGAAAGCTCTTCCTGCTGTAGAACAGTGAACTCTTGGTAGATAGTGCTTATAAATGCAGAGCCTAAGGCCATACCCCCAGCTCTACCTGGTGCTATTCTCTACTCTATCTCCCTAAGAATATCCAGCCAGAATGGGAGTTGAGGGTCTGACACCCTACCAGCATTCCCACTAGGATGGCAGAGCATGAACTCTACACAGAAGTGACAGGGCATGCAAGGGGACATGCTGCCGTGATCAACCACATGGGCACCACTAGCAGAACTTGATTCCCCATGGATGGCTAGAGTTAGTACAGTTGGGTATAAAAATGGGGGTGGTCAGGACACCTCAAAACCATCAGGTAATGGAATACAAGGAGATTGAGGACCTGTCTCACATCAGAGGACCAAATGCAGTGTGGGATCCTGGACCAGTAAAAGGAGAGCCATGGAAAAATTGGGGAAATCCAAATAAAGTCTGCAGTTTGCTTCATAGCAGTGCCCCAGCATTGGTTTTTTAGTGGCAACAAATGTACTGTGAAGATATAAGATGTTACCATTCAGGAAGCTGGTGAGGGCTGCACTGGAGCTCTCTATACTATCTTTGCAATGTTTCTGCAAATCTAAAATTATTCTAAAATAAAAAATTTACTTAAAAGGCATGAGAGACTGTCAAAAATGGCATTGGATGTTCTGTTGCTTTCCTGGGGCTGCTGTCTATAACAAAGTACCATAGACTTAACAGAAATTTATTCTCTCACAGTTCTGAAGGCCAAAAGTCTGAAATTAAGGTGTCAGCAGGGCCACACTCCTTCTGAAGGCTGTAGGGGAGGATCTTTCCTGCCTCTTCCAGTTTCTGGGGCTTATGGCTACATTATTCCAATCTCTGCATCTGTCTTCATATGGCCTTCTATCTGGCTTTTCTGGCTTCAATTCTTTCACTTAATTATATCTGCAAAGACCTTTTTTTTTTTTTCCAAATAAAGTCACATTCACAGGTTCCAGAGATTAGGTCATGGACCTCTCTTTTCAGAGAACACCATTCAACCTACTACAGCTGTTAGATCTCACCTGATTAGATACAGCTGAAGAGAGAATCAGTAATTTGAAAGCTGAGAAGAAATTACCCAGAATGCAGATGGAAACTGTGGCAGCTAGAATTCTAAGAATGACCTGATCTGAGTTCTAATAGACAGATGGGGACAGACAATATGAGAAGACATGTGCTGAGAATTTTCCAGGAAGTGACAAGATATCAATCATAAACAGTATGAATAAAGAGGAATCTATGCCCCAAATATCTCATAGTGAAAATGCAAAACAGTCACAGAAAAGAAGAGATGACCTACTAAATAGTGACAGACTAACGGCAACAAGGGACACTAGATGACTGTGGAGTAAAGTATAACCTCAAGTAATGAATTAAAGTAACAAGCAACCAAGAATTTTGTACACAATTTTTTTAAAAATTAAGAGAAAGGACACCCACAGGAATGAAAACTAAGAAAGTTATATTTCAGAAAACAAGAAAGCTCTCTCAAGAGGCAGATCAGCAGAGGAAGTGACATATAACTGTGTAAACATTTTAAATGCCTAATCTGAGACATAAAAAAATTAGAACTGAAATATTAAATATTGAAATAGGATTGGAGGATTTGCATTTTGCAAGAAGGTGAGGATTACCCTTAGGCTGTATCAGGTACTTATGTTAATACTACCAGATGTAGAGAATGGAATAAAAAACAGAACAAAATAAATGCAAAAAAGGAAGGTTAGAAAAAAGCAGCAAAATGATGCAAATAAGAGGGTAGAATCTCAAATATTAAGCATCCACATAAACATATATGAATAATCATGACAGTTATGAAATTTTTTTCTTTTAACTCTACCCCTATACTTTTAAAAGTTAAAACACTTCAACTCCAGGGTACCTAAAAGTTGCAAGTGAAAGGACAGGAAGAGAAATTCAGGTGTAATTCTTGATCTAGAACATTCCTCATGATGCAGCCCTTAACCTTGGGGTTATGGGACAACAGGAAGTACAGTCCATGCTTTGTGGTTCTCATCCAGCAATTCAGATCCAGAGTGAACAGATGTTTTTAAACACAGGAACATTTCTCAGAATTGTCTACACTAAGCCACAGGGGTAACCTTGATCGCTCAGAATCAGGATCATGCAGACTGTATAGATGATAATTTAGTTCGGTTTGAAAGCAGTAAGAAAATGATGACCAAGAACCACTTTGAAATAATTCAGGAGAAACAAAGCATATGACAATATGATCCCTTCCACTCCCTGCCCCATCTTCACTCCTGCTTCTGTTCTCCTGATCACTCCCACAACTGGGACACTGACCACCTGGTAGAACCTCCTGGATTAATTCAGCACCCTGGGCTGGACATGATGTCTGAAGGACATCATTCTCTCAGGGGCCATCCAAGGGGCCATCATCCGACTCTGGGTCTGCTGCCCCTCCCCATGATACCTTACTGCTTTGTACATTCAGTTTTCCAACGCTACCCCCTCGCCCGCATTGCTGCCCATGTCTAAAGATCTGTGACCCACACATTTGGCTCACGCTGCAGCACCACCATGGACCAGAGGGGTCCTCAGCTATTCCTAAGCAGTACCAGCATGCCTCCTCTCCCTTGACTTTCCTTTCTCCTCGGCTGCCAAGTGCCATCGTCACCATTGTCCCCTGGACTAACAACCTGTCCTCCATGTCCGCAAGGCAACAGGAGTGGCCAAATGAGGACATCTACCTCAAGCTGGTTGGCTGCTTCAGTGGATGGTCCATCTCCCACTGAGACTACATATAGTCCAGGGCCAGGGTCATCCACCCTCTTGCCGCCTCTGGACATTCTGACCAAGGAGAGAAACCCTTTTGCTCTACTTTTCTGTGCCAACCTGGCCCGTTTTCCTCCCTTACAGCAAAACCCCTCCATTCCCCTCCATTCTAACACTCACCCTATTCCAGGGTCTTCCCCGCACCACCCCAAGACCACTCCTGTCTGGCTCCACTGAGGCCTTCTTGGTGCTAAACCTTCCCTTATTTTAATAACAGTTTTTGTTAAAACAGAATTCATATACCATACAATTCATCCAGTTACCATGTATAATTCAGTGTTTTAATCCATACATAGAGTTGTGCGACGTCACCACAGTCAATTTTAGAAAATTGCATCACCCCTAAAAGAAACCCCACACCCAACCCAGTGACCCCTTATGCAGCCATCAGTCTGCTCCCCACCTCCTGGAGCTTTCCCGCTCCCTCTGTGGCCTCCCGCCAGCCTTCCCATCTCCCAGGGCCTTTTCACTAATCCGCTCCAACTTCCAAGTTTCTCTCTCATCTTGCAGTACTCCTCTTGAGCGCCATTTTGTCTCTAGCATCTGGTTGACATTATAAGCACAATGTCATTCTTTTAAAATATCCCAAATCAGCCCACATCCCACCCCAAACTGCCTTTTCTGGACACTTGCTCATCACAGTTGATGGCAACTCAGAGTGCAGACCTTGGGAAATATCAGGAAGCCCACTCACTCCCCCTCTCCTTATCCTCCAAGAAACATCCAGAATCCATCCTGAGCCACCACTTGGACTTGTGTTCCTCCACCTTCCTCCCTTTCTTGATTCTCTTTCTCTGCAATTCTATCTGAAACTGAAAAGTATAACTGATATTGCAGAGGCCTTTGCCCCCATGCCCCTGAAAAAAATGCTAACACTGCTTATGAGCGGGGAGGGATACTCAGAAACTTGTGCATAAAATAATCCAGAATCAGCAGGAAAGCTCTGACAAAGGCATGTGGCAGGGGTACCGATCCCTGAAAGCATTAAACTTACTAGAAAATTACAGGAATTAAAACTGTTTGGGAACAGAGCTGAGTCCATCACACGTGAGCAAATAATAAAAGTCACTAGGAGGGGAAGAAGGACTGTTGTATATGGTGGGACACTTGGTGACCATCTGGAGATGATCTCGCATCAGCCCCTAGGGCAGCCTCCAAGGGATCAAAGATGTTGACACAGAAGTAGAAGCCAGGAACTCCATGTAGCTGCTCCCCAGCACTAGCATCACTACCTCGGCTCCACCTCAGATCATCAGGCATTAGATTCTCATAGGAGCACCGGTCCCTGATGGAAGAAAAGTTGTGGACTGCTGGTCTAAAGGACTGACAGGCAAAGCCAGAAGACAAAGGACACATGGAGGTACCCATAGAGCTTATCTATAACCTCACAGATAAAGGGCTCCTGCTGGCAGCAGTAAGAAATCAGTGACCCAATGGAAAAGCAGGGAGGGTGGGATGTGTGTCCCCAGGAAGGGACAGCCAATGGGCTCCAGCCCAAGGAAAGGACTAAATAAAGTGACTGAGACCATTTTCCCCAGAAAAGTCTATGCTTTTTTTATGTGAAAGGGTGTCCGTTAGTATCTATGTGAGTAAGGCTACATCCCAGGAGCGGCTCTGGTCAACTGTGGGTTTTCTATGCCTTCTGATATCTAGATCATGAGAACATATTATTGGCTCAAAAAACTTAATACATTTGTGTGTAAACTAAACTGTAGAGCCCACTTCTACAGAGACCAGTAGACAGTGTGCAAAGGCAAAGGAGTCCCAAAAGTGGGAACAAGGATGGCCAATGGCCGTTGACATTAGGCTGCAGTGAGATGCCATCTGGGCACCAGCTGGTTGGTTAAACAGAATGCAGCTGAGCTTTGGCATAGGAGATGAGGTATGGGGGCAGAAACCCATCAGGTCCAGCCAAGTGGGCCTGGGCAGACACCTGGAGCACAGGTCCCCTCCCCATTAGAACTCCACAGACTTGAAGGGAAAATGGAATCTGTGGAGGACAGCAGTGTGTATGGGAGAGATCTCAAAGTGTCATGTTTTTGGAAAATTGAAGACATCCTTATAGAAGTTTGAAATATGCAAACCATACGTATTTAGACGTTAGGGGCCTTTCTCATATCTTAAGCTGGACACTTACTTAGCATGTTGATTAGTTGTAAAATATTGTGTTTTTTAAAAATCATGGAAGGAATGTAGGGGCTGTAGTGGTGCAAACAGAGGACAGTGGATGGAGAATGAAGGGGCAGGGAAGCCTGGAAGGGGGCAGCTATGAGCTAGCCAGAGCTGCTGGAGCCCATAAGCCTGCCAAGGCTGGTTGCAGGGGCCTCTGGCCAGTTCTGCCTCCCTGGGACTGGAGGAAGATAAAATGCAGAGTTGATCCAGGTTGAGGTAGTGGGGTTAGACAGAGGTGGGTGGGTGGTATTTGCTCTCCAGCAGTCGCCCCGGTTGAGGGTGGGAAGGAAGTGTGTAGGGGAGAGGCGGTTTTAATTGTGGGGAGGAACTGAACAAGGAGAGAGGCTGGGAAAAGGAATGTGGAGGGCAAGGCGGGCAGGACATGGGGTTACGTGGGGTCGCGTTTCCACAGGCTAACTCGGGCCCGGTTCTGGCCCCCAGGAAACCACTGAGGAACGGCCTAGTGAAGGACAAACGCTTCTGAACCCTTCGACACCTACCCTGTCTCCCAAGACCCAGCCCCTCCCCACCTCAGGCCCAAGGAAGGCCTTGCCCCTCCCTCCGACCCTGGCCCCGTCCAGTTTCGTCCCTCCCGGGCCTTGGCCACTCCCAGGACCCCTACCCGCCTCCCCGACCCCGCCCTGATCTGTCCGGTCCTGGTTCAGGATATTGGCCCCGCCCCCATACCCTGACCCCGCCCAGCCACGAACCCCTGAGCACTCGTCCGGCTGCAGCCTGCGAGGAACATGCCACCGTCACTCCGCCGTCCAGACCACCATGTCCTTCTTCTCCTGGCCATGCTGCTGCCCTTGCCGATCCCGGCCCGCGCCCCTGCGGCCCCAGGCCCTGCCGCCGCTCTGCTCCAGGCCCTGGGGCTGCGCGACGCGCCTCAAGGCGCACCAAAGTCCCGGCCCGTACCCCCTGTCATGTGGCGCCTCTTCCGCCGCCGGGACCCGCAGGAGGCCAGGACGAGCCCGCGACGGACATCCCCGGGGGCCATCCTGCAACCATGCCACGTGGAGGAGCTGGGGGTCGCCGGGAACATCGTGCGCCACGTCCTGGACCGCGGTAAGTGGGGCCTGCACTGGGGGTGTGGGTCTGGGAGTCCTAGACCCGCCTGGGCGTCCCAGCCCGCCATGAGCCTCCAGCGGCTGAGAGGGTACACACCCAAACCCACGAGAAATCTGGGTTCCTGTACTTCATCTGCTCCTCCCGTGGACACCTGTGGGAACTGGGGATAGTGGCCACAAGGCCAGGCTGCCTTGCACTGGGCAAGGACTCTTCATTGCAGCTGAAGCCCTGCCCCCACTACCCCAAATCCCTACTGCTTCCCATCATTTGAAGACTTCCTGTGGATGCCACCCAGTCCCAGCATCACTTTCCTACAGGCCCTAGGCATTCGCTCATCTCTTCCCTATCTGTGTGTTTCCAACACGGGCAGGCCACCCTGCACTGGGCATGTTTCTTCCTTACAAGCGATGCCCCGCCCCCACTCTCCCTCCCCCTCCTTCACACCATTTGACGCCCTGTTAACAGATGGCGTGCCCTCAGCCTCAGGCCCTCACCTTCCACCCTATCCCCAACCAAAATACTTTGGCGCGCAGGCGGGCACCGCACAGGTACACAGCATGAGCCGAGTCTTCTCCCTGCCTCTTCAGGTGCGCGCGCCCGAACGCTGGGGCCCACTTCTCCCACGGGGCAGTGCACGGAGTGGACCGTAGTCTTCGACCTGTCAGCTGTGGAACCCGACGAACTCCCAAGCCATGCCCGCCTGGAGCTGCGTTTCGCGGAGGCAGAAGCAACGGCGGGGGCGGCGGGCGGCTGGGAGCTGAGCGTGGGACGGGAGGCTGAAGGTGCGGACGCGGGGTTGGTGCTGCTCCGCCAGGCGGTGGCCACTCTGGGGACACCAGTGCGCGTTGAGCTGCTAGGCGCCGCCTGGGCCCGCAATGCCTCGGCACCGCGCAGTCTCCGTCTGGTTCTGGCACTGCGCCCTCGGGCCTCTGGCGCCTGCGCAAGCCTGATCGAGGCTTCCCTGTTGCTGGTGACCCTTGACCCGCGCCTGTGCCACCCCCTGGCCCGCCCGCGGCGCGATGCCGAGCCTGTGGTGGGCCGTGGCCTCGGGGGCGCGTGTCGCACGCGGCGACTCTACGTGAGCTTCCGCGAGGTGGGCTGGCACCGCTGGGTCATCGCGCCGCGTGGCTTCCTGGCCAATTATTGCCAAGGTGAGTGCTCGCTGCCCGCCACATTGCCCGGGCCCGGCGGGCCACCTGCGCTCAACCATGCCGTGCTGCGTGCGCTCATGCACTCGGCTGTTCCCAGCACTACCGGCCTCCCCTGCTGTGTGCCCGCGCGCCTGTCGCCTATCTCAGTGCTCTTTTTTGACAACAGCGACAACGTGGTCCTACGGCACTATGAGGACATGGTGGTGGACGAGTGTGGCTGCCGCTGATAGAACAAGCAGGGCCCCAACAATAAACACGTGGTCCCAGAAACTCATCTTGGTCTTGTCACCTGGAGCTGGGGTAGGAAACTGCTGCATCCATCCGATGGACACCAGGGTGGGGGGGAAGGGGTGGTCCTACACTGAGGCCACCTGCCCTTAGAGCCCCATCTCCAGGCAGCCCAACATATAGGAGGATGCTGGGAGCTGCACCCCACCACCACTACCACAGGTCCAAGGGCTGATCATGAGGTACCCAGGTGCTCCCTTTCAGAGTCCCTGCTGTGCAGATCCAACCCTTCTCAGCATTAGAAGTGGCAGAGTCCCCCAACCAGCCAGGCCCAGACCAAGTGCTCTCTCACCCCTTGCAGTTTATCCAGCCCCGTGAATGCAAGAGTTGTTTAAGATTTTATTGGTGACAAAAGAGCTTAAAACAAATTGACCAAAAATCAGAAGTGACATTGCCTTGGTACAGATGCTCTTTGATTTGGAAAACTCACAAGAGTAACTGCTGCTAGAAGGTGAACAAAGCCAACAGCACAGTGAGGCAGAGCACTCCAAGGAAGGAACAGGGTGGTGGGTGGGTGCACAGGGTCACGACTGAAGCCTATCCAAGCCAGATGCCTCTAGGCTGCCTACCAAAAGAAGGAGATTGAAAAATCCTACAGCAATGGGATAAATAAGAGGCCTTGCCAGAAGGAAAGTGCCTATGTGTTCCTGTGTACCAGCTGGCATCTGGAGGCTTTCGGATAAGGGCCAATATCAGGTGCACAGGGAGGGAACGCTGGGGGATCAGGATTACTAGGGCCTGGGTTGGCAGGGGACAGTCCCCAACTAGGTGGCCACCAGGGAGATGATCAAACCACCCCCATGGTGTACAAGGAACAAGGGTAGGGGATTCTCCCAGCCACAAGAACTTTTGCAACGAAAGCCCCAGATCAATGCCCCTGTACCAGCTGATGTGACATGCTCCTCCAAGCACCTTTAGCATAGAACCAACTTATTTCTGAAACATTTCCCCCCCAAAAAGCAGAAACCATCCCACCTCATTGAAGCTGTGCCTATAGGTAGAAGGGCTCCAAACTTGGGAGTGGGGTGGAGAATGGGATGGGGAGAAGATGGCACTTGGCTCGTCTGACAGCCACAGTGACTCTGGGCGCCTCCCTGGGAAAGGCTCCTTCTTGGCTGCTATCTTCTGCCAAATCCTTCAAAGAACTCTGGAGAAGAAGCCACACCAGCCAGGCAACAGCCACCTTCCCGCCCTCCAGCCACACTGTCAGTCTTGCTGGGGTCCCTCGGGGGGGCTGAGTCCATTGCTCGTAGGAAGCACCTTGCTTCTCGGAGTCCAGCAGAGCTCATGGAGCTGCCAATCAGCCGGGGCAGCACTTCCTCACTGCCCTGATGCGCAGAGAGAAGCTGCTGGAAGCTAAACTGAAAACAAAAATCCTCTCCATGATCGCGTCACAGGTGTTGATCCTAACCTCGTTGTGTTGCTTGTTTAAACTTCATTTCTGAAAGCTTCTTGCATCTCCCAGGTCCACCACTAAGGTTTGAGAGACAAACTCAGTAAAGTATACTTTCCAGTACTCCTCTGAAAGAATCTTTAAAAAAACAAACAGAAAACCCCAAAACACCATATTTTCTTTAAATGAAAACCCTCTTAGAACACAGGCAGCATGACCGCATGGTCTCAGATGGCACGAACAGAACCCTAGATAGACTCCTCAGGGCTCTCTGGGTGTGGTCGCCACCTGCAAGGAGCCTGCTCAGCACAGAAATGCAAGTTATTCCTGCAAAAACGTAGTCCCCTTTCAATAAAAGAGAAAAAGAAAGAAAAAACAGAGGAAAGGGCTACTCTGAGATGAGGGTCTTCCTCCCTCCACCTGGTCGCAGACCCAGGTATAGACGCGGCGAGCTGGGCCTCCTTGGCGAGCGGGCTGCAGGGCTCGCGGGCGGGCCGGCCCCACCTCCACTCTCCCTCTCGTCTCCTCGCCGTGGTGCCAGCAGTGGGCGCTCGCTATCTCGGGCTGCTCTCCCTCGGGTGCTCCTCTCCCTCTCCTGTTGCTCACAGTGGTGCTTCAGTTTTAGCAGTGGAAAACAGGTATCCATTTATTTTTATTTTTTATTACCCAGAATAAGATGCTGATGGACTAAGCCACATAGCTTAGCTCTTCTGCTGCCACCTGTAGGGAGGGAGGGAGGGAGGGTATGAGGCCATCAGAGAAGGGCAGAGTCTGGCCCCTCCTAAAAAGCAAAGGGCTTTCTCTCTGACCCCTTTGCACCTGTGTCTTCACTTGTGAAATGGGACCTCAGATGCTGGACAGCCCAGAGACCAGTGACTTCCCAGAGAAGGCAGCTTAGAGCTAAAGCTAGAGTCTGTGCTCTAACAGTGGTACCACTACTCCCATTGAGCATGAGCACCCCACCTTCTGGGCAGGCAGATGGGAACCACACAGGACTCTCACAGGTACCTAAAGACACCTCTTGAAGAAGTGCCCTGCACATCTGAGGCTAGGACCCCCATCACCCTCATGAGCTGCCAGTCACAGCAAGGGTATATATATCCTCCTGCCTGCCAGCTCGGGGGGCTACAGGCCTCCACATCTGCCTTTCCCAGGAGTTCTAGACTCTCAGGAGAGGACAAGACACAGGGAAGTATGAGCAGAGGAACCTGAAGCAACAGGACTCAGTATGAGCTGGCCCCCCAGGGACTTGAGACTCCCACCACATTTCCTGAGTTTCCCCACAAGTCCAGGTCCTGGTGAAGCCCTCTCTGGGGCTGGCTTGCCTTCTAGTACTGGGACAGGCCCGTCACTCCGCCGTGCTGGTATGCCCGCTCTCCCTGGTATGTGGAGTCTTGAGACAGTGCCACATCGATCTGGGACTTAAACTCATCACCAAGGTAACTGTCCTGAAAGACACGGTGAGGGAGATAAGCAGCCAGTCAGGGGACTGACTTATGTCCCCACAGCCTCAAAAACCTGCTCTGTGTCCAGCCCCACCCAAACTCAGAGAAAAATCCAGAAAACTGGTCCGCAAGCCTGAGCAGCAAGAGGCCCACACTAGTTACCTCTCTATGGACACAGGTAACCCAGACCAACAGCACAGGACTATTTGGAAGTACACTGTTATAGATAAGATGTTTTAGACCCACAGTACCACTGCTGAAGGCAGTCATGCAGGAGGAGACCATCCTTCTCCTGAGCCTCTAGGGGTATCAGGGTGTCTATGTATGTGGGGAGGGCACCTTGGGCTGGAATAGCTTCTCTGTAGGTTGGAGATGTTTTGGGTTCAGAGCAGCAGGCTCACCTGGGACAGCTCGGGTTGGGAGAGGCCAGGCTGGCTCATTTGGGAGGGCTGGCTCATGGAGATATAGCCCTGTGTCAGGGCACCCTGTGAGAAGGGCTGTGACGCCACATCCTGGCTGGCCTGGCTGCTGGGCAGGTTCGTCTGGCTGGGCCCAGGAAGCCCAAAGCGGTTCTTCTGGCGTCCACCACGACCCGTCTTGCCTTTTGGGGTGCCCCGGCCTAAAAGACAGTGTCCAAAGTCCCTTAAAGGAGGTCTGACCCTTACAGACAAGTGCAACTGCTCGAGGCCTGGCACTTGCTCACCTGCAGCTGGCCCGTTAGCCTGTCCAAAATACCCCGGAGGTGGCATGGGTGGCATGACCAGGTTGAAGGGGATGGGAATGTTCATGGCAGCCACGTGACTGGGGCCAGCGCTGATCATGCCAAGCTGGTCATGGGTCTGGAAGTACATGTTCGAGGGCCGACCTGCAAGACAGGGTAGATGGCTTATCCTCCACTGCATCCAGGTGAGCCTGCTGCCTGCCTCCGATTGGCTGTTCTGCCTGCAGTTCTTGGGGTGCCCCACAGCAGAGCAGCCTGCAGCAGATTCTCACCTTCAATCCCCCTTTCAATCCCCTGGGGCTGGTGCCCAGGAGATCGCCTTTTCTCTCAGGGATTCTTAGAAACACTGCTACTGGGACCGGAGAAAATGAGAACCACCATATAACATTTCAAATAGAGGTTCTTTTTGTGCCAAATTGTAAGTTCACATCACACACCCACACACAACAAAAAGCAAGAGAATGCCTAAATGCCATAGACCAGTGGATCCGCTGAAGACAAAGTTCCCCAAGGCCAGGGCCTCAGAGTGTGGCCTTTTGGGCTGGCACCCAGAGAGAGAACTCAGGGAAGGAGGACCTGCCTCACATACTCTTAGCTACACAGCAACTTACTGGATGTGGAGATGAGGTTTGTTGTCATTGGCAGAGGACACAATCCCCAATCTGAGCCCAGTGACTAGGGGAATATGGGGTCAAGGAAAGTAACATAATGTGTGCCTTGAGGATGGATGGTGAGCACACAAGGGAACAGAGCCCAAGGTGAAACACTGGCAGGTGGCACTGAATGCCTGGGCTTGATAGTCACCCTCTGCAGGGGCTGGGATGAGGAAGGGTCCCAGCAGGCAGGTAACTGGGCAATGAACTGAAACTCTCTACAAACTAGCTCAGGCAGGAAATATTCCAGGAAGCAGGGGCCAGACTCAGCCTTAGGACATAAGAGACCCCACATAGGAGTAGAGGGCATGCACCCAACTTTGAGTTCTGACAGAGCAAGCTGAGGCTTCAGGAAGGAAGAGAAACCTGAAATGAAGCTGCAGGCCACCTGAATGAACTGGAGGTGTGAATTCCCATTGAGAAGAGGAGCAAAGGGCAGGCGGGGGCACTAGGACAAACAGGCCAAGCTGTGTTATTTAAAAAATCTTGTTTTTAGAAACTGCCAAAGACAACTCTTTGATCTCAGATGAGGAAAGCTGAGAAGGAACTCGTTGTCAGGCAGGTTTCTGTGGACAGAGGCAATGCAGGCATGGGAAGGGTCAACATCCTCAGTGCTAGCCCAGGCCCCCCCAGAGTGACTCACCCTGGCTGCTCCGATCATAAACTGATCCAGGGATGATGGCCTCCCGGGCGTCATACATGGCTGTGGTCATGAAGCGAGCTCCCTGCAGAGGGTTTGGGTAGGTGAGGAATCCCATCCATATTTAAATGACCCGGTCTTTGATGCTCAACATTTGGTCTCTGGCTTCAGCTCAAGCAGCACTGCACGCCTCAGCCTCCCAGAGTACCCCAGATTCACAAGGCTTCCTAAATGCCTGTGTCCAACTCCTAGATACCTCCAGGATTGAGCATATGGCCCCAAGCCGCAAAGGCCTCAAGACACCGGTGTGGGAGGATGTGTGGGGACACACCAGCTAGCATTCCTCCTGTTCACATACTGACATATACACACTTACCACAAGCCACACTGGCCATTGCTCACTGCCATGTACCCAAATATAGGCCTGAAGACAAAGGGGCCCCCTGGCCCTGTCCTGTTCCTGCCCACAGCCAGCACTCACAGGGTTGATGGTATTGACCAGCTTCCGGGGCTTGCTGAATTGCATTAGGCTCTCTCGCAGGTTGTTCAGGGGCCCCTCCACCAGCACCTTCTGCTCCTTGTAGTAATTCAGCAGGTGGTTCCACAGTGGCTGTTTGGATAGGGCCTTAGGGTTCCCCACAATGATAACCCCATATCTGTAAGGTGTAGGCACAAAGAGCATGGTGCTTAGGGGCACACAGCAAGCAAACACCATGCAGAACAATCTGAGGACAAAGAAACTCAAAGCCTGAGTCCAAAGTCCCTGGGGGTCACTCTTAGCCTCCCTGCCCAGATGCCCGGCCTGCCCATGGTGACTCGCACTAGAGACCACCCTGCAAGCTGTTCACACTATACTCGGTTTGAGGGCAGATTTCTAGGAGCTCAAATGACAAAACACTCTAGTGCGCAGACAGACTCAAAGACTAGTCTCCCTGTTGCAGCCAAGTCAGCCTCCTGGGCTGCCTCAGGGACACTGATGGGTGGGGCATGTAACTCAATGCTCCAGCCTGGCCTAGCTTCTGTAGGGGTTCACCCTCACCCAGTTATTTTGAGGCCACTGCCCCCCATGTTAGCCACCTAACAAGAAGGCACTGCGGGAAGGGGTACACCATGAAAACCAAGTGCTCTGGGTGGAGAAGAAACTGACACAGGAACATGAGCCCAACTTCTGGCTGGCACACAGACAACATGAGGGCCACCTTATTCTCCAGGTCCCTTCTGCTGTTACTACTGTTTCAGAGAAGTTACATCCCAGAGCCCAAAAGGAGGCAGGATCAAAACATTAGACTCGTGAGTTCAACAACTCAACAGGAATACCCCCACCCCCGCCGGGTTTGAATCTCAGGTCAGAAGGGACAAAACACACTGTCCATGAGACCGAGGCCACAGAAAACCACCAGTATACAGAAACAAAGATAATTTGCATGTGAGCCCCTTCCTTCTAAATTGCTATTGTACTATGGCTATGCTACTCTGAACAAGGCTGATTCTGTCTGATCTCAAAAGCTAAGCAGAGTCATGCCTGGTCAGTACTTGGATGGGAGACCACCTATGAAGACCAGGTGCTGTAGAGGTAAAAAAGAAAAAATAAGAGATTGTAAGCTGACAAGGTCCTTGTAATCTGTGAGGTCAACCAAGGTTTGCCTTGCCTAAAAAAATAAAATAAAATATAAACAAACAAACAAACAACTGCTACTGTAGTCTCTGGACTTCAAGTATTGGCAAAGTCTCCATTCCACGACCCATGCCATCAGCCCAGAGTGTGGCTGGGATGCAAGGGCTGTTAATAAGAGGACCAGGCAGCGAGAACTCTCCCAGAGCCAGACCCAGAGGGAAAGTCCCTCTGAAAGGCTCTGAGGCAGAAGGTAGTAACTGCTACCTGCAAGGGCTAACAGAACTGAGCCCACGTACCGCGCTCGGGTCAGAGCCACGTTAAGCCGTCTGGGGTCGTTTAAAAACCCAATGCCTTGGTGCTCGTTGGCCCGCACACAGGAGAGGATGATGAAGTCCTTCTCGCGCCCCTGGAACGCATCCACACTGGCAATCTCCACCTCCTGCAGGGGACACATGGTCATTGCCAGCCAGCAGGCTGCCCTGAAGGACCCCTAGGTTGCATACGCATGTCCAAATACACCATCAAATCTCACTCTGCAGCGCTGGTCCCCAGCCCCTTTCCTTGACATTCCACTTTGGTTGTCTTTTTAACCTTGCTAATTTGTTTCCCAATAACAAACACATACATTTGTCAGAAGATCTGAGACTGTTCCCAAGTTTATAGAACAGAAACCAAGTATCATCATCAGAATCATTACTTTGCATTTTGATTCATTTCCATGTGGAGAAATAACTGTATACCCTCCTAACAGATCTGGACATTTTACTCCAGTGTCAACACAAGAGTGAGCAGCATTCACATAACTATGAAATACCTACTACACGGTGGTATGAACCACACCTCTACTGGTCAACCCTGGAGCCTTTTCAAGTTCTCTGAAAACTATCCTGAGAAAATGCACAAACATTAACCCACATTTCTAACCCCTGGAAAAGTCTTGAGGCATAGGACTCAGGCAGGAAGGTAAGATGCAAATGCAACCCTCCCTGCCAGGCAGTCAAGGTCAGTCTCTTGTGAGGATAGGGTGCTTACCTGGTAGAGCTTGGTGTGCAGGGAGCCACTAAACTGCATATACTGCACCAGGTAGGAGCGCTGCCCCTCATAGGGTGTGATGATGCCGATCTGGTCTGGCTTGGCACCTGCTTTTAGCAGCTTCGTGGTGATCTTCTCCACGTTTGCAGCCTCCGTCCTAAGGAAACCAGGTGTTCAGTTCCCAGGCTCCACTTGTGGGCTCCTGAGGCTGTGGAAGGCACATGGGCAGCCGCGCCCATAGCAGGGCCCCAATATGAACCAAGGGAGTCACATGGGACAGAAAAAGCTCACCACACATGGACATAGAATCTAGCTCAACATAAAAACAATGACATAGGAGGTGGGAACATGCTGTGGGCTGGGAAGCCTGAACAAAACGGAGTGAGGAGGGCAGTTTCAGCTTGCCTCATTAACCAGCAGCTTGGGCTGGTCACCACCACAGCAGGCCAGCCTCTGCTTACCTGTTCAGGTAGGAGGTACCCGAACTGGCGATCTCTTCCTGGCCCTGGGTTACGTAGAAGAACATTGGCTTATCAGGTTGGGGCCACTGGAAGTCAAACCCTTTCTTTACACGTTCCGCTGTCATCAGGAAGGGAAGAGGCAATAAATACGTTCCGTCAGAGAAGGAAAGCACAGCCTGAGGCCACGCTAGCAGGTCCCCTGCCCGAAAAGCTAGGACTGTGTAAAGCCATGCACATAACATGACACAGAGCTACTTAATCCCTGAACAGGTCTCACTCATCAGTGCTTTGTGGCCTGTTTAAAAATCCTTTGCTCCCCTAACCTGCTCCAGGGTCACTAAGATGTTCTCTCATTTCCTTCTAGAATCTTCCTGCTATACTCACAGGAACCAGAAGCCCCTATAACTGGCTTTTGTGGATGACACTGTTGAGTGACCTGTCTATCACAGACCAGAATGAAGGAGCTGCATCTAACCAGAAGATCAGTATGAGAAAACTTGTATTTCTGCACCACGATAACCCATTGTGATACGCAAGGACACATGATATAATGTCCTTCATGTCAATCTGAAAATGAGGTCAAGTCTGTCTCTATAGTACAAAACAGACACAGGCTGATGAGGAGGCGGAGCTCATCAACATCTGCTGCATTTAGGGGCTGTTCTACCGGCCAATTTCTGTGATGTAAACACTCCCACCACAGCTGTCAGGACACCCCTTGTCAGTAGTTCTGGTGGGCACCAAACACTACCCTGGATGGGGGTCCCCTCAAGGCTGACGGAGCCCTTGGGGGCTGGTCAAGTGCTAATGACAAAGGTACGTTCACTTATAAAAACTAAGTTGGACACTTAAAATTTGAGTACTTCTTTATACTTCAACAAATAACTAAAATATACTCACTGGGTAATGTCTGTGTGATGGACACTGATGCCATAGCAATGAATTACCACCAGTCCCTGAACCAGCACTAAGTGGTGGCTTTCCCACCAGTGCCAACCTTGTCAGATAATCACAAATGAGCTCCTTGTGGCCTGGCCTTTCCTGGTGCTACCACTTGATGGATCAGCAGCATTCTAAGTGCCATAGTGATGGCAGCCATGGCAGCAACTCCCAAGACCACAATGCACAGCAGCTGTGTGGCCCTGGACAGGTGTGCTATCAGCCTCCTCATCTACTAAGTGGGGCTAGACAAGGTCAACATGATGACTGCTGGAGTTAATGACAAACTCAAGGCCCGTTATACTCTGAAGAGTTGAGGAGTCAAATGTTTCCATGGGTTACACCTACTGATGTTTGCTGTATTTTAAAACTTAAAAGTTTAAGATATCAATTACTTAATTCAAAAAAGAAACACATTACAAAACTTCAAAAAAAATTTTTAAATAAAAATTTACCATATTCCACTAAAGAATAAACTTAGTGAATATGTGCAACTTGCTACACTATCTAGTTCACTGGGATCTGCTCCTGCATGTGGTCTCCCATGAGCTGCTGACATGTTCTATAGCCTTTATGGATTCACCTGATTCTCCACCGAAGCCAGATGGGAGACGCCGTGCAGATCTGTAAACAATGGCCTGTCTAATCTACCCAGCATTTGGGACAGTCTTTGACCCAAATGACTTTGCAACACCCTTGCTGGCCACTGGGATAAAAGGTACTTACTGACTCCCCTACAGATGCCACCACAATCTCATCAGAAAAACTACTCAGCAATAAGGACATTCAATCAGCTCATGCTACTGAACATGAGTTTTCTAAAATACAAATTTTCAATGAATACTCAGATTTTATCATTGGTGATAAATACGATTAGTTTTTTCCTTAAAGCCACAAGCTTGCTGTTTTCAAGAACGCACACGCCAAATATCCTGCATCTGAAAAACCAGTGTGTCCAAGAGCTCTTCCTTCAAGCACCTTTCACACCCACCAGTGTCACGAGGACATGCACGTAGGATGCTGCTTGTTGCCAAGTATGTGGTAGTGACAACACAGAGCAGTCTAGTGGTACCACACAGACTCACACCAAGGCCCCCATTAGCCCCCAGCACTGCTCTGCATCATCAGTGCAAGTATCAACACAGTGAAGATTACATGCCACCTCACTGTAACTATGTAAAGGAATCTTGCACCAACCTTCCCCTCCATCTTGTGGACCCCAGGGCACGGGCTCTGAGAACTGCCTATTCTTGTGCTGCGTGTGACCAGCTCCTGGGGTGAATGCTAATTAGCAGCTCTGTGACTCCGTCCACAATCAGATGCAGTCCCACACTCTAAAGTGGACATGTTGTCCTGCTGACCACAATGCCTATCAGAGGCGCCCCCCACATATAAGTTGTTGCTAGATAAGGCCACTTAGGAAAGAAGTGATGGCAAGTTTTATACCCCTCCCCACACTGAATGTTACCTGCTGTGACGCCATTCTGCAGAGAACCCTCATAGAAGATGTTGGATGGAAAAGCGCTGAGCGCAGGGTGCATCCGATACTGGACCTGCAAGCGGATCGGACGAATGCCCAGCACCACGAGGCGTTCAAACAGTGACTGAGATAGCCCAGCCTTGGCCGCCTTCTTGCACATCACCACAGGGCCGAGCTGGCAGTGGTCACCCACGAGGATCAGCTGTTGTGAGAGGCCCACACACATGAGAAGCTTGAACACGAAGCAGCCTAGATGTCCACTCACAGGGTCCACATAACCACAGAACCACATGAGTTCCAGGGTTCAGATACTGATAAGGAATGGGAAAAATGCCCACCACAGATATGAAGCACACTCAGATGTACACTCAGGACCCACACAGAGATGGCTCTGTGAGGCACTTGGCCTTTCAAAGACCCCCACAAAGGGTCCACCATGCACCCCTGAGCTCTACCAGGGTGTCACACAGCCTGTTTAAGAAAAACTCTAGCATTAAGAATTACACAGAAGTGGAACAAGAGAGAATGTACACCAGTTTTCAAACAAAACCGCCATGGAAAGTGGCATGGCTCACCTGCTTGGCTCCAAGGACCACAGGGACCATGCACTCAGGCTCAGTGGCTTGTGTGCTCTCGTCGATTAAAATGGAGCGGAACTGCATCTTGGCGAGCCTGGGGTCCCCTGCACCCACACACGTACAACAGATGACATCTGCATTCTGGAGAAAAGATCATGTTAGCATCAGGGGCACCTGCACAGTATATGTTTACCAGGCCCCACAGGGCGAGCAGGACAGGATGCTGCTCTGGTTTCCACCCTCCTGACAACCATAGAAATGAACTGTCCCTTCTTGACAGCATCCACTGTCCAGGCTACACTGACACAAACTTTTGAGATCCTAAGTGGTCAGGCTTCACTGGAGAAAACCTCTCAATACAGACAGTTCGGTGCTTAAGACAGCCGCTGAGGGGCAGTGCTGAGCCGGGGAATGGGTTGGAATTCACTTTTGGTTAGTTTCTCATGAAAGAGTAGACTACCCCAGGGGTTCGGATCAGGATCCCAAGCTCCCAGCAGCCGGGAAGGTAGCAGGGAGTAGAAATTACTCCAAAATAATGTCTGTGGTCTCAGAGAAGGCAAATAAAATAGGGTATCCAAGTATCTTCCAAAAGCAAGTAATATACCCCAAGTCCCTAAGGGCCAGGCCCTCACCATGAGCAGCTCCCTTTCCGCTGTGCGCTTCAGGGCTCGGTACCGCTTCTCATCAGCAGACGACAGCTCCCCAGTCTCATCCTTCAGCTGCTGCAGTTTCTGCAACTCTGGCATGCTGGAAGCACAGGAGCAGGTCAGTGGTGTGGAGTGTGCACCAGGGCCACACAGACAAGACGTGCCTCATTCTCAGCTGGGTACCTGAGACTCACCTATCCATGTTTCTGATCTGGTTGTGCAGGGCTAGGAACGACACTGGGGAGTCGATGGCCTCACGGCTCTTGGCACAGAGCCGCACAACTTTCAGCCCAGTTTGGTGGATCTTCTCGGTCAGCTGATCCACGGCTATGTTACTTGGAGCACAGACGAGCACGGGCCTTCAACAGAAGGTGAAGGAATGTCTCAGTGCTCACTCAGAGGAGATTCAAGAAATGCTAAGTAGCCAAGCCTGTTGTTTATAATCACAGGCAGTAGAACCAGCTCAGATCTAAGACTAAAGTCTCAGGAACGGTATGATACAAAAGAAGCTTAAAACAAAGGCAGACCAGGGCTTCCTGTCTCTACCCAGTTTTCACTCTATTTGTGCAAAGTACTGCTAATAATACACCCAAATCCTCACCCCTGCAAGTACAGTGAAGACTTTCCAAGCTCCGAGGTGTGTACAGCATAGCACCACCCAGGTGGCACTGACATGTGCTGCCTTGGAGAGCAGCATGCTAGCTTGTTAAAAGCAACCAGAGAGGCCGGATCTATTACAATGTATAATGCACTGAGCTAGTAACTCGACCCCAAGACATCCCAAAGATAGGCCTGCTGACCCCTACCCATTGCCCTGCCGTGCCAGGTGGTAGACAATGGTGGCTGAGGTTACTGTCTTCCCTGTGCCTGGTGGTCCCTGGATCAAGCTTAGAGGTCTCTGCAGCACAGTCTTCACAGCATAAACCTTCAGATACAAGCGACTGTTAGAGGTATAGATGCTCTGGGAGCCTTCACCCAACACCTCTGTGGGCCAGGCACCTCCCACACCCTAGACAGTGAGAACCTGAGAGTGGTTGAGGTCGGGCAGCCCCTGTGCTGTGAAGCGCTTGGGCAGCTGGCACTTGATGATCACGTCCTCCACTTCGTGGCCAAGTAGCTTGTGGTAGATGTAACCTGACACGGAAGTCTCATCCACAGCAAAAGTCTTCAGTGCACTCTGCATCCTGTGGGGAAGCGCCAGGTCAGCCACATGTTCAGGTGAACTGGCGGGAAGTCCTACCCCTGGGACAGGAGAATCATCTAGAGCTGGAGACGAAGGCAGACACACCTATCAAACGAGGTGGACTTCCACACAAAGTCCACCTGGAAGTTATGCGTCACCTCCACAGGTGCACCCACACTGCTCCGCAGCTCAATGGCGATCTCATCACCATAATCTGTGCCGCTGAGTTAAGGTTCATCCTTGTCACAAGCTAGTTTACCTTTCTTATAAGTCCTCATTTGGTTAGAGACATAATCTTCCTTTTGAACCAAAAGGTGACAACACAGCAAGTGAGACCTATGTAGTCACCGACAATTTTGCTCATGCTGTCTGGATCCCCTGCAGCCAGCCCCTTACCCCCAATTACCCCATAAGTCCTGAGGCATTGCCCTGGATGCCAGGATGGAGCACCCATATCCAGAGCCCGGGTTCCAACTGTGAGCTTCTGAGAGTCCTGAGGTGCAGAGCTCAAAGTACCCTAGTTCCAGGCAAAGTAGTGCTTCTATCCATTTTACATAAATGGTGTGCACTCAAGAGTCCACCTGAAGAAAGGGCTCGGTGCCTTGAAATAAAACTTGACTCAAAGAGGCCCTTCCAGCCGTGGCCAAACCCTCCACTCAAGGTCCCAGGACCAGTCTTCATGGTGACCCCCACACACATCTCCTTTGCAAGCCCTTCTTCACACAAAGGATACTATCAGGGACCTTGATGACGTGGCCGATCCCTTTCCACAGGGGTGCTAGGTCCCCTTTGTATCGCAGGCATATCTCATCACCCTGCATGAGTCGCATATCTTCCAGGGAAAAGACAAGAAAGATAGCATTTCAACATGCTCTGAGGCTGCCACCATGAAGAGTTCAAATTAAGGGATACTTTAAAGGGGCAAAACTAGGAATTTTATGCTACTTATGGTCACAAATATTTTAAAACTTAAAATCACCTCTTAACCAAATTATGACTAAATCCTCATTACCAGAGTCAGTCTTGGGCAAAGTGAAGTAGGCGATTCTCTTCTTGTTAAGGCCCAGGTCCCACCTGACTGTGATGTTATCTTGAGTCTGAGCACATGAAAAATAAGAGCCCTGTTAGCCTATGACACAAACACAACCTGAACTCATGTGTTTTGGTTTCCACAGGCCTACAGCAACTTCATGAGCCATGATGTTGGGGTGCAGTGAGCAGTACTCAACAGCCTGAAACACCAACAAGGGCACCTCTGGGAGAGAAGCCATTAGGACCACCAGAAGCCACACAAGACGACCAGGCCAGGATTCCGCAATCGATGTCGGCTCTCGGAGGCCCTTGGAGGGAGAGAAGGAAGCTGACACCTGAGGAAATGGTCCATGAGCCCTGGAACTCCCACTTCTTAGGCACATTCTTCGTGGAACCAGCACGAGGAGTACCCACCGCGTGCCTTCAATCCTTGGGTCTGAAGCTTGTGGCAGCGGGCAAAGGCTGCAAACCCAACTGCAAGGGACTTTTGTTGGATTTAGAATTAGCAAACACTCAGGCCAGTGTCTAGCTAAGTGACAGGGCATTTGTCCTCGATCCATGGCTCGTTCTCTCTAGGCACTGGGCCTTGAACAGCATCAGCAGCCTGCAGAGAAAGCCGCCCTCCCAGACCTCAGGAGAGATGTGTTAAAACAACCACACACTCCTGCACACACCACATCACCTGGGACTCTTTGAGTTTCTTGTCATAGTCGGCCTCCAGCTTGACCAGAGGCCCAAATATGTTCTGGTACTGGTAGGCATCCTCATACCGCAAGAGGACATGCTGCGGCTCCTCATCCACCCCCGGCTTCTCTAGATCTTCCAAGGTAGCAGAAGGATTCTCCTAGAAGATAATGACCACACCAGGTTCATCACTTGTTTCACTTGTGTATGAATTATATTTGAGCCCATGGGCACACTTATCATTTCTTGGAACTGATGTTGGGCTGATGCAGAGAAGAATGGTTGGCAGCCACTGGTGTCCACCCAGTGGGAGAGCTCCCATGTGGGGAAGTCCACACGGCACAGGGAGCTGGATGCCTGTCTCCTTACATCTCAACTGCTGCTCCTAATACTCTTAATAGGGTTATACCAACAGGGTGAATCTTGGTAATGACACCCCAAGTACACAGAGGATACACCTATACCATCAAATGGCTGTGTCCTCTACAACTGCTTAGCCCTGAACTGGGAGGGGCGGTACTTTTTCCAGACCACGAGAAAGACCACTGATTCCTCTGGCTGTGTGAACAGAAGGGGAGGCCCATCTCCCCCATTTCCTCCTGATCCTACACTGCACCAACAGGGTGATGCAGGGACAGAACAGTATCTGGGCTGTTTGGATATAAACAGAAATGGTGAAATAACTGTGGCAACCTGAAAGTGGAAGTGGAGAGGCTCCTTGCTTCATGATGCCTGAAAAACATTTTGACTTGCACTCAAAATTCACATTTAAGATTTTTGGTTATATCAGTGTCTAATAAAAATTTCCAGTCTCATTATTAAAACTTTATGTTAAAGTCTAAACAGCCAGAACCAAAGAAGGGCTTCCCAGGAAAACTGGGTCTGCAGGCAGGATAACCCCCTACCACCTGCCCTGGAGAGTCCGTCTTCCCTTCAGTTATCTGGCTGCTCTAGGCTGAGAGTCTCTGATCTTTAAGACCTCAACCCCTTTCCCACTGAACGCTCACCCTCAGCTTGGTGTCGCCTAAGCTCAGACATATCACAGACCCAATGAGCTGTCAAAGTGCACTCACAGTCCTGTCTACTCAGGCCCATCTCCACATTCACCCACAGCTATCCAGGGCCAGTTCCCATCAGGGCCCCTCAAGGTAGAGGCTATAGAGCCTCCCAGGGGTTCCTTCCCAGAATCTCTTGTTTCTGAAGACACCAGCCCTCCCCACCCCTGGGGTCTACAGGAAACTGGTTGTTGAGGATTTGCATTCTCAGCAGGCCTCACCTTCCACAACTCCTCTAACTTGTTGATCTGCTGAGCAGTTATCTGCCGAGCCCGCAGCTGCTCCTGCTCTGAAGGGATCTTGACCAACCAGGACAGGAAGCAGCGGTCCTGGATCAGGGGTTGCCATTGCGAGCTGTCCCAGTTGATATCCTTGAGGCTGCTTTGACTGGCACAGGGCTGCCTGTAGAAGCCCCCAGAGCAGGAGAATCCAGGTGAGGATGACCTCTGCCCCAGAGCTTAACTTTTACCCTGAGGCGCCAGTCCCTGCATTTTTATTGTGATCATGTAACCTTTGCATTGTTAGTACTATATCACATCTCCCACACATTTGAGCTCTGAATTCTTAAAACTCAGAACAGACTTTGGCTTTACAGAATTGTTTTTATGATTTAACGAGAACACACCCCAAGAGTTACTTGACATTCCCAGCTCTCTAACAAGCCCTAATCCCCAAATGTCCTCACACCTTGCTGGTCAGCAGAAACTCTTTTAAAGTATGTTAAAGTTCCACTGAGTCAGAGCTAGCCCTCCAGGGAAATCCAGCACCCTCACCTGCACAGCAGCACTACCACCGAATCAGCCTTAGCAGGGATGAAGCCAAGGAGGAAGACGTTGCGGCAGCCACAATTGTAACACTCCAGGACCGTCTCCCCCAGAGGCCCATCTTTGTGCAAAGTCACCTCTTTGCATTTTGCCCTCACAAGGTGATTTACAATGTGGCTGAAACCAGGAAATGATAAATAGTTAACACCCGAGGTTTGGCTTTTCACCACTTCCAATTCTTGAGCCCCCCATTAAAAGTTCCGGTACCGTTCACGGTCCATTAGCAGGGGCTGTCACACCTCATCCATCTGGCATCCCAGGGGACCAGCCTGCCCCAGAACTGGCTCCCCATTGAGTGCAAAAATCAACCAACTTGAAACATTTTTAAGGAAAACTTTCCTAACATGTTTCACATGGTTTCTGCCTTTTCTTCTTTTTTCCCCAGTTCTTGATTTCTTAAATACAACTTATCAGGCTTCACTGGATCTATGGCTGCAGCCCAGGCCGCTGCCCTTTTTCCAGCTCCTCTCACTCCTTGTGGCTTCTCTGCTGCTTCTTTCAAAGTAACTTTTCAAGGACCCTGTGCTGGCTGCCAGGAGCAACAGCTCCTCTTAATTTGCTGCAGGCCAGGAAACTTGATAAGCACATGTATTAGAAACATGAGGACAGTAAAAAACTGAGTAGGGGGGCTCAGGGTTACTCTCAGGAAGCACAAGGTCGATACTGAACTCTCTGAAACCTCGACTTGTCGGCGTGCTCAGGACTCTGCTGTTGTTCTCATTTTCAGGTCACAGCTCACCTAAACCAGGACCTCCCTATGCCAAGCCAGCCTTGCTGGGGCCCATGTGCAGTACAGGCCCTGCCTCAGGCTCTCTGCAGTCTGGCTGTGGGTTTGCTGGACACTCCTTGCTGCCACCCTCTCTTCCCCTCTGAAATTGCTCCTGTTGCAAGGTTTGGCTCTGACACCAATGTTCTAACCCTCTCTGGCTCTGCAAAACTCATCAGATCATCTAACCAACCACTACCATATCTCAGCACCCTCCAAAGTCCCCCACTCCTCTTTGGAGCCACCATCACTGGGCATATTACCAGAACTCGCCGTTTCCTCTTGTTCTTTCTGTGCCCACCTCATCCCACTACACTGGCAGCTCCCTGAAGGCAATGGGCTGCCTGTCATCTTTCACTTGGGCCTTATGCAGAACATGTGACAACGGTTGATTGAGTCTGTTTTCTGTTAGAGGTCCTTCCCTCACTTCCCTGATCTTGGCTCTGCTGACCGGAAGCTGGAGTTGCCAACTAAGACAAGTTTTATTTAATAGCTTTTCCTATAGGAGAGGAACTAATACAAACATGGTAACACTTAAATTGCCCAGAACATTCAGAAAAGGAGACACATATTTCTTTTTGGTAACCTGAAGATGCTTTTCCTTTGAAGTCTTTCAAAAACATCAGCCCTGTTTCTTGCCTTTCTCAGAACTCCACATTTCACATTCCAACTCTCAGATGACCCGAAATCTAACCATTGTGTTCTCAGGCGGCACAATGCTGAGGCCCAGCCCTAGACTGCTGAAGGCACAGGAAGGGTACGGGCTCTGTGCACATAAACCTGCTTGTGGACTTTTGTCACTACTCCAAAACATGAACCTCAGAAGATTCCACTTCCTTGCTGATGACCTGAAGCCCTGTCCCACTGAGACTCTGCTCTACTTCCTGTGGCAATGGAGACAAAAGCGGGGGCTGAGTAGTTCCAGTGCTCAAGCTAGACAGGTCAACTCTCCCCAGAATCTAAGCACTAGCACCACGCTGCTCTCACCCCACCAAACATAAGCATGGTCCTAGTCATAGATGCTGTTGATCAGCAGCAGGAGGGAACCCTGCTGTTAGGTCAACTTGATTTAATCTGACAATTCAGGATCTGGCCCATTAGCCTCAGGACTACTCAGATGAGCACAGGCCTAAGAGAGCCTTCTCAGGAAGCAGCTCATGGATGCCCGTAACCGTCTTGGAAACTTACTCCCCGGGCACCCTGTAATGAAGATGGCAACGGGCCTGCCAAGAGCTCATTTTGCAGAAAAATATAAATAAAAACTGGCAATGAGAATTAAGCCAACTATACTTGCATAATAAAAAGAACCAAAGAATAAATCAAGGGTAAATACATTAAGGCATTCACACACTACCATCTGTTTCAAGTTAAACCCGTCACAGAGGAGGGAAAAACCCAGGTTTGTTAGTGTGATTTTATGTTGTGCTTTGCTTCAGTATTTCCATAATTTACACACACATCTGAGCACAGCCTGATTAAAGACATATGCGCAGCCTGATGCCTACCTGCCAGAAGTATTTCCACGTCCGTTACAGAACCACTTCTTGCTGGTATTACAGTAAACCACGCAAGCAGGATCGTGTATTCCACAGTAACTAAAAAAGTCAAAACAATAACAGTTAAAGCTGAAAGGTTGCTCTCTGGTTTTAATTTAGCAGGATGTAAAATTCTTTCCTCTTACAACATTTTTAAGTTTTTCATTAAACACACACTCAGACCCAATGATCCTACTAACAACATCCAATCACTTAACTGCAGAGGGTTCCTGCCTTGTGAATGCAGGAAGGGGTTGGGTGCTGAAGGAATCCCTTTGAAATGCTCCAGAAACATCAGCAAAACCCCTACCGGGTAGGGGCGCCAAGTGCCATTCGAGGTGCCAGGTGAGCCCAAAACCCCCAAGGTGTTGTATCACATGGTAATATCTCAGAGGCATGACTTATAGGCAAGGAAACCAGCATTCACGTGCAGCTCTGAGCACACAGAAGGTGTGCTATAACCACGTTGCGTTCATGCTCCAGCAGAGGGCGCCATTCTCTGAGAAAAGCTTGGCTCAGACCTAGCAGCAGAGGGTTTGGAGTGTGGACTGACCTCAGCTCAAAAAAGAGAACCTTGGGAGAGCCCCCCCACACACACACACATACTCCCTGGACTCGTTTGTCTGAAAATCAACACACCAAAAAAAAAAGCATTGGCTCCCCAAAGAGTTCTGTGTGTATGAAGCCAAGGCTCAGACTCAAACCAGAGTGTGCTTTTAGCCAAGAACCTTCCCCACAACACCCCACAACACCCCACACGTGGGGACAGCAGGGAAGGCCAGGGGTTGTGCAGACTTCAACCAGCTGCAGCTTCATCAGGACCAAGGATAACTGTGTATATGACAGAAACACACTAATACATCACTATACATATGCAAAAATACTTGTAAATGAGAGCGAACAAAGCCAAAATAGTATAAATCTGTCCATAAAGCAGGAAAAGAGATGCACTGTGTCCTTCAGTGCCAGTGGGGCGGGCACGGCTAAGTGGAAACCCAGGCCAAAAGCTGCCCTGACAGGCCAAATACCCTAACCAAGATCATTTTGCCTCTTGTGGTCTCAATTTCCTCGTGTGTGTGTAACAAAAAAAGCCAGAATAAGTCCAAAAGTTAAGGGATAGGTCCTGCTCTAGATAATAATTCCAAATTTGGTCAACATGCAGGTCTACCCACTAACTATTCAATTCCAATTTTTCAGGAGTCTTGAATACATCAGAGGCAGACATTTTAAAGAATCCAACAGTAATCTCTCTGAAAGAGAAATATTAGCTGATTTATTTACTCCATAAACCCAAATGCTCGTCCAATGTTATGAGTTCTTTCTGATGAGTGAGTGGAGCAGGTACTGGGAACACCCACAGGGCCTGAGGATGGCAGAGAGGGGAACCTTTCGTCTACACACTGGGAGAATCAGGGATGACAGAGGGTGATGAGCTCACCCTCCTGCCCAGTCTTTGGTTTTGGAGTGACCTCTGTGAAGCCAGAAGACACACTCAAAATACAGAGGTTCTGGGACAACCCCACTGTCAGCACTCACCTGCAGGCATGTACTGGGAGGTCCTTTGTGTAATAAGTATCCTCTTCGTCTTCTTCGAAGTTCAACTCGGCCAACAACTGGCTGGTCTTGGCCACACTGTCATCCACAGCCCCATTCTGCAGGATGCCTTCAGGTCCTCCAACCTACCACAGAATAGCAGTTTCACCATGCAAGCCTGCTGCCTCTAGGCCTAGGACACACGGCTTCTCCCTAAGTGAGCAGCCACAGTGACCTTCATATGAAGCACTGGCCTGCTCTCTGCTTTGAGACAGTTGTGTCTTCTGCTTTGACTTTTCATACTCTCCCCTTACCTATCAAACCTACCCAGTCCAAAACAGGGCACAGGTGGCCACAGTCATCCACCCTGGCTCCTATGCAGCCAGACCCAATCTTGTCTGTCCCGGAGCCACGACCACAACCATGATTCAGAGGAAAACGCTTCTCATCACTGAGGGCCATAGGAGCAAGACGACTTTTTACAAACTAGTTAAGGTCCTCTGTCGGGAAAGCTGGACAATATCAGGCCAAAAGGCCTGGAATCCCACACAGTGAAGGGTCCTCCCAAAGCCTAAGCACTGGAAGCCCAGGTCATGACCCCTGGAGATGTCAGGGAGTGGTTCCCTCCTCAGTCGACAGACTTTCTCCACAGCCAGTTCCCTCTCCAGAAAGCAGCCCTTCTTGATCATTAATTATAAATTGAATGTTAGGATAACCTTCTGAATTCAGGCAATAATCTTACTAAATATATTACCTTTTATGTTACAAGAGCAAAAAATACAAACAGGCAACTTTAAGTAAGCCACGAATTTCACAGGCACTTCTATTGAGCTAAATATCCATTCAAGGGGTACCTGGAGGTTCGGCTCACCTGAGGGGAACAAGCAACCTAATGCCAACCCCCAGGGAATCTCAGATAGCAGTAAACAGTTTGTCATATCCTGCCTACACAAGGCTGGATCAAGCAACAGGAGCATCCTGTGGTGATGAGGCATGGGAGTAGTGATGGGAGCTCTGAGGCAGACAATGGTCCCATTCCCTTGCACAGACCCTGCCATTCAGAGCCGGGAGACCAAAAACTAGAGCCATGCCGTGAGCAGCCCGCTCAGGCCAGTGCAGCCTGAGCTAGCAGTGCCCACAGGGGCTTTCCCTATCCACTGCTCCAGCCAGGTCACTTGAACAAACCTAAGGACAGTGGTTCTAATGGAGGGCAGGGCATCCTGGATATTGCAAAGCTACATTTGCAGTGTCAGGAAGTAAGCATCCTGTCACAGAACATTTATGTCTGTAATGGTCTCAACCTAGATCAGAACCCCACTCACTTCACAGTGTCTGCCACCACATTAATATGCTCTTTTCAGGAAGGCAGCCACCAGATTAATTAGAAGAAAATTGTACACTTTGTTTGAAAAAGTTTCTTTTTAAAAAGTAAAAATCAAAATCAACTTTTCTATTTTAATGCATAGACAGTGTGCTATAACACCACCGCAAGCACCTCTGTGAATCCCTGATCTCTTTTTTTAAAAAAATTTTGGTAAAATTCATATAAAATGTACCATCTTAACCATTTTTAGGTGTACAGTTCAGGGGCATTAAGTACATTCACACCGGTGAGCAACCATCACCACCATCTATCATGAACACTCCACAAAACCTCACGTAAGTGGAATTACACAGTATTTGTCCTTTTGTCTACAGCTTATTTCACTTAGCATTAACACCTTCAAGGTTCATCCATGTTGTAGCATTTGTCAAGATTTCCTTCCTTTTTAAGACTAAATAATATTCCACTGCATAGATTTATGACATTTTGTTTATCTAGCCATGTTGTCAGCGGACACGGGTTGTTTCCACCTTTTGGCTGCTGTGAATTATCTTGCTATGAACATAGGCATACAAATATCTTTTAAGAGGCCCTGTTTTCATTTCTTTTGGAATACACCCAGAAGTGGAGTTGCTGGGTCATATGGTCATTTTAACTTTTTGAGGAATCACCAGACTGTTTTCCTCAGTGGTTGCTCCATTTTACATTCGCACCAACAAGGGTTCCTCATCAACACTTGTTGTAATCTTTTTTTTTTAAAACACCCATCCCAAAGGATGTGAGGTAGTATCTCACTGTGAGATATATATATTTTTTTATTTCGTTGTGGTTTTGATTTTAATTTCCACGATAATGAACATCTTTTCATGTGCTTGTTGGTTATTTGTATATCCTGTTTGAAGCAATGTCTATTCAAGGCCTTTGCCCATTTTTAATTTGGCTGTTAAAAAATTTTAGTAGTGAGTTCTGCTTTGTTTGAAATTTTGAATCTGGTTATCATTTCAAAGAGTCACCTCTTCATCTGGCAATGCTTCTTCTGACAAATGCAGTGGTAACACTGGTGTGAGGCTGCCAACCAGGCTGGCACTGCTGGCTCAGTGTCTCTTGGTGTGCCTATACCCAGGAACACTTTCTGAAAGTGTGTAGCCAGGTTATGGCATCTGAATTTCACTTGATGGTAGTGAGGGAGCATATATATCATGCTATAGGAGAGGGCTGAGAAGGTGGTCTAGCATGGGATCAGCTTGTGGGCTACCTCTTGGGCTCAGAACAGTACATTTTTAAATGACTGTATTAAATAACTACTAATATCCTTGGTTTTGCTTCTTCTTCAAAGTCTAGGATATTTACTATCTAGTCCAAAAAAATATTTTCTGACTCCTAGTCAAGAAGAACTCCTAAAATTATGTAATCTACCAGGTTGCATAATTTTTACATGTAAAGAAATATTCTTGGTGATAACAGAATCTTTTTTTATTTTTTATTTTTTAATTATTTATGCCTACAGCACCTGGTCTTCCTAGGTGATCTCCCATCCAAGTACTAACCAGGCCTGACTCTGCTTAGCTTCCGAGATCGGATATCGGGCTTGTTCAGAGTGACATGGCTGTAGACCATAGACCATGGCTCCAGGACCTTCTGTGTGTAAAGCAGACATGCTAATTGCTATACTATGGAAGCAAGTACAATATCAGAATCATTATTCTCCGGAAACATCAAAATTAGTACATAGAATAAAAAAGTGCACAATACCTGGATGGTCTCATCCTACCCACTTCGGCCTAACACCTCACCTCCCCTCATCATTGGGAGCCTGACCAGCCATGTGGTGGGTGACCCTGTCTAAACTATACTGATCCCTTCAGGCTTAATAAGGAACAGGAAATCTAAGTCCACTCTTGGAACTCCTGGGAGACAATAGAATATGAATCCAAGGTCGGGTGGACTCTCTTCACCCCCACTAAAGCCAGGGAGGTTGGAGAGAGAAGTCCAGATTCCTCTCGGCCCAGTGACCCTGCAGCTGCCTTGCAGGGGAGTGTAGTATGGACCCCTCTCACTTGTGCAAGCACACACATACAAATGCACGCACTCCCAGCTCCCACTTGGCCTCACTCCTGCCCAGCTGTGATCTGGCCACAACACAAACTGATCTCTATAGCTGGGTTGGTAGTTTATCCCTCTACTTTCTGTAAAGTTTTAAGGTAACATCAATTTCAAAAAATACATGTGACTTTAGAAACTATAATTAAATGAGTTAAAGCACTAGAAAGTACTTGGCACAGAGGACTCACAGCCTATGTCAAGTGACATGACAGGAGGAGTCCAGGGTGTCCTCATCCTCAGCCAGTATAAGACTGAGGTATTCCAAGGCCATCAACCTCTCACCCCCAGCCAAAACCTCTGGGTACTGCTGGGCTCAAGAGGTACAGGGCCTCCCTGCCCCTACCAGTAGCCCAAGCCCCTCCTCAGGCACCATGTCACTGGGGAAACAAGTTCTCTCTCCATCTGTGCTCTGGATACTCAGTATATGAAGTCCATCTATGAGTTGCTGAGCTGATCAAGGCCTGTAGGGGTTTTCTGCCCAGAGACAGTTCCATACAACCCACTACAGAACTCCAACAGCGCACATGAGAGCAATAAGGAAAGAAGTCATTTCACTCTCACAGTGGAAAAGCAGAAGCTCAAAAACTACTCCTCAATGGGCTGGAAGAATTTTTGATCACAGACTTTTACTTCAGACTCCATACTGTCATATCACTCAGCATGAAACAGATCTTAGCACTCACTGTCCCTTGGTGTCTGGAAAGCAGGCTCTTGGTCCACAGGGCACCACCCAGGCACACCACCACTGATTTCATCTGAGGGGCCCCAGTGGGGCCACTATGCCTGTCCTGCTCCCTGCTATGACTTCAGCACCTAGAACTGAGCCCACACCCCAGGAGGCCCTCATATTGTTGGTTAAAAGAACACATCTCCTCATCCAAAACACAAAAACTGTAAAGGGATTCTTTATTCTTTTATCCCCAAGGTTTAAATATAAAAAAGTGAGAAATGGCCTTTCCCTCAGGAGTGGCCAGAGGCAGAAAGAGCTGCAGGGTCTCTGAGCCCCGCCTTGGAGAAAGGCTAAAAGAAGGTCCAGCCTCCTCCAACTTTTGGAAAAGTTTCAAACCTACATAAAGAAACCCTCAGAACTTGGATCCACCAGTCACTCACATTTCACCATGCCTGCTCTCTCCCTCTTCCTCTGCGCACACACACTTTTTATTTTCCTGATCCACTTTAGAGTGATGGGCAAGGGCTTTCTCTCCACAACCACAATACAGGCATATCTTGTTTTATTGTTTTTCACAAATACCGCATTTCTACAAATTGAAATCAAGACTCCCAAGAGCAAAAAATTACAATTGGTTGAAAGCTCCAATGATGGTTAGCATTTTACAGCAATAAAGTACTTTTAAATTAAGGTATGTGCATTATCTTTTTAGACATAATGATTTTGCACACTTATTTACAGTATACTGTAAACATAACTTTTATACACACTGAAAAACCAAAACATTCACATGATGTGCTTCATTGCAGTGGACTGGACCCCACCCGCTGTGCCTCCAAGGTGTGCCTGTACAGGCCTCATGCTAAAAGCAATACTGATACAATACTGCTATCTAATACGCACAGACACATTTCCCCACTGTCCTAATAATGTCCTTTATAGTTGTTTAAATTCCAGCAAATGATCACACATTTTTGATGTCTCTTTAGCCTCCTCTAATGCGTTAGTTTTAACCAATTTCTGTCTTAGGAAGGAGGCAACATGGTGCCACCCAACAAACAATGGATTCTGGATAAAAAGAATCTGCCCTCACTGACCCCTCTGCACCTTCCAGAATACACTCTGCTGTGGGTCCCACTGAACACAGCTGGGTGTCATGGTCCTCTATGGGCTGGACTGTACTGTATCACTGCAAGACCACCCCGCCACGGTGACTATCACAACTGCCCAGAATCTGGCTCTTCCAATCTCCATGCATGTCAGTCTGGTGGGGGCCTCTCCCAAGGTCTCTTGCCCCTCTCAACACAGCACCTCCAAAGGGTCTGCTAAGCAGAACTGCCCCAACTCACACCTCCTCCTGCCTCACATGAGGAGATCTGGGGCCCTGACAAAAACCAGATAGGAACTTGTGTCTGCTCCAGACATAACTCCTTGTGAGGACTAGAGAGCAACAGAGTGCAAGATGAGCCCGTGCCCTGGAAGGAGAAGTGGCCTCCAAGACTGCCTTTGGACCATGGTAATTCACACGCTCACTTATATGCATACAGGCACACATCCAACAACAACACCCTCTTCCTAAGTTTCCCTTCTAGCCATTGTCACACTCTGCTGGGTCTCCTGCCATCTAAGGGCCCTTCCTTTCAAGTGAGGTCACAGCATTCCTCAGTAGCTCTTCAAGGCTCCAAGACCCAGCCTAGACCCATCAGCATGGCACACCGGCTATGGCCTACACCTAGTCTCCATGCCAAGCCCTGTGCTGTGCCGTGCCCACCCCTCCATCCAGTGGGCGCACCTTCCTGACAACTCAAGGACTACCACTCACAAAGGCTCTCCCTTTGCAGGGCAAACGACTCCTTTTGAGCCCTCACCATCCCTAAAGTCAACCACAGTCTGGGCAGCATCTGTCATTTCTAACAAAGCAGCTGCAGTTGGCAAAGGACTCACCTTGACCCCACAGCTTCCCAGGGCACAGCAAGCAGAACTGCTGAGAAGGCAGGAGTCAGGGACCAGGCTGAAGACGCTGGCCTGACCGCCTACACAGAGGGGACAGAAGTAAAGACAGACCTGTAAGGGCTCCAGGCCTCAGCTCCTGCCTCTGAACCCCAGTGAAGTGCCCAGCACATGGGGTGGCACATCTCCCCAGTGTGTGACCAAGAGTGGTTGAGCCTGGGTCACCTAATTTTCCTAAGTTACAGCTGTTGACAAAAGACTTCAAAGATTAGCAAAAGCAAAAATGAAGGAAAGAAAAGGCAGCGTGAAGGAAAAATCAAAGACAGCAAGTGACTATGGTAATGGTCAAACAGCCCTGTACATTTACAAGAAAAACAGTGACTTGCACTTATAAACAAGAAGGCTCTACGGTATGTGATCACAACTCAATGAAGCTACTAGAAACATGTCTTTTTGATTTGTGGGAACTAGACTGAAAGAGAACTCTGGTTTTTCATTAACACTGGTATTGTACTGCTGTTAACTCCCCCACCCCCAATCCTGCTGAATCCCAGTGAAGAAATGGATAATCACAAAACCAGATGAAAAAAGTCTGACTCAAATTTCAAACTCACCAGTTTTAGGAACCCCTGTATCAAACTCACTCCTCCTCATCATAAGCTACAGACAGTAAGCAGAAGAGGATCTGTTTCCCTGATGGTCAAGAATCGTTTTCCACGAATTCTGAGGGCGGTAGGAGTATGGTTTTGAAAACTAGGTAACAACTTTTTATCCAAGTACCTTACCACTTGAAGAGGAAAAAACCTAAGTTTGTGTACACAGGATTACAACTGAAGAAGAGCCTTTGTGTATCGGTGGACTGTTGATGGCTATCGGGCTGTTTCCAGTCTGGGGCTCTGGTGAACAAAGTTGCTGTTAACACTCTGAGCAGCCCCACATTTGGGCAACTGTCTTGTTTCTCTGCTGGACCACAGAGCTCTGAGTGACTGTTCCACCACCAAGGTAAGAAAGTTCCAAGTGGCATTTCCAGCCTTTTTAAAAAATGGAGCTACTCAAGTGGTCAATGTTATCTCCATAATCCAGACAACGAATACATCTATCACCCCCAAGTCTCCTGGTGCCCTTTGTCATCACTCTTTCCTTTTTTTCCTCCCTTCCCCCATCACAGATCTGCTTTCTATTACTGTTATTTAGCTAGCAGTTCCTAGAGCTTTAAAGAAACAGAATCAGTCTCTGATTTACAACTTTTCAACTTTATCATAGTATGAAAGCAATATGTACTCAGTAGAACCTGTACTTCAAATTCCGATCTTTTCCTAGGCTAGCAGTATGTGGTATAATACTCTCTTGTGATGCTGGGCAGTGGCACTGAGATGATTTTGCCCAACTGTAAGCTAATGTAAGTGTTCTGAGCACATTTAAGGTAGGCTAAGGTAAGCTATGACATTTGATAGATTAGGTGTATTACATGCATTTTTGACATATTTTCAACTTACAACAGGTTTAATCGGGACATAATCCTATCATAAGTCAAGGAGCATTGTCATAGGGATTCTTTCACTCTGTAATTATTCTGAGATGCAGCCACATTTTTGCATATATCAACAGTTCATTCCCTTTTATGCCTGGGTGGTATTCCCAACTCTTAGGATTTTCACCGTAATTCCAGTGTTTGGAGGAAACATGATTGTAACAACAGTCAAGAGGAAATATTCCAACTAGACAGACCAAAAGGATTGTAACACCAACTATTATGCAAAGGGCTTCTGAAATTACCTTTCCCAGCACTCTGAGGGGTCAAAAAGGGCCCAGGAAAGGGTTAGATGCTTTAAAGAAAACTGTCCTTCTATCTTAAGGACACTTGACAGGACTGTGACAGCACTTTTCATGCCAGGATCTTGAAGAATTTGATAAATATCAGTTTCATTTTACAAACAAGAAACAGAGTGTTATTTGTACCAACTCAAGAGATCAGCAAGAACCACCCCTGCCTGTTCTCCTCTTTGTTGGAATATATATTCTGCTTCTAAACATATTCTCAGGTAAAACCAACTGTGCAAAACCAGCAGTCAGGATTGATGATATCCAAAGTGGCTGCATGCTGGAAAATAGTCTGGCAGCTCCTGAAAGGGTTATTATGCAGTTACCACACGACCAGCAATTTCACTGAAGACATACATATACAATAAAACTTGTACATGAATGTTCAGAGCAGCACTATTCATAACAGGTAAAAGTGGAAGCAACCCAAATATCCACCAAAAGATGTGTGGATAAACAAAATGTGGTCTGTCTATACTGCGGAATATTATGAAGTCATTAAAAAGAATGGAATAGTTACATGTTAAAATGTAGATGAACCTTGAAAACCTGCTCCCTGAAAGAAGCCAGACACAAAAGGCCACATATTGTATGACTCCATTATATGAAATGTCCAGAGTATGTAAATCCAGAGATAACAAGATTAGTGATTGCCTGGAGTTGGAGGAGGAAGGACTGACAGGCTAAAGGGGTCTAGGGTTTCTTTTTAGGGTGATAAAAATGTCCTATAATTATGGTTGTGGCTGGTTGCACAACTCTGAATGTATTAAAAGCCACTGAACTGTACACTCTAAATAGACAAATTGTATGGTATGTAAATTCTCTCTCAATAAAGCTGGGAAACAAAAGTGGCTGTACAGCACTTGACACTTTACAACCACTCATCCAACAAGATCAAAACAAAAGGCATTCAGAATGGGAGATTTTTTTACTCTCCCTAAAAGCCCCACCATATAGTTGATTACCAGGGTTCCCAACCCCTGGTTTGTGGACCAATACTAGTCTGTTGCCAGTTAGGCCACACAGCAGTGAGTGGCAGGCTAGTGGGCAAAGCTTCAACTGTATTTGCAGCAGCTCCCCAGTGCTAGTATCACCACCTCAGCTCGACCTTAGATTGATTATCAGGTATTAGATTTTCATAGGAGCATCCGTCCCTGATACCAAGAGTTGGGGATCACTGGGTTACACAGCCAGCTCTGAAGACAAACAAGGAAAATCTCCCCAAATGCTGTGGAGGTAGTCAATGCCATCAACTGGAGATAATCAACTTTTTTCCACTTTCCAACACCCAAATTCAGGGCCTCCTCTTGTGACACAAAGAATATTACTCCCCTCTTCCCCAAATACAAATCCAAAGCTAGGCTACAGGTGGGTAAGTCATCAGGATTAACTAAAAGGAAGGAAGAACAGACTCTTTTCATATCATCAGAGCTCCAGTGAACTCAACTGCAATATTTATCTCCAATGGAGAGTTTTAATGCTTTTATGTTGTATAGCTCAGTGCTCAGATGCAGAAAAATAAATCGATTACTTCATCTGAAAGAAGACACACCCTCAATGAATCACAAACACATGGAACAAAACTAGAACCAGAGCTGCCCCAGGTTTGCTGTTGTGTATTGGCTACAGGTAAAGAGGATTTGCAATAAAACAATTACCTGAGCAGCCACAGATTGTGGCACACTGCTTGACCAAGAGATCTTTATCTTCGGTCTTCTGGACACACTGGGCACAAGTTACAGACAGCACTACCTGGTCCATTCAGACATGAGTCCAAATTTCACGTATGTTTAAAAGTAATAAAACTAAAACTGCTTTGTCCCCATTTTGCAGCTGTGACAACAGAGAGGTCTACAGAGTCTGAGACTACAGGTACAAACACATGCATCCAGCAGTTCATTCTTCTCTCCAGGCAAAGTCTTCCCTCTCCTCCCTTCCTCCACCAGGTGTAAATGAAACTGAAAAAAACATATATACTCATACACCTGTTCTCTCTGATGCCCCACCCATCAGGATTCTATTTTTAAGGAATCTGGGGTCAGAATGACTCAAATGTTTTTTGCTTCTATTAGGGGCTAAAATAATTCTCAAGTGGGTGGTCTACCCACCACAGGAGTGACTCAACCCAACTAGACTCCCAACCAGACACAACCCCCATCCCTCAAGACAGAGTCTGAGCTCACTCTGGGAGAGGATGGGGTGCCTCCCCTAGTCCAGACAGTGTGTCCTCAGGCCATGGGACACCTGTGACAAGGTGAGCCTTGTACCTCCGCCCTGGCTGAGAATTCAGGAAAATAAACCTGAAGGATGTGCCAGGCATAGGGAAACCTGGTGAACGGAATCTAAGATTCAGAGGATGATGGTGACATTTCCTAGGACTTTAACCAATCCCTTCTCCCATCCTCTGGGCAGGCACCCAGGTCGGAGAAGTATACACTTTATAACTTCTCATAACCCAAACCTAAATTTAAAATACCTAAGTAGCTTTAGCTAAACGTTCACTTCATTAAAAACAAAAGTTTCCGATGTGGCAGACGCATTTATGTAAAATCTACTACCACTGCCTACTAAAGAAACGAACTCAAACCTAACTTTTCCAAGGCAGGGCTGGGGGTTACGTAACAGGACAGTTTCAGCAACAGGCAATGCAAGAAGGAAAAACAAAACGCAACCTGCCTCTTGAATCTCAAAAGCCAAGCCAGTGTGGGGTTCTTTCCATTAGAGGCAAAAATTCCCTTTCTGCTCCGGGAACCTCGCTCCCCAGAGTCCCTGGGCCTAGGGAAATTTGACCCCGAGGTTCGGGGCGGCGGGGGGAAGGGTACCGGATGACTGCGACCACAGGTTGGAGGAAGGGCAGGGTTCCCGCTCGGCCAGAACGGGGACCAGAGCAAATCCTCCAGGACCATGCTGGAGAGTAATTCGCGGACAGGTCACCCCTGACCTGGCCTGAGACGAACCTTGGGCGGGTCACCTCGGACATACTTCGAAGGAAATTTAGGCAAGTCACCTAAGACCTGGTCCGAGCTAGACCTGGACCTGACCTTAGGGAGACTTAAGGGAGATCACCCAGACACCACCAGAGTGGGACCGAAGGAGGTTTGCCCTGCGCCCAGTCGGTGTGTGGGAACTGGGACAGGTTAGTATGAATCCGGCCAGAGTGGGAGTCCCGAGACAGGTTACTCCAGGCTCGGCGGAGTGGGAAACACGGGATGGGTCAGCCCAGGACTAGCCAGAGTGAGAGACCTGGGACAGGTTATCCGGATCTGGCCAGAATGGGGGACCCAGAACAGGTTACATCAAGGCCAACTGAAGTCGGGGAGCCGGGGCAGGTCCCCGGGCGCCGAGGCCCGGCCCGGCTTCCGGCGCCGCCATGTGCCACTCACCTGCGCGTCGAGCTGTCCGGCCGCAACTCCTGCGCCTGCACCGACCGGGCCTCCCGGGCCGCCACCCCCAGGACCACCTGGGCCGCCGGGAGGCGTCTGCGTCTGGCTGGGGAGAGTGAAGTCGGTGAACTCAAACTCGGAGCCCTGCGTGTCGGCGCCGAGCAGCTCCGTCTCCTCGGTGTCCAGGAAAGTGAGCGTCTGCGAGCTGGGCCCGTACGCCTCCACGCTCATGGTTCGCCGCTCAGGGCCCGCAGGCCGGCTTCGCGCCGCACTCGAGCCCGCCGCCGCGCTGAGGCCTAGGCCGCAGGCCTCTGGACGCCGTCGTCGCCGAGCCCGCACTCCTGGAATGGACCGAAACGCCCGCCGCGGCACGAGTCGGGCCGAGAGCCGCGCGCCGAGTCACCGCCTCCGCCTCCGAGCCCCTCACTGTCGCCGCTCCGCTCGTAGCAGACCTCCGCTCTCAAGCCCCGGCAGGAACCGCCGCTGCTGTCGCCACTGCCGTGCGCGTGCGTGAGTCCGATGGCGCCGCAGGTGCGCGTGCGCGAGCCCGACGTCAGCGCAAGCGCGCGCGCACCTCCCGAACGCCTCTAACCGCGCCTGAACGCCCAGGGCAGAGCGGGCCGACAGGACGCGATCGCGTACGCGTGACGGGCGGGACTAACAAACGGCAATCGCAGCGGCGGCAAGAACACGTGGTCACGCTGTTTGGCGGTTCTCCGGCTGCAGGCGGAGAGGTTATGGTGGTTCGCCCTTCTAGGATTAATTGAGCACTAACTGAATGCCCTACGTAGGTGGAGCTGGGGAGGCTTAACGGGGACAGTGCATCCCCATCTCTTAGAGACGCTCCCTGTGCTTGTTTCCCCACTATTGAGTAGGGATGCCTGAACAAAATAGGTGCTCAGTGTGCGTTGGTTGAATAAAACAGCCTGGCGCGCAGAAATGGTGTTTGCTGCTGATTCGTACAATATTATTATTCAAAAGCAGTATATAGCAAAGCTATTGTGACCACTTGCTCTAGAGTGAAATTTAGACCTGGCAACCTACCAGCTGTGTGAATTTGTGTAAGTGACTTCTCTGAACCTCGAGTTTCACGGGAAAGAGAAATAGTAACCATTAAGATGGGCTGAAGAATAAATGAGCTACTAGTCACCCCCTTTATATTTATAAAGTTCCACGTGGACAGGAATTGGCTTTATTCATCACAGGGTCTTACCATGCAGAGAATAATGCCTACACACAGTAGGTATTCGGTAAAACGTCTAAGTTCAGCCCCTGGTTTATGAGCCTTAATCTTAAATTCCGAGCCTCAGCTTCCTTTTCTGTAAAATGTCTTGGAGAACCCCCCACTTCTCTTTCTGTCTCAATATTCTGAAGTCAATTCAAAGGGCTCCTGGTTTGTTTCTGATCCTGCATGTTTCCTCATTTTCCAGTATTCCTGTCACAACCTAAGAGGTTCCTTCTTCCTTCTTCACACTTTTTCTGTCCTATGCACTGAAATGTAGGGGTGTAGGAAATAAATAATTAGTTCTCCCCTCTCCAGAAAGACAGTTTAAGGAGGGAAATCCCAACAAACCAACAGATGGTTTCAATAAAACCCAAAGCCCATCCAATCAGCTCAGGTGCCTTAGGAGGGAGCCCCGCCCCAAAAAGTGGTCTGGACCAGCTGACCCCTAAACTCCAATGATATGGTAGCCAGGATTCCAGACCCATTCCTTAGCCTTCATTTTTCTGTCACTTGATGGAGCCCTCTTCATAGCCAGTATTGCTTGTAATTGTGATTAAGTTATTGTTGGTAGTGATTATTTGTCTAATGGACACCATTTTTTGTAGTGGATGCTGTGGGTGCCCTACCCAAACCTTTTCTACTGGCTGGCGCTCCCCTATGCCAGCTGCTATGAGTATAGGCAGCTAATGGCTCACAGCAGCTCCTTGTGAATTGCCCTTCACCAAACTGCCTCACCAGAGAGGTCATGCTCCCTCCAAAACATATGAATTCTAGGGAAGTCCACACCAAAGACTGAATGGCATTGGGTACAAGAGGTTGCACCCCTGGCATCAAAGTTGGACGACTCTTGTGGTCGTTGAAACTCCAGGGCTCCCCCATCATCCAGATCAGACTGAGGCTTGACTCTAGCTGAGCCCACTTCCTTGCCTGCTTCTTGGCTAACCTGTCCTTCATCCCTTATTCTCTCGCACATTTCCCTTAAACTCACAGAACCTTGCATCTCTATCTCAGGCTCTGCTTCTAGAAAACCCAATCCAAGCCAAGGTAGAAGCCAGCTCTCTGAGAGCAGGAACTATGTTAGTCTTGTTTATTGGTTGTATGACCAAGGCCTGCACAATAATGAGCATATGATAGCTGCTCAATAAATGTTTTAGAGGACAACTCATGAGCCCATGTCACTGCTTAGAGAAAATAAGGAGGAGTCCTGTTACCCACGTTTATAGGTTGAAGAGATGACTAAAAGGATCTTCACATTTTGTCAAAATCTTCCATTCCCAGTTATCTCTGGCACATTTCTCTTACGACCCTTTCCAGAGATGGCTACCATGACAAAGACTGAGACCATCATGTGCTAGTGAGGACAGGGAGGAACTGGAACTCTTGTCTCAGCTTTTGGACATGCAAACCAGTGCAGCCACTTGGAAAGGCAATTTGATAATTTCGTCAAAAGTTAAATGTTCATCCACCATGGGAGCCAGCCTTTCCTCTCCTTGGTATTTACTGGAGAGAAATGAAAGCAGATCTTGTACTTGAATATTCACAGCAGCTTTATTTTCAATTGTTCCAAACAGAAAACAACCGGAAACGTCCATCATCAGGAGACTAGATGAACACACAATGAAACACTTCTCATCAATGAAAATGTATGAATCACCGACACTTGAAATAACACAGATGTACTTCCAAGGCACCATGCTAGTGAAAGAAGTCAGACCCAAAAGGCTACATACAGCAAGATTTCATTTATATTCAATTCTAGAAAGTGCAAATTAATTAATATAAACAGACAAAACATAGGTCAGAAGTTGCCTAGGGAGAGGCTGGAGGGAGGAATGACAAAGGCAGGAGGAAACATTTGGGGTAATAGCTGTGTTCACTGTCTTGATCAAGGTAATGGTTTCACAGGTGTAGACACATGTCAAACACATCAAATTGTACACATTAAATAAGTTGTATCTCAATTACAACTCAGTAACATTGTTTAAAAAAAGTAATGTCCATGACATTATTATTCGAAAAATATATGTGTGTAATAAAAATATAACAAAGGAATTCAAAGCTGGAGTTCACAGATCCTAGTATACACATGTGCACAACATCACTAGTCACAATAGCCAAAAAGATAGAAACAATCTAAATATCCAGCAGCTGATGAATGAATAGACAAAATATGGTCCACCCACACAATGGAATATTATTCAGTCATAAAAAGGAATAAAGTACTGACACATGCCACCACATGGATGAACCTTGACAACATCATATTGAGTGAAAGAAGCCAAATGCTAAAAACCACAATGAATGATACCATTTATACAAAATGTCCAGAACAGGCAAATCTATAGTGACAGAAAGCAGATTATAGGTTACCAGGACCTGAAGAAGTGGGAAATGGTGAGTTATTGCTTAATGGATACTGGATTTCTGTTTGAGGCAATGAGAAATTTTGGAAGTACATAATGGTGATGGTTGCACGACATTTGGTGAATGTACTTAAAGCCACTGAATTCTACAGTTAAAATGGAGGATTTTATGTTATATATTTTACCAAAATAAACGTTTTAAAAAATAAAATTCAATTAAAATGAAAAATATAGCACATGACTGTATTCTAACCACATAGGATAGACCATTGCTAAGATTGGGTTAACTAGAGCAGGTCTGGATTCACATGCTCTCCCTACCATCAGCTCAAATGTCTTGACCTCTCTGTGACTTACCTGTGAAATGGGATTCCAGTGGCCCCAACATGCCACAATGTGTTATGTGAAGAGCTTAAGGCAGTACCTGGCCAGCAGCCATCAAGCACCAGCTCTTTGTAAATGTTCAGTCTTCTTTGCTTTGTCTATGTTTTAACAATTCACCATTAAAATTTAAAAAACAAAACTAAAAAACACTAAAAAAATATTTCAGAGCACGTGAAGTCCCTTGGGCCTCCATCACAGGTGTGTGTCTGCCTCAGTCCAGGTAAATCTTGACTAATCCTGGGCCCATCCCACTCGGTGACTTAAACCAGCTTGAATTCAATTGCCAGTCCTAAATTAACAACTCTGCCCCACGTGCTGGCCCAGCTCCTCGAGTTACATGCCAGCCCTGAGCCCAGGAAAATGGAATTCTTCTCTTGTACCAAGAGAGGTCCCTCAAGAGTAAGCAGCCCATGGCTGCCTCAGGAAATTCCATGACTTTGGAAAAAGGACATTTAGGATCCCGCAGCTGCTTGCCCTAGTTTGGCCACTAGCCTCTTTAAAACCCTCTGTTGGGCTCCCAGCTCCCACAGATTGGCCCTTGTAACCTGACCCTTGCTGAGAGGTGGCCAGCCCCACCGGACCATGGACTGGACCCTGTCTGGGGCTCCCCCAGGAACAGTGGATACTTGTAGGCTTTTGTGGGCTCCCCTCTGTGGCCCCATTCTTCCTTCAAAGGAGTCCCTTGTGAGACATGGATGTGTGGCCAAGGCTCCAGTGATGCTGGTAGGAAAAGAAAAATAGGCGTGTTTGTATATTTTATAGTCTCCTCTGCTCTCTGAACAGTCTCTTTGAAGGTGCTGATAGGTCACAGAAGTCCTTGGGTGGGGGTACAGTGGGCAGCCACCTTGATTCTAATTCAACCACAGGTTGCTTTTTCGGAGAACACGCTGAGGTGTCTGGAGAGGTGGGTTTTGGCCTGGCCTCAAAGCTCTGGCTCCTACAGAGACTCAAAGCTGCTATTGAGAGTGGCAGGGCTTTCCAGCATCTCCCGAAGGAAGATGGGAACCCCCTTCATTCTCGCACCAGGCTGTATGCTGGCATACATTTTGGGTGGAATTTCACTGTGGCTATTTTAGAAGATGTTGGGGTGGGAAACTAACTTATACTTCCCAGTGGGCTAGACCACATATCACTGTCCTCAATTCACAGATAGTTATGTGGCCTCTTCTAGCAGGGAGATGGACAATAAACAAGTCATCAGAACTCAGTAATTGGTGTAGTATGTTAGAAGTGACAAAAGGATTGAAAGAAAAATGGACCATGTCACACCCACTAGGATGGTCATAATTCCAAACGGAAAATAACAAGTGTTGTCAAGGATGTAGAGAAATCGGAACCCTCGTACACTGCCAGTGGGAATGTAAAATGGAGCAGCCACTGTGGAAAACAATCTGGCAGTTCCTCAAAAAGTTAAATATAGAGTGACCATGTGACCAAGAAATTCCACTTCAGAGTATATACCCCAAAGAATTGAAAGTAGGTTTTCAAAGAGATACTTGTACACACATGTTCACAGCAGCTTTATTCACAATCTCCAAAAGGTGAAAACAACTCAAATGCCCATCAACAGGTGAATGAATAAATAAAACGTGGTCCATCCACACAGTGGAATATTACTCACCTATAAAAAGTAATGAAGCATTGACACACTACAACCTGGATAAACCTTGAAAATGTGATGCTGAGTGAAAGAAGCCAAACACAAAATCACACGTTGTATGATTCCAATGAGAGGAAATGTCCAGAACAGGCAAATCAATAGGGACAAAAAGTAGATTAGTGGTTGCCAGGGAATGGGGAAAAGGTGCGGGGGTGGGGATGGGGAACAACTGCTTATAGTTACTTGGGTTCCTTCTACCTTTTGGCCAGTGTGAATGATGCTGCTATGAACATTGGTGTACAAATATCTGTTTGAGTCTCTGCTTTCAATTCTTTTGGGGATATACCCAGAAATGGAATTGCTGGATCATACGGTAGTTCTAGTTTTAATATTTTGAGGAAACGTCATACTGTTTTCTACAGTGGCTGCACCATTTTACATTCCTACCAACAGTGCACAAGTGTTCTAATAGCTCCATATCCACACTAGCATTTTTGTTTTCTGTTTTTGTTTTGTTAGGTTTTTTTATAGTAGCCATCCTAATGGTTGGGAGGTGATATCTCATTGTGGTTTTTATTTGCATTTCTCTGATGTCTAGTCATGTGGAGTAGCAAATAAAATTTTAGAATATGCATAATCTAGGTAATATTTGAGATATAATTACCCTGAAACATTATTTTTCGCTTATCTAAATTCAAATTCAATTGAGCATTCTGTGTTTTTGTTAATTTGTTTGTTTTTCATTGTGGTAAATTACATATAACATAAAATTTATCATTTTAATTATATTTAAGTGTACAAATTCATTGGCATCTAGTACATTTGTAGTGTTATGCCACTACCACCTCTATCTACTTCCAGAACTTTTCCATCAGCCCTTCAAATAGAATGGGCATCTGTATTTTATCTGGCAGTCCTAGCTGTGAAGCAAAATTGCAAATGCATATCCTTGTTCATCTCTTGGGAACGTGAACTGTTTCTGATCCCTCTTTCTAATCGGAATAGTAAAGGATGCAGGGCCCAAACCAATGGCCACGTGTGACATACCTGAGGGCTTGGTAATAACTCTGGCCAGGCCTCCCAGTCCATGCAGCAGCTAAATGGGACAGCCACTTCTTCATGCCTGCTACAATCCACGGTAATTCTCTAAGGCATCATCTGGTGCCTACACGGCTTACCAGAGAATTAAACAGAGAAATTAGAAACCCTTCCTTACATTAGGTCTTTGATGGTGGCCTAATCTCTATGGATATGATATTGTTACTGTTTCTGCTTGCGTTGGGGATGGGAACAGATTCAGAGGTTTCCTATGGTCTTCCCCACTCTTGCATCCCACAGGCCAGAGACTCAATGGCTAGAGGAATTTTCTACAACTTCTAAGTATATTCATTCTCATCAGCTCTAATTACACACTGCATGGTCTCAGGCAAGCTGCCAGCCTCCCTGGCCTCTACTTTCAGCCCTGTAACATGGAGGTAATGTGGAGCCCCCACCCACCCAATCTTGAACCCCACCCGAAGACAGAACAGGTCCCACTTATTCTCACTGTATCCCTAGTAGCCGACACAGAGACCTTCACACAGAGACTGGCACACAGTGGGAGTGCAGTAGGTGTTTATTGAGTGAATAAATGAAGGAAAAATATATCAATTCTGAGTTGTAGCCTGAGCCTCTATTCTTCTAGGGGATTTCTTCCCCGTCCGGGGATGGGGTCTAGGGGGACTTTGCTTAGCTAAGCTAGAAAGTCCCTACAGACCCAAGTCTCCAGAGAGGGCAGGCTGAGCAGCTCTGCAGAAGAATAGCAGTGTGACAAACCCTTTCTACTCTGCAGTCAGACTCCCAGCCTTAAGAGCCATAAAACAGCCATCCTCAGACTGGAAACATTTTCCTTTATATGTTCCTGAAGATGTTGGCAGGGCCTGTAAGGAAAATTCCAGGGGAAAAAGGAGAGAGGTCTTTGGCATCCACCAAAGATCAGGGCCAGACCCAGGGTGTTAGGGGACCCTGCTGTTCAGGGTGGGGGCAAGAAACTCCAGCAGAGCCATGTGTCTGTCAGCATGTTATATGGGTCTGGGATGCTCCTGCAGATTGCGGACCTCTCTGAGCCCTGTGGTGGCAGGGATGGCAAGTGGCCTGTGGTCCACTCAGGAATTTATATAAAGCTGTTTCAAGATAGTCCCAGCCACACTAGTATTTTGAATCCACAAGCTGCTGAGATCTGAGGAGGGAGCCTCCTGATATCTGGCTCAGAGTGATGGGGCACAGGTCTGATGTGCCCTCTGCTCACACATCTCCCATGGCTCTCCATCACCCCTGAATGGAGTTCGAACTCCATTACCTTTCTCCCCTCATTTGACATGAACTGGCCCCACCACACCCAGTTCCAGAAATGCTGCCTTGTTCTCCATCATCTCCAGGCCTTTATCCATGCTGCTCCCCCAACCCTGAGCACACTTTGTGGCCTCTCATCTGGCTGATTCTTACCCCTCCTTCAGTTGGTCCCTCCTCCTGGCCTCCTAGAGCTGCCTGTGAGCTCCAAACCACCCTAACATGTATTAAGAATGAAGTTCTGGATTATGAAACCCAGAGTGTTGCTGGGGGCACTCAGGGAGCCTCAGAGGGATAGATATTTCTCAGACTTTGGCATTGGGATTGGTACGTCTCCTTGTCCCTAAGAAGACACAACCCCATCTAGTATGTGCTGGGCATGATAGTACACACTGGGGGTAAAATAGAATTTGTATTTGTATAGAAATACAAACAAAGAAGATAATTTCAAAGAGCATTTGTAAGAAACTTGGGTAAAGGTATTTTTGCTCAAAAGTTGAGGGAGGCCTCCTGAGGTGGTGATCTTTAAGCTGAGACCTGAAGAATGGGAAAGTATCATGTAAATATGGAAGATGAGCATTCCAGACAGAAGGGATGGTTCGTACAAAGGTCTTGGGGTAGGGAAAGGGCTTGGCTGTTTGGAGAATAGCTGGTGTGAGCAGAGCAGAGTGAGCAAAGGAGGAGGAGATGGGCTGGGGAACAGGCTGAGGTCAGATCACGTGGGACCTTGCAGGACACAGGGAGGAGATGGGTTTTATTCTGAAAGTAATGGGGAGCCATGGAGGGTGTGTGGCTGGAGAGAAAAACAATCTGATTTATAATTTTGAGACATCCCCTATGGGTCCCATGGGGAAGAGGCTGGGGCAGGGTCCAGAAGGGAGTTAGCAGGGTTGAGACCAGGGCAGGGCAATAGGGATGGAAGAAGTGTTTGGACTAGAATATTTTGGAGGCTGAGGGAGCAGGAGTTGTTGATGTTCTGTATGTGGGGGATAGCTGCCCAGGTCTCAGGCCCAGCCCTGAGTAGATGTTAGGGCCATTGCCTAAGACAGGAAGCCTTAGAGAGGTGATGTCAGGGATCGACAGCCCTACCTTGGCTGTGTGCTCCAGTGTCTGGTTGGACTAACATGTCTGGGCCAGGCTGGTCCTGCTCCAGATGGAACCATAGGCCTTGTGGGTAAGGAGTGGCCTTTGATGTCCGGACCTGGATGAGGTCCACTACAGAGAGGCAGACTGGGGCATGGGCCAAGCCCTTGACCCCCAACATTTGTGCAAGCAGACGGGGCCCACATTTTCCCCATCCTGGGCCCTTTGGCTCTAGCTGGAAACCAGGACCAAGTAGAAAAGTCCAGATGTGCAGTTGGACACAGCCCCATGACTATGCGGTTTTGGGACACTCCCAGTGTCCAGGAGTCCAGGATATCAGGCTTCCATGTGGTGGGATGGCCAGGCCTGGTGGAGAAAAAGGGGGAATGCAAAATGGCTTCAGCTTTGAGTCTCTGGCTGCAAAGGTTAAATAAATTATCACCAGCACTGAGGCCTTTCTCCAGCATCAAACCCAGGGCTGAGTGGAAAAACAGCCTGGGAAGACTGCCAATCCACAGCCCAGAGACCCACCCAGGGCCCTGTTCAGGAGCAGGGGCAGGGGACAGGGCTGCAAAAAGCCAAGTTCCAACATCTCTCTGGCCACAAGGGGTGACAGTTTCCCATCTGGAGAATGTGGCATTGCTCTGGAATCGTATCTACATTCAAGGTCTCATAAAGCACCTACTGTGGGCCAAGCCCTGAGCTGGGCATTGGGACCCTCATGTCAGACAAGCCATAGCCAGTCTTGTCCTAAGCACTTTCCAGGCAGGTGAGATGGAGTGTGGGATTCCCTGAACAAGGGCTGCCACATACCTGGGCCTTGGTTTTTTTTATCTTTACAATAAGAAAAATATTATTTACCTCAAGGAGCATTATTACTCCTATGACAAGGTCCCCTTTTGGACCATCCATGACCCAGCTTGGAGCACAAGGGACAAGACCCCAGCAATCCCAGGGGGGCAAGGGGACAAGGTGGTTGTTTAAAATCAGGTGGATTGAATCATTTTCAGGTTTTCTGATCCTAGTCGCAAAGAGAAAACAGTTTAAGTGTGGTTTGAGAAGGTGGAGATTAGTGCTAGGGGCTGGGGGAGGGGCTAAGGGGTTGTTTAACAGAGACATAGTTTCAGTTTTTGAGATGAAGAATTCTGGAGAAGGATGGTGGTGATGGTTGCACAATGTGAACATACTTAGTGCTACTGAACAGCACACTGAAAAATTATTAAGATAGTAAATATTGTTATGTGTTTTTACCACAATGAAACATAATTTAGAAAAGAAAAAAATGATTTGCGCTTCCTTTACAGTGTGGCCCTGAGCAAAAATATCTTGCACTCTCTGGGCTTCTATTTGCTCATTGCCTCCGCCTCAGCTCTGGGTTATGGTCATTGTGATTCTCTATTCCCCTCATGTCGACCCTTTGGGCCTGAAGCAAGGCTGGGAGCCGCTTTAAAACCAGTGATGGGGTGAGGAGGCCCCTCCTGTGGGCTCCTCCTCTGCCACCTGCAAGTCATTTGGAAATAACAGGCTGGTGGTGGCATTCAGGTCTGGGCCAGGCCTGTTTCCATGTGATATTCAAAATTGCCTGATACCTAGGGGAGGTCAGGAAGCCAGCAGAGTAGAGAGGGCTTCAGCTAGGCCTGGAGCTGCCCCACAGTGATGGTCTTCCAGGGAGACCTATGCTGGAGCTGGAACTGCTCCAAAAGTCTGGTTATTCTGGGTGTCAGGTGTGGGGTCTGCTGGGAGAACAGTTGCTGTCCAGAAGAGTTCATTAATACACAGATGTGTCTAGTGGAATCCAAGCTGGGCTTTGACTCCTGCCTTCCAGACGGGATGTGCCAGGGTACAGCCTCCACTCCATGCCATGTTGCTATTGGCTTTTAAAAGGATATGAATGTAGAAGGAACTCGTTGATTCTTTTTCCACTTGCTGCTGGGCACTCGGTGTCCTGGCGCGTCTGGCTGGAGACTGTCACTGTTCCCTGGCACCTGGATGGCCTCACTTGGCATAGGGATTCACTGAGTGGTGGTTGGCTGCCTGCAGGCAAAAACAATGGCGTGGTCCTTCTCTCCTGTGGCTAACCAGAGATGAAGGAAAGGAGCCTGCCTCATAGCTCCTGTGGCCCTTGGGAGCCTCCTTGGACAGCCAGTAGATGAGAGTGTGGCTGAGAGAAGAGTTTTGCTGGAGTCAGTTCTGAGATGTCATCCTGTGGCATCTCAGATGTGGGATACCCCAGGACTGTGTCTCAGCCCCCTTGCAGCCCTGTGGCTTTCACTATCCAACAGTTCTTTGCTTCTGCTGACTGGTGGCCACATTTCCTTGGGTACCTGGCTGTCTCAATGCCGTGGCCCAATGCTGTGGTCCCATGGCTCTAAGATCCCATAATTTTGTAGATTTAGCACTCTGTGGTCTCAAGGCCCCAAGACCCAAAGTTCTGTGGCACTCCATGGTCTCATGGATCTAACAACTCATTATACTATGACTGTCACTTCTTAGTTCTGTGGCTCTTTGTTCTGTGGTCTCGTGGCTCTTGGATTCTTGGCTCTAGTGATTATTGTTAATTCTCTTATTGACTCTTTACAGTGACTTCTGAATGGGGTTACCACATAGCCAGAGAAACTCTTGGAGAGACTCCATCTATCCATCTATCTACCTATCCACCTACCCACTCATCTATCCAATCATCTGCTCACTCATCTGTCTGTCCATTTATCTACCCACCCAGCCATCTGTCTATCCGTCATCCATCTATCCACCTATCCATCCATCCATCCATCCATCCATCCATCATCCATCCGTTTGTCTCTTCATTCATCTACCCACTCACCTTTCCACTCATTCATCTATCCATCCACCCACCCATCAATCCATTTACTCATTCATCAGCCAACCATCCACTCACCTACCTGTATATCTACCCATCATCCATCCACCTATCTATCCATTCATCCCCCAACTTATCCATTCATCTATCATCTATCCACTTTCCCATCATACAACCATCCATTCACCTACCTGTATATTTATTTATTTATTGGCATTTATTTATTCCATCAAGTGTGCATGATTCTAGAGACATGGTTGGGAACAAGATGGTGGGACTCATTTGACATAGCCACATAGCCCATGTAACTCAAAAGTGCCAATGCAGTGTGGTCAAGCTATGACGGAGGATGCCTAGGGTACTTCAGAAGCCATAGAAGGCCACTAACTGGGACAAGGGGTGAGTCAAGTTAAAAAGGATGGTGCACCAGGGAGCAGTCAGGTAAAGGGGCTGGAAGGAAGTCTGAGATGGGGCTGGAGAGGCACATGGAGCCCAAATATGACTTCTGGATCATGACTCTGTGCCTGTGCAGGACTCCCATTCCCACACCCTTCCCTGTGGTCTTGAGCTCCTTCTCCTCCAGGGCCCCTCTGTTCCAGCTGCACCTGCCACCTTGCTGAACCTCCAACACATTAGGCACATCTCACCATGGCCTTTGCCCCTGCTGTGCCCTCTGCCTGGAGTGCTCTTAGTCAGCCAGAACCATTTGCCCAGTCAGGTCCCAGCACCAACATCTCCCCATGCAATGGCCTCCCTGACCACTGGACTCCTTCCTCCAGCCCTACTTCCATGCAGCAAGTGTTCCATGCAGCTTATGTACACTTGTTGGCCTTCCAGGCCACCCACCTCGGGCTAAGAGGCCAAGACCTCTTCTACCCACTGGCTGTGCAGGATGGGGTCAATCTCAGTCCAGAGGATGAAGTTATTTAATTTCATCCCACTGATCAATAATCACTTATTTGGCACCTGTTTTGTGCCATTCTTCCCACTGGGGTTGGGCCTCCTCCCTGCCTGGTAGCCTCCAACCTCCACTGGCTCATGCCCCCGCCAGGCCCCTGCCAGCCAGGCAACCAGTGGGTAAATACACCCCGCCCTTGGCCTCTGTCCATCCATCATTGGGCTGAACAAGGGCCTCCTGTTAATGAGCTGGAGTGGGGGCTGGAGGAGGGGGCAGGGCTCTGTCCATCTACCCATCCTCCACAGACAGAGCCATAGAAACCTGGATGGGGGACCCTCTTCCTGTGGCCAGTCTGTGTACCTTCATGAGGAGGAGAGGGAGTGTGCGACTTCCCTCTCTGAGCATGCAGTGCCCAAATCGAGGCGACAGAACAAATCTGCCTTGCAGAGCCTCAGTTTACCTGTCTGGAGAGTGGAGACATTATCAATCGAGGGCTCAACACTTTCCATGGACTAACTCATTCAGTTCTCACGATGATCATAAGAAGTAGGGCTCTCATGGTCTCCATTTTCACCTTAGTTTTGACTGCTACTTTTACTATGGATAAATCTTAAGGCATTTCCATTTTTCACTTCATTTGACAGAGAGGGACTGAAGAAGAGAACAACCATTCCACAGTTCACCCCGCAGGCAGGCTCTTACCCTGTAACACAGACACAGGCTTGTTTTACTAAAACTCTCATTACATGTGAGAGGAAAGGAAGAAAGAGCAGCAGCCCTTTGTCCTGCCACAGTGCTCCCTGGAAAACTATGAAGATAATGTCTGTATAAAATTGTTCTTAGAAATCAGTACCCATGACTGCTGCATCATTAAATCCCAGTGGGCCTCCCATTCCTAGTGAAGTTCTTTCTCTCCTGAAGCAACTCTGCTTGCTAACCTTGAGAAATAAAAATTTACATTAAAATAAACTTTTGAAGGTGGTCTTCCCCTCTTCAGTGGGGGGGGGGAGGGGAGGGGAGATAGAGAGAGAGAGAGAGAGAGAGAGAGAGAGAGAGAGAGAGAGAGAGAGACTGAGATACAGAGAAGTTAAGCAACTTGCCTCAGGTCCTATAGCAGAACTGGGATATGAAATTCAGGGCCCAAATGCCAGAGACCAAGACCTTCATCACTGTGCCCTGTTGCCTCCAATAATGACCGCTTCCTGCCACCTGAAGCTGTGATGAGTAGGAGTGGGGAAACAGAAATGGAAAACCCACAAAAGTGGTTGGCAAGGCTTTGAGCATTTGTTATTTTACTGAATAAAATTGTAGACACTATGTTTATTGTTTTCTTCTTTGTCATTACCTTTTAGGGAGACTGAGACAGAATGGGGACAGGGCTGGGGCAAATGGAGGGTGGGAGATAAGGCAGGGCTTGCTGAAGCTCATAGAGTAAGTCAGAGAGGGACTACCAGTCTCCAGTGCCAAGATGGCACCCTGTCTCTCTGCCCCGTGCCACTTGGTCCTTTTGGAGAGACGATTTCAGTTGGACTGTTAGAGGCAGGCTGGATCAGACTCCTCTGCTGTGGCCTTTCTTGCTGCTCTGATGAATTCTCCAGACCCTGGGCCTGTGGCTGGGCCCGCCCAGGGCAGGGCAGCTGCCTCCCAGACATATTTTCCCTCTAGAAGCAAAAAGGGAGGCAGCCGGGTAAGCTGGGGGCGCCCACATGTCTCCTGGCCCAGCAAGCCTCTGCCAGGAGGCGCCCTGGGGGCCCCATCAAGTAAGCACCAGCCCTATGGCCCAGCCTGGCCAGGCTCCCAGAACCACTGGAACTGGCATGGTGGGAAGAGGGGCTGGCTGGCGCACTGGTCAAAGGCTCAGGCCAGGAGATGCTTCAAAGTTAATGAGGGGCCTGGGCCAGCATTTCTCATCTGGATTCTGTGGTCAAGAGCAGGGAGGGGTATAAAGGCATTAGGGGTCTCACCTTTGCCAGTTCTAATCCCAGCTATGTGACCTTAAGGTGTCTTGTCTCCTCTCCCAGGAAAATGGGACTAAGAACTCTCTGAGGCGTGACAGTGTGCAATCTCATAATGTATAAGAGGCTGACACTGGAGCCAGATGCTGTGCATGGGTATGCTCATGCAATCTTCTCAACAAAGATCACCCCCATTTTACAGGTGAGGTACAGACAGGTCAAGCAACTTGCCTAAATCACAATGCAAGGCTTTGTCCAACTGACATTCAAACCCAGGCCATGTAGCTCCTGACTATGTTCTCAAGTACAGTGCTGGGCAGGAGTTACTATATCAATAACAATGATGTTACATTAATTATAAGGAATAATAACAATGTTACACTAACATGTCTCACCAAACCCTCTAGCCTTCCCTCTCTACACCAGACCCCCAGGCCCCCAAGGAGACCCCAGGCTGGGAAGAACAGAACTAAACACAGATACTCCCAGTCCCAGAGTCAGGCCATCCTAATCTTCCCTGCTGGGAATACACTGCCTCAGGTCCCAGAGAACTGTCACGCAAACACCAACCTCTAAGCCCTGCCCAGGAAGATTGGGGAGAGCCTTCTGGAGGGGAGAGAATCAGGCCAGGACTAGAAAGACAGAGGTGTCTTCCTTCCTTTTGGAGTGGCAAGGAACAGCAAGGTCAAAGGCTGGGAAAGAGTGAGTTATTCTGTAATGTGAGGCTGCTGTGCTGTGCATAGGAGGAAGGGGATGCTGCTTGGAAGGAAGATTTCAGGGCTGGTGGGATCCAGGAAGCAAGAGCATGAAACCAGAATGCCAATCTCTGGGGCTCTATGGTCTGACCTGCCAACAGGACATCCCCTGGGACTCTGCCTTTGCCGTTCCCTCAGTCTGGAGCACCTTTCCCTACTTCTGCCCATGGCCTGAACAAGGCCACCTGTGTTCAAGCCCCAGCTTTGTGCCCAGCCTGTGGCAGGGGCCTGGCTTCCATATGCCTTTGCCCCAGCTGCATGAGGCACACGCAAGCCTGCTGGGGCCATGGTTTTCCCAAGAATTCCAACACCAGCTGGGAGTGGCCTCCAGGTGTGCTGGATGCCAAGGAAAACAGGAGGTGAGCTCATGGACCAGCCACAAGCAGCAGGCAAGGCAGGCACTTCACTGGAAATACCCAGGCTGAGGCCAGCTGTTCCTACATCCCCTCCAGGTCCACCCCTTCTCACTCACCCTCAATGGCTCCCCATTGCCCTCAGAAGACAGCCTGAACCCTGCACCACTGGCACTGCTTCTCCCGAGCCCCAGGATCTCTCCAACCTGAGATCAGTCTGTCTAGCAGGCTAATTCTGCCTCAGGGCCTTTGCATATGCTGTTCCTCTACCTGGAACAATTTTCCACTATCTCTTTGCCTGGTCATGTCCCCTCATCTTCCTGGTCCTTCTTTGATGCCCTCTCCTCCTCTGAGGAGCCTGCTCAGACTCCCCCCAACCCCAGGCTGGGTCAAGCACCTCCTTGGAGCTCCCACTGCTGCCTATGTGTCCCCTTTCAGTCCTGGACCCTTTGGATGATTATATAGATGCCTCTCACCAACCTGGGCTCTCAGTGAGGGAGAGGCCCTGACTGGCTTGTGTCCCCAGTGTCTAGCACAGGACATGACATAAAGTAGGTACATAATGCAAACTTGTGGAATGAATGACTGTGCCTGAAATTTCCCCACCTCCGAGTTCCATATACTTCCTTCTGCCAGAACCTTCTTCACCGTTTCCCTCTGCTGATCTGCATCCTCCCTTTCTTTTAGGTTTCCTTGCCATTTCCTCCAGGAAGCCCTCATTGGTTTCTCTGCAGCCTCCCAGGAGAACAGATCAGGTTATGACTCTATCCTAGCTAGCTTCACCCCTCTGCTTGAAGTGGCCTTAGGCTAGTCACTTTCCCTGTTTGGGCCTCAGTTTCCCTGTCATTAGAATAGAGGTTGTAAGCCTCGAGAGTAGGGGTAGAGAGGGTTAACTCCAGAAAACCAAGGTGTTTTGCAGCTTAAGAGCACAGCTGGGCTGAGAGGGATGATTTTTCTGATTACTAGTAATTTTTATTTTTATTATAGGCTGTTCCCACAGCAGTTGGAGCAGAGCTTGGAAGATATGACAAAGTCTTGACAAACAGAAGCTCTTCAGACCTCCCTCTTCAGACCTCCAGCAGGCGTGTTTAATATGCACACCTCCCTGCTGGGTATAGACAAACTCACAGCCCGTTTTACAGACTGAAAAATTGAGTGAGCTTCCACTCTTTGGTGATGAGGCTGCCCCCATAAGCACCCACTAGCCAGAGAACTACAGAAAGGGTAGACCTGAAAGGGGTGGGGGAGTCACCTGGAACTCTCTGGGGTAGGGGACCAGGAGCGGAACTCCATGGACCTGTATAGGGAGACTGAGGGTCCCTGATCTCACCTAACCTCTCACTTTCCTGTAATAATCATCATTAATGTTGATACTTATTGCCAGAGGAAAAACTAAGGCACAGAGAAATGTCACTGGCCCCATTTTGAAGCAAGTGAGGAAAGAGTGGAAAGTGGGTCAGTCAGACCTAAAGCAGGGATGGAGGTGAGAGGTGGGGGGAAGGGGGAGGTGGGTCCTAACCTTTAGTCATTCTTGACTTCGTTCTCCCAAGTGTGAGTTGAGGGAAGCTGCCATGGAGGTCACCTTCTCTCCAGTTGTGTCCCAGGCTTGGCATACAGCACACATGCCAAGCCTGGGACTCATAAATAAATTAATGAGAGGGCTGGAGAGTAGTCCCACCTGACTCCCTGCCCCCACCAACCCCTGCACTGACCGCCTGTGACGACTCAGTTCCCCTCTGGGTCTCAGTTCAGCCTCATGGGGCGGGTCCTTGAACACAGAGGGCAGCCGCCGTCTGTTTACCTTGCGGCTGGACTCTGGGCAGGGCCGTGGTGGGCCGTCCCTGGGCGGCAGCGCCTCCGGGATAAATAGGCACTACAGGGCCTCGCGGGCAGCAGAGAGCAAGCTGCAGTCCAGCTCCCCGCTGCCGCCATGGTTCTCGCCGCCGCCTGCGTTCTTCTGCTATCCCTGACCGCCCTTGGCACGTCGGGTCAGGGCCAGATCCCGCTGGGTAAGCAGAGCCCTTCCACATGCAGTGCCCCATTCCCCCAAACGGACAAGAGGACCCGCGGGTGGCCTGGAGAAGCGGCTCCCTGGGGCTCGGGAACAATTCACCGGGCTTGCGGGTTAGAGAAAGCAGACAGCTAGGCGGAGGCTCAAAGAATGGGGTCCCTATGGAGGCAGCGTGAGGGAGTCTGTCCCCGGCCTCCATGCCCCACAAGTACCCCCTGTTGGCACAGGTGCAGACCTGGGCCCGCAGATGCTGCACCAACTGCAGGAGACTAACGCCGCGCTGAGGGATGTGCGGGAGCTGCTGCGGCAGCAGGTGCGGACCAGGGTGGGGGTACGGGAGTGCAGGGGAGGGTGGAGAGGCCTGGAACAGGAAGGGTCTGGGAGGTAGGGGAGCTTGGGGGAGAGGGCTAGGAGAAAGGGATCTCATTGGTGGTGGAGAGGGTACTGGGTAGGGGAGATAGGAGTCCCAGGGAAAGAGGAGAGGGACTGGGAGGGTGGAGAGTCGGGGGGAGTGGGTTGGGTGAAGGGGAGGGGAGACCCAGGGGTTAGGGAGAGGGACGGAGACCCTCTAACCACACCCTGTCCTTCCTGCGCGGCAGGTCAAGGAGATCACGTTCCTGAAAAACACAGTGATGGAGTGTGATGCGTGCGGTGAGTGCAGCTGGGGAGGCAGAAACAGGGCGGCGGGAAAGCAAGAAGTGGGGAAACAAACTGAGAGCAAAGGAGAGACAGAAGAAAAGAAATAAGGAAGACGAGGCTGACAGAGATAGTGAATGAGAGATAGGCAAAGGAACAGGGAGGGGAGACAGAGGCTATGGGAAGGGGACACACAAAAATAGAGGCCATGCGGGAGGTGCAGGGAGGTGGAGAGAAGCAGAGGGAAAAGCTGCAAAACCACCAAAGTGGAGAACTAGAGACTGGAGAACCCCGCCCGCCAGTCTCCCGTTTGGGCGTGGTCACGATAGACTCCGCCCAATGGCGTGGCCCTCACTGCCCGGCTCCTTCTGCGCAGGGATGCAATCCATGCATACACCCGGCCTGAGCGTGCGGCCGCTGCCCCAATGCGCGCCCGATTCCTGCTTCCCCGGCGTGGCTTGCACCATGACGGCTAGCGGCGCGCGCTGCGGACCCTGCCCTGCGGGCTTCACAGGCAATGGCTCGCACTGTACTGATATCAATGAGGTGCGCCTGCCCCACTGCCCCAACGACACCCAAACGCCTACCCCCATAACTCCACATCGATCCCACGACCCACTTCCGCTGGGACTGTCTGCCTGGAGGACCCACTCACCTCCAGGGGCGCACGTACACACGACCTCCCCATGGCCAGGGGGAGGGTACCCATCCCAACCACCTCCCTCACCACCAATGTCGCCCGCCCCAACAACTCCCCTACCGCGGGCACTCACGCCCCAAGACCCAGCAGAGTGGGAATTTTCGCCCTCACAATTCCTTCCCCCGCCCATGACCACCTAGCCCACCAGGTCCCAGTAAAAGCCCCCTCCAGACGCGTCCCTCTCCCCGCCTGGTTGTGCCTCTCCCCAATCAAGACAAAGTCATATCTGACTCCTGGGACGATGGCCTCCGCCCCATGGCACCCCCTTAAATGCTGGATGATGGCCCTTAGACTTTCTAACTCTAAGATAAAGGAACCGTAAGGCTGGGCTCTAGGGGGACCCAGCTCGTGCCCTCTGATCCTCTGTGGCCCTTCTTCATCCAGTGTAATGCCCATCCCTGCTTTCCCCGCGTCCGCTGCATCAACATCAGCCCCGGCTTCCGCTGCGAGGCTTGCCCACCGGGGTACAGCGGCCCAACCCACGAGGGCGTGGGGCTGGCTTTCGCCAAGGCCAATAAGCAGGTGAGGGCCTTGGCCTTGGGGGTGGGGCGCATTTTGTTGAGTAAACGCGTCCTCCAGCCTCGCAGCCTTTTCCTTGCCTTGTTCCAGTGGGAGGATATGGGGACCAGGGTCTGGAGAGAGGGAGTCTCAGGGGAAGGGTCCACGTCATGGATGGCCGGGTTGGGGGCGGGATGGAGGAGAAAGGTAGAATGTGGAGAAGACGTGAACGGGTTCGGCGGTGTCTGCATAGGGGCGATGGTGACTTCTTCGCTCCCTCCCAACCAGGTTTGCACAGACATTAACGAGTGTGAGACTGGGCAACATAACTGCGTTCCCAATTCCGTGTGCGTCAACACCCGGGTAAGGCCCTGGAAGAGACGGGGAAGATAAAGAGATGAGGTGGGGGTGGGCGCGAATTGTCAGCGATCTGGGCTGACTGCCCACGACACGCGCACAGGGCTCCTTCCAGTGTGGTCCGTGCCAGCCCGATTTTGTGGGCGACCAAGAGTCCGGCTGCCGTCCGCGCGCACAGCGCTTCTGCCCCGATGGCACGCCAAGCCAGTGCCATGAGAAGGCCAACTGCGTCCTGGAGCGTGATGGTTCGCGGTCGTGCGTGGTAAGTGTGGGCACACAAGAAGGAGCACCGGATGAGGAGGTGGGGTCGGTGACACCGGAGCATTTATTCACCGCCCTCTCTCAGTGTGCCATCGGCTGGGCCGGCAACGGGCTCCTCTGTGGTCAGGACACAGACCTGGACAGCTTTCCAGATGAGAAGTTGCGTTGTTCTGAGCGCAACTGCCATAAGGTGGGCGAGGGCCTAGGGGCATAGTCGCGTGCGGGTGGGCTTACACGGAGGGCGTGGTCCGACACGGGTGGGCGGATCTTCCAGGCCACTCGCCCTTACGCCTGACCTGCCCGCCCTTAGGACAACTGCGTGACTGTGCCCAACTCAGGGCAGGAGGACGTAGATCGCGATGGCATTGGAGACGCCTGTGACCCTGATGCTGACGGGGACGGGATCCTCAACGAGGAGGTGGGGCCTGGGCGAGCTGGACAGGGCGGGACTTGGGAGAGGGGCGTGGTCTCAGTTTGGACTAGCGGATTCTGGAGGGATGAGGGGCTCCCTGCAAAGGAGGCGTGACCTTGGAGATAGGCTGGTGTGGGGAGTGACTTTTGGCCCTTCCTTTAACCTGTCCTGTTCCCCAGGACAACTGCCCGCTGGTGCGGAACCCAGACCAGCGCAATTCAGACAACGACAAGTGGGGTGATGCTTGCGACAACTGCCGGAACCAGAAGAATGACGACCAGAAAGACACAGATGTAGACGGCCAAGGCGACACCTGCGACGACGACATCGATGGTGACCGTAAGCGCGGCAGTGGGTGAAGTAGGCTGGCACCGAGGGGCAGGGCTATCTGGGGGCGGGGCTTGGAAAGCGAGAGAATTCGTTTATTTAGGAAGCCCAGGATCTTGGACTGGGCTCCACTAGCAGAAAAACGCCAGCTGTGTCAGATGCTGCAGGTAGGAAGAGCAGGACAAAGCCTAGAATTTAGGGCCTGGGAAGTGTCCTTTTAACATTTGAGGCATAGAGATTCAAGGGGTGCATTCATATGGCAATGCGGAGGCTGGGTTGATCTGACCCCGAGTGAGGGCCAGTCCCCTCCCCAGCCATCTGTTCATAAAGTCTCTACGAGGCTGGGTCCTGGGCAGGAGCACTTGATTTAATTTTGTAGCAACTGGGAGCCAGAGGAGAGGTGGGACTCTGTCCCGGGTGAGTCCCAGGCTTGCACCGACTCTGCTGAAGTCAGTCTAGCCCAGCCCCTATCTTGGGGTCCTGTTCTCTTCCCCTGAATCCTGCAGGAATCCGAAATGCGGTGGACAACTGCCCTAGGGTGTCCAACTCGGACCAGAAAGACAGTGATCGCGATGGCATAGGGGATGTCTGTGACAACTGTCCCCAGAAGAGCAACCCAGACCAGGTAAGGGGAATAAGCCAGATCCCAGGTAGGTCAAACCACCACCCCACCCTGCGGCCTGAGTCCCAGGCTAGTTAACAAGACTGCGGCCTAGTCAAAGAGCCTGAAGGTGTGTTCCTTGGGGTCAGAAGGACCTTGGCTCTGGAACTGGGGTGGGTGGAAGGCTTCTGAGTTCCTCTGCCCTGATCATGGACCCCTGCACCTGCCCCCAGGGGGACGTGGACCATGACTTTGTAGGAGACGCTTGTGACAGTGACCAAGACCAGTAAGGAGGCCTTCTGGGATGGGGACAGGGACCCAAGGGGGGGGCTCCTGACTGGGCACTCTGGGGATCTCATTGACTTCCTGTCCTACTCACCTACTCTAGGGATGGGGATGGGCACCAGGACTCACGGGACAACTGCCCCACAGTGCCCAACAGCGCCCAGCAGGACTCAGACCGCGATGGACAGGGTGACACCTGTGATGAGGATGATGACAATGACCGAGTCCCTGACAGTCGGGACAACTGCCGCCTGGTGCCCAACCCTGGCCAGGAAGACTCAGATGGTAAGGTGTGGGCGGGGCCCATGGCTGTGGGGGGGGATGAGTGTGGGGTTGGAGGCGTGGGTCCTGGGAGTGTGGAACCACTGGGGCGGGGTTTAGAGTGGGTGCGTGGCATGGGTAGGACAGGTAGCTAATGTGAGCAAGGCTAGGCATAGGGCAGAACCTGGTGCTGACATCACTGCTCCGGGGGGTCTCCCACCTCCTCTTAGGGGACGGTGTGGGTGACGCGTGCCAAGGCGACTTTGATGCGGACAAAGTGGTGGACAAGATCGATGTGTGTCCAGAGAATGCCGAGGTCACCCTCACCGACTTCCGTGCCTTCCAGACGGTCGTGCTGGACCCCGAGGGCGATGCACAGATAGACCCCAACTGGGTGGTGCTCAACCAGGTGGGGGTGGGGACCAGGCGGAAGGTGTGGGTAGCCCAAGACCTCCAACTTCGGATCCTAAGCCTAGGCACCATGGCCTGCCTGAAACCTTTCTTCCTTTGACCCCATCAGGGGATGGAGATCGTGCAGACGATGAACAGTGATCCTGGCCTGGCTGTGGGTGAGACCCAGGAAGGATCAAGGCGGTATAGGGAGCTGATCAGGGGCAGGGCCAGGGTGGGGCTAAAGTCTGAAGTAGGTGGGGCCATGGGCGGAGCTCTGTCTGTATTCAAAGGGTGGGGATGAGATGATTCTATGGGGAGGAGAGGATATGGGCCTAGAAGGTAAAATGTGGACTCTGGGGGTGAGTGGGACTGTGGGCCAGCCAGGACTCGATTCTGGGTAGGGACCAGTGTCCAGGACCCCACTGGTCTTCTACCTCCCTAGGTTACACAGCCTTCAATGGTGTCGACTTCGAAGGCACATTCCACGTGAACACTGTCACAGACGATGACTATGCCGGCTTCATCTTTGGCTACCAGGACAGCTCGAGCTTCTACGTGGTCATGTGGAAGCAGATGGAACAAACGTATTGGCAGGCCAACCCCTTCCGCGCTGTGGCTGAACCTGGCATCCAGCTCAAGGTGTGTGGGGAAGAGGGGCTGCTGGCTATGTGACCTTTCAGCCCACATCTTCTAGGAGGACCCAAACCCTTCCACAGACCCCCAAAGCACTCACAGCCCCCTGGCATCACTCTATGAATCTCAAAGTCTTCTCTTCTATTCCCAGCCCTCCTCTGGACTCCCACAGGCCCTCAAATAACCCCCCAAGTATCCTAAAATCTTCCTTTGAGCCCTGAAACCCCATCTCAGAGCCCTAAACTTTCCTTCAGGTTCCAAATCCTCCTGCAGACTTCTAAAGACCACATTATATCACAGAAACACTCCAGCAAATTTCCCAAATCCTCTAGACCAGAGGTACCCAACTTTTGGGCCACAGACTGGTACCAGGAGGTGAGCAGCAAGCAAGTGAGCAAAGTTGCATCTGTATTTGCAGCTTCTCCCCAGTGCTAGCATCACGGCCTCAGCTCCACCTCAGATCATCAGGCTTTAGAGTCCATAGGAGCACTGGTCCCTGGTACCAAAAAGGTTGGGGAGTGCTGCCCTAGACCCGTTTATCCCATAGACACTCAAAACTTTCTACAGGTCAAAAAATCTTCCTGCAGACCTCAAACCTATCCACAGATGCCCAAATCTCTCATAAGCCCCCAGACCACTGCTATCCCCTACAACTCACCTGCAAATCTCCATGTGGTCCTCAAGAAGGCATCCTTATGGGTCTCCCATTCAGGCCCTGAGAGCCTCCATCACTCCTCCATGATCTGCAGATCCCACCAGTCAGAATTCTCGGAGGGGGGTTCCAGTGGTCAGTGTGGTCTCTGACCCTGTGCCCCTGTCCCTGGGCATGTCAGGCTGTGAAGTCCTCCACTGGCCCTGGGGAGCAGCTACGGAATGCGCTGTGGCACACAGGGGACACAGCATCACAGGTGCGGCTGCTTTGGAAGGACCCCCGCAACGTGGGCTGGAAGGACAAGACATCCTACCGCTGGTTCCTGCAGCACCGGCCCCAAGTGGGCTACATCAGGTGGGCACCCCACCCCTGCCAAGGGACCAAGTCCCTGCTCCACCTTGGCTCCCAGGGGAAGATAAAAGGTTCTGGGAGCCTTGGTCCCCTTGTTTGTAAAATGAGAACAATGTAGGCAGTTAGAATTAACTGTGACTGGCCCTGGACATGACTCTGCTCTGCCAGTAAGTCCAGGCACTCTGCTTAGCACCTACTGTGTGCAGGACCCTGGATGACTATATCCTCTTACACAAGAAAACTGAGGCAAAGGTCAGGAGCCCCACCTTCCCTGAGTGAGGCCCAGGCAGGGAACTTGGGTTCCCTGAGTCAACCCAAGGCTCTCACTCTGAGAGAGGAGGGCCCATCTTCTAAGGCAGGATGCCAAAGCTCTGAGAGGTTTCACTTTCCCCCGCCTCACTGTCCCCTGCCTCTCCACAGAGTGCGGTTTTACGAGGGCCCTGAGCTGGTGGCCGACAGCAATGTGGTCCTGGACACCACCATGAGGGGTGGCCGCCTGGGGGTCTTCTGCTTCTCTCAGGAAAACATCATCTGGGCCAACCTGCGCTACCGCTGCAATGGTGAGGGGAAGGCCCACTGGGGAGTGCAGGCTCCGCCCTGCCAGCCTCACCACTTCTCACCTACCTGCCCTGTCTCCTTCCACAGACACCATCCCAGAAGACTACGAGACCCAGCGGCTGCTACAGGCCTAGGGACAGGGTGGGGACCTGCCACCACTCTCATGGCTGCAGCACCAAGGGAACCTGGGGAGAGAGAGGGAATCAGAGAGGATGAAATAAAGTGTGTTCAGTGGGGCAGTGGCTGTGGTCTCTGCTTTAGGGACATAGCTCAGTCCAGCCTCAGAGAGTGGGGACCAGGGGCTGACTCTGCTCCTAACTAGGAGTGTTCAGCCATGATTTGGAAGCCCCAAGGCCTGTTTCTGTAGCCCACCCACTTGTGGTCATGGGCCTGGATCCCCACCCCTGGAATGTCTGCTCTAGGATTCTGGGGGGTGGGCTGCTCCCTTTCCAGGTACCAGGCCAGAATAGCTGGCTGGTGGGGGAAGTAGTGAGGGGTGCATGTCTTCATGTCCATGTTTATATGTGCGTGGGGGGCCTCTTTGTGGCTCTACCTGGTATGCTTGTGACACCCATGCTTCATCTCTGGGGTGGGGGGAAGGGCAGGAAAAAAGAGGAGGCAGAGACGAAAACATTGGATTTTTATTAGGTTTCATTACAAAGGATGCAAAGGTACAAAGACAGAAGCGTCCACGCCAGAGGACAGGCAGGGGCCGGCCAAGTGCACCCTGAGCCGCCTGCCCCCACCTGTCGCAGGCGCCCACACACAGCCCATGAGACATCCACAGCAGAGTGTACATGCTGGGGGGGAGGGGGCGCAGAGCCAGCCTGGGGACAGAGGGACACAGGTGGGGCAGGGCTCAGATTGGCGGGTTTGCATATATTAGTGGTGCTGCCCAGCTGCTGAGGGGCAGTTTCCTGTGGGGGCAGGGCCAATGGACCTCAGCTGCCAAAGCCCTCTCTCCTGGGGTCTGGTGGCAAAGGCTATAGCACTGTCCCCTTATTCCCAGAGGGCAAGAGGTCAGAAGTGATGTGTTAGGATGGGCTGGGCATCAATTGCCCCCAAATTCCAGAACCCTATGAGATGGGGGAACCTCCCCACATGCCACGTGTCCCTGGCTCCTCCGAGGAACAGGGTATTAGGGGCTGGCCAGGAGGGTGGAAAGCAGAGGGAGCCTTCTGCAGCCATCATCACCCTGAGATCCAGCTCCTGCCCCTTACCCTAACTGGGAGGAGCCTGGGGCCCTGAGACCCATGAGTCTGAGCCAATGAAAGAAGGGAGACCAAGGCTCAGGTCACAAGGGTCTTGTTTCTGCTCCACATGTCCTCACGAGTACCCCAGTGGCCAGCCCTGGGGTACAGCTCACCCTACTCCTCCTCCTAAGGAGTGGCTGGTTGCTTGTGGCATAAGAGTCATGAGAGAGGCCTGAGCCCTTCCTGGCCAGCACCTCTGGGGGAAATGTCCTAAGGGACTCCAGTTGCATACTGTGAGACCCTCTGGGAGGTGGGGGCCTGTGGTCCAAGGAGAACTGAGACAGAAACTGATCCAGCTGCCTACTGACCCTAGATAGGCCTCCTGGGGTGGGTGAGGCACCAAGTCCTCCTCCCAGATTTGTAGGACACATGCAGAGGGCTCAGATGGCCACAGTCCCCTCACCTGGAATGCCATCTGCAGGGGCAATGGGCCAGGACCTGGGTGTCCAGTACCCTTTTCAGCCCCTACACTGGGCCCCCCGGTGGCCTGTGACCATGACTCCATCAGAACCTAGGGAGAGTGATGGATGCTGCTACTGCTCTGTCAGCCCCCAATGCCTCCATGCCTCACACAACGAGCCTGTATAGGGGTGGGGGGCCTCCTGTGGAAATATAGAAAGCTCAGATACCAGTGGAGGGAGGGCTTGGAAAGATGTTTGGTTATGAACCAGCTCACGGTCCCCGAGAGGTGGTGGTCTGGGGGCATGTTCCCAAATGTCCTCAGCTCCCAGGACCCCTCTAGTGAGTGACAGTTGCTCACAGGCACTCAGGACACCAGATGTGGGGGAGGGAGCGCTGGAGGGGCGGGGACTCTGCTGATCAGCCCCACCCAGCCCTGTCTAACCTGACTAGGCCACAGCCCCCATATCAGAGACCTACCCTTAGTAGATGTATAGATGGACACGGGGCCCCTTGACCTCCACACAGGGTCTCACTGTGACATTTGACAGAGCTGACCTTTCCTGCCCCACTGTGACAAATGGGCCTCAAAATGGGCTGCCCCACTGGGTGACCTCTCAGGAGCTCAGTTGATGGAAGTCAGACTAAATACACAGACCACTCAGAACCCTCCTTCCAACCCTGAAAACCCAAAAGCAGGGAGGCTGAAAAGTCTGCACTGGGTGACCATGATCCCAACAAGATCCTGCCTTTTCCAGTCAGCCTGGGCACAACTCTCTTTTCCAGAAGACAGAGAAAGGCTGGCCCTAGGTGCCATCCTCCACCCAAGAGTCATGTGGGGAAACAAACTTGCTGCCCTGGAGACCTGGAAGGCAGAAGGTAAACTGAGACAGCAGGGAATGGGCCAGGCAGTTTGTGTTCCCAAGGGAAAGGTTTGCAGAGCTGAGGGGGCTCAGGCAAAGCCAGGAGTACTCAGGGAGTATAAGGAAAAAGCCTGGCTGACCTCTGAGCCAGTGTGGGCTGAGTGTCCAGGCTTGATGTCCAGGCTTGTTCCGAGCATGTGAGCAGGACATGGGTGGCGATAGGCTGCAGGCCTGGGCTGCCCCTCATGACACAGCTCACCTGAAATCACAGTATTTCACTTCACAAGTCAAAGGACTGATTCCCTTAGGCTATTTTGCCCCAGAAAGTCTTGGCAACTCAAAAATATTTAGTAGAGAAATGATACTTAAGAAAAAAACAAACTCCCCTGTTGCAGACCTTGGAAAGCCTCCCCAGGCCCAGGCAGGGGTAACCCCTTGGAAGACACAGGGAAACTTGGCCGCTGGGTCCTGGTGGGGCTCCCCTCCTAGAATAGCTCTGCACCTACGCCCTTCACAGGCTGAGGCCATGTGTTAATAGTGTCACCTAAGCTCCTGGCCATGGGCCTCTCCTGCCAGTCTGCACCTAGAACCAGTACCAGGCAGATGGGAAGCGTAGGCTGACAAGGCTCTTTCATTGGGTCACCAACGCCTTGTTTGAAAATTGCATCCAGGAAGGTTGCTTGTAATTTTATTAAGGCCATTTTTTAAAAAAGTTCTACATATAAGTCTAACGGTAACCAAACTCTTCTATGTACATGTAGGTTTAAAAAAAAAAAAAAAGTCCCCATCTCTGTCCCTAGCCTCCATCATGGTGGCAGGACAGGCCCTGAACCTGGACAGACTGATACTGTATTCCCCCAGCCCAGACAATGGTGGTGGGAACAAGTGACCAAGGAACAGGGGCTCCTCACCCTTGTGGCTGCTGAGCCACTTGACATGTGCTAACAGCCTAGCTAGGAAGCAAGAGGGAGGGGCAGTTGCTAGGATCAAATCTGGCTCCCACAGAGGTGAGGGCTCCCAAGGTCCAGGCAGAGGGGTGGCCGCAATACCACAGAGAAATGCACCAGGCATAAGTGTCAGCCCGAAGGCAGGTGGAGGAGTGAGTGGAAATGTAACTTGGGAGGGACTGAAATAGAGGTCCCTACTAAAGCAGCCAACAGAAAATAAAGCCAGCCCGCTGCCCCCTGGAAGGGCCTAGAAGGTAGGACAGTCATCTCAGCCTCCTGAGACACTTCGAGAAGCACCTGGAAACCTGCCACTAAAAATACGCTGCTCTTTGCTTCCAAACCCAGCCTTGCCAGGAAGAGCTACTACAAAAGAAGTGGCTGGAAGGGTGTTGGCTGGTTCTTGGGGTGGGAGTGAAAGACAGCCTTGACCCTGGGGCATCTCGGAGCAGAGGGGCCACAGCTGCTGCCAGCCTCAGGGTGTGGGACGCACCCTCCCTGAGGACTAGTGGGCACCTTCAGGAGGGCCCTTAATAAAAGCAATGGCTCCTTCCCAGGAGTCTATTACATGGCCAGAGCAAAGACACTTCCAGCCACCAAGCTTCTGCCAGAGTCTCCGCCTGGCACAACTAGTCCTCACTGGGTCAGACAGCCATTTGACCCTTCTGTTTTGAGATAACTTGAGATTTAAGAGGCCAGAGACACAGCTCAGAGTCTGGACCACTTGCAATTAGCCTTAAAAAATGTATAATGTAAGATTTCTGGAATAAAAACATGCTCTCAGGCAAATGTTGGCTTGAAGGAGTCAGCTACTTGTCTATGGTCAAAATGTAAATACAAACCAAAACAAACAAACAAAAACACAATAAAAATGCCCTGGCTACCCCCTCCCCACTCATCTGTAAAGAACAGTAACGGTGACCACAATACAGAGAAGAAAGGATGAAAACAATTTCTAAAACCCCCAGAAATGATCTCTGCCTCTATGTGTCCCCTAGCAGGCCCTTGTTGTCCTGGCTGGGGGTGGGCAATGTGGAAGGGGGCTCAGGAAGATCTAGCTGCTCTGTTTACAACTTTGTACCACCCCCACAGGAAGGGCTCTAGCTTTCTGTGCACTCAGAAATATAAAAGACAGCAGTCAAAATAGTGTTTATTTTGAGCTGGGTCTGCCCCTCTCTGGTGCCCTCTCCCTCTGGCGGGTGGGCCTGGCTTTCTACCTAACCATAAGCTGGAGCTGGTGGGTAGGTGGGGGACTGGGGATGAAGGAAGGCAGTGAGAGCTGGACAACAGTCGAATATGCACGTCTGCCCACCGCATCATGGACCCCAGTGCCCCCAGGCTGGCGGCCCTGCCCAACACGCTTTCTGCATCTTAAAAGAACTGACGGCTAATGGCCTAGAGTGTGGGGTGAGAGAGTGTGTGCACAGGGAGGGTTCAAGGGGGCAACACTCGGCCTCCCAAAGGAGGTGAACAGCTGGGGGACAGTTTGGGGCACTTGGCGGCATTGCAAGCTCAGAATCACAAGCTCAGCCGTTTGCAGGGATGGAGTGTGTAGTCCCTGGGCTCAGGGAGACACCGTCAGGACCACTGACCGGCGGGGTGACAGAGCCGGGGCTGGGCGGTGGACTGCTGAACGTACGCTCACAGACGGTCCATCCGGAAGGTGTCCTCGGTGGCTGGGTCAGCCAGGACCATGTCAGGGTCGTTGAGCATGTGAAGTCCATCCAGGGTAAGGGGATCAATCTTGAGTTCATCCAGGGGGAACTGACTGTCAGAGTCGAAGCTGACATCGCCGACCCCAGCCAGTGTGCTGGTCAGTTCTTTAGAGAGGCTGGGAGGGGACTCTCCAGTCACTGGCAGGTGGAGGGAGAGGGGCACAGTCTCAGCTCAGCCCTGGCTCCCCACCCTCACGCTCAGGGAAGAGGGCTTGGGTCACCCCAGGGGTGGTTACCGAGGGTCCACCCTTCAGGGCGGATATCTGGGATTTTCAGTTGTCACAATTGGGGAAGGGGGTGCTACTGACATCATAGGTAGAGACCAGGGATACTGCTCAACACCCCATAGTGCACAGGACAGCTCCACCTAAAGAAAGGTCCAGCCCTAGACTCGTCCACTCAACCAACTGGTACTTGTGTAGGAGTCTGAGAAGCAGGCTGGGGTGTGTACTGGCCCTTCCTGTGGGTTGGAGAAAGTCTGGGTTCCCCCAGAGACCCAGTTCAAACCTGAGCTCCTTCCTCTAATTGCAGGGAATCCATGGGCCTCAGTTTCCCCATATGGGAACCATTAGGAAAGTCCTGGTCTTTCTGGGTCCTTGGGGCTATCACGGGGGCCTGGTCCTCAGGCATTTGAGGCACCCTCAGGGTGGGGAGGAAGCACTGGGTCAGTACTTGGGGTCCAGGCCTTGGGGGGATCTGGGCATTAACCTCTCCAGCCTTTAGATATCAATGGGGACTACCATGGGGCATCCCCCTCAATCCCATGACAGACCCAGCTTACAAGGAAACTGCTTCCTTCAATAAAACCCAGATTCTTCAGGGGGAAGCCGGGGATGGAGAGGGCATCAGAGGTGTGGGTTCTGTGCTAGATGAAGCGGTAGTTCCTCAAATGTGCCATGCACATCTCAGGACACCTGGAGACACTTACTGTAGCATGTGAAAGCTGTTACATCTCTGGTGGCTGCACAGGACATACACCTTGCCCTGGTCACCAGTATCCCTTGCACACTTAGCTAATGAGGTTAATTACCAGCGTCTGGTAATGTCTAGCTCTCACTCTGAGCACAGGATACTGGATGCCTGGTCAAAGATCCAGATGTGTGTCTCCCTGGCTTGTCCACAGTCCAGCAGTTAGTCAAGGTTGGCTGTGGGATGGGGAGGGGACTGGCTTCCTTGGGTCCACACCAAGGGCAGGGACACCACAGTCATGTCACAACTCACCTTACAGGATGGGGGGCTTCCCTCCCCCACTGGGGCTGCAGCCTATTCAGCTGCAAGGCCCCGAGGCGACACCAGAACTAAAATTCCTGCCCAGAGCCTCACCTGTGAGGATGATGTTGGGGATACTGCTGTGGCTGGGATAGCCCAGTTGCTGTGTATCAGGCAGACTCCCATGGCTACCCATCAGGCCCATCATGGCCGCCTGCGAGTAGTTGAGTGTAGAGCCTGGGCTGTACAGACTGCTAGAGCTGATGGCCGTCTCCATCATGTTGAACTGCTCCAGCTGGGAGGAGACAAAGGGCATGAGGCTGGTTGCTAGTCCTGACTGCTGTGGGCTGGAATTCCTACAGCTGCCAGGACCACCTCCTCTGCAGGATGCCCCATGACATGCTCTGGTCCACCCAGGGCTGCCTGAACACACCCCCCAGGGCTTGCAGGATGAATGGATAAATGGATGAATGGGTGAATTGGTGAGAAACCAGCTCCAACTAGCAGCCAACCCCTCCTGTTCCCGCACACCTGACCCAACCTCCACATAGAGCCAGCATGATCTCCTGCAAACCCACATGCATGGCCCACATTGAGTGCCACTATGACAGCCAATACCCATCCTTGCTGGTGTTCACTGTGCCACTGGGCACAGACACCAGTGGAGGCAAAGGCAGCCACACACTCTACACCCTGGAGACAGGAGAGGCCAGGAGCAAAGCTCATGCCCAAGGGAGGGCGGAGTCCGGGCGAGCGTCTACTGTGGGCACTGTGGCCCGGGCGCCCGCTCACCTGGTGGGACAGAGCATTGGCCTGCCTGGCCGCCATCTGCTGCTCATAGTACGAGTCCCCAAACACGCTGCCCAGGGTGGAAGAATGCTGCAGATAGAAGAGAGGGCTGCTGTCATCATGGTCCCTGAGACTAGGTGGGGGCAGAAACAATTGTTGAGGGGGTTCTCACAGGCCAATTAAGGCCACAGGGAGGGCCCTGTGACCTACTAGAGGATGCTCAGGATAAGGTAGGCTAACAACAGCTATCTCAGGGCTCCCAAGAAGGTATACTCGAGCTGGTGTCCCCCCTAATCTCAGGATGACTGCTTCTACCACCTGTTCCTGGGGACCTCTGCACCCCAACTTCTCTCCTTGAGACCAGGTATGGGTAACCTCCTTTCTACTAGAAGATGAGGGAAGGGGGAAATGGGGATCAGAAACCCAATCTGATAGGCCCCAGAGGAAAGCATGTGACTGAGGCTAAGGAGGGTGGTGCCCTGAATGTTCAGGATGGGACAAGCACTTGCTGACTTGTAAGGCCCCTGGAGAGACTCGGGACAGGACACTAGGCCACACACATGTGGATAGAACAGAAACAGAGCAAACACAGGAAAGGCACATGGAAAGCCTCCTGCCCATCTGTTGGCCCCTGGCTGCCTGCGCTTAAGATCCCAGGGCGCATGGGTAGGCATTCAGCCCCACTCTTGTTTGTTCAGGGCTGGCCAGGTCAGAGGGGTGGGGGCTGCCCCTGGGAGAGGAGCAGGGGGCCAGAACCTCAGAGGCGGTGGAGATGCCAGAAAGAAGAACCTCTGCCCATTCCTGAGATGCTGACAGGGTTAGTGGGATGAAGCTTGGTGGGACATGGAAGAGAGGGATGGCCAGTGTGTGGCCAGGTGGTACCTGAGGCACAAGCCTGGGGAGATACATCCCTACCCCAGACCCCGAGTTTGTTTCTTCTGCAGGACAAGGTGGCTCATGGAAAATGCTGCACCATAGACATTATCAGGTGTGCCAAGTGATATGTGTGCCTTGCATGCATCCTCTCAAATGTCTACACAGACCAAAGGCCCTGGACCCCTCCCTCTGAACTCCCTGTCCTAGAAAGGTCCCCATATTCTCCGACAACAGCCAAAACTTGAGTCTCAGGCCTCTGTCTCAGGAAGGGGTTGGCCATAAAACCACTGAGTGCTCTGGGTGGTCAGTGGCCTGAGAACAGAAAGGGACAGATAGCCACTCTAGTGGGCAGGGAGGCTTCTGGGTACAGATGTTCTATTCAACCACCAGAGAAGAGTTAGAAATCACCAGCTTCAGGTTTGGAAAAGGAGACTGAAAATTTTGGCTGGGTCTGACCATGAAGGACGAGGTAAGTTTGTTCTGGGGCACCTGTTTCTGTGCCTATGGCCTTGGTCCCAGAGGCCTGACATGCACAGAACCCCAGGCCATGGTTTCTCTTGTGAGGATACCATGAAGGTTTGCCAGAAAGGTCTGCTCAAAATGGAAAGGAGAGGCAGCACATGGGACAGAATTCTAGTAGCCTAAGGCCCAGGACATCTGCTAGAGGTTAAGTGGGGTCCCTGCTGTCCCACGTGTCCAGGGGAGATACTGGCTTGGCCTGTGGGCATGGGGAGGCCTGGGCACATGGGATTGATGGGTGCATCCTAAAGGACCCAATCTGTAGTGGGAAGTCAGGTCTGCCCTCCACCCAGTACCATTTACCATTTGCCTCTAAACCTCTTGCCTCTCTAAGATAGTGCCTCTGGTTAGGGTCAGACAGCCTGATGGCCCTGTCATCACACCCGAGTGAGCAGCTTGCCCCCCTCACCAGCACACAATGGACATATGGAATGACACATAGACATGGGCTTGATGAGACAGGAACATGCTCTCTTCCCAGCTCCCTTATTTCTCTCTATTTTGCCTGAACAATTTGGTTCAGGCAAATCTCTTCTAAGAGAAATCTGCTTGACTATAAAACTCCTGTCCTACCTTGAATTAGAGGAATGTAACTCAAGTCACCGGCCCCAAGAAGGGCTGCCCATCTGGGACGGGCCCTTCTACTGCTTCCCCTGCCTGGATCAGCTTCTCCAGGCCCCTGCATCCCACAGCACCACATGATAAGACCAGACACTCCCAGGGAGCCAGGAGAATTCAGAGTGGGCATGGATGGGCTGAGAGCATGCAGACACCGGGCTAAACCCCAGTTTGTCCTGAACTTACTGCCGCCCTCCCCACCTGCCTATGGAGCAGGAGGCCGTACCCTGATGGTCCCAGCAAAACTCCTGGCAGCTGTGGGTGGTAGAGGAAGCACCCTGGGAGAGCCCCTCCTGAAGTAGACAGAGCTTCAGGTCCTCCCTGAGCGGACACCCACTGTCCTGACACACAGGGCTGAGCTCATGGTGAACATCTGAAAGTTGGAGATGGGGACAGTGGGGTACATTCCATGAGACAAGGGAGCCTGATGTCATTCCTGCCAGGTCCTGCCTGGAGGGGTGGCTCTGTTCCCTGATCTATGCAAAGGAGAATCCTACTTCCACTTGGCCGAGAATGAGGCCTCAGGGCCCAGGGCACTGCAGGGGCTCCTAGGAATTTCTCATTTTGGGGATGGAGAGATGGGGGCCTTGGGGAGGCTCCGCTGCTGGACTGAGATATTTTGGGCCTGGATGTCAACTTTGTGGGTACTCCTTCTCCTCTGATGAAATCATCTGGATGAAACTTGGCCATGGCCAAGCCATGATGAGAGGAACCCTGAGGAACCTGAATGGGGTGTGTACATGTGTATTAAGATATTAAGACCCAGTTGTCCTGGGTGTCAGGGGAAAACCCATGGTCAAACCCAGCCTTCTGCCTGGGGCCAGACTCCATCTCATCTGTGGGAAGGGAACCAAGACCTGAAAGGCTGTAGTGCTGCTCAGGGAAGCTTCCTGGGGGACGTGCCTTCCTATGGGGTGGAGAAAAAGGGGCTGAGGAATCAGACCCCCACCAAAGCAAAGGGAGCACCTGCCACTTCTAAAAGCCCCCAGGTGCCAGGCCTCAGGGTGGACGCAGGTAGGGACATGTGCAGAGGCTGCTGAATGCATGTCCAAGCTGCATGCAGAGTGTCCCCAGCCACTGGATGAAGAGCTGTGGTGTGGCCAACACAGAGATCAACAACACAAGTGAGGAGCCCACCACCCTCAGCTGGGGCCTTGCACAGACCACAAAGGCGCAGCAGGGACAAGAGATAGTGCCTTCTCCCCACCCTTTGGAGTGGACAAGATGGGATGAACTGAGGTGTGAGGCATGAGGCACAGACGGTGGGCAGGTGGGTAGGGGCACAGGGGTGCAAAGCGAGGCTGGGGCTTGGGGTGGCGGTGTCCCTTACTTGTGGGGAGCTCCCAGGGGAGAAGCCTTGATTGGAGACGGGTGAGGTGGGAGACTGGTTGGCTGGGGAGCCGGCACTAGTGCGGTACTGCTGCAGAGCCGGGGCCTGCGACGACAGACAGGTCAGGACTCAAGAGGCTCCAGCCCGGCTCCCTGCTGAGCGCCGTCCCCTCACAGACCCCCATTCTTTGGTGAGCAGAAGACCTGGGGCCCCTGCAGGAGGCATGGGCCCCTGAACCCTGCCAGAGCCTGGGCCCTTGTGGGGACCTGCCTCCAAACCCAGTTCTCAGGTGTGGGGACTGCAGTCAAAAAGCCTGGAACCCAGCGTCACAGAGTCGCCCTAGAGGACTATGGGAAAGTGAGGGAGAGGGTCTGCCTTGACTTGGTAGGCTTCATAGCACCCACACTACATACATGTGCACATAGCCACACGTACACAAGCAGGGAGGGCCTAGGGCTGGGCAGGTAGGTGCTACCTTTTGCTCTTGACTCTAGGTGTGTCAACTCTCTGAACTCCAAGTCTGTGTCCTGACATATCCCACCTGCCTCAAGGTGGTGGCACTGACAACGAAGGCCATCTGGGGCACACTGCAGGGTTTCCAGTACCAGGCAGTCACTATCAGTGGCATTGCTTGGGACAAGCTTGTTGGGGTCATGCTCTCCAGAGACCTCAGAGGAGCAGCCACCTCCTTGCTGAAAGGCAGAGAACCCTGGCTTCTTGCCAGGACTCTTGGGGTTAGGATAGGCTGGGCCAAGATCTGTATTTAGACCTTGATTTGGTCCCAGGCTGGCCAGGACCCTCTGCGTGCCTCCAGGCAAGCTGCCTGACCTCTCTAAGCCTATTGTTTATTGAGGCCTGGACAGCCAGCCCGGGGCTCCAAAGTGCTTGGCCTCCCCCATTTCCTCAGTGGCCTATTTTCAGAGGTTTAGGAGTTGAGGTTGGGTGAGCCATGGGGGCTCAATTAGCAGGGTATGGGTGGTACCAGCATGGTCATTTAGTCCAGAGGGACCTTCTCCCTGCCTGAGGAAGTCTGCACAAACTCTAGAAGAGGCTGCCTGTGCCCCCAAAAGAGCCAGCAGTCCCTACAGGGTGCTGGGTGACACATGCTCTGACCTGGGAACCTGGGGAGGAACTGTCTGTGCACCTGGCCCATACACTCGTGCCCTCAATGTCTGCCTGGCTCCAGAGCCAAGCCCCACTACAGGAGGACATCAGGGAACTGGTGTCAGAGCCACCCCCACACCTGTTATGTTTCTGCCAAAGGAAATGCTTGGGTGCTTTCCTCTCCCTGTGTGTGTAGGTGTGTGTAGGGGGCTGGTTCTGCCCTCTGAGGGATTGGAGCAGTTTAGAAACATGAGTCTCTACTATTAGGTCACTGCCCATACTACCAGCTCAGGGAGGCCTGTTCTTTGCAGAGCACTTGATGTTCTGATGGCCTTTATCCTGCAGCTGGCAAATGAGGGCCAAGTGGGGAAGGATTGCTATGTCTCAAACATGGGTCTCTGTTTCTCTGGATGTAGCCAAAGGTAGCTATGACCGCTTCTTTCCTATCAGGGTCACCAGGGTAAAAGTCTAAACAATCAAGAAGCTTTGGGATTGCAGAGGTTAAGAACCTAGCACCTATTACCCTGAGCCCAGCCCAGAACAGAGGGAGGGCCCCATGGTCTGAGCTACAGCCCCCTGGACCCATGCAGGGAATCTCATAATCTGAGTTGTAGCCCCTGGCCCAGACAGGGGATTCTATCCTATAATCTAAGCTGTAGCTGCTGGTTTGGACAGGGGGTCCTGTGATCTGAGCCACAGTCTCCCAGCCTAGGAAAGGGTATCCTATGATCTGAGCTGCAGCCCCCGCCCCTGGGCCCCAGGGTATGAGCTACAGCCCTGGCCCAGATACCGTGCCACATCTCTTCTTCCCCTCCAGTTCACCTTCATCCCTCTGGCTCCCAGAAGCCCATCCTCCAGGCTCTGAGAGCTGTGCTCTCACTGCCTCCAGGGAAGCCCCTTTTTAGATGGAAAAGGCAGAGGGGAGGCATGAAGGGCCATGGGGGAGGGCTGGGCAGCCAGACATGGGTGGACCATCTTGTAGCACTGAATCTGGGACACTGAATTTCACTTGTACCTCAGTTTCCCCATGCATACATAGGGTGAAATCTTGGCTTGAAAATTACAGGCAGAAACCTCTCTGGGCACTCAGCCCCCAGCAGTGTCTGCTTCAGCCCCAAACCTGGCAAGTTGGCCTCCAAGTACAGCTTGAGACAGCTGCAGATGTAGCTGGGCACCCAACTGTCCTTGGGCCCTGGACACCCAATGCAGCCTCCCAAAGCCCCAGGCTCCTCATGCATAACCCTCCAGTCAGGCCCTGCAGACCCCATCCTGGGCTTACCGAGGCAATGTCGATCCCCATCGGTGGCTGGCCTGGGTTGTCTGGGGGGGACTGGGGGAGAGATGATGGTACCGTGACCGAGAGTGGGGGCAGCTGGGGCCCCCGCATCAGGCTGTTGCTTGGCATCAGGGGACCACCTGAAGGAAGGCCAACAGGCACCTGCGGGGGTGGTGGGGGTGGCTGCTGCTGGGATGCGGGTGGTGGAGGTGGTGGGGGCTGGGGCTGCGGTGGGGGCGGCTGCTGGGAGCCTGCCTGGGTGAAGAAGGCGTAGGGCAGCTGCTGCTCCAGAGACAGAGCGTCCATGGCCACGGCCTGTGGGGAGAAGAGGATGTCAGGCAGAGGTGTGCTCAGCACTGGGAGCTGGGCCATGAGCACCTGATCCCTGGGGTCCCTACAGCCTGGCAAGCTCAGCAGTCACCCTAGACCTGGGAAGTGCAGGCCTAGAGGAGGCCTGGCCCAGGGTCGGGGCGGCGGGTGGTCAGGCTATAGTTGGACAGGAGCTAGGCATCTAATCCAGCTGGCTGAACCCTACACTCAACCAGCCTTTCTTTCACCCTTGCCACATACTGAGAGATGGGTGCTACTCTCTGTACTAACTCAGGCTCAGGAGGTTCCTTACTTCTAGGAGCTGGAGTTTCCACACTGAGGGCAGGCACCAAGCGCCATACTCCTTAGCTACTCTGGAGTCTTGCAGGGGAAAGGACCTCCCACTACCAACTTACAGCCTGACCAACCTCGGGAGGTTAGAGAGTGTGAGGATGATGAAGGCACTGGTGTGGCCACTCGGTGATAACCAGGTCAGGCCTTCTTGGAGTTGGAAAGAGGAAAATAACCAGAGGAAGTTTTCAATGGTCATGAGTCTGTGTGGACAGTCCTTGGGGCAAGCGGGACTCTTGCCCTGTGAGGGAGGTGGGACATGCCAGGAAGCTATGGGATGTAAACACTTAGCAGATGTCCAGCCTCTAATAAGTGGTGAATAGTTAGTGATCAAAAAGGTCTTTCCAGAAAGGGAAAAGAGACCTTTTAGTATAGGGGTAGGGAGAAGGGGCAGGGGTCACAGATGGAGAGACTGATGACACAGCTTCCAGGAACCAAATGGCTCTCTCTGGATCCTGAGCTGAATAAGATCAATACACAAGCAGACAGAGGTAAGAAGTGGTATCAGGCTCAGACGGGTATATTAGGAGGTATGAAGGAATGACTTAATTTTATTATAAGTGGATGATGCCATCAAGGTTATGTTAAGAAACAAACAACAAAAATGTTGTCAGGGATTTTTTTTTTTTTTTAAAGACAAAATGGATAAATTCCTAGAAACACACACATCCTGCCAAAAGTGACCCATGAAGAAATAGAAAATCTTGAGTAGACCTGTATCAAGTAAGGAGGCTGAATCAGTAATCAAAAACCTCCCAGTAAAGATAAAAGCTTGGACCTGAGTTGCTTCATTCATGGATTCTACCAAACATTTAAATAATTAACACCAATGCTTCTCGAACTCTTCCAGAAAACAAGAAAAGGGAATGCTTCCTAACTTGTTCAATAAACTTCAACTAAGTAAACAAGAATCAAATTACTGAAATCAGAAATGAAAGTGGGAACGTTACTATTGATTTTACAAAAATAAAAGTATTAAGAGAGAGTATATTACTATGAACAATTGTATACAAGCTTGCTGTGTGACCTAGAGCAGACCAATTCCTATATTCACAGAGCTACCAAAAAAAGATGAAACAAAATTACAGTAAATTGAAAAATAAAAACTCTATAAAAATTTTGGAAAATTTCAACTAGATTCTAAAGAAAAAAGTACAATAATGAGACTGCGCACTCACACGGTACGAGCTAACATCCAAACTGTCCATGACAGCACAGGGGATTCCAGGCCACTGATTGATGCATTTCCCATGTTTGTAAAGGTTACAAAAAGTCAAAACTGGCAGCATGCTTCTGTGGCCCCCAGGAAGAGGCAGGAGGCCTCTTAGAAGGGTACGGCCAGGCCACCCCCACCCCACCTTACCCTCGCACCTGAGTTATGGGTGACAGCGGGGAGAGGGTGGGTGACACCTGCTGCTGGGCCTGCTGCTGCCGTGCCTCTGAACTCAGGGACAGTGGGCTGACACCAGCTGGACGGTGCTGCGGCGAGGAGCCTGGTGTGCTCATCCCTGGAAGGGAGGAAGGGAGGGTGGGCATGACTCTGGCCTCCAAAGAGGCACTCACACATCCACAGTTAATACTGGGGACAGCTCAATCGCTCAGACAAAAGCCAAAAGGCATGCATGTCCTGACTGCCAAACCCGGGTGCCTCCTCCAAGACCCCAAAACTCTGACCTTGGGGCCCCCAGCTCTCTGTGGGCTCTGTTCTCCTTCACGTCTCCCATGCTCACCAACACTGTCCATCTGACCCTGTCATCCCTCTAGAAGGGGTGTATCCTGTAGGCCCTGCCAAACAGGCAGCACTTCTCTGCCTCTGGACTACCATGTGATTGGCCCCAAGATGGACATGGGACTATGCTAGTCCAAGGAAAGACTGACCCAGGACTTTGGATTGAACTCCAGGAAAGGAGGTCTGGAGCTGTGTGAAGGGGCATCCTGTGGCTGGAAGGGGAAGGGTAGGCTGGAGAACAAGGAGGGAGAGGCAGCACCTGAGCCCTAGATACAACCATACTGGCACTTCCTATCTTTGGGAGATAATCTTTTTTTTTCTGAACTGGTTTGAATTTTGGTGAGCTTCAAGCAAGTTGGTCCTCCTCAATGCTGCAGTTTCCTCTTGATCTTCATGCCCTCCTTACACTCCTTTGATGCACGTGTCCCTTCTCATAACCACTCCTCTGGCTACATCTACTCTTGGCCCCAGACCTGAGTTTCTGGCAGCCCTTCCATCCTACCATCATATGTCTATGTCTTCCCCACATCTGGGTATTCTCCATGCTGAAGTGTCAGCTCCGTGGGATGCCCATACTAGAAACTCAGTAATTCTTTATCCTCTTCTAAACCCTTGTTGCTGATGGTGCTCCTACCAGACTCCATGTTGCCCCTTCCCTACCCTCAGCCCCCTCCCCCAGCACTCCAAACCCTGATTGTGAAGAGGCTGAATGAGGTCAAGTTCAGTGTGGCAGCAGTTGGAATCTGTCGGGTTATCCTGGGGTACCATGCCAGGGAGGCAACAGACCCTGAAGCCAGGGGGTTGTCCTAGGGAACTGGTCTGATCCCTCAGACACAGTTTCCTCATCCTTGAGATAGAGATGATGACAGCTGCCCTTGAAAGTTCACCATGAGGCCCTAATAAGATTGTGAGAAGCTCTGGAGAGTTTGTTGTGCAGTCAAGGCCGGTGAAGGTGCCTGACTCACCCGGGGAAGCCGGGCCCATCCTGCTGAGGGCACCAGATCAACTTTGTTTCAGCGGGTGAGATGGCAGGTTCACGGGCCAGCAGGAATGCACCCAGCGTGCACTGCAGGAGATGACGAGCAGCCTTCTCTATGCCCAGGGCAGCTGCTTGCCGGGGCTGTGTAATCCATGTGAGGCGAGCCCAGTCATGCCTGCACTTCCCCTTGGATTCCCTGGTGGCTCCTCTCAGCCGAGCACTGCGGCGGGGAAGCCTGGCGCCATCAACTGCTCCCAAGGCAGGGCCCGGGGGTCCAATTTCTGCACAGACCTTGGGCCCCAGAATCAGGCTGCTGTGGACACAGCGATGTCAAGTGAGGGACTGTCAAGAGGCCTGGGCAGGAGTCTAGGAGACACCTACTCATAGCACACTCGGAGTGGGGACCCTGGGCTGTTCTCTCATCATCTCTGAGCATCTATTGCCTCATATGTCCAGCAGGCTGAGGGAAATGTAACACTCAGAGAGCAGATGTCAGGGTTCAGTAAGGAGCAGAAGCAAATGCCAGGAGAGAGAGGGGCAGTGGTACAACAGGGGCAGGCAAGAGATAGTGGCATAAGGCCTAGGTCTAGGCATAAGGCTTCGACCACTGCTGCTAAGCCTTTTGGAATTCAGAGTTGTACATGCACTCTCCTGATGCTTAAATGTCTATTCAAAGCATCACACACACAGTCATGGGCCAGACACAATACACCAGCGGGCTGGATTTGGGCTGCCAGCCTCTAACATCTGCCCTGAATACAAAAGCATTTTTTAATCCTCTTCTGGGCTACAGAGTAAGCTCCTAGCTTCATGTGGGGGCTGGGAGAGTGGACAGATGCCTTACTGTTGAATTCCTTTTGGCAACCTGGATCACCTTTGGGAAAAGGAGTGGGGCCAGCTGGAAGGGAAGTCTGGGCAGGCAAGGAGAGCTGCCAGGGGAGGGAGGGCCAGGTGATGGGGGCCCGGCTGGAGGCACATAAGGCCTGAGTGCGGGTAGGAGGGGCGGGGGGCGACCAGACACAGAGAAGAGCCAGAACAGAGGACCTGGGCCTGCTGTCCTCCCAGGTCCCGGTGGACAGCCAAGGAAACAACTTCAGCAAATGTGGAAGGGGACAAGAAGGGCTGCTGTCTCCCTGGTGAGGAGGCCTCTTCCTTCTCACAAGATCATGTTCTGACTGGCTGGTGGGTTGGGTGGAAGGGCAATCTCCATGTATGCCAGGGGGCTGTAGCTCAGCTTGATTTAAAATGCGCCCAGAAAGAAAAGCCCGTCAGGCAAGCTGCTGGAGTGGCAGGTTCACAAACAACCCAACACATGTCAGACATCACCAGCTGACACTGGAGCCAGGCATTCCCCACCCCCCATCCTGGCTTGGGGTCTACGGCTTTCACATGTGTTGTATTTTCCCGTGCTTGTTTAGACTCTGCTCAAGCTGAAGGTACATGGCTCCTGGCAGGAGCTGAGGGGGCTTCCAAGGACCCTCTGGCAGAGGGGGTGGTGCTCTAGAGGCCACAGCAAGACACAAGGGGAAAATGAAGCCCAGGAAATGGTAGTGTCTGCAGCAGTGGGGGGCCCAGCGGTCCCAGGGCCAACCTTCCAATTTCTTCCATTGCATAGCTGGTACATGCACTACTACTCATTTATCTCTGGGGGCCATGGGTCTTGGGCCTTCTGAATCTGCTCATTTGTCCTCTGGGCCTTCCCTGAGGGGCCATAGCCAGACTGGTTCCCTCTATCTGGTGGCTATGCATAGGGCCAGGTGTGTGGAAGAAAAAACCTTTGACACTATCAGACTTCACTGTTTGGCCTCCATTCCCTTATCTAAAAGCCTAGGAGCATGATGCCATCCCCAACACACCACTCTTGCCCCAGCCCTATGGGCACTAGAGCCAGGTCTGACTCTCCTCCACTCCCCATATCAACCCAGCTCATTTCCCCTGAAATCTCTCTAGAGTGTCCGATAGGGCCCTGTCTTGTTCCAGGCGCTGCTGCCCACTCTGACAGCCTTTTCTCCCTGGGTGGCCAGAAGGAGAGTAGAAAATGTGAATTTGTGATTCTCAGAAAATGCTTCATAGCACTGCCCACCACACTTGGGGTGATGGACAAGGTGAGTGCTAGCCATTTTGTGGACCCTGAGCAGGATTCAAAGCACACAATGTAGTGCTCTCAATGACCAGAATCCCAGCACCAGTGGACTCACAGAGGGGCCCTTCAGTCTCTCCTGCCTGTCCCACCATGGGGGCTGCTGGGGGCTGCCCTGTCTTCTCCATGGAAGAAAACTCACACATCCCACAGTCTACTCAGTGTGGAGGTCATAGCAGGGATGGAGGAGAGCAACGCCCAGCCCAGGAGATAGGCAAGAGCAGAGTAGTAACTCAACAACAGCAGAATGAGTGCAGAAAAGCAAGGCCATGTGAGGCCCAGTGGAGGCCATGAGCAGAGGACAGGAGGCCTCACCAAGGGGAAGAGGTGTGAACAAAGATGGGGAAGGTGAGGAGCTTCCTGTTGTCTAGAGGAAGAGAACAATAAGGGAGGAAAAGCATGTGCAGAGGTCCTGAGGAAAGCTCATCATCGGTTAGAGAGGAGAGTTGTAGTGGACAGGAGATGAGGGTGTGTGCAACGTCCCGAGCAGAGAAAGGTCATGAGTTCACAGTTATTCTGGGTGAAGAAGCCAGGATAGGGAAGTGCTGGAGGCTGTGCAGGGTGGGGAGTGTCCAAGTTGGGCTGGGTCCTGATAATGTAGCTGACAGGACATGCCAGTAGATCAGGGTGGGCAAGAAGACAGTCAAAAAGGACACCTCCAGGTCCCTGGCCCAAGTTGCAAGGGGATGGTACCACTGGCTCCCAGGAGGAACAGGACAGGAGATATTGGAACGGGTCAGGGGCCCATGGGTTGTCCTTGAGGATGTGGCCAGGGAGAAATGAGTGAAGGCCGGGGGTGGGCCAGGCTGGAGTCCCAAGCAGGCAGCCATAGTCAACTCAGGAGTCGGGGGTGGGTGGGGGTTGGGAAAGGAAGCCTGATCCACCCCATTCTCTGAAGCCCCAGCACTCCTCAAAACCACTCCAGGGGGCACCATGAGCCTTCCCACTACTGAGACTTTGCGCAGGCTGTGCCCTCTGCCTGAACACTATTCTCCTTGGGACAGCTTAGAAACACCAAGCATTGGTGTTTCTACCCCACCACCACCTCATGCTTTGCATTTTGGATGTGACCTTGCTTGGTCGCCGCTCACACATGTATGCCATCTTCACTAGACAGGAAGATCTGACAGAAAAGAAAGTGCTCCCTGCCTGCCCAACCTTACCCTGGCCAGTGCCGATGCCCAGGTGTGTCAGGTTGGCAGCGAGGTTGCCGGTGCTGCTGGAGCTGCTGAGCGCAGGGAAGGTGGGCTCCTCGGGGTCCAGCGGGGTTGGGAGCGGGGAGGGGAAGTGAATGTTGGTCAGGTCGGGCAGGGAGCCCCCTGTGTTGTGGGCAGCAGGGATCAGGGCTGTAGTGTTTTCCTGGTCGGCGGATGGAAAGATGCTGGGAAAAGGCCAGACATGGGGGGTTAAGCTCTTGGATGGTGGCTGCCCATTTCCCCCCAGAAGACAAGGCAATGGCAGGAGGGGACAGGCATAAAATGACACCCTGTGATTAAGTACTTCCACACTTAAGAAATAACCATCAGCCCAAGCTGATGGAGAATAGGACCTTAGGAAGTAGCCTATCTCTGTGAGACAGGAAATGGGGTGAGGATCCTCCCACTGCCGGGTTACAGGGTATGTCTGAGGTGTGGGAGCAACCCCCACAGTGATGGCACCTTCATCAGGACTTGCACCCTGATGAGCAGCAACTGGTGTCTGTGGGCATGCAGGGAGGGCCCACTGACACTTACTTGATTCCAGGGACCTCGCAAGACTTGGGCCTGGATCCCGTCTGAAAGAAGAGACAGCAAAGGCTGAGCAGCCTCCTCGTGGCATGGCCTATCTCCCCAGGAGGGCTGAGTGATGCTCAAGAAGAGTTTATGGAGTCCCAGGGAGTACCGCAGACAAATGGGTGTTCCTGAGGGATTGGGGGGGGTGGTGCTCCAGACATGTCCAGGGGCAAAACCAAGAGTTGACTAGAGAGGGTCTCCCTACAGTCTCCCAGTTTTGCTCTGTCTGCCCGTAAGGTGGCACAGTCCAGGGATGAGGTGGTCCCTTGTCAGAGCCAGCATTTGAGGGGAATATGTTACCTGCTCTTTATATCTCAACCCCTGATGGCTGTGCCATGTCTGTCAGCCACCATCTCTGCAGCAGGACCACTGGAAACCTGGGTGCCCAAGGCTAACCTCCTATGCATTCCTGGATCAGGGTGGGGGGGGGCACCAGGGAATGGCTTGCCTCTGCTCAGTGTCTGTCTATCCATACCAGGAAGGACATCACATGGGGAAGTTTGAGGCAACTAGGACCAGTTGCCTTAAATACACAGAGACTACCACCTTGCCCCAAGATGACCTGCCTTCCCATGATGCCCAGAGTTGTTTCTCCCTCTGGGATCCCAGTACCCCACTACCTGAGGATGGAGACTCTGGCCACCCTGTACGCTGGCTGGGAGGGAAGGGTCCCATGGAAACCCTGTTGGCAATAAGACCTTAGGTTCTCCTCTGGGGATGCTATTGACACCCAAGAACCACAGGCTTTAGGCCAGGTCCCTAAACTCTTGTTCAAGGACAAAGCAGAAAAGTCTCTTCCAGTGGCGGCAGACATGACCAGACAGAGCCTGCATGTTGATGGGGCTCTGCTATGTCACATTCCCTAATTCCTGTCTGCCTCTGGGGCCCTCGGGCAGACACTCCTGATGCTGTGTTCTTTAGGGATTATCAGGCAAGAATGTGGACCCACCAGGGAAGGCTGGGCCAACCCACTTACATAGCCATCAAGGGGAGAACGCCCAACTGGCAGTGACTGGGGCCTCTGAGGGGGTTGTGTGACTAGCAGGCCTTGAACCTCTGCAGGGAATGAGAGTGGAATAGGTTCTTACTAGGCCACAGGCTCCTTCATTCTGGGAGTAACTCTTGTTTCATTACAAGATTTTTTCAAAACACCTTGACAATGACTTTCTAAAGAATCTGTTCAAAAGCATTCCACATAAACAGTATTAAAAATTCACCCGTCATTCCTCCACCCCATTCCCAATGAATCTGACACAGTCCCTTTACTGACATCCTCACTGATGCATCGTTTTGCACAGTAGTTAAAGGGATTCTGGACATGGTGCTGGACTCTGCCACTCTCTTCTCACTGCCAGGGTGTCAGGGTGTTTCCCTAACACTCGCCATCTTCTCTTCATGGCAACACCACATTCGAATGTCCTTGTGTCATTCTTGTGCAGGACCATGCTAATCCCTATATTCTCTAATTTTAGTGTATATGCTGTGGAAGCAAGTGTAGGTTTTAATTCTTTACCAGTGTAACAAGCCTGTGTTCATGTTAAACCAGCTGACATGAGGGGCCAACTCTGAGTGAAGGCCTTAATTCAGGGAGGGTGAAGCTCCCTCAGTATGCTATTTTGCCATCTTTGCCTGGCTGTGCTTAAGAAAAGATCAAGAGGGAAACCACTTTCAAAAGCCTGCAGGCTCTTACCTTCTTTGTGTCCCACGTTTGCTTGGAAAGGTTCTTGTCTGTCTCAGATGTGGTCTCCTCCATTCCCGGGACTGTTAGTAGTAAGACTGGGGTAGGGTCGGGGGAGAAGAAAGTCAGAAAAGGCCTCTCTCTGAAGCTGCCTGGTGGCACCAGGAGAGCACTTCCCTGACAGTCACAACTGTAATTGGAGTGTAATTGCCCCAATAGTGACTTCAGAGAATTGTACCGAAGTACAAAAGGGTTTCATTTAAAAAACAAAAACAAAAAACCTATAAAATAGTAAGTCAGAGAACCTGTGACTTAAAATGGAAATGAAAGCTCTGGAGCTGATGACATGCATTGATTCAGCCTCCCAGCTAGACAAACCTGGGTCTCAGGCTACAGGTGAGGACCTGTCCCTGCCTCCTATGAGTGGCCATGATCCTGTGGACACCTGCCTCTCCTTCTGGAGCTGTCATAACAGGGGCCTAGGCCACATCCCTCAATGTCAGCTAGGTTGAGCGCATCCACCATGGTAGCTGTGGCCCCATGAGTTAGTCACAATACCAGCCAGCACCAGAGGAAGGGAGGAGGGACCAGACGGGCATCATTTGAGGCTGTAGAACCAGCTGTGCATAAAGACCCCTTTCCTTGGATCTTTCAGTAATAACGAGATTAAACATTTTCTTGATGAGACTCAATTTTTCATGCCTTTTGGAGGTTGTTTTTTACTTGAAGTTGACCCACAGCCAGATGGGTCAACTCTTCCTTCTTGAAACCTGGAAGGGCTGGGCTGCGGGAGGTAGGAGGGCAGCCAGGATAAGCCCTGGCCCCGTCACTGTCTGGGTCCCTCCTAGAGAAATGGTAACTGGTGATCTATCTCCCTCCCACCACCTCAAGGACAATTAGACTGAACTGCCAAGAGTCCCAGGCTTGCAGCTTCCTTCTCTTGTCAAGAGACTCCCAGGGGATGGTGACATCTGCCCAACCTGCCTACCCCAAAAGCTCATATTCCTGGAAACTCGACCAGGGAGATGGCCACTTCAGAGCTGCCACTAGCATAGGAAACAGGAGGGAAGTGCCAGGCACCGTCTTTGTCACCCCTGGGTGTTAAAAATCCTGGCTTTTATTACAGAGACAGTTACCTTCTGCAATCTTGCCTTCACTGCCTGATGAGCTGGGGCCCCAGGAAGATGGAATATAAAGAGACACCCCCTTCCAAGGGGTGAAGTTCTGGTGGACAATCCTCCTTTTGTACACAGAATCTCCCTTGTGTGTTTATATACCCACACAGTGAACTGCTACTGAAAAGTGGTAAGCATTCAGGCCTTAACTATATGTGATTGTTTTTTCAGTGTCTTAGGCCAGATCAGGCCCCAATGAAGCTTCTTGGGTCTGGCCTCACAATATTGTGCTCCCCTCTCTGGGTGATGCTGTCCTTATTTTTAAGATGGCTATGTCCTTGTTTTTAGGATATTCACTGCCTTTGTGCCCAGCTCTGAGTAGTAACTGTGGGCCTGGCCAGATGCAAGGCTATGTGCATGGCTCAGTTAGAGAGGAGTTCTGGGCAAAAGTTAGGAAAGAACCAGCCTCTTTCCTACCCACTATGGCCAGGATGGGCCCAAGGGCTATGGACCAGGAGGGTCCATATCAGCAGCAGAGCCAGGAAATGGCTCAGTGTGAAGCCCTGGATCAAGCTGTACCTGAAGGTGAACATCTAGCTCTGCTCTGCTCAGTCATAAGCTGATAACTGCTCCTTTTGCTTGAGCTTGCTGCCCCCTATGTATGAAAGAACTTGCAAGGCCCCCAGACTGTGTGACTACGCCCTGAATCCATGAACAGAAGCCAATGGTTGTTTGCAGGGACTGTTTGCTCTGCTTAGAAAACTCCTGCACTGTCTTCAAAAATCAAACACAAATAGCACCAGCTCTGAAAAATTTCTCTGATCCCATCCCCTTGTCCTACAGCACTCACTGCATCCTCCTTCTCAGATCTGTCCACCCATGACCTTTTGACCTCTGGCCGCATAGGAACCACCACTGGACTTGCCTGACCTGAGGAAAGTTGCCCACATGCCCTGCCCATACCTCTTTTCTGGTGTGCATCCTGGGACCCACCCGTAAAGGGCTCTGGCTGGGTGGGTGTCATTGTGCTCTGGTGCAGGGCGGAGTCAGAATTGGTCCTGGGAAGAAGAGAGAGACAGTAAGCGTGGGTCCGGAGGGTGACAAAGGAATAGTCCTGGCTTTACTTGATCCAGGACATGCCTGATGGGACAGAGCAGCAGTAGTGGGTCATTTTTGTGAGTTGCTGCACTTGAGCATTGTTCTCATAAAAACCACAGGAGTGACTGTGGTTTTCATCTACAAAGCTTATTTGCAGAAGGGATGTCCCTCTAGACTAACCTACCCCTGCTCATTTCCGCCCCCTCTGTGCACATTTCATCTTTGGGAAAAGGATGGAGCCTTCATGCTGAAACCCTCCAAAGACAGGGCCCAACAGTCCCACAGAGCTTAGCCTTCTGGTGACAAATACTAACAGGCAACACTGACCTCTGGAATGCTGTTACAAACCAGATGTGATGAGCAGGAGGCTCAGAAAAGGCTTCCAGAAGGAATGCAACCCCTGGGGGATGCCTTGAGAAAATGGCGAGGGTGAGGGTGGAGTGCATCTTGTTCCAATCATCCCAAATGCTGCTGGGAGCTCCACCGTCTGCTCTGCACCCACTCCCCCGACAGGGCACAAGGTCAACCAATCTGACCCCAGCACAAATTCCTGAAGGGTGGGTCCCCCGAACAGTCTTAAGCTGCCCAGGACACTGTGGGTACCCAAGGGGAGATGAGCAGACATGCAAAGGACAGGTCCAGCTGCAAGGCTGGTAATTCAGGGATGAGAATAAGAGCCTCATGCACCCAGTGAGGACATCTCAGCCACTGAGAGTGATGTGAAAGAAACTTAGTTCAGGAAGAACAGGGTAAAAAAGACTGAGTAAGTCTCTGACCCTGGGGCCGGCTGAGCAGTGAGGAGAAATTTTGGGTCCTTGCCCCCCACCATCTGTGCATCCCTGAGCAAGTGTTCTGACCTCTCTGCACTCAATTTCCTTATGTCTACAATGGTCTGTGCATTTTCTATCAGTTAATGTATGTGATGGTTGAATAAGGTCTGATATGTGATCTGTGCTTAGTGAGAATTTATATTATTGAACTATATGTTATATTAAGTATCATTTATATACATATATATATATTTTTAACAGTTTGCTTGCTTACTTTTGGTCTTTTTTCTTTTTTTACTGAAATCACCTATACACATACATATTTTCTGTGTGTGGTAAAGTACATATGACATAAAATTTACCATTTTAACCATTAACTGAACACTTCTGTGGCATTAAGTGTATCGCAATGATGTGCAGCCATCAACTGTATTATCGTAGGTATTTATATAAACTCTTATTGTTATTTAAGCCTTTCTAGGTCTAATGATGGCATTATGGATGTTTTTCCCCTCTTCTTGGAATATTTATGTATTTTCCTAATCTTCTAGTAATAAATGTATAATACTTTCATAATCAAATTTCATGACCATTTAGCAATGTGGAAAATACAGCAGTAAATGAAGATAAAGCAAGCTATTAACAACTGAATATCTAATTTCAACTTCGCCTAAAAAAGAAAAATAAAGCTAATTTCTAGAAACTTCTGGATGCTTTTTAATTTTGTCACTTTAAAGTGACTTCATATTGGTTTTCCAAACAGGATCATGATTTAAGTTTGGTTTTGTTTCCAACAAGAGGGCTGGGGGCTGGCTCTGGGTCACTGACCTTCTCCAGCTGGTATCCGCAGGCGGCGAGAGGTACACCGTGCCATAAGGGCAGCTGTCCGCTTGACTGTGAGTTAAGAGGATAGCACTGTCAGCTCAGGCCCCACCTGAGCCTAGAAACCTGGTGGCCAGGCTGCTCGGAGCCAGCAAACAGCTGGGGATGCAGGATGGTGGAGGCCTTCCCTGCCTGGCTACGAGTGGCCCAGGGGAGCGGCTCCATCCACCTAACACTCAGCACACTCACCCCTTGCAAGCACACGTGTGGGCTGTACCCCTTCTAAGAGGGGTCTCAGCCATGACACCAGGGTTCATGGGGGCAGTGGCGAGTCTAGTTCAGCTGACTCAGGTCTTGACTCAATTCTGATGGGGCAGGTCTTAGGACCTGCAGGCTCCATCTGGGGCCCAGCTGGTCAGACTCTTCTAGCCATGGAAATTAGAACCAGGAAAGACTAGCCTTCTCTATTCTAGAAAGCAAGGGGCAGGTGAGGGGGGCTCTCTCAGAGCAGTGCTCAGACTCTTGGTGGAGAGGCTGACTGGCTAAGTACCACAAAGTAGCCAAGATGGGGGGACTCCTGATGATCTCTCTGCTTGGCCAAGGTGTGGACTCGAGTTTTGTGTCTTCAGATCAAGTCTCCCTTGGATCTGTTTGGCTCTGGCTTGGATCCCCTCAGCCCCACTGCCTTGATTGGGCTGTTGTCCACATGGCTCCCAGAGGGGCCCACCAACATGGCCCTGATGTGTGAGCACCCTGATCACAGCTTTCCTGGACTCTACTGCCCAGCCAGGCATCCGAGCACAATGTAACCAAGCATCATCTTGCTCAACTAATCTCAAGCTGCATACTCCAGTGGACAGCTCTGCATCTTTGCTGCCTGGGCTCCACAGCCCCCACCTAGCCTAAGGCTCTTCAGCTTGCCTCACTGCCTCCTCTGGGAAGTGTGCTGGGTCAGACTTGATCCATCCTGAGCTGACAGTTCCATCAGCAAGATAAACTTGGGGTCCTGCAGTCACTAACAGGGCCCCAGACCCCCACCCGAGTCCTTTGGAAAAGGATATCTGCCGTCCATGTTTGTCCACTGACAGGGGCCGGCGGTGTGGGGAGCCAAGCCGGCCACGCTCCCGGTACACTCTGTCCACCAGCCCATGGTGCCGGGTGGTCCGGCTAGTGTCCAGGCCTGAGGACTGGAAGGGTGTCTGGGTATGGGGAGGGGGCCAGCAAGGGGAAAAGAAATGATGGGAAAACAAGAGAGAAACCCCCCAAAAAATGGTTATCAGCTATGGATATGACCTCAGGGCCTCTTACTCCCAAGACACTCTTGGCCACCACCCCACAGTCCAAATGGGCTTTCTCCTTCAGCCAGCCCCTGGCCTCTGAGTACTGCAGTGGTGGGGGCGAGCTGGGGACCCCAGGTGCTGGGGCAGCAGGCGTGCAGTGTGGCTGGCATGCACGGGCCAGGCAGGACGGCACAAGCTCAGAGCTGGTGCCGGCCAAAGTGCCAGGGGTGCAGACGGCCTGAGCACCCTGCAACCTCAACAGGTACAGATAGGCCTCCATGTTCTTTCTTTCGGGCTTGGCTGGCCTCCTCTCCCCACCTACGTCATTCCTGGAGAGGCTGCCAAGATTCAGCCTGGGCCTTCCAACCGAAGATGTCGAGGGGTCCATCCAGCCAAGTGCTGGCTTCCCAGAGGCTCCTTGTTGAGCCCAGGGCTGGTCTCAACTGAGACGTGGCTCCCCAGCACCCTCCCCCACCACATTCTGGCACCACAGAGAGCCAAGTGCAGGATAGGGCTTCCTTCCAGCACCTGAGGCTGGCACTGCTCCCTCTCCCAGCTCCATGCGGCTGAGGCCCCCAGGAGCCTGCTCTCTGCCATCCCTTGCACCATGGGGCTCCTCACCATCTGATTAGGGTGAGACTGGTAGCCTTAGTCAGCTCTGAATGCAGCCTGTCCCCCGAACCAGCCATCTGGTCCTTGGGCCCTTCTGTCTTCTCTGGGCAGCCAGGCAAAAAATGATTTCCTTCCTGAAGATTGCCATGGCTAGTATCCTGCTGTTCCCAACCCATCCAAATGCCTCAGCTGGTGTTCAGGGCTGACTGCTCTCCCAGTTTCTGAGACTCCTGACTTTCTCCAACTTAGCAAGGACTCTGTTGGCTTGGGGCCGGGAGATGGCTATGACTGAGAGGAAGGGAATCTCACCACCAGACAGGGCCATCAGAGGGCAGGGGCCACTAACCTCCTCCCAAAGATGCCTGGATGGTAGGGGAGAAACCGAGGTGGCTGAAGCAGAACCAGAGACAGTGAGAAGCTTGGCCTGGCCACAGCCCAGCTCGCCAGGCCGCATCTAGGATCTGCGCACACAATGTGCATATCACAGGAACAACCATGCAGCATTGGTGCGCATGCTCAGATCCCCAGGCGGGGTCTCTTCACACAACCACACGCACTTCCCCAGACAGGGGAGAGCAGATCGAATGTTTCCATTTGGTGAATAGGATACCTCCCGCCAGGCCATGGGGATGGCCATGCTGAGGACACCAATGGCCTCAGCCCAGGGGCTCATTTACCAGAGAGACAGGAGCCGCTGCCAAGGCCTCCCCCAGAAATCCGCTGGGCTGGAAATGCAAAGAACCAAAATTCTGTGATGCTCTGGTCTCACCTGGTCTCCTGGGACCCCAACAGGCCCCTGCACCCTCGTTCCCAGGGGCTTTATGCTAATCCAGGCAGGGCAAGCTCACAGAGAGATACTCTCCTCAGAGGAGGAGGAGGAGATGGGAAGACAAAGGAAGGGGAGAGCTAGGAAAAAAGCAGATAAGCCCAACTTAAAAGTACCCTGACAAAGAGGTCAGCTTTTGGTCATTATAATGGCCCCAAACATCTGCTCCAATGAGAAGGCTGTCCAAGGAGCGTCATGCCCACTGGCCCAAAGCTGAGCTGAGTGTAGACTGTGAGCCAGCCTGTGGGACCCCAGCTGGTATCCTGCTACATCCCAGGAGCGGGAAAAGTAGGAACTGATGGGTGACTTGAGTGGGTGGGTGAGGGGTGAGCTCCCTGAGAGACGGCCCCCAGGCCTATCAGCATGTAGACAGATGTGGCTGTTTCTGGGGCCCTGTCCCAACAATGGGGTGGAAGTGTGGCTGTCTAAGGACCTGTCTCTGTAGAGCTGACACAGTGCTTGGGGTGGCTCAGCTCTCAGCTCTGTCTCCCTGGCTCATCTTGCCCCTTCTACTTGCAGACCAGGATCAGTCATGGCCCCGGGGGAAGAGGCCGGCTCTGTGCCCAGGCCAGGCAGTAGGCCTTATCTCTCGTTATTTATGATAAGGATGTACACAGGGGCCCTGCGGCCTGCGGGAGCCGTGCTGTGTGGGTCTCTGCCAAGAAACGTTTGCAGACAAGTGGGGTCAGGCCAAGGGGCCTCCTTCTGAGAACCGCTGGGCTTGCGGATTAGTGAGGCTGACAGAGCCAAACCCCAGAGGCCCCAAGCGGTTCCCACTGCCGCACGGCCGGCCAACAGGTGTAGCAGCTGCCGAAATGCTCGCAGCCAGACTGAGGCCTCACTGCAGGGTCTGCTGACAGGGGACTGGCCAAGGGGGATCTGGGCGAGGCCTGGCCAGGCCTTCCCAGGAGCAAGAAAGGAATAGGCAGGGGCTAGGAGGAAGGGTTGCGGCAATTATCTGTTGACCCCAGCTGTCCGCAGCAGCCATCACACACGCACACGCACTTGCCCAGAGTGGAAGTGCCCCAGGTGAAAGGCCAGGGAAAGCTCCCTGAAGGAGGCCGTGGGGGAAGAAGGCGAGAGGGGGCTCACCTGGAAGGGCAGATCCACAGTGCCACTCCCTATCTGGTTCACGTTGGGCAGGGACCCACCATAATACTGGCCACGGCTTGGGCCCAGCTGTAGGTATTGCGACTTCTGGAGCTGAAGCTGTAAGAGAGAAACTGGCAGCTGCAGCAGGGGCTGAGGGGTCCTCTCCAGCACACTCCACAGAACGCCACCCCCAAGGACACAGAAAGAACCCAAGTGGCGGGTCGGTGGTACCAGTCACAAAGGTGGTGGGACTCTCAAAGGAGCCAGGTGTCTCTCCACCCAAACCAATAGAATCAGAAACCCAAGGTGTCTTGGTTGGCCGTCCCCAAGACTCTGTGAACTTGGGGGAGCCTTCCTTGCTGGCTGACACAGCAGGTTTGCGGCAGGTTTGTGAATGAGAGCCTGGAACCTAGGAGGAGGCCCCTCACCCACCCGGGGGAGCCATTTCTCATCGCAGCCAAAGGCTGTGTTCCCTGGCGCAGGCCGGAGACTGCAAATTGACACCCCAACACAAGAGAAATCTTTTTTCCAATGGCCTGAATCGTTGGGGCCAGCTCAGAAACATAGTGCTGGCTTTCAAAGTGCAGGATGTGGATCTCTCCGGCAGCACACACAGGATGAGCATGTCTGCCAGACCCCGCCTAAGTTCAAGGGTCCTGCCCAAGGCCTCAGGCTCCTTCTGCCTGTCCCTCCCTGAGCCCCCTGCCCCTTCCCCTCACCTCACTGGGGCTAGGCCCAGCGGATGGCCCTCATCCGGCTGGCTGCATCTCTGTACAGTCCTCTGCCTGGCACTCAAATAGGGGGTTCGTCCTGGCCTGGTCCAGGCCTCAGAACCAGGAGCCTAGCTGGCCATGGCTGCCTCTGGTCATGGGACCTGCCTGGGACCTGCCTGGGACCTGGCCTGGGACCTGCCTCTTCTATCTCAAGCAGCCAATTACACTTTGTGGGAACAATGGCAGATGTCCTGATCTGGGTGGCACCACCCAAAGCCCATCACACCACTGTGGGAGGCAGGTGTCATGAAAAAGGGGCAGTGGCTGGGCACATGGGAGGGGTGGTGTCTGTTCCCCAGGCTGGGGCGGTTGCTAGGGTCGACTCTGTGTACATAAGGCTGCTCATTTCCCTCATAAACAGCTCCTGGCAGCCTCCACAGGTGGCCGGCGACACCGCCCACTCCCCCATATCACCCAGCTTCCTGGGGGGCTCGGACACAAGAGGGGAAGTGAGGCCCTGGAATTGGCTGCCCGCCCAGCAGAGCACCTCACTCAGGTAAACAGCTGTTTCCTGTGAGCTATGTGGAGCGGGGAGGGAGGCTGACCTTGCTGTTCCTTCCCAGGTGGTTTTCAGCATCTTTGGGGCTCAGCCCAGGATCTGTCTCCGACATGAACACCCCACTGTGTTCCTTCCCACAGTCATGAAGGACAAAACAGGCCAGAGCCCCCACCCCTGCTTGGGCACAGCTTACCTCAGACCCGAGACCAACCCTGTGCCCTTTTTGTGTCTCAGCTGTGTGGCAGAAGCCTGCATTATTGCCTCCTCTCAAGAACAGTATGGTCCCAGAGGACCATAGCCTCCTGTCTCTGTTTCCCCCTCCAGCTTCCTCACCCCACCCATGGGCCCTCATTTCTAGGCAGAACCCCGACCCCGACACATCCTGTTCCTGAGCCCCATGTGCACCAAGTCTTTCTCCTCTGTCTCTACCAGACTCCTACTCCCCTGAAGAGCCCTGAGTAAATGGTGGCTTCTCTGGCCTCCCTTAGCTCCACCTTGCTGACAGGACCCTCCAGGGACAGGGTCACCCAGCACAGTACACATCCCCAGCTCCTGTCAGTGCTCATGCCCCTGCTCGGCATATCCCCACAACCAGACAGCATATACAAGCCTCAGTGGAGTGGGACCACAAGGCTGGGGAACAGGAGCCAGCGCCCCTGGGAAGACGTGGTATGGTGAATGCAGCCAATTCTCAGGGCAGCCCCCAGTCTTCAAGGGACCCTCCTACACAGGATGCAGTGACACCCCTACCTGCCAATCCCTCCCAGGCCTTGTTCTCTAGACAAGCCAGCCTTGGTCAGGCCTGTCAGCAATTGCCATGGCAACTGGCCGACCTTCTAATGAGATTAAGGGGAGCAGATGTGCTGAAGGCTGAGCTCTGTTCTGCACAGGCAGGTCAGGCTAAGGGCCAGGGAGAAGCCCAGTGATCCAAGTAGGCCTTAGTTTCCCCCTCACCATGAAGGTTGCTGAGTCTGACTCTGCTCTCCCTGACCACTGGGCTCTACCAACTGAATGGGTTGCTGTCTTGAGGGCTCTGCACTGGTGCTGCCTCCTCCAAGAGGCTCTTCCCACTAGGCCAGCCCACTACTGTGTACCTCTCTCCATAAGGGTCCCTTTCTCCACAGCTCACTGTCCAAAACCACTTGAGATCTGTCTGTCTTCTCCCATCATATTATTGGCCCCAGAAGGACCACACACACATGGGTAGAGTGAAAACAGGCAACATTTGAGCACAGAAAGAAGAGATGGACAGACTCAAGATCCCAGGCAGGGTAGTACCCATATGGGATCCCTGCCCCAACCTCAGGGAAACTGAGGCCCAAGGAACAGACAGAGGCAGCATGTGCCCCAGCCTGAGGCTCAACCTAAAAACTACCCACAAGAGGGAGGTGGAGAGCACAGGCTGCCCCCTTGCCAACTCTATCTAGGACACTTCTAGGACTGAGGACAGGGAGGGGGCAAAGGGGGCTCAGGGATTTGCTGGGTTCTCCAAGTATTCCAATAGCTGTGGGGGTACGTCCAGGGAGCCCCCAAGAGCCTCTGAAAGGATCTAAGTCTTGTGGAGCCCTCAGTGGGTTTTCCAAGGCCACTGTTTTCTGATGGGTGTATGCATCCAGTTTGTTTGGCTGAGTCGCTCCAGGTTTCTTTCCAGGCTTAGCCCCACGTGGCCCTCCCAGTCTTAGCTCAAGCAGCAGATGGTGAGTTCAAGGAGGGCAGACGGCTCCTCCTAGGCTCTATTCTCCAATTGGGCCCCTCTGCACTGCTTCGTTGAGGTGACATGTGTACACCTGTGAACATTTAAGGCCACAATGGATAGCACTGAACACCCCAGGCAGATTCATTCTAGGGAGGAGAGCCAAGGGCCACCAGCTCTGACTTGGGACTCCCCATCCTCCATCCTTTGGCTTCGACCGATAGCAATGACCATCCATGCCACATATCCATGGGCTGTGCTATCTCTCCTCATGCCTCTACTACCCACTCTGGAAAGGATTGGAAACCCAATCTTCAAGGGAGAGGGCCGTGCCTGCAGGTACCCAGCTGGGAAAACTGGAGACAGCTTTTCTCTTTTTAAACTTTTTTTATCAAAACAAAATTCACATAACATGAAACAAACCATTTTAACATGTACAGTTCAGTAGCATCTAGCACATTCACAATTTTGTGCAACCATCATCTCTATCTAGTTCCAGAACATTCTATCACCCCAAAGGGAGACTTCCTTCCCGCCCCCACCAAGTCTCTGACAATCACTAATCTACTTTCTGTCTTTTATGGATTTGCCTGTTCTGGACATTTCATATAGATGGAACTGCATACTATGTCGCCTTTTGTGTCTGGCTTCTTTCACTCAACATGATGTTTCCCAGATTTGCCCACACTGTAGTATGTCAGTGCTTCACTCCTTTTCACAGCTGAATAATGTTCCATTGAGTGGATGGACTTTATTGTGTTTATTCTTTATCTACTGATGGACACGTGGGCTTTTTCCACCTTTTTGGCAATTGTGAACAGTGCTCCTGTGGACATGGGTGCACAATTATCTGTTTGAGTCCCTGTTTTTAAACCTGTTGGTATATCCCTGGGAGTGAAATGACTAGGTCATATGATAATTGTATTTAATTTCTGAGGAATGGTAATACTGTTTTCCACAGTGGCTGCACCATTTTACATTCCCACAGCAATACACAAGGGTTCCAATTTCTCTGTATCCTCGCCCATACTTGTTGGTTTCTGTTGTTTTGATAGTAGCCATCCTGATAGGTGTGACATATCTCATTGCGGGTTTGATTTATATTTCCCTGGTGACTAGTGATGTTGGGCACCTTTTCATATCTTGTTGGCCATTTGTGTGTTATCTTTGAAGAAATATCTATCAAGTCCTTTGCCCATTTTTAAATTGAGTTGTCTTTTCCTTGTTGAGTCATAAGAGTTCTTTTTATATTTTGGATATTAATTCTTTATCAGCTATATGGTTTGCAAATATTTTCTTCCATTCTGTGGATTCTTTTTACTTTTTTGATAATCTTCTGATGCATAAACGTTTTTAATGTTGATAGATTAATCTATTTTTCTTGTGCTTTCAGTGCCATATCTAAAATTCCATCGCCTAATCCAAAGCCAGAAAGAGTTACATCTATGTTTCCTTCTAGAAGTGTTATAGATTTAGCTCTTACATTTAGGTCTTTGGTTGATTTTGAGTTAATTCCTGTTAACATTGTTGCTGCCCTGGTCTCACCTCACAGCTGGCCACCACATTGACTAAGACTGAGGGATCTATGATGAGAAGAGCCTGGCTGACCCGTGGAAACATGCTTGGGGCACTGGAGTTTATCACTACATGTCTGCCAGGCAAGGAAGGGAATAATGAATGAATGAGGGAATGAATGAAAGCGTCACAGGCGTGTGGCCGAGTGTGGATTCCAGGCTGAGTCACCCGCCCCCCAGCTGACTGAGACACTCCCCAGCTGCCTCCTCGCTAGTTCCCAAAGTGTAAATACAGAACCAGATACACAAACACCAAGTGCCCTCGGAATGCCTTTAATCAGGCTCTGTGGTCGCTGCCAAGTTCCCAGCCCCGGCTGAATCAGAGGGTCCACTGGGAGCTCGTTTGTTTCCCTGTTGGTGTGGTTGTTGAGCACAGACCTTCCAGCTGAGATGTGTGAAGGGTCCCTCGGGGTCTAAGCATAGCACAGCTGGCTCATGGGGGCCTCTCTCCTGCAGAATGAGAACCTGGCCCTGCCAGCCAGCTGGGTACCCACCCTGACTGGGGCCTCGAAGCAGCCCTAGGCGGGGGAGGCTTAGCTTCACCTCTGCTTTAAAAGTGGAGAAACTGAAGTATTGAGAGAAGACAGGCTTGCCCTGAGGTCACCTCAGCAACAGGAGGGGCCTCAATTACAATCCAGGCTCTTTTCCTGGCAAACCTAACTTCCCACTGGCAGCCGACAAGGGCCTGCCTTCTGCCTCTGGGCACTTGCACCCACTCTACCCTTTTCAGAAATCTTCCATGGAGCTCCTTTTCATCACTTGGTTTCAGCTCATATATCACCTCCTCAGGAAGACCTCCCTGACCCCCACTTCCAAAATAACCCTCTGTCTTAGCTCAGGCTGCCATAACAAAGTACCATAGACTGGGTGGTTTAAACAACAGATACGTCTTTCTCACAGTTCTGGAGGCTAGGAGTCTGAGACCAGCGTGCTAGCGGGGTGGGGTCCTGGTGAAGGCCCTTTTTCTGCGTTGCAGAAGGCCGCCTTCTTGCCATGTCCTCAACTGCCCTTTCCCCAATTGTGTGTGGAATGAACTCTCTTCCTTTTCTCATAAGGGCACCTGTCCTATTGGATCAGGATCCTACCCATATAACCTCATTTCACCTGAATCACCTTCTCTCAGGCTCTATCTCTATATACAGTCACAATGGGGGTGAGAGCTTCCACATGTGAATTTGGGGGACACAGTTCAGCCCATGGCACCTTCTCTGGGATATGTTGCCTGCCTGTGTCTGTCCAGTGGGCCAATGGGCCCTGACAAGTGAGAGACCCTGCTTGCTGGGCCTCTGTGGGCACCTCTGGGACCAATGCCAACCTCAGGAAGTGACCATCCATAGCTGCTTCTGGAATTGAGAAGCTTGAAGTTGCCCCACAGCCAGCCAAGACCAGGGACCCCTTGACTTTCCTTGCAGGAGTCCTCAGACTACAGGGTGGCCTGTAGGGAGTGGCCTTCTCTGGGCCTGGCCCTGGAGAACCCAAGAGTCAGTGAGGAGGGGGTGACAAACAGTGTGTGCCCCTCCATGGCTGCTGGGTGGCTGAGACACAATGAGCAGAAAATCATGGGCAGCATTTCCAGAATCAATTCCCCAAAAGTAAAGTGACGTGCCTGCTCATTAGGGTCATGGGCTTGGGGATGGGTGGGAGCACCTGGAGAGCATTACAGGCACTGCAAGGCCGTGGCAGCTACAACAACCAAGTGAATCAGCTTAGCCCCTGTGCTGAACTGACCAATGCCCCCCAAAATTCATGCTCACCCAGAACCTCAGAATGTTACCTTGTTTGAAAATGGTTTTTGCAGATGTAACTAAATAAGCCTCTCGATATGAGATCATCTGGATTTAGGAAAGTCCCTAAATCCAGTGACTAGTGTCCTTATGAGAAGAGGACGGAGACAGATGGGGATGGAGGCAGAGATCAGGGTGGTGCAATCACAAGAAACCCCAAGGGTTGCCAGCAGCTCCTCGCCAGGAGCGAGGTCTGGGACTGACTTGACGTCAGGGCCCCCAGAAGGATCTAATCCTGCCCACATCCTGATCTCAGACTGCTAGTCTCTAGAACTATGAGGGAATAAAATTCTGTTGTTTTAAGCCCAAGACTGGATAGCTAGGAGGAGATGATGACAGGGACCCTCAAGCTGATACTCTAGGGTGAAGAATGAGTGAGTAAGTGTCCAGGCAGAAGTGGAGGCCTGGGAAGGAGGGAGGACGATGAGGCCAGGCCAGCTCTGATGGGTGGTCACTGCAGGGAGGGCAACGCTGGAGCACAAACCAGGACAGTATGGGGACAGTGAATGCCTGGTCCAGAAACTCAGGGGCTAGTGACACAACAGTGCACTCAGAACACTGAAAGCCACTGAAGGGCCTGTCCCAAAGACATATCTCCCTGGAAGGTCCTGAGGGGACCCTCCCTGACCCAACACCAACCCTACCCCAAGGTCCTGGGTGCACTGGATTGAGCTCATAGGGCACAGAGCTCAGCAAGGCTGCACACTTCCCTCTGGCCCGCATCTGGACACTGAGTCCACAGGGCTGGGGTGGGATGCTGTGAGCTGCATGACTTCTCCCCACCCCCATATCCATGTGTTGACCTCGGGGCCACAGCATGTCACTGTCGGGACTGCAGGGAGCTATGCAACAGGCTGAAAGGGTGCAGTGTTTGCTCACCCATCCTTGCCCTGTACAAGCCCTGGTAGGTCTGGGAGAAGTGTGAGGGGCCCCGAGTGGGAATTGGGGAGCTAGGCTTTGCAGGGTCCACAAGCAGCCTCAAGGCAAAGCCCAAAGATACCATCAGGGCCAACTGGAGGCATAGGCTACTTTTCATTGCCATTTGGATGCTGCAGATGGCCCTGGACTGAGAGGTGGCTTTTTACATTTTGGCTATCTACTACCCCTGGTTCCATGTCATGGTGGTCCACAGGAGAGAAGGCTGGCCACCCAACATGGCACAGGGTTACCAGTACACGAGCACCACCCCTATCTCATCTGTCTCAGTGCCAGGTTCCCACAGCATGGTTGAGCATGCTTACTGCTTGCCAGCGACCCTCGAGGCAGGTAGCTGATGCCAGCACACAGCACAGCCCCATCCAAATGGCCAAGGGCACCCCGTTTCCCCTGCAACCTTGGGAAGTTCTCCCAGCCTCCTCAAGGGTTGCCAGCCCTGGCCCAGCAGGAGGCTATGGGGCTGAGGGGCTTGTGGCCAGAGGAGCTTCCAAGAATGAGGCAAACAAAATTGAGTCAACTTCTAAAGCTGCTTAGGCTTGAAGAAAGGACTTGGAACTGCTCGTTTATACTATAACTGCATTCTCATGTTACTTGGGTTCTGGAGCCAATCAGATTGAGATCTCTGATATTTTTAAGCCCAAACCCCTTGGACACTGCAGCTCACAATTCATTCTATGTGACTAATTAAGCAGAGGAAGCCTGGAAATAAAGTTTAGAACAAGGTTAATAAAGTTTCTTACCTAGTAACAAAAAGAAGACAGACAAAAGGCAGCTTTGAGGGTGGCAGGGTACTGGAGGAGGGGTACTTCTCCAGAAGCAGGGGACCTTGACCCTGGAGCCCCTTTCTGTCTACCTCCCATTCTTCAGCACTGTGTGAGTACCCTGGGCCTGTCAGAACAAATAACCACAAACCAGGGGCCTTAAAACAACAGAAGTTTATTCTCTCACAGCTCTGGAGGACAGAAGTCAGAGACCAGGGTGTGGGCAGGGCTGGTTCCTTCTGGAGGCTCTGACAGAGTCTGTCCCAGGCCTCTCTCTCCGCTTCTGGTGGCTACCAGCAATCCATGGTGTTCCTGGGCCTGAAGACACTTCAGTCCCATCTCCGCCCATCTTCACTTGGCCTTCTCCCCGTGTGTCTCTGTTGTCTTCTTGTAAAGATACCAGTCACCAGATTTAGGGCCCACTCTCCCACAAGAATAACCACATGTTGACTTGGCGACATCTGCAAAAAGCCTATTTCCAAAGGTCCCATTCGTAGGTACTAATTGGACATAAATTTGGGGGGACACTCTTCAATTGCTGCAGTCACCCAATCCTGTGTCACCTCAAGTTCCACACTAAGAACCACTCCATGGTGGCAACACCCATAAACTACATACTCAAGTCCTAGGCCAATTGGGCAGTGCTCTCCGCTCCTGACCTTGTTTCTTCCACTGTTACTCAGAGGCCTGGCCAGCACATAGACCTGGCCAGCACACATCCGCTTCAGCAGAAATGACTGGGATCCTGAGAGGCAGGTGGCCTGCAGCATCCTCAGAACCATTTAGCATCATCCACTGGGAGCCTCAACACGTTCTTGCCCTCTGACCGGGTAATCCCACTTCTGGGAAGCTGTCCTGAGAGAGATCATCAAAAACGCAGATTTATGCACAAAGATGTCCCTATATCATCAGTTGGCAGAGCAAGGAGCTGGAACCACTGCAGGATCAGCCCAGGGCGGGGCATCCCTTCCGGGAAGAGTGAGGACACTGTCTGTGGGGTAGGAGGTAGATGGAGGGAAGCCATTCCCATTGCAATTTCTGGATCATCTCCAAGATGGATCTGTGCAGGAAAAGGCGGATCTGGGATAAAGCCAGGCTGCCCCCTTTTAGGGATGCCCCCAAGTGGGGCTTGGCACTGAAGTGTGTAGGGGGTGAAGTAGCTGGCAAGGGAAGAATTCTTTGGCACAAAGCAAGGGCCACATTACTGAGATAACCAAGTTCTCTGGGCCCAGGGTTGGGACCAGAAACCCTGATTTGTCCTCTCCAGGACAGAGACCAACATGAACCCAAAAATGATCCAGAGAGCGAGGAGTTCTATGAGGATGGGGGCTCCCTGCCTGAAAGGCCATGGAGAGGGACCCTGTGTTAGACAGAGCTGAGGAAGGAGGGGGAGGTCTTGAGTGCAAAGGCCCTACAGAGGTTGGAGAGGAGGGGCCTGAGGAGTGGGTTGTCACATATGGCCAGTAGGTCACAGAAGTCTTCCTGGAACACTCAGGAGTATGGAGGGTCACCCCAGCTCTGGGTGGGACTCCTGGAAGAGGAAGGGGGGTATGAGGCACAGAGCAGGTATGTCCACGTGTGTTGCACATGGGGAGAGAAAACTCCGAAACTTGTTGTTTCTCTGCTTTAAATGAACACACTACGAGGTGCACACACAGCTTCTGGGGCATGAGAGCTCACATCTCTACTTATAGTAGAGGAAAAGAATTCTTTGCAGTTTAATTTTAAATCTCATCATAATTGGATAGCACAAACCACCAGCCAGCATACCAGCCACAGGAAATGGGGGTGGGGGCACTGCCTTCCAGCAAGGGGCCCCTCAGCCTGGGCAGGGAGCTGCACCCAGAAGCTCCTGCTGTGATATATCCTCGCCTCCCTCAGCCCAGCCGCCTTGAGAATGTCAGGCCAAGTTTCTGACAGGTGACTGACCTGCCTGGGGATGTGCAGTCTTATATGTGGCAGGGAGGCTGGCCTTCCTCACACCAGCGGGTCAGCACCTACCAGCCTCTGGGCACCCAGATACTGCAGGGCAATCTGCCAGCAGCTGCCTCGAGCCAATGCCAAACAAATGATTTCTGACCATGGCATCCACAGGCCAACACTCAGCCTTGCTCAGATTCTGTGTTGAAACCGCCTTCCAAGAGCAGCTCCTTCAATGCTGTCTGCCCCCGCCCTAGGATAGCAGGGGCCCCGGGAAGATAAGACAAAAGCAAGATGCCCTCATTACAACAGGCCCAAAATAGCTTTCATGCTCCATTTTTTAGACATAGTTACATAATAACCCTGAAAGCCATTTCATGGTTGGGGAAGCAGGGTCCTAGACTTGCGTGGCCCACCCTATACTCCTGGGGGACCCTCACAGCTCTGTCCTGAGACCCCAAGATCCCACTGTGACCCTGGGCAACATCTGCTGCAGGCCCGAGAATGAAGCAGGTGGGACCTCAGGATGCCTTGCTGCCCTCAGAACCACATTCTCAACCCAGTGATATGGGTACCACATGAACCATGGACACTTCCCTGGATGGGTGTCACTGTGGAGGAACTGTCCCTAGCTCAAAGAAGAGAAAGGATGAACAAGAGCCCGAGAAGGTGAATGCAATAAGCTTGTGGGGATGAGACCAATAGTGGCATGGGTGGCTAGGCTGGTGAACACTATGGGGAGACCATGAGGAGGTCAGGCCAGAGAGGTAGCTGGGATGGGCTGGAGTGGGGCCTAAGGGTAGCATCAAGGAAGTAAAGGGCAGACAAGAGAGTGTCACAGACTCTCTGCAGGTCCTCTCTTTCCCTCTCCCCCTTGTTACTTCTCTGAGCAAGCCCCAGCAGCTTGACCTCTGGGGCCCTAGTCCCAACCTGTGTCACCGCACACTAAAAGGCCGGTATAACCTCTTCTCCGATCCCCTTGCCTCTCTGTGGAGCTCTCTCTGCATACCACTGCTCCTTCCTCTCCTTTTCTTTATTAAGTTCAACTCACGTCAAACTCTTCTTTGAAACACACTAGGAGGTTGACAGTTCCTGAACAAGTTAAACACAGAGTTATCACAAAACACAGCAAGTCCATTCCTTGGTACATAGCCCACGAAACGAAGACCTATATCCACGCAAACACTTGTGCACGCATGTTCACAGCAGCCAAAGAAGTGGAAACCACCCAAATGTCCATAGATGGACAAAGGATAAACACAACGTGATCCATCCACACAATGAAATATTGCTCAGCCACAAAAAAGGAACGAAGCACTGACTGACACACGCTTCCTGTTGATGAACCTCAAAAACATGATGCTCATGAAAGAAGCCAGACACACAAAGCCCACATGAGGTATGATTCCATTGATATGAAATGCACAGAACAGGCAAATCCAGAGATAGGAAGCAGATTAGTGATTGCCAGGGACTGGGGGAGAGCGGATGGGTGGTGACTTGCTCATGGGAATGGGGTCTTCTTTTGGTTTGATGGGAATGTTTTGGAACTAGATAGGTGATGGTTGTACAACATTGTGAATGTGCTAAATGCCACTAAAACATGCACTTTAAAATGATAAATTTTATTTAGTAAATTTTACCACAGTAAAATAAATGTGAAAAAATGAAAAGCATCTCTGAGGTTCTGGTGGCAGGTCAAATACATGTCAGTGTGAAAGGGAGTGATGGGTGGGGCCTAGAGCATCTATTCCCAAGCCCCCACAAGTGGAACAGTGTGGGTGGGGAAAAGTCACCAAGGACAGTGTCCTTGCCCTCAAAGGAGTGTCCTAACTGGAAAGCTACCATGGCAACACAGGTGTACTCAAAAGAACATGAACTGTAGATCAGACAGCCTCAACCACATGGCTTCTCAACCATCATATGTCTCAAGGCATCCTGGAATGGATGGACCTGCCTGGCACCCATCCCAGGAGTGGAGTAGCCTACCATTTGCTGCAACTCAGAGGGGCCGGGGTCCATGCATCCATGTCAGAGCCTGCAACCTGGCAGGCAAGACTATGGCAGCCACAGCTGCAGCCTTCTTGAGGCCTGAGAGCATTTCAAAAAATGTGAACTGGTGGCCAACTTAAAAAAAAAAAACAAAAAACATTTTTTAAATTAACTTAAAACATCAGAATTGCTGGCTTCTCCTAAAATACCAGAAGTGCCACAACTTGGGGCCTGAATTCCTGGCTGGTGATTTTTTATCAGCCAAAGTAGGGCTACTGCTCCCCGACCTCTCAGTCATGGGGGCAGCATAGGTCCCCTTATATCCCAAGCTCAAACCTGGGCTCTCAGAGGACTGGCACGCCTTGATGTCACGCAGCTGGCTGCAGACCCAGGGCCACCAAGCCCAGCTCATTCCTGCTGCCCCTCACTCCAACTCGGCAGCTGTGTGGTCTAACCTGAGACCCAGAGAGAGGAAGCCCCTACTCCACCCCCAGAAGCAAGCAAACTGGGACAGGAAGGTACAGAGCTAGCAAGCTACATGTGAGCCAAGCAAAGGGCCTATCATGGCAGGTGGAGATGGAACCCCTGAACCCAGTGTGTTCCAGGAGAGGACCTGATGCAACATCTAGATGGCTTAGTGGCCATCCAAGCACAAGTAAGACTGCCTAAGGCAGTCACAACCTAAAGACTTACCTGTTACAGGGACTGTATGCTCCCAGGTCACATGCACTTTGGGTGCACTTAGAGCTTCCCAGCAGGCCCCAGAAGGGTAACGATAGGCTCACCAGCTCACCCCAATTTCTGCCCAGGGCCTCACATGGATGCAACCCTTGGCCAGACCCCAGACCTGTCTCTGTCCCTACCTTGCCCCACAATGGCACTAAATGCCTTCCTTCCAACATCTCCCTTCTTCCTATCCAGTCCCTCCTTGGATGATTATGAAAGGTACTGCAGCTGTCCTCAGCTCCAGTTGCCCTACCCATCCCCTGCACCAGCAGCTCTACCCCTCCTCCAAGCTTCTACCACCACCCTCGGGAAGAAGTTCAATGTACCTGCAGGAACATGAGGCCAACACAGGGCTTCCCTGGATCCTGTCCTCTTCTAATGTGCATCACCTCCATGCCAAACCTCTGCAGTGCTGTGTCCTCTTCCAAGTGCACCTTCCTGCCCTTCTAGGGATACCTCACTTGGGGCATTACTGGGCTCAGTGGGAACCCTTATGCTCCACCAGCACCTGCTGCTCCAGAAACAGCTACAGCCTCTGAGCGGGTGCTGGTCAGACATGTGTCAATGGTGATGCCTCTCCAGCCTAGTGGCCTTGGCTGCCCTTGTGAAAAGCCCCCTTCCTCCTTTCACCAAACCCCTGGCTCCTCCCTGGGCCTCAGCCCTGGGGTTCCCTCCCAGCTCCCTCAAACACATCTCTGTGTTTCTCAAGGTCAACCCTCTGGGAAGCCATGAATGCCAAAACAGCCACCAACTCCCAAGTACCATTGGCTACCCTCAGAACACACTGTGATGCACAACTCTCCTCCATCCAACACCCTCCACTATATTATCATCCTTCTGAATCCTCCACCCAACAACCCCAATCCTCCTGGCCCTAGCAGATGGTGCCAGATCTTCTTTATGTCACAACCAGAAATGTGGGGGGCCCCCATTCCTCCCTTGGGCCTCCCCATCATGGTTGGCCTAAGAGTCAACTCTCCACCATAGCTCCTGAGCCCCTCAGACTCCATTCCTCCAGCAACTGGTCTCCTTGTTCTCCTGACCAATCTTTCCCCAAGCTCTTCCTAAACTCAAAGCTAATCCTGGGTCTCCCCTTCCCTACTCCAACATCTGGCTTCAAGATCATATCCAAGCTCCCTAACTTGGCTCCTGGGGGAACATGTGAATATGGCTTCCACCTTTCCTTCTCTCCTCTCTCGCTACCTGCCCCCAACCCAGATTCACTTTGAACAATAGTCATACCCCAGACAATCCCTCTTTGGGCCTCTGTTCCTCCATATCCACAATTCCTCTCCTCCCAAAGACCTTTCCCTTCTCTACCCTCCTCCCTCCTATAGTCTCGTTTCTCCTCTAAGTCAGTAAGGAGCTCCTCAGGGTGCTCAACCAGCAGACATAACTTCCTCTGCAGAGCACCAACTGTGTGCACATCAGGTCCTCAAACTGACACAGTTAACCCCAAACTGCCCAGGGTCACACAGCTGGGAGGAGGAGAGCAGGACTTCATATTGTTAAGATGGCAACATGACCTAAAACTATATACAGTCAATGCAATCCCTATCAAAATCCCAACAACATTTTTTGCAGAAATAGAAAAACCCATTATAAAATTCATATGGAATCTTAAGGGACCCTGAAAAGCCAAAACAAACTTTAAAAAGAAGAACAAAAGTTGGAGGACTCACACTTCCTGATTTATAAACTTACTACAAAGCTAAAAAAATCAAGACACAGTAGTACTTGCATACAGACAGACATATAGACCAACAGAATAGAATAGAGCCCAGAAATAAAACCTGTGCACACGATCAAATAATTTTTAACAAGGATGTTCTAAGACCCTTCAAGAGGAAAAGGACAGTCTTTTCAACAAATGGTGCTGGGAAAACTGGGTAATCACATTAAAAGACTAAAGCTGGACCAATACCTTATACCACATGTAAAATTTAACTCAACATGGATCAAAAACCTAAAACTAAAACTATAAAATTATTGATCAAAATTGTAAAAGCTAAAACTATGCAACTCAGAAGAAAACAGAGGAAAAGCTTCATGAGAGTTGGCAATGACTTCTTGGCTATGACACCAAAAGCACAGTCAACAAAAGAAAAAATATGTAAATTGGACTTTGTCAAAATTAAAAACATTTGTGTATCAAAGAAAGACACAATCAACAGAATGAAAAGTGCCCATTCTCAAGGAACATGAGAAAATATTTGCAAATCATATATCTAATAAGGGATTAAAATTCAGAATATATACGGAACTTCCAAAACTCAACAACAAAAATGACCCAATTAAAAAATGGGCAAAGGACTTGAACGAATATTTCTCCAAAGAAGGTATACAAATAGCCAACAAACACATAAAAAGATGCTCACCATCACTCATCACCAGAAAAATGCAAATCAAAACCATGAGATATAACTTCACACCCACTAGAATGACTATAATAATTTAAAAAAAAACATAAGACAAGTGATGGCAAGAATGTACAAAAACTAGAACCCTTGTGAACTGTTGGTGGGAATGTAAAATGCTGCAGTCACTATGAAAACAGTATGGAGGTTCTGGGAAAAATTAAACATAGAATTACCATATCACCCAGAAATCCTACCTCTGGGTATGTACCCCCACCCCCCAAAAAAAGGATTCGAACAGTTATTTGTACAGATGATGTTCAACTTACAATTTTTTGACTTTACTATAGTGCAAAAGTAATACATATAATAAATTACATGAGATAATTAATACTTTATTACATAATAGGCTTTGTGTTAAATGATTTTGCCCAAGTGTGGACTAATGTAAGTGTTCTAAGCAAGTTTAAGGCAGACTAGGCTAAGCTATGATGTTCAGTAAGTTAGGTGTATTAAATGCATTTTGACTTACAGTATTTCCAATTTATGAGTTTATCAGAACTTAACTCTATTGTAAGTCGAGGAGCATCTACACAGCCATGTTCACAGCAGCATTAGTCACAATAACCCACACACAATAACCCATGTTTTGTATCACAGAAAACATAATACATACCTGCAATGGGATATTATTAAGCCTTAAAAAGGAAGGAAATTCTGATGCATGCTACAACATGGATGACCCCTGAGGATATTATGATCACTGAAATGGGCCAGACACAAAGGGACAAATACTATGTGATTCCACTTATATGAGGTCCCTAGAGGAGTCAAACCCACAGAAACAGAAAATAGAATGGTAGATGCCATGGGGGAAGGGAAATGAAGAGTTGGTATATAACAGGGACAGAGTTTCAGTTCTGCAAAATAAAAAGTTCTAGAGATGAATGGTGGTGATGGCTGCATAACAGTGTGAATGTACTTAATACCACTGAACTGTACACTTAAAAATGGTTAAGATGGTAAATTCTGTTATATTTTACTACAATTTATAGAAAAGGAAAAACATGAAGAAAATTAGCACTCTTCTGTGGGATTCCTGCCAAAAACACACCACCTTAGCCAAATCATAAGAAAACATCAGACAAACCACACCCTGAGTGACATTCTAAAAAACGACTGGGTAGTTCTCTTCAAGAGGCTGAAAGTCGCAGATGACAGAGAAACCCTGAGCAATGGTCACAAATCAGAGGGGATTGTGATACGATGATTAATGCAATGGGGGAGCCTGGACAGGATCCTGGGCCAGAAAGAGGTCACTGGGGGACATCTGCGGATATCAAAATGTAGTCTGGAGTCTATTTGGTAGAACTATGACAACACTACTATCCTGGTTAGACTAGCCCACCCTGGTCACATGAAATGTTCAGTCAAGGGCTGTGAGAACTGTCTCAGCTGTCTTATTTTTCACTAAATCTAAATTTATCCCAAAAGAAAAAGTGAAAAAGAAACAATTACACCCCCTCCCTCAAAATGAAACTGAACAGACATTCATAGTTGTGTCGTGGCATCCATCATACATCAAGTCATGACATGTGGGTGTGAAGGGTAAGACCCTGCTCTAAGGGTTGTCTCATGGATACCTTGATGCCGGCCAGGCATAAGGTAGAGCTTTGAGAGGACACACTGTCTAATCTGAACAACTCTATAGAGGGGAAAATGAGGCAGACAGAGGAGTCATTTGGAGAAAGCCAGTGGAGGCGAGGCCTGAACCGAAGTCACAAGCCACTTGGGCAGGAGCACAAAGTGGGCTCTTGGGCACAAGTGGCCCCCAGAAGGTCCCTGTTACTGACCCTCAGGGCTCCTCCTTCTGCATTTGCTGAGCCAGAGGCAGGAATTAGCGGCTGACTGGCAATGCAGGCATGAGGCGGCTGCTGGGCCCATAAATCGCTCCCAAGGCTGTGCACTGATTTTGTGATGATTTAATGAGCCACTCCTATTCTAATTACAGCTATCAAACCCTGCCTGCCTGGGAGGACAGAGGATAGAGACAGTGCCATGTTCACAGGTGTGAAAGGATCCATGGAAGAGAGCTGCAAGGGTCTGTCTCTTCAGACCTGAGAAACACTAAACTGGACCTCAACATGAGAGAGACTCTTTAGTCAAGCAGGCATGGACACAGCAGCCACTCTGAGCCTCCAGCAGAATGAAGAACTTTCATGTCTTTGAGGAATATGCTCTGCTTCCATGTGTCCCCAGCCTGAGAACTGGTGGCCCTGCAGAACCAGCCCCAGGTACTCTACCTGGTGGGCAGAGACTTCTAGGCAAGTGACCAGCTCGCATGCACGCACCCACCTCAATGCCCAGGTAAGGTGTGTCAGATGCACAGAGGAAACAGGAAGTGCTTTGGGTTTTCTGTTTTCTATCTTCATCAAAGTTTTGGGACATAAACACTTTCTTTTATTTAAAAGAGGCATGGCAAAAAAAAAAAAAAAAAAGGCATGGCAGAGCACTTCCCTGCAACCCCAGCTGACAGGGAGAGGTGGCCTCCAAGTGCTCCCAGAGGCTTCTCCCCTTGGTGGGGAGCCCCATATTCTGGCACACAGGGAGATTACCAAGCTCTGAGGCTGCATTCAGGAATGGGGCATTTGGACATGCAACAGCTGACAAAGGAGAAAGTCTCTCCTTCGATGCAGAGTCACCCCTCTGAACAGAAGACCACACCCCACCTCTGCAGTGAAACCCCAGTGACCAGTGGGGTGTCAGGATGAGATCACAAAGAAAGAGGAATTTCACATATGGAATTAGGGCTCAAGGACTCCTTTCTGCTTCAAAAATGCCTTTCCTTGTACAGAGGCCACCAGAGCACTAAGTTGAAGCATTTTAATATAAATCTCCCTGTCACATCCCTGGGAATCAGATTCCTGATTATCAGGTAAAAAAAAAAAAAAGCCAAATAAACAAGTTCCAGTCTGTAAAGAGTCCAGAATTCACTTCCTCTGTGCTGCCCTCTCTCAGGGGACACCTGCCTCAATGCCCTCTCAGGTGCCTGCAGGCCCCTCCTCAATCTCCTCAGGCCTGTCCCCATATGGTAATAGCTGGAGGGATCTTTCCTAAATCTGCATATCACATCAGACCCTGCTCCTAACCTTTCTGGAGAACTCTGCCATCCTAGAACCTAGCCCATGAGACCCACTGAGTTCATCCAGCACCAGTCCCTCACCAACAACAGGCCTCATTCCCCTATCCCCATGGCTCACCTCATCCCCCAGGACTCAGCCCAAAGGGCCCCCACCCTACCCCATTCCACTCTCTCAGAACTGTGACCTCAAGGCTAGGGACCAGCTGGCTGCTGGCATGGTTTCCTCTGAAGGAAGAGCTCCATCAGCCTTGTTCTGTAGGGCAGTGGTTCCCTAACTTTTTGGCACCAGGGACAGGTGCTCCTATGACAATCTAAAGCCTGATGATCTGAGGTGGAGCTCAGGGGGTGATGCTAGTGCTGGGGAGCGGCTGGAAATACAGATGAAGCTTTGCTGGCCCACCCACCACTCACCTCCTGCTGTGTGGCCCAGTTTCTAACAGGCCACAGTTCCACAGCTCTGGAGTTGAGGACCCCTGCTGTAGGTGTCCTCAAGGCCTAGCATCTGCAGAGATCTCTTCTCCAAATAAGGTCACAGGCACAGGTTCTGGGAGGTCAGGACATGGGCAAATCCTTTTAGGGGTCAGGATGTGTAGCTCATAACCAGGAGAGCACTGAGGCTGCTGGAACTTTCTGGGGGCAGGGGATGGCTCCCCATTGTCTCAGCAGAGCAACTCAAGGAGTACTGTGTGTGTCTGTGTGTGGAAGCTACAGATGGCACCAGACACTTGGAGCAGCCGGCAAAGAGGCAGACGGTGCCAAAGCCAGGACCAGGGCCAGGACCCGGGGGCGGCCTCCATGCACAGCTCACCCGAGCTACCGCTGCACTTTCCTCTAGCCTGTGCAGAGCCAACCCCATTACAGGGCAGGGCGAGAAGAATACCCCTCTTCCCTCAGTGCAGCCAGAGCTGCAGCCAGGCAGGGCCATGTGGACTGCTTTGTGTGTGGGCTTTTTCTGGCTCTTGGGCTGCTCTCTGGGATGCTCAGGGATCAATCACACACAGAGCCTCCTGTGTCTTGAGCCCCTGGCAAGCAGGCAACACACCCCACATGCAATCCACACAAACACCCCGGGGCTCCGCTGCCGAAATATCACCAAAATCCACTGATCCTACTCAATCCACCCCCCTTACTCTCTATCATGGACACTGCAGTGGCCTCTCACTGTCTACCACCTTTTGCTCACCCCTTTGCCCATTCAGCTCACAACCATCTTTGTAGGACAAAAAGCACCCTCAAATGGTTGAACAGAGTTACCATGTAACCCAGCAACTCCTCTCCTCAGTGTACACACAAAGGAGAGAAAAACCTGCATCCCCATAGGCACTTGAACATGAATGTCCATAGCAGCACTATTTACAACAGCTAAAAGGTGAAAACAACACACATGTCCACAGACTGACAAAAGATAAACAAAATGTGATCCATCCACACAATGGAATATTACTCAGTCATAAAAAAGGAGTGAAGCACTGACACATGCTACAACATGGATGAATCTCAAAAACATCATGCCAAGTAAAATAAACCAGATACAAAAGCCCACATGGTATGTGATTCAACTGATAGGAAATATCCAGAACAGACAAACCCATAGAGAGAGAAAGCGTATCAGAGGTTGTCAGGGGCTGGGGGAGGGAAAATGAGAGTGAGTGCTAATAGGGACATGGTTTCCATATCCAGAACAGACAAACTCATAGAGAAAGCATATCAGAGGTTGTCAGGGGCTGGGGGAGGGGGAATAAGAGTGTGTGCTAATAGGGACATGGTTTCCTTTTGGGGTGATAGAAATGTTCTGGAACTAGATAAAGATGAAAGCTGTATAATATGGTGAACGTGCTAAAGACTAATGAATGGTACATTTTAAATGGGTGGGTTGTACATATTGAGAATTATATCTCGATAAAGCTATTACAAAAACAAGCAATGGCTCAGGCTTCTCACCATCACACGTCACCCAGGGCCCCACTCTCAGGTGGAATCTAGGGCTCCCCAAGCCACTCCAGCTTCACCTATTCTCTCCCTCACAACAAGCCAGCCTCACTGTCCTCCTACCTGTCCTCAACTTTGCAAAGCTCTCTCCACCCTGGGACTCTGCACCTGCCTGTCCCATACCTAGGGTGCTCTTACCTAGCGTGGGGGACTCTGTTTCACTGTCCAGGTATCAATCCCCACCTCCATCTAAGCCATATCACCCTGCTTCTCTCCAAGATCCTCTGCTTCATTCATTTTCAGTGATTCTCTCTCCCGTCCCTCCTAAAACGATGCCTGCTCCCCCGAATATATGACCCTCCTACTCTCTGTATGCTGCTGGGTCTCCAACACCCAACATAGTCTCTAGGACATGCTGGACAATCAAAAATGTCATTGTGTGAAGTGAACAAGCTACCCCAATTTTATAGGTCAGGATTCTGAGGCCTAGGGAAGTTAAGAAACCTTTCCAAAGTTACAAGGAAGAGCACCAAAATCCCTCCCTGCATATCATACTACCCAAGTCTGAGGATGAGAAAGGAATGCTCATACACCCACCCCTCCACCTGAAATCTGTCTCCCTAACATCACACCCTGTCTCCTGCAACCTGACTGTTATGTCCCTATTCCCCAAGGAGGCAACAGTGTGGATTTGCTTATTACACTAAACACTTACTGACTGCCTTTTCACATGGGAAGGCACTTAGGGCATGTCCACCATGAGAACTGTGTGTGGACACACGGAACTGTGTGTGGACACACGGAAGCATGAGTAATCTGACTTGCTCCAGCTGTAGGCAAGCTGTCTTACAGAATTCATGGGAGAGAAGCAGCCTGTTTGAAGGTGTAGGCAAAACCCTGGTGTCCACTGCAGCAAGAGGTAGTGCAGGAAGCCTGCAGCCACAGAGGGCAAGCAAGAGAGAAGCCTGCATCACGTGGGTTCATTCACCTGCACCAGCAATGCAGATGTGCCACTTGCCATGGGCAACAGCCAAATGGGCTGGGAACAAGCTTGTCCATCCTGGCCCCAGGTGCAAGAAAAGCCATCAGCCTGCCCAGGTGGCACAGCCATGAGAGTAAGGGCAGAGTTTTGAATTCTATCTGCGCAAGTGCAAAGGCTGCACTCTTCGCCTTTTAGCATTCTTTCCAAACTGAAGGTTTCAAGGGCCTCGGCACTGATGACATCTGGGGCTAGATCATTCTGCAGTGGGGGCCTACAATGCCTTATGCGATGGTGAGAAGCATCCCTGTTCTTCACGCACCATTTGCCAGTAGCACTCCATTCCCCAGTTAAGATAACCAAAATGGCTCTAGTAATTGCCATATGCCTGTTAGGGGGTAGAAATGCCCCCAGCAGAGAACACCGCTCTGTCTCTAAAATCCAGTGTAAGCTTACCTCTGCTTGAGACCCATTACCATCCCACCCCCCAATTCCTAAAATAAAGGAAGGCAACAGAGGGAGGAAGGAAATGGGAAATCTCCAGGCCAAGAGAATTGCTGAGTCTTAAAAATATTTTCTAAATCTATCAATAGATGAATGGATAAACAAAATATGGTCTATCTATATAATTAAATATTATTCAGCCATAAAAAGGAATCAAGTTTTCTGATTCATGCTACAACATAAATGAACCTTGAAAACACCATGCTGAGTGAAAGAAGCCAGTCACAAAAGGCCACATAGTGTATAATACCGTTTACATGAAATGTCCAGAACAGGTAAACCCACAGGGAAAGAAAGCAGACTTATGGTTGCCAGGAGCTGGGGGAAGGAAGAATGGGGAATGACTGCTCATCAGTACCAGGTTTCTTTTGAGGTTGATGAAAATGTTCTGAAATTAGACAGTGGTGATGGTTGCACAACTCTGTAAATACACTAAAAACCACTGAACTGTATAAACGAGTGAATTATATGGCGCATGAACTATATCTCAATAAAGCTGTTATTTTAGAGAAATCTTCAACAACAGTATTCCATTTCCAACCACAAGGCAGAAACAGGACCTCCAATCATTAAGATAGCCACGACTTGTGCAACCCTCTTCTTCCTGCCGCACTACATACATTTAACAACTACTTTGTGCTAGCACATGCAACATTCTGGAGACAAGATGACATGGATACTCCTGTCCTCAGAAGCCCTGACTTATGGAGGACACTCCAGTTGCACACTTTCATTTATGTATCTATTCAACAACCATTTTTTCCTCTACATCCTGAGCGAGAATGGGAGCTGCTGGAGCAGGAACAGGCAACACCTGGCTGAGAGTGAGCACCAGACCAATATATGCAAATGAATGCACGGAAATGAAGACACACATTCTAGTCTATAAGATCACAATATTATGGAGAAACGATTAATTAGAAGATAATGTGACCCAGAAATGCCACCTGAGGAATCAGATTGAAGCTGGAGTCACAGAGGTAGGTCTGCCTGAGATGATCAGATCAGTGGCCAAATCCAGAAACCAGCAGTGTGGGTGTAAAACCCTCTCCTAGGCTTCAAAGTGCAGGTCGGGGGTCCTACTGCTCTGCAGGAACACAGCAGACATTACTGACACCTGTGCAAAGCACACTTGCATCCTGACCCATGAGGAAGGGCTTGCTAGATACACTTCACAAAGGAGGACACGAGGCCCAAGGAGCTCAGTACATCACCAGGCCACTGACCCCAACCCCAACCAATCTCTGCTCCAGGCCCAGAGCAGCTTCCCAGGCTAGGTTAGCAGGTAACCAGGCCTACCTCTGCATGCCAAATGCTACCTAAGGAAACCTGTCCCTCCACCCTGTTCCTGAGAGGCCAGGGGCCATCTGTGGGCAGCTGTCCCTTGACCCAGTGGGAGAAACATCACCTGATCCCCACCACATGGGCTGCATGGGAAAGAGGCAGTTATCTCCACTCCAAGATCCAGAACTGACCACATCTGCCTTTCTGACCCCGCTCAGGTCTCCACAGGTATCCAAAAGGGTAAGATATCTATCCCACCTCAGGTGCACAAGTGAGGGCAATGTGTCCTTCCCCCGACACCCAGGGAGTGAAGGCACAGGCACCAATGATGTAGAGATACCTTCGAGTAGCAACAAAGTGGGGTCAACTGTTCCTTCAAGTAGCAATGATATGGGAGCACCGAACCCCCATCCCCAGATACCACTGATGGTTCCAAGCAGCGCCCAGTTCATACATCTGTGTCATCATAACACCCCGAGGTAGCACCTGTCCCCCTCAGGTAACAATGATGTTAAAACACCTGTCTTCCGTTAGGTTACAACGATGTAGTAGCACTTATTTCTTCCAGGTAGTGATGATATAGTGGTCCCTGCCTCCCCAGGTAACAGTGATGTGGGGGCACCTATACACTCCCTCAGGTACCAATGATATGGGGGCATTCATCCTCTCAGGTAGCAATAACGTAGAGACGCTAGTCTCCCGTTAGGTAACAATGATGTAGCGGCACCTGTTCCCTCCAGGTTGTAATAACGTTGAGGCCCCTGCCCCTCCAGGTAGCATTGATGCGGGGAACTCTGTCCCTCTCAGGTACCGATGATGTGGGGCACCTGTCCCGCCCACGACGCCTGGGGCATGGGGACACCTGTACCCTCAGGCCAAGCCAGGCCCCGCCCCCGCCGCGCGCCCCGCCCCCGCCGCGCGCCCCCACCCCGTGCACGCGCTGGACACGCGCCTTCTCCTCCTCTTCCTCCTCCTCCCTCCCGGCCCTGAGGGGTCGGCGCGGCAGCCCCCTCACCCGCGCGGCTCGCGTCAGGCTCAGGTCCTTCATGACCTCCTCGAAGGCCGCCGTCTCCTCCGCCTGCTTCTGGTTGTGCAGCGCAATCTTCTCGCTGAATTTCCGCGGATTGTTCGAAGTCGCCATCTTCTCGCCGCCGCCTCCTCCTCCTCCTCCTCCACCTCCACCTCCACCTCACCCCGCCACTCACCCGTGCCAACGCGCAGGCGCCGGCCGGGCCCGCGGGCAGCGGGCGGTGCGCAGGCGCATCGGCGGTCGGGAGAGCGGCGCAGGCGCACAGGAGTGGCGTCCGGCGTAGAGGCGACGGCGCGTGCGCGCGCTTGGCCGGCCTTATCCGGGCCTGCAAAAGAAGCCGGAGGGGGAGACTAGGAATTCCAGCGCCGGCGCAGTGAGCGGACTCCTGGCCCGCTGGACAGCGGCCTCGTGGCTATTGGGCAAGCCCTACTGACAGGCTGGAGTGCTGAATCCCCCCAAGAGAGAGACAGCCGTACCAACACCTTCTAATTGACAAAGATGGGCCCAGCACACCACAAAGAGGAAACACCCCAAAGATGAGCGTGAGCTCGGGCCAGTTCAGCTTTGAGACCAATCCAGGACGTTGCTAATTCGTACCTTCATTCAAAGAGTATTTACGGAGCGCTTATATGTGCCAGGCAGACGTGGTCTCTGCCCTCATGAGGTGCACAGTCGTGGAGGGATCAGTCATAACCTACTAACAAATGACCCAAGAACGTTTCAGATGGAGATAAACGTGATGCGGAAAATAATTGAGTAATGGGAGGGGGTTGGGGATTGGGTGAAAAGGGTGAAAGGGATTAAATACAAATTGCCAGTTATAAAAATAGACACGGGATGTAAAGTACAAGTATATATAGTCAATAATGTAATAACTATGGTGTCAGATGAGTACCAGACTTACCAGGATGATCACTTCTTAATAAGGTATGTAAATGTCTAATCACTATGTTGTACACCTGAATCTAATATAATATTGTATGTCAACTATAATTAGAAAATAAATTAAAAATTATAAAGAATTCAGTGATGGGCTGACAGGAGAGTGATGTTAGGGAGAGAGCCTCCCACTGCCACCACTGTCAAGGAAAGGGAGGCATCTGAGCTGAGCCCTGACCCTTGTGAGCAAGTCCCAGTCTCAAATCTGGGCATCCTTAATACCTTTTTAACCCACTATCACCTCACATTGTACCAGTTCCTATTCTCTGGATCCTCAAACCCAGAGAACCAGAACTACAGAACTTCAGCCTCCTCTTTTCAAATTTTTCAATCCAGTCTTGCTCAAGGATCCCAGCTTTGCCATGGGGTGCTAAAGGAAAGGTCCAGAAATCCCACCCAGGCTCAGCAGTGAATGGGATAGTAGAATCTCCTAGATGAGAGAGTAGTGGCCCAGGGAAGCAAGAGGAGTTCTGACACCCAGATGTCCCTCCCCAAGCAGAGAAGCCCCAACCACCAATATCAAAAGTTTATATTTAGGACAACCCAGGGATTCTAGGACATGGGCAGGGAGAAGTCAGGAGAGGCAGCCAAGGGGATGTGGGGCAGCTGTAGTTGTATAAAGAGCACACTCTTTACTAGGGCCAGGGGATGAGGGATGCCAGTGGAGTTCATAAGGGATACAACATTTTCCAAATATGCTTTTAGTCACACTTCCCAACAGTTTAATGAAATGTCGATATTAAGTATATATACATACTTAGATTTTAATTTGGAGTATCCTGGGCACTTTCACTGCTCCATTTATCCTTCTTGTTCATATAGTTTTGAGAATGTTCATGAACTTTCATATTTTTGCCTAACAAGCATCTGCCCCACTTTTGGGTATCAACCAACTGCCCTTTAGGGAACACTCATTCTGACTTTCATGAGATATGCATGCAGCTGGGCTCACCACTCTCTCCCCACAACACCTCTTCTCAAGTTGGAAGTCTTGACCAATCAGCAGAGCTCATTGCTATGACCATCATAATTGGTTTAGGATAGGCATGTGGCCCAATTTACCCAATGGGATGTAATTCTGGAACTTTTGCTTGAACCACAAGAAAGAGGAGCATGCTCTTTGCTTGGGCAGCTAATTTGAAGGATAACAAGCTTACAGTGCCAGAGGTCACCACTTGAAGAGAGATGGCCTGAGTGAGTGAGTGAACCCACAAAGAGGAAAACACAGCCAAAGGTAGAGAGAGATACTGTCTGAATTCCTAGATCCAGCCTTGCCTAAAGATAGACACCTCTGCCTTTTCAGTTATATGAGCAAATAATTTATTCTCTTTTTTTCTGGTCTAGTTTGAATCCATTTTCTGTCCCTGGCACTAACTGAGACCATAGCTTCTGGGTGTCAGAGCTGGGCATTCTACAGAAGTGGCTTCTCATTCCTACCACCATCCTGTGAGATTGGAGAGAAAGTAGAGACAGCACGGATGACAGCTGCCCCAGCAAGTTAAGCACCAGATCCAGGACTAGAGTTCAAGGCTGACAACAGAGCTGAGCTTCCTTCTTTACACTGGGTTTTGTAAGGTTTAAATGAGGTTAACAAGAGTCAAGTGCCTGGCTTATAAGTGCTCAAAAATGCTAGTTACCCTGATCACTTCCATATGCATGCCTGCACAGAATGATAGAGGAAAAAAGATTTGGGAGGTAGCAGGGGTTATTTGGTCACAAAAAAGGGCCATCTCTGCAGGAAAGAGGTGAGGGACCAGTGCTTGTCCTACTCACCCCTATTCTCCCTACACCCCAGCCGTAACTTGATCCATCCTAAACCCTGGTGATGAGTCAAAGGAAGCTGGAGCTTACTTATTGCACAATGGCAGGTCTGTGACCCAAGCCCTCCTCCTGCTCTATTGCCCCCCTGAGGGGGGTGAGGTTGAGGTGTCTGATGACCCAGGCAGAATCCAGCCCTGATGTTTTCATTTTCTTAGTTCATCAAAGAAAGCTGCTGCCACCCAGAGTGGTCTGGGTGGGGTTTCTTGGAGCAGCCCTATGGTCTTTGTAACCTGGGGTGGATCTCATGGTCCCCATGGATTTTAGGAAAAATCTACCCTCCTTCTGGCGGCCATTAGGCCCTCTCCCCGTTCCCTGGCCCCTCACTCCAGCCACTCTAGTCTCCCTGCTTTTCCACCTCCAGATCTTTGCACATGCTGTTGCCTCTGCCCAATTGCTCCCCCCTCCCCCTGCCCCAGATCCTTTTATGGCTGGCACCTTATCATTTTTCAGGCCTCTCCTCTGAGAGACCCTTTCTAAGACCATATCTGAAGTGTGCTCCTGTCTGTGTCCCACAACCCAGGAACATCCTACTCTCTGAAGGCAGCTGTTTCCAGGATCCTGTCTGCATCCCCATAGACTGAGCTAAGATTAAAAGCCAAAAGTATGTTCGCCCTTCCCAAACACTATAGGGCTAGAGTTCCCTGTGTGATGCAGAAAGGACACAAATATACACAATTCTCTACTCTTAAGGTTTGTTCACTATCCTTTGAAGGCTCTGAGCACTTTAGGCCTCATTTTATACTTGTCTGCCCATTTTGTTTTCTTGATTCCCCAGAGGTAACACAAGACTAGGCACAGAGGGGAAATTAAGAAGTGTTTATAAAATCATTTTCTCCCTGGGAAACTCCTATTCATCCTTCAAAACACATCTAGAAAGCCCATCTTAAGGAGAGCTATATTCCTCACTCTAGGCTCACCTAGCCCTGGGTCCTTCACCAGCCAGTTCATATCTGAAAGGACTAATAATTTCTAATTGTTGATTAGCCTCACTTTAGTTACAAAGCACATCCAAGTAAAATCTATGAGGTTAGTCTTTATAAGCCACTTCTTACTGCCTCTAGTATTTAGTTTTATCTCCTTGGCTCCATAGATGGGCCTAGTTTCATTTGTTCCTTGCCAGCTCCTCAGCATCATCTCCCACCCTCCCCTTTCGTACATTCTCCACTCCAGCTTTGCTGTATCCTGCCTCAGGGCCTTTGAACCCATTGTCTCCCTGCCTAGACTGTCTTTCCCCCTATATCCAGACAACAGCACTCCTCAACATAAAGCCTCTAAATACAAGCTAAATTAAAACCTAAACTGCTGAGTGTTTCTGCATGGCCTAGCCCTCGGTGATTCTCCAGCTGTGTGACAATGGAAAAACGACTTCACCTCTCTGAGCCTCACTGTCGTCCCATGTTAAATGTGGACAGCGGTGCTCCTCATAGCAGGCTCTTAGGAAGATTAAACAGATAATACATGTAAAGCACTTAGCTCAGTGCCTGTTCCCTCACCAGCACTTGATAGCAGGGAAGCAAAACCTACCTCGAGATGTGAGTTTTCATGCTTTGCTTTTCTGTACTGCCTTGTATGGAATCAGTTATTATGGGGTACCCATATCATGTGGAGGTGAATTAGGGCCATCGGAGTGGGGAGGCAAAGAACAAAACTATCTAGGGCCCGTCTTTGACTTCCAAACCAGGCCATCATCAGACAGTTTTGCAAGACAAAGCCAGAGTTATGTTTGATTATGACAAAAAGGGGAAAACCTGGTGGAAGCCAGAAATGCCAGATGCAGAGCTTAATCCTCACAGTTGAATGGGAAGGGGTTAGATGATGACCCAGGTCCCTGGACCCCCCCTCCCACCCTGGGCTGAGTGTGGGGTGAAAGGTAGGCAGGGTGGAACCGCCAAGGAGAGTGGCAAGAGGCTGAAGCTGAGGGAGCAGGGACACAGGGGGTAACTCTAGGGGATAGCAGGACAGGGGCAGAGCCAACAGTTCAGTTCCTCCCCACAACCACCATGCAAAGGGGACATCAAATGACACCACAATGCAAAGATCTGGCTAAGCTGTAGCTGAACTCCCCTATGTAGATCCCAATCCCACTGTCCAAAAGCCGGGGACACTTAAGAGTCACAACCTACATGACAAAAAGGGATTACTGACCTCTAGGGGGCAGTGTCTCTAGGCAAGATATAGCAGGGTTTTTTAGTTTTTGTTTTTGTTTGATGTCCCAGTATCTGAGTCCCCATCCAAGTCTGGGGAGTCCCCACCATGAGAAGTCATCCCCCCATTGACAACAAAAGCCCCAGAGCCAACAATGTGATGAATCAAAGTGTGGGCCTCAGTTCCCCATCTGTTCCTATATCCCGCCCTTCACCACGCTGCTGTGCATCCTTCCTTTGTAAGGAGGAATGTATTCCGCAGCCCTAATTTGGGGCTTGGCCATGTCACTTGCTTTGGCCAAAGGCAAATGGGCAAAAATGACAGCATACAAGTTCTGAATCTGGACTTTAGGAGGCCTCATGTGACTCCGCTTGTCTAGGACCATTGTGGAAAGAGAGCATTATGTTGGCTGGTTGCTGGTCTGAGAATGCTGCTGGTCCCAACCCATTCCTTCACCTGGAAGCATAGCTACTCAGCTGAGGACAGCATAGAACAGGCACCCCCAACTGAGTCACAGATACATGAGAAACACTCATTTATTTTTGCATGCTGTTGAGACTTGGGTTGTTTGTTATATGGTGGCAGCAGCTAATTAGCAGACTGAGGTACTCAATTTCTCAGGTGCACAGACAGCTAGGGCATTGGCACAACATGGGCTGGACCAATAGGAAGTTTCCACTTGGGAACAAGTGATACAAAGAAACAGCATTAGGATAGGAGCATTAGTTTCCAGGGGTGGCTATGGCTGAGTGCCAAGGGCTAATGGCACTGTCAGTTGAAGCGTCTGTATTTTGTAGTGGTGGCAGAAGCATCTTCACCAGTCAGTCCCTTAGAATAATTTCAGATAATCACACTGGCAACCTTGCTACCCTGATTCCTATTTTTGAGCCTTCCTGACACTTTTATGAGGAACCCAACAGCCCTCTAATGCACATTTATGCTATTTAAGCCAGCCAGTTTGTTTGCAAATAAAAACCCTAATTTACGTAAGATGGGGAAACCCCAGCATGTTACATTTATATTATAATTTTGTAACTGGGTCACAAGTATCAGAATTGCTGACCACTAGTGTCTTAAGACAGTATTTTAAGCAGAATTGTCATTGTGATCTCTCATAAAAAGAAGTATGGAGGTCAGAGGTTCTCAGGTGGGAATGGTGGCCTCATGATTTCAGGGGTCTGAGAGGCAGCATCTCTGTGCCTTTCTTAACTTGCTCCTAATGGCCACAAGATGGCTGCAGAAGCTCCTGGCATTGTGTTCTCCAGGGAAGCAAAAGGGAACGGGGCAATAAGGCCTCTCCCATGTCCAGAAACCCCCACCCCAGACCTTCCCTTAAAGCTTGCTGGCTAGAGCTGGTAAATTTTCCCAGATCAAAAACAACCCCTACAAAAGGCACTGCCAAGAAAGGCTGAGCCAAATGCTAAATTATCCCCAACCCAAGGCAGGGCACACTGCTGCTGGTGCCAAATCAGGGCTCTGTGGGTGAGAAGGGAGAAACGGCTCCTGGGATGGCAACAGCAGGGTCAGCCATAAGAACTAAGCTGAGGCCTTGTTAGGGAGTAGGAGAGCATGGATTTGGGGACCTTCTGCTCTTGGGTCTGCAGGCATTTGGTGCCCACAGATGCCAGAGTGGATAAGTCTCTGCTCCCACCTTCCCACCCAGAACCTCATATTTGTGCAACAAACGTTCGGCTATAACTCCTGGGACACACAACCAGGTGCCCCTAATAAAACCCGTGCGTGGAGGCTCCGCTGAGAAGTGAAGTCTCCCGGGCCTGTGAGAACAGAAGAGCTGGAGCTGCATTCCGGACACTAAGCCAGGGGCGGGTTTCCAAGCTGGCCAGGTCCGGGGCAGATTCCCACCTCACATGGTTCCCCTGAGTCCCCCTTGGCCTTCGATCGCTGCGAGGCCCCAGAAGTCACACTTGGCCTCTCTCTCACGGGCCTGCATCCCAGCGTCCCAGGAGATGGCGTTTTCCCACAGCCTAGGCCCAGGTGCAGAGGGAGGCTCCCGCAGCCGCATCCAGGGCCTCGGTGGGGAAGCAGGCCATCTGGAAGGAGACAGGCTTTCCCCCAAGTTCAGTCCTTATTCAGTGGATGGCCATTTGAGGCCTGAGCTACCCTCAGTGAAAGATGAAGGGAGGAACAAGGTGATGGGCTGTAGACCCCTTCGGTATGTCACACAGAAAGGGACAGGTTGGTTCAGGGGTGTGTGCATGAGCATGTGTCCAACTATATATGAGCAAACATATGTATGCAGGTGTGCCTGAGCATGGGCATGTGTGCAAGCATGTGTGTGTGTGCACGCATGTTCTGCCTTTCTCTGAAAGATACAAATGTTCACAAAGTGAAGATTCAAGCCAGTTTCTGCTAAATTAAAAACAGCTTTTTTGTGTTTAAAGTTTACAATACAAAAAATAATTTTCCTTTCTTCCGGGGGGGGGGTGGTGGAGGAGGGGCAGGGGGGCCCCTGAGAACATTCCGTGAACCAGCCCAAACGGTTACGCACAATCAACTGGTTAGATACGGCAGCGCCCCCTCCACCCTCCGCCAGCACCCCTGCCAGCTCATTGGGGACAAGATGTTCTGAGGTGTGAGCTGATCTGGTGGGACTTGCAGCTGGCAAAGGCGTCTCACTGCCCCCTGAAGGGGCCATGCCTCCAGTGGGGATGCATTCTCTTGGGGGAGCTCAGGTTAGGGAGGTGAGAAGGGACTGGAATGTTCTCATAAGTCCCCAAGGGCCACTGCTTTCCTTTCAATGCCCCTAGTTCCTTCCTGATTCTCAACTAAGTTCCTATTTCAGCACACACACCCCCCAACCTGGCCTCACCTTATGGGCCCCGTGGCTGCTGCACGGAAGCGCCAAGCCTGTGCTGTTTTGAGAGTGACCTGGAAGTCTCCCCTCTCAGAAGGCTGTCCATGAACAGGAGGTACTTTCTGACAACATGTAGCCTGGTTCACAGTGAGGCTGCCATAAAAGCAGGGCCTGGGGGCAACTCTCAGAGTTTTTGGGCACCTATGAAAGTGCGATGACTTCATGCTTCCTTTAGACCTATTCTGCATCTCCCTCATTGCAGCATCTGGAGAGAGAGGATCCCTAGCCACCTGATCTCAACACCCTGTGACAAAGCAGTTGCAGAAAGAACCAGCTGGGGCTGAGGGTTGGCTGGTGGCAAGGGGTCTGGGCCACCATGCACATAGAAGAGCCTGGAGAGTCTCACCAAAGGCCGCCTGGCCAGGCCGGGTTTGCCCTCTGTTTTCCCAGCGCCCAGTGGAAGCGCCAGCAGCACTTCCCACTGCCCCATGCCACAGAGTTAAAGACCAGCCCCACTTCCAACTCCCCTGCAAGGATGGAAAAAGGTGAGCGGGGAGAGAAGCCCCCAATGCACAGAGAACATGAGGTATCTGTGACCCAGCAGGCCCCACAAGCTCGGTGCTGGGCCTGCTCCATCTTTTCATCATAACTTTTATTAAATACAAGGAAAATATTAGGAGACGTCTGCTAAAGTATGAGGTTAATTCTTTACATGGCAAGTGGGTCATAGAGACACAACATCAATCATCTGTTAGCAGCAGAAGAGACACTTTAAGTTGCCCCAAGGGTACAAATCCCATTTATAAGACAGCAGTGCTGGCTTCTTAAAAAAAAAGAAAAGAAGAAGAAGAAAGAAGAAGGAGGAGGAGGAGGAGGGGAGGAGGAGGAGGAGGAGGAACAGGAAGAGGAAGAAGAAGAGGAAGAGGAAGGAGAAGGAGGAGGAGGAGGAAGAGGAAGAGGAGGAGGAAGAGGAGGAGGAGGAGGAAGAGGAAGAGGAAGAGGAAGAGGAAGAAGAAGAAGAAGAAGAAGAAGAAGAAGAAGAAGAAGAAGAAGAGAGAAAAAAAATAAAAATGAAACCAAAATAAAAAAGTTTAGAGTTTGTGGCCAGAGATGCCACAAAGCCCTTGAAGAGAGAGGCTCCCACCCACCTGACTTCCCATACCAGTGGCCTGTAGTGGCACGTAGACCTGAACATGGGAGGACAAGGGAGGAGCACAGGGCTAGAGAAAGGATGGGAAATAAAATCCCTGGAAAGACCTGTGGAATGCAAACACAATGAGATTCTAAAACAGCATCCCTTTTTATTCATGGGACGTCTCACCCCAGTTCTCCTTAGGGCCCCATGCATGGCCCAGTGCCTAGCAGAAGGCCTGATGTCCATAAGGACTGTCACTGAAGCTGGCTGCAGTGTTTCCTCTTGAAACTAGATAAGTGAATACTCTGAGGTGCCTGGATGGAGGACAGGAACAGGGACGAGTTGCTGGCCTCCTCCCACCCAGCAACTCGGGCTTAGTAGGGAGACAGAACCATCCCATGGTCATCACCCTGAGCCAGGTGCTTCCAAGCCTTTCCTTTCTGGGGGGTCTGAATGTGACAGAGGTTAAGGGTACATTTATTTTAAAACACACATATGCAAGAAACTCAGGAGGAGGCGAGTGGTATACCATGGATTTGGGATGACACAAATGAGCTTGAATCTGAACTTCCAAGACTGCTGGGCCGAGGGATGGGAAAGAAAGGGCAAATGACACCCCAAAGAGACCTCGATTCTCAACCATGAGCAAGAACCTGGTACAGGAAAGGAAACCACCTCAGGCTCAAGTTTTCTGCCACAACATGTCAGCCTCCTTGCTGGCAGGCTCCCTGGGCAGGCATGGAGCCAAGATCTGCTTCACGCAGGAAGATACCCGGGGAGGAGGCTTATCAACACAGCGGACCTGTGTGGCTGACCCAGGGAAGTGGGGTCCATGGTTCTCCGTAGGACATATGCTCATCAAGCCCCTCACAGGAACAGTATGTGGCCAGGGCAGCTGGGGGGGCCTGGAAGCTACCTCCTGGTCCCCACCCGGGGCAAAAGGACAGGGGCACAGGCAATGCCTGCAAATGACTCAGGGAAGTGTAGGTCGCGCTCCCACTCATCTGTCTCAGTGTTGTACACCTGAACAATGCCCGTCACATTGTTGAGGCGCCAGTTGTAGCCCCCAACAACATATATCTTCCTGTCCAGTAGGCAGCAGCCAGCCTCTGACTGACCAGCCCGCATGGGGCTTACACTGGTCCACTGATCTGTCTCAGGCACATAGTACTCCACAGCCAGCACGTCGAAGCAGCGGTCCACATGGTCCATGCGGCCACCCAGGGCGTAGATACGGCCACCAGCACCCACCATGGCATGCAGAACACGGGGCTCACTCATGGGTGCCTTGAACTCCCACTGGTCTGCCACAGGGTCATAGCAGTGCAGTGCCTTCTTGTCCTCCACTGAGATACCATAGCCTCCTGAAATATAGAGGCGGCCCCCAGTTGAGGCACCTGCATGGCCCCAGGTGCGGCGCTTCAATGAGCAGGCATAGCCCCACTCATTGCGCCGTGGGCAGTACCTCTCAACCGAGGCCAGGCTGCCAGCCCGGTTGCGGCCGCCCGTGGCATAGACCATGCCACACAGCACATTCAGCTGGAACTGGATGCGGCTCTCCTGCATGGCCTGCAGGCGCAGCCAGCGGTTCAGGTGTGGGTCATAGCGGTAGCAGGCATCCACTGCACCCTCACCGCTGCGGTACTGCAGGTGCTGGCCCCCAGCAACATAAACAAAGTTGTCTAGCACGGCCACACATGTGTGGCTGCAGCCCACCTCCATCTCTGTGAGTTCACGGAAATGGCGGGCACCTGGCTCAGGCAGCTGGTACACCTTGCTGCTGACGGCACGGTCACTGTCGGTATAGGGTGTGCCACCAAAGGCCACTAGTGAGGGCACATCAGAGCGCACAACTGTGCGTGGGGACTGCATCTCGTGCTGCCGGAAGGGCAGCACCTGGTAGTTGAAAGCCTCTAGCAGGTATTGGCGGCACAACACATCCTCTACCATGAGGTCCAGTGTCTGCACACTGTCCACCAGGTCCGATGAACGCATGAGTGGGAATCGAATGTGGCAGAGCACGTGACTGGCACGCGGCCGCCGGGCAGGGTCATGCTGCAGCCAGCGGACAGCAGCTCGGAACAGGTCAATCTCAGCACAGCTCTGTAGCCGGTTGCTCTGCAGGAAGAAGACAAGGCGTTCCAGTGGCAGCTGCAGGAAGTCCTCCTCTGCTGCAATCTGCAGGAAGTGCTGGAAGGTGAAGGCATCTACCGACTCCTTGAGTGAGGCCAGGCTGAAGGTGGTGGCCATGTGGCCAATGTGCAGGCAGGTCTCCACACTCATGGCAGCCTTGAGGAACTCCTCACACAGCTCTACCACTGGCAGCATCTGCAGAAACACAGCTGCACCCAGCACGTCCTGCACACAGTCTAAGTCCAGTGTCACCTCAGCACTATAGGCAAAGTCAATGATGTGTCGCAGGCCTCGAGCCGACACGCCCTTCAGCTCGATGACATCCTGGCTCGCCTCTCTCATGCCTCCAGTGAACATGGCCCTAGGGGTCCAAAACACAGCATGTGGGCTCTGTGTGTCCGAGGGGCATTATAACCATAGGGACAACCTGACCCCAGGACACTACAAGCTGGAATTGGCCATCCAGGGGAAGGCTGGCCAGGTATGCATAAAAGGTACCCCAAAAAGAAAATATTTTAATCCATCCCAAGCCATGCATCTTCCAAAAGCAACTCTATATACTGCCCCTCAAGTGGGGCCCTGTCCAGCCTTACCCAGACCTATGTATCACTGGGTCCAGCTGGTTCGGAGGTTGGGGGCTAGGGCCACTCACAGTAGGGCAGGTGGCCACAGCTGTGCAGGAGGAGACCAAACCTTAGCTTTGGCTCTGGGAACAGGTCTCCAGCCCCACCTCAGTGCTCAGCCATAAAAACTAATCCTGCAGCAAGATCAGGAAATAAGGTGTATTCCCAGAGGAATACACACCATGGTTCACAGAGTCCAGTCCCTCCCCAGCACACTCAGCTGGGCAAGTAGCTCCACCTTCCCCTGCCTGAGTCTCAGCTGCTGTCACAATACGAAGGGAGTGATAGTTCCAGGTTGAAGCACCCATTGGGGGACCCCACTGTCACTGATGCATTCAAAGAGAGGCTAGGTGATTAAGGAAGCCCCTGAGAATGGCCCATAGAAGTCCAGTCCACCATGAGACCCCCAGTGAGTGACTCCAGCTCTGTCAGCTGTGCTGTCCTGCTCTGAAACACAGAACCTGCGTGAGAGCTCCCCATAGCCTTCAAGGGGGGGGCCCACAGAAAGAGGGACAAGAATCACAGGGCCCACTTGGGAGTTTGTGGATTCTAGAAATGGTATGAGAGGCTCCTGTCATTAGGTGAGCTGGCATTTCACCATAACTGTGACTACTATCAGAGCATGTTGTATTGGCTGACCAAGAGGAAAGAACTTTCTTTGGCCATTCACCCAACAGATGCCTGTCACCCAGCCACACCCCAGTGTGGGCCGGGCTTGGGCCCCAGAGTTGGGAAAGTTGAACTTGGCACTACTTCGGGACCACCAACTAACAACTGCCAGCACTTCACAAGGCAGTGCCATGGCCCTTCCAGAAGCAGTGCTCTTCCCCTTCCAGGCCCTGCCCCTTCTTGTCCCTGTGAGTCCCATCTGCCTGTCGAAGGCAGAGGCAGTCACGGCGAACAGAGGGAGCTTTGCCTTTTAAGGCCTTGCCAGCTGCAGTGCCAGCGCAAAAGAGCCTTTAAAGGGCATTTCTGGCTGGTTCGGCCCGCCCGTCCCCAAATCCAGAATAAAAATAGAAGCGGCGCCCCAGATAACTTGGGTTTCTCCAGCTCCCTGGAAGGGCCTCAGTGAGCCTGAGAGGCAGGCAGCCAGGGGGTGCGGTGGGCAGGACACCCCTGCCTCAGAACACATATGACCCAGGTGGTGTGCACCTGGACTGCTACTCTGTGAGGTAGTAGCAGAGGCAAATCAAGGCAGGAGAACCCTTCCCGCCAGGATGGCATCCCAACTCTCTCTGTTAGAGTCACAGCCTGGCACAAAAAAGCATGCCAGCTAGTTAGCAAGGGAATAAAAAAGACTGTCCCTAATCCCATGACAACCCCCAGCTGGTGAGGAGAATGGCCCCAGGCCCTCCAAGGCTCCCTCAATCCTCCGCCCAGCCTAGTACAGGGAAAGCGCTTTTCAGAAAAGGCCTTCATGGCAGACCCGTAAACCCAGCAAGGCCTCGCCCATCATGTGGGGTGTGGGACAGAGCCTGGCACACATGAGGGCCACCATCTTGGCATCCCTCCTATCCCTTGGCCTGAGTACAGGTGTCAGAAGGGCAGCAACTTGTGCTGGTCTTCTCCCTGCTGGATCCTGAGGCCACCATAGCACTTGGCACACACAGATGTAAAATAAAGAGAGTGAAAACCTGACCAAACCCTCCCACACCCCCAGGGTGGAAGTTGCTAATTGGGTGCCCACAGGCTACCTCTATTCCCCAGGCACGTTCTGCTCACCTGTGCAACATCTCCAAAATGTCTGAATAAGTTGCAAACCTGAAAAAAGTGGTAGACATTGGGCCTATGCCAGCCACCTTCCTTCAGAACCATCCCTCCCTGGTACTGAGCTTGCTCCTCTCAAAAGGGCAAGAGCTCTCCAGCCTGTCCCCAGGGCCTGCACTCACCTGAAGTAGTCACTGCAGGCAGCAAGGACCACCTTATGTGCATGGAAGGTGTCTCTGTTGACAGTGAGGATGACATCCAGGAGCTGGCCCTGAGAGCGGAGGGCAGCTAGGCCCTGCAGGAGGCTGGTGCTATGGCCGGGTGCAGAGAAGGTACACTTGAGAGCTCCATTCTTGTCAGCCATGCTGCGGGAGAGCAAGGTGGGATGAGGCTGAGAGGCCTCAGGACAGGCTAGTCCTGGCCTGGGGATCCTGGACAGCTCACCCAGACTCTGAAGCTGCCTTAGGCAAAGGTGAAATTGCCAGAACTAGCCCCGGAGAAGTAGAAACAAAACCTGGGTCCCAACCATGTCTGCCATCTGCCCACCAACTGGCTTTGGCAGTGGATGCTTTTTGTTGCTTATGAAATGGATGGGGTTTCACATAGGACTTAAGGAGGCTACATGTCCCTTTTTCTGCTTTTTAATTGAGGTGAGATTCATATAATGTAAAATTCACTATTTAACATGTACAATTCAGTGGCATTGTTGTACAGCCACCATCTCTTTCTAGTTCCAGAACATTTCAATTACTTCAAAAGGAAATCCTGTTCCCATTAGCAGTCACTCCCCATATCCCCTCCCCCAGCCCCTGGCAACCACCAATCAATCCTCTTTCTCTATAGATTTGCACATTCTGGACATTTCATATAAATGGAATCATACCACATGTGGCCTTTTTTGGCCTTTGTGTCTGGCTTCTCTCACTCAGCATCATGTTTTCAATTCTGGATACATTATAGCATGTGTCAGTGCTTCACTCCTTTTTTACAGTTGAGTAATATTCCACTGTGTGAATGGCACCACAATTTCTTTATCCCTTCATCTATCTATGGACATTTGGGTTGCTTCCAATCCTCTCTTTTTTTAAAACTTTATTATTTTTTATTCTAAATGTGCCTCCTGAGTGCTCATTTTGAGGTGCAGCACTCTCCATGTCACATCATTGTCCCCCATGTCCTAGAGAGCCACCCTCATGGGTAAACCCATCTTTTCTCCTCTACAGAGGATGGAGTAAGATTAAGAGCCCCTGTGTGAGTGTGGAGGAGGAACTCGATCTGCAGCTTGCTGGGAGCTCTGGGGCCTGGGGACAGAGGTACCTTGGACCAGCCTCTCACTGGAGGTGAGGAAATACCACTTCAAGGAGGGGCTGGCCTTCAAGGTCCAGCTACTCTGATGCCTGCCCAACATGTCTCTTGGTGCCCAGCACCACAAAGTCACCCTGGCCATTTTCAGAAGAATCCGGCTCTGGGCTGCACTCAGTGGCCACCCAATCAAGGGGAAAGGCCCATCAGTCCCACCTGACAGGGACAGGCTTAACAGCTTGTCCATGGCCCCAGAGCTGTAAGAGGATGCTGGAGGATCTGAACCGGAGCCTGGAAAGCAGCAGGCTGTGTGAGATCTTCCTGTCACCCCTGGCTAATGTGGGGGAAAACAGAGCAAATTGTAGGGAAGCCTCAAAACCAGAATGTCTGCCAAAGGAGAAGGGTTTACCTGTGGGGGTAGCTTGTGGGAGGATGGGGACAAGGAAAGCATAGATTCCTGCACCTCCAAATGAGGATTCAGGAGGTAAAGATCACTTTAGAATAAAAGATAAAGTTTTTTTTAAAAAGAGTGGTGGAAACACATAAATGCTCACCAGTGGATGAGTGGATAAACAAAATGTGGTGCAGGCACATAATGGAATATTACTCAGTCATAAGAAGAAATGAAGCTGATTCAAGCTACAATGTAGATGAATGTGAAAAACATGATGTTGAGTGAAAGAAGCCAGTCACAAAAGGCCATGTGTTGTATGACCCCATTCATATGAAATGCCCAGAATAGGCAAATCCAGAGACAAAAAGCAGATTAGTGGTTGTCAGGGGCTAGGGAGAGGGAATGGGGAGTGAATGCTAATGGGGACAGAGTTCCCTTTGAGGTGATGAAAGTGTTCTGGAACTAGATGGAGGCAATGGTAGAGCAACACTGTGAATGTACTAAGTACCACTGAATTAGTCACTTAAAAATAGTTGTTTTGACATTATGTGAATTTCCCCTCAAAATAAAAAAATAAAAACAGAATGAAAGGACATCTGACTTTCTCAGGTTCTATATAAAACCCCACATGACCCACAGCACCTCAGTGTATGAGGCTATCTATTGCCTCATATCCCCTTTGCTATTTCATCTCAGAAAACTTAAGTAAGATGTATCAGGGAATGAATGATTTGGAGGCCCCAATACATCAGTTCATCCTCTAGACACAACAGGAGTAGACAATACCATCAGGGTCAGGCCCCAGTGGGTCAAGAACCCCACCAGGACTCTCCAGCCCATGCCGGCCCCATCATCCCAGCAGTCTGTTCCCTTCCCAGCTTTAGGCTCTCTAAACTTGTTTTCCTATTCCTGGGACCTATGCCTGCCTACAAGTGAGGGCCAGGAATGTGGGTACTAGCCTTCCCAAGAAAACAGGAGAAAGAAGGCCCTTTGGCCCCACTGCCCACCAGCTCCCAAAATACCGGGGTAAAAGGGCTAATGTCAAGCACAGGTCATGCAGTCAGTGCTGGATTCACACAGCTGCTGCCAATCTGAGGTCCTTGACCCACACAGGCCACCCACCTCAGCATCCTTCCAGAGAGCCTTGGGAAAGGGGAGGGCCAACCAAGGGTAGAGGGGCTATGAGTCTTTCAGGGTCCCGAGGTGTGAGGACATGGCAGGGGGACACAGGACATGGGAGGAGAAACATGGTCTGTGCTTAGTGGAAAGGCTTCTTGCCCCTGAGACAGGAAAGCACATGACTTAGAGCCCAGCACCATGGTTATCTGGGCTGGCAATGCTGGTGCACAGCCCTCCTGAAGTCCATGGAGTGAGGAAAGGAAAAGAACTCAGGAGGAACCCAAGTCTCTAGCTTGGCCTGGTGCCCTCTCCCCACCAGGTGGCGGGGATGCCCACCTCACACATCCCCTTTTCTCTCCAGCACAGAGTAGCTGGAGCTGCCGCTACAGCCAGCACACCCTATTTGATGGGCCACTGCTATGACCTGAGTCTCTGCTCTGTCAGTGTCCCAAGACCCCATGACAGACTCAAGTTCTGAAGATCATGACATGAGCAGAATGTCATCGGTTTATGGACCCTCAGGAGTCAAAGGGCCTCAAAGTGTGCTCCACCCACTCTGGCCAGGGCTGCCCTCTACTACAGAGGTCCCTAACCCCTGGACCAGGGATCAGTACTGGTTTGTGGCCTATTAGGAACCAGGCTACACATCAGGAAGTGAGTGGCAAGAAAGCGTGAAGCTTCATCTGTATCTGCAGCCGCTCCTTAGTGCCAGCATCACTGCCTCAGCTCCACCTCATATCGTCAGGCATTAGAGTCTCAGGAGCACTGGTCTCTGGTGCCAAAAAGTTTGGGGATTGCTGCTTTATTGTATAGCCCCTGCTAGGACCCCTCCAGGGACGGAGTCTCACTGTGTCCTCTCGCTAATACCCTCTGAGGGGCCTCTTTGCCACCTCAGCCAAGGCCACATCCCACATGAGCTTCTACAAAGGGCCTTCTGGGCAGCCCTGACAGGGGCCCTGCCTGCACTGAAGGCATATGGAGCCACCTCTCTCAACCTCCATAGCCCCTCCTGCCTGGGCCAGCACACCATCTTCTCTGTGTAGCACAGTGGCCTGGGGGTCAGGAGAGCTGGTGACCCCTCAGAACCTCCCTCCCAGGAGAAGACTTGGATTCAGCAGGTCTAAACACCAGCATGTCTGGGGTTCGGGCCAGAACCCAAAGGCTGGGAGATGCAGCTCAGTGAAAAGCCTGCCCCAGCTGCACCACAGCCCTCACTTTCCCAGGCTCTGGCATGTGGTGTGAGGACCAGAGGGAAGATTCCAACCCTTGTCCTGCCGTAATCAGCTATGTGACTCAGGCAAATTCCCTGGTCTCTGGGTCTTCATTTTCTCAGCTGTCAGATGGGGCAGGCAGGAGCACAAATGTCACAGGGCTGTAATGAGGCTCCTTAGTCCCCATGACCTCCTGGGAAGTGATGGACCACAGACTACCTACTTTCCCCAGCTTCTCTTTGGGTTGGGGAGGTGGTGAGGCCAGTGAGGGTCTACAAGCCACCTGTGGGCTATTGAACAGGAGCAGGCACTTGGGAACTTGAAGCCTAGAACCACCTACGGAGCGTTGGCAAATGGTAGGTGCCCAGTGAGGCAGGCTGGCCCCTCTGTGGACACCTTACCTCACAGATTATGTGCATTTTGCCATTTTGCTTCCAGCTGGCCTCATTTTAACTTATAAGTTCCTTGGAGACTTTGGGGCAGGACAGGAAGGCTTCCTGTGCTTCCCCTAAACCCAGGGGACTGGCACACATGTACACATTTTCATGAAAAAAAAGATATCACACCAGGTGCAACCTTATTGTGAAGCCGCTCAGTCCCTGAATATATATTTACTGTGGTCCTCCATTTATAAAGAGTATCAAAAAATCAATACACAGCCAACAACCTAACAAAAAAAAATGCACAAATTATGTGGATGGAAGTTTCATAGAAAAGGAAGAACAGCTAGCTGGAGAGACCTGAGAACAAGCCTCTTCCAAACATGGAAAGTTTGCTCACCAAGGGATGTGCTTCAGCCCTCAGATGGGCAGAGTCATCGGGCAGCAGATGCTCACATCCATTCCCAGTGGGAGTATGAAGTACGACAATCCCCAGAAAGCCAGTTCACAGACCTAGCAAAATTCTAAAGCTCACATTCTCGACCTAGCAAGTCTACTTCTGGGATCTATGAGCTGTACTCACATGTCCAATAGAGATGCATGAGGATATTCCCCAAATACCATTTCTGGGGACTAAAGATGAGAAATGAGCTAAATGCCCTTCAAGAGAATACAAAGAATTATGGTGCCTTCTGACAGGGACTGCCCTTCAGCTGAGCACAGAGGTGGTTAAAATGTTCCAATGTGGAAGTTAGGCACCCTGGCCAGAACCCTGACCAAGCCCACTGGGCTGCTGCCTTCAGGGTATGAGCCAAGCTAAACTGAGTAGGTGGGAAGCCACCCCTTTCTGCACATATTTCCTCTTGCCAAATAAGGCTCCCAGTGTCCCACAGGTTGTTTCCTTTCTCCGATCTCACAGATGGGACAACTATCCCCAAAGCTCCTACACTACCCCACACACACCTCACAGCCTCTGGGAGCTCAGGGAGGGAAGGAGAAAGCCAGCAGGGGCCAGAGTCCCAGCCTGGACATAGAGGCTAAGCAGAGGTAGGGAGGAGGGAGGGCTGAGGCCTGGGACTGATGACTAAATCAAGGACCCATTACTCAGGCCAGCCAGACAGGGGGCGGCCAGTGTGGCGGGGCCACAGGTCCCCAGGAAGGCGGCAGCAGCAGCCCTGGGCCAGTCCGGGTCTCTAGACAGCCACCCAGGCCACGGTCACCCACACTGAGTCATCAGAGCCAGTGCGTCAGCAGCTGGTCAGGGTGTCTCTAGACGCTGCTCACTGCCTCTCTGGCTGCATCCTACGCCTGAGCCTGAATCTGGACTCTAGGGGGTCACATGTGCCCCCACAGGCCCGGTCTGCTACATCTCCCAGCACTGTCATCGGGTACCCCTGGCTGGGCCCAGACCTGTGCTGAACTTGGGGCCACAGCCCCTGCCTGCCTTGGGGGTTTTCCCATGCAGAGGCTGACGGCTCATGGGACTGGGCAGGGTAAATGACCCAGACTTATTACTTATGTCAGGATCCCTGTAATCTCCCAGGGGATTCCAGCCACCAAGCCCCCCACATTGTCACCAGCTTTCTGCTGGTGCTCCTACACAGGCTTCTTCCTGGCTCTGTCCTTCATAGGGTCTCCCCCTGAATATACCATGGGCTGGAGGCCTTGCCTCAGGTTCTATTTTGGGAGGATCTAGCCCAAGGTAGGATAGCCTAATGGTGGGAGGCCACAGGAAGTACAGAGCCACAGGGGTGACAGGGTCTCATGATGGAGTTGGGGGCTCCCTTCTTCCTGCCTTCACCCTAGTCTTCAAGGTCAATTTCCCAACCCTACAGGAGAGCTCCAAAGCCCTGGAACAATTCTTTTCATTGGAATGTCAAAAAAAAAAAAGAAAAAGAAAGAAAGAAAGAAAGAAAAAAGAAAAGAAAAAGGCAAGAACAAGAAAGAATTTCATGGAAACATTTCTTTGGGGTTTTTAAAAATACTTTCCCACCCCCACATGGAGCCCAAAGCTCAGGCCAGAACAGAGTCTGACGGTATTGCCCCTTTAACATACTGTTCTGACATGTAAATTCCCTCATTTCCCCTCAAAACAAAAAACACTTCCACTTTCAAAGCCAATTTTGGTTTTATTGTCCATGTGGCTCCAAGGAGCACAGCAGCACAGCACAGCTGGTTGGCTCGCACCCCAGCAGAGGGGCTGACACTGTACCAGGGAGCTAGGCCACTCCACCCAGAGTCCCGGGGTGTCAGAACTGAAGATGCTGCACTTCAGGGGACAGAGACCCAGAAAAGGGGACAGAAATCCAGAGAGAGGAGGACAGAGACCCATGGGGGGGGGGGGCATGGAGAGGACAGAGACCCAGAGAGGGGAACCAGGCTCTAGAGCTCAGATAAAGCTCTGGCAGTCCACTGGTACACCTCTCCTTCTGATTTCACATACTTCCCTCCCTTACCTCCTGTCCAGCTACACTGGAAACTTCTGTGCCTTCCTCTTCCCACCCGCTCTCACCCTTCACAAGACAGGCCCACCAACTAAGCACCTGCCTAGAGTGGTTCTTTTCACAAGCAACCTCACAAATCCCCTGTCAGCCCAGGAGGTCAGTGCAGTGTTCCCTTCAAGCCAGGAGACTGAGGTCCAACACAACCCCCAAGGCTGCTCACTTAACTGTAGCCTGCTGGCTCTGCAAAGGCCATGGCTGGCTCCTAGGCACATAGCTCTATGGGTAAGAGAAGCACTAAAGTGAGTGTTCCACTTGCACCACAGAGACAGATACCCCAGCCACTGTTGCCATGGTTACCACAATATTTCAGTTCTGGGTCCTGTGCTTGTAGCCCAGGAATAGAGTCTCCATGATTTGGCACTGTGCACAGGCCTGTGGTCACCAGGCTTACATCAGTACCTCTCTCCTGGGACTGCTCTGTGAGGATGGCTCCCCCTTCACCTCCATAAAGCAGCAGGCCCATTCTGGGGACACTCCTACAGATAAGGAGCAGCTCCTCTCACAGCTCTCTCACAGGGCTTGATCCTTGGGCTCCTGGAGGAGTGGAGGAAAGCTCAGGGATTCTGGGTAAACAAGCATGGATCCCAGGAGCAGAGTGTCCCAGCAGTCTAGGACACCAATCTACTGAGACCCAGAGGGAACAGAGACCCAGAAAGAGGGCACAGAGACCTAGAGATGGAGACAGAGACCCGGAGAAAGAGGAACAAAGACCCAGAGAGAGGGCGACAAAGACCTAAGAGCAAAAGAAGAAAAACCAGCCAGGGCCCCAAATCCCATGTCCCCCCAAGCCTGGGCTCTCTCCACAGCACCAGCATTTGTTTATTTCTCTCTCCTGGTCATCATGCTGGTTATTCTCTGACATCTTCTGTGACAATTTAAAACAGGCTGCCCAGTTCCATGCCAGTCTATGCACCTTATGGGCAGATCTCTGTGTGTTGTGGGAGGGCAGGTGTTCCAGGCTACTGGGTGAAGGCAGAGCCTCATTCACTCTCTCCCACTCGCCCTGCCTCCTCTAAGAGCCACGGACTGTGGACACGGCCAAGCCCACTGTGAGCCTGCCTTGGGAGCATGTCACTTGAAGAGACTCCCTCTATGAATCCTGCAAAGGAGCCCCAGGCCACGACGCTAAACCCACCCTAGATCGTCTTCGTGGTATCACCATCCAAAGCTATCGTCCATATGTACAGCCTTTGCTTCTGCCTGTCTGTTCTCACAGGGACAGAAACAGAGTGACAGAAGAGAAGGGGTACTGGGGAGCACCTGGCAAGAAGTACAACGCAACCTGAGGCTGGCACCTCCTGAGAGCCCCCACACAACAGCCAGGGAGGCTGATGTTGGGAATGGCAGTAAGGCAGGCAGGCGGGTTCTGGAACCTACATTTGCCCCCAAGGAAACTTCATGAATGCTCCTGAGGATCCTTGTGGTGAAAGAAGCCACTCCCATCCTGCCCGGCCCTGTGTGTCACCAACCCCACAGTAAGACCCTGTGCTGAGGCTTGCCTAAGATCCCTCATGCACAGAGCCTGGCTTGGGGTAGCTCACCTCAGTGCCAGCTCCACTCAAGACAAGCCGTACCAACTCAGTCACCCTGTCCTTCTGTGGCTGTGACTAGGACAAATGGCACAGATCCCTGCACTCTTCTCAATATCCTCTGGGTCACAGAGGAGTACTCTGCAGACACCATTTACCCCCCTGCCAGTAAAAGGGCAGGATGTCAGACCCCAACACTCCTCTGCTGAAGCCCCTCACCCCATGACTCTCCACAGCCTCGCTCCTCATGGGCCACTGTGAGCCTGGTGCCCCTCAACACAGGCTGTGACATCCTGTCTGGGCTCTGTGCCCTCATCCTAGCTAACTAATGCCCCTGAGACCCCAGGACACATGGGAGTCTGGCCACTACTGATGGACAGGAGGACACTGTGGGCAGCAACCCCAATTCCTAGACCTGCCCAATTCCAGCTACTTCTCAAGGCTAGAAAGAAGGAAAGGGACACCCAGACTCCACATCCCTTGCCAGTGGCAAGCTCTCGACCTCCACGGTACTCCCACCTCTCCTAGCCCTGGTGAGTGAGCACCCACTCTTTACAGGTTGATAGTGCATACCTGGCTTCTCACTCACCTTTCAGTGGGCAACCTGGAAAGGGGGACACCATCTTATAGACAAGGCATTGAGCATAGAGGTCCAAGGCCATAGAGCACACAAGAGGCCTGGCCTGTAGGCCAGATGGGTACAGCCCCATGATAACTGAGACTGCTGGCCAGGGGCACCAAGCTAGGAGGTGGACATGGAGTTGGACACCAAGAAGTGCAAGATGTGGTTCCTCAGTGTCAGCCAGGGCAAGGGTGTGAATTAGCCCACAATCCTCTAGCCAGTAGGAGAGAGGTTGTTCCACTCTGCCATGTCACAGCTGGAGAGCTCTGCCCAGGCCTCTCTGACCCCTAGCCTGGCTCTATTTGTCTTCTCAGCTCATCCCTCCACCTGGCACACCATTAGTCTGTTCCCAACCTGTCTCCTGGAGGCTGAAATAGAAGCCTTACCAGGGCAAGGCAGGATGGGTTCTGTTTCCTGCTGTGTTCCAGTGCCTGGAACCATTCCTAGAATGTGCTCAGATGGCTGGGTGAGTGGATGGATGAACAGATGGATGGATGAACAGATGAGTGAATGAATGATGGATGGACGATGGATGGATGGATGAGTGGGTGGATAGATGGATGAATTTGGTGGTGGATGGGTGAGTGGATAGCTGGGTAGATGAATGACTGAGGTGGCAGGTAGATGGCTGCTAGATGGCAGCACAGGCTAGAGCCTGACACATCTCTGCTTGCTACAGATTTCTGCAGCATATACCTACTCTGTTCACCTTCTCCATGTACACTTCTGGTTTAAGTCCTCAGACTGGGTTTATTATTCTTGGACAGGGCTCAACCAGGAAGCCCTCAGCAGGATTCTCTCTGGAACATCTGGCCTCTGCACTTTACTCACGCTGTTCCCCATGCTGAAGGGCCGACTCTTCCTGCTCTCTCCTCCTCCCTATGCCACACTCTCAAGTCCCCCAGCTCTTCCACGTTCCTCCATACTTTCACCTGAAAGCCTTCTCGAAGTAGGTCCCTCCATGGCCTCCCTTGCCCTCACAGCCTAACCAGGTCTCCTTACAGCCTCCTTTGCTCCTCAAAGCCCAGCCAGGGCCTCCATGCCAGAAGCAGCAGGGACAGACTAGTAAGCAGGTCTCTGGCCTGGGCTTCACCTGTTCTCTTCCCACCCACTAACTTGAGGCTGATCCCTACTGCACTAGGCTTGGAAACAGAGCCACTTGAACAAGCAAAACCCCTTCACTCTAGAGATTAGGCAAGTATCCGCATAACTACATGGCCCAAAGCACCGTTCAAAAACCAAGTGACATTTTAGCACCGTCAAATTCCAGTGTCTTAGGGTTCAGCCCAACTGCCTCCCCTGGAAAGGCAGGTGTTGAGGCTCCAAAAGGGACCATTATGCCAAATGGCATGTGCTCATGCCTAGCAGTGCCAGGCCAGACACAAGCAGACATAACCAAGAGGATCATTCAGCCAGGCCCTTGCAATAGCAGTACAAATATAGACATCAGAAGGAACCTGTCATAAATATCTTAATTTTAGAGGGTGTCAACATCCCTCCCCTTTTCGATAAGGGCCCCATTTCCCTCAGGGAACTTTCTATTCTTTATTCTTGGCCCCAGTGGTGAGAATCAGGAGACCCCATCCCTGGGCTAAAAGGGGAGACTCATGACCCAGCCTGGCCAACCAGAGCCTCCCAGTCTCCCAGCCACACTGATTGGTTCCAGACATGGGTGTGGCCCATCTGATTCAATCAAAGCCTTCCCTGAGACTTTAGCTAGACTCACCAGAATGGAGCTTTGCTTTCCCACTGAGGATTCTGAGATGATGGGAAGCAAGGTGGGGTCACCTTGCTTAGCCAAGAGGGAAGGCAGACCTAAGAAATGGGAGTCATAGATTCCAGGATAATTGTCTGAACCCTAAATCTCAATGAACCTAAAACTGAAATTCTCCTGGAACTTTTTTTTTTTTTAATTTAATGTAAACAATGAACTTTTATTTTTTAACTTTAAGGGAATTAAGTTTCTGGCTCTTATAACTAAAGGAGGTCTTCAATGTCAGAAGCCTCTGATCCTGGCCTCCTGTCCACTACATTCCAGATGAGCCTCCGGAAAAACTACTGTGGAGTTAACACTTCTCTAGCTGCCACCTCTCTCCTGCATTGCACACAGGCTTCCTACCCTGGGGAAGGACAAGGGGAGAGGAAGCCATACTGGATGATCTCCAATCTCGAGGTGAGTAGGTGGCGGCCATACTCAGCCTGAGCGCAGCCTGCCTGCAAGGAGACAGCAGGCACCCCAGGAAAGGTCAGCACACTATCCATGCTCCCCACTACTGAAGTTCAGCAACTCTAAATGCTAAGATACTGAAAGTATGCCTAAGGCTAGAGCTGCAAGGCAGCCCATGCCGTCAACCTTGGCAAGGAAACCACCACCCCTGACTTCTGCAAGTGACTCTGGTGCAGCAAAAACATTTGTATGCTCCCAACAGCCCTGCTTTAAGGTCAGGCAGGACCTGATTATCCCCAGGAGTGGCAGGGAGAGGGAAAAGAGAAAGAGCAAGAGACGCCCTCCTGGGACCACATGCCTGCCCTCCTACCCTCTAAACCTAAGCACACGGTTATGACTTTAACTAGTCGTGGAAGTTTTCCACATGGAAGCTGCCCCAAGGTCCTCATGGGGTTCTCTTACATTCCTATCAACTCATGAGCACCTTGCTACACCCTAAACCCCACCTGCATCTAGAAAATGCCCCACTCTCAGCTCCAGTTAATGGAAAATTCCAGGTGGTCAGGTCTCTGTTCCTATTTCCTTCGTCACACTGCTTCACCTCCTAATATCCCACTGAGAGGACAGCTCTCCAGATATCCAGCCCAGCCCACTCCCACTCAATCCATCTTTGACCCCCGTGAAACATCTTGGTGTCATGAAACATCTTGGGCCTTGATTCTTGGGTGACTGCCCTCAAAGCCTTTAAAAGCCCCAACGTCCACCCCTCTAGATTTCCTCCAGGCCAAGTGTGTTCAATTCCAGAAGCTGCTTTGCTCACAGGAAAGCTCTGAGATTCCCCGAATCGCAACATTTTTATGTGTGGCGAGGGGTACATAGGAAGAGATTAGCCCTGGGCTGGTTGGTGAAGGGGTCTGAAATCACCCTGGATGTACCCCAAATCCGCTCTACAGATTTTGGGAGACACATCCTGTGCATCCTGAACAGCACTCTTTGCAAAGACCCAGGACAGGGCAGGCAAAGAGGAAGGCACTGGAGATTTGAGGTTAACAAGTGTTAAGAGCTCATCTGTACAGCTGCAGAACAGCTACCACAGGAGGAGTAGGGTCTGCAAGTAGGGACCTAGAGGGGGAGCCCAACTTCCCACTGCAGGCAGCTGGACAGGGAGAAGAATGGCTGGCCGTTTCCATCTTTAACACACAGCGTTAAGATCCTGTCCCTTGACTATACAAATAATACCCACCAAAGGGTACTGTTCACTGGCATCTCTAGAATGAGGCTGATTCAATAATATACCTGAGAATGTTTCTCTACTCAGACCCTGCCATGAGATAGAGAGGAGGAAGACGGCAACCTTCACTCTACTGGGCCATGGAAGACTGTTCCAAAAACCTTTTGGTCAGATAAGCTCCCCTAGCAAACCCGTGGCAGACCATGTGTAGGGTATTTGCTAGATGAAATTAGAGACTCCATGCTGAAGCCCTGCCCTCAGGAAGCATACATTCTTGGGGGCACGGGTCTTAAGCACAATGTTCCGCAGAGGGCGGGCAAGGGATCATGGTGAGTAGAGTGGTCAGGCCCTGAGGAGGCAGCATGGGGGCTGTGCAAAGCGCTAGGACAGGATACTCCAAGTGGAGCCGGGTGAAAGGCTGGGAAGAGGTGCTAGCCCAGGGGGAAGGAAGGGTGGTAGAAGCTGGGGAGCCTGGCAGGTGGGCTGACAGGGTCACATGGAGAGATATGGATTTTGTTCCCAGAGTGAGGAAGCCCCTGACAGGTGTTGGGCAGGGGAGCAACATGAGCTGATGTCTGCCTTGGGGGAGGGTCCCGCCAGCTGGAGTGGGGGGACAGTGGCATAGAGATGGGAGAAGGAGGAGGAAGAAGGGACCAGACTGGGATGTGGCTCAAAGGTGAAACCAACATGTGTGTCAACAGATGAGAGGAGAAAATAAGCATGCATGTGATGCATGCTCTCAAGAAGAAATTCAGAGTCATTGGGTGGGTGGAATCAAACTGGGGAGACCTCCTGGAGTGGCTACACCTAGCCCAAAGCCTTTTACTGAGAGAAAGGATATTCCTGGGACCAAGGCCTGCTGGCTAAAAGACCTGAGGTCCTTGAGCAAGAAGAGGCATGAGGACTTTCAGGAACAGAAGTGTCCTGCGAGCCTTCCAGGCAAGATGTATACCTCTGTCCCTCCCAGGTCTCCACGGGATGCTGGCAGGCAATGTAGCGTTTCAGGCCTGGTGCTTCTCTACCTGTTCTCTGATGCCTTGCCCAGTCACCACTGTTCGTCAGCACATTGCCAAGTTCAACCTCGAATTTTCTCCAAAATGGTGCCTGCCTCACCCTCTCCACAGCCCCTACCTTGGTCCCAGTCCCCTTTTCTCTCACCAGACAGATCCTTCCAAAACACAAATCTGACCCAGATGCCCCTTACCGAAACCCTACATGCCCCGTCTCCTGCCTCATCCCTCCCACCTATTCCAGCTCCTCTCTGCCTCCTGACCCCTGAAAAGCCTGGCTCCTCCACCTTCAGAACCTGCACATGCCATTTACCTGTACCCAGATGACAGTTCACCTCCCTCAAACCCTTCCCTTGAGCTGATGACACTAACCTTCAGATAACATTAACCTTCAGACTCAGCTCGACCTCATTCCCGAGGAGGCTCTCTGAATCTTCCAGAGAAGGCAGGAATCTCCAACTTGGCCTCAGGATCATTTATGGCAACTGTGGGGCAATGACTATGCCACTGTTTTGCTAACTCCCTGCTGACACATAGGTGTCCCAAGGGCAGAGCCAGGCTATCCTGCACCCCCCACTCCTACATGCCCAGCACCAAGCACAGCAGCAGGCACACAAGAGGCATGTGAAAACCACCAGGGAGAAATAAGGTGTCAAATGAGCCTCATCCATATGTCCATGAATTGTTTCTGTCTGAGCTCTTCCTCCTCTGCTCCTTTCCATTTCCGTCCTCCCCCAGGGCCTTCAACTCCAAGTCTGAAACATGCCAAAGATCAAAGGGCGGGAATCCAAAGAAAGACCCTTTTAAAGTATCTGGGGAGATGCAGTGTCTGGGCACGGGGGATTCCTCCATCCTGTTCTCACTGAGCTCTCCCCTGAGGATCAGCAATCAAAATAACCACTATTAAAGAAAGTGGATGTCACACCGTGGAGATGGCTCAATGATAGCAGAGGCAAATAAAACCTTTCTACCCCAGTAACTATGGCCGACGACAAGAAGGCATCCCTGGGGAGTCACAGCTACTGGATATAAGAGGTCCAGCTGTGAGATAGTCATGCTGCTTAATTCAGGGCAAAGAGTATAGTACTCATAGCAATTTCATATCATGAGCTTGAGGGACCCTGTCAGCACAGAAGTGAGGTACTCCCCATGGAGGGTTAAGCTGGGTGGCCTGGTCCCCCAGCACCTCCAACCAAGAGCTCCCAACAGTTCATCCCAGGTTCCATAGCCCCCACCCCAATACTGCATGAAGAGCCACACAACTCGTGCCCACACTCTGTTCCTGGGTAGCAGCTGACATAGTGGCATCTGCTCTCATGTTGCAGAAGCAGCTCAGACTTGACATGTTCTGTTCTCCCACTGGCCCACCACTGTCTCTCTCATGGCCACTAACTAATGGTGCCACTTTTCCCGCAACTCCTCAGACAGATTGCCACAGATGGAATGTTTGTGTCCCCAAAAACTCAAATGTTGAAACCTAACCCCTAATATGATGGTATTGAGCAGTGGAACCTTTGGGAGGTAATTAAGTCATGAGGGTGACACCCTTGTGAATGGGATTAGTACCCTCACAAAGGGACCCCAGAGCACTCCCTAGACCCCTCCACCATGTGAAAAGACAATGAGAATACACCACCTATGAACCAAGAAGCGGCCTCACCAGACACCTTGATCTTGAACCTACAGCCTCCAAACTTCAAGAAATAGATTTATGTTATTTATAAGCCACCCAGTCTATGTATTCTATTACCATATTGATGAAGACACTTGCCACACTGACCTGCTGCTGCCAACACCCTATGATCCCCTCATGGCCCACGTGGGTGCAGTAAACAGAACACTGACAGCAACAGGACCATAGGGTGACATCACCACCTATGCACTAACACTTACATGCATATGTGACATGCTGGGCGCCCTCTAAGCATGCCCACACCCTTCCATCTACCCTGTGTGGTGGGTCCAGGATCCCATTTGCCAGATAAGAAATCAACACATAAAAACATGCAGATGTGCCCAAGACACACAAGTATGTGGAGCCACCCTGCTCATAGAAAGAGGGACCACAGACATGTGTGGGTATGATGAGGCCCCTGAAGCCATCAAATCTCCTAGAATTCCCAAGAGAAGAAATGAAGTCCTCATCTCTGAAGGGTCAAATTCCTGCCTCTCCCTCCCGTCTGAAAAGAGGATGAGGCCAAAGCAACAAGAATCTTCTTAGAAGGTAAGGCAGTCATCCCCCAGGCTTTCGCCCAGGGGTTGGCAAGCTGAACTTTTCCAGAGCCTTGAGGTTTAGTGGACACAATCTAGGGCACAGCCAGAGAGGGCTTGTTGTGAAAGTTTAAACAATATACTGATACACACTACAATGTAGATGAACCTTGAAAACATTTACACAGAATGAAAGACGTCAGATACAAAAAATCATGTATTGTATGATTCTATTTATAAAACAGGTAAATTTTCAGAGGCAAAAGGCAGAAGAGTAGTTGTCAGGCGCTAGGGTAGAGGAGGAATGGGGAGTAACTGCTAATGGGGACAGGATTTCCTCTTAAGGTGATGGAAATGTTCTGGAACTAGACAGAGGTGATGGATGCACCACACTGTGAATATGCTAAATGCCACTGAATTGTACACTTTAAATGGGTGAGTTTTATGTTATATAAATTTTACGGGAAAACAAAAAAACTCATACACACAAGGTGACCAGAAAAAGTGTTCCCAAGGCTAGTTGAATTCCAGTGATAAGGCAGATGGCTCTGAGACACCATGACCTTAGAGTGTGGACAGATAAAGATAAATGAGGCATGAGCAGTTCATGTACTAGGCCTGGTTGGCCCATTTGGAAGAAATGAAGGAACAAATAAATGGACAATGTTACAAAATCCTCTTAAGTCTCAGATCTTTCTGAGAGACTATTGTATGCCACAATCTCCTTCAGAATCTGGTTCTCTTTCTGTATGCTCCATCTCACCATATTAAGGCTTCTTGCCCAACTTCCCACACTAGCACCACAGGGCTAAGACAGACACACACACACACACACACACACACACACACACACACACCACACACACACACACACACACACCCATCAGCTGCTTCAGACAGCAGTGATTTTTCACTGGGATGGAGGGAAAAGGGCAAATGGGAATTTCAGAGATGGGGAAGATGTCTTTTAAGAAAGTGCCTCCATTTAGAAAAGATTTCTTAGATATGATACTAAAAACATAATCCATAATGTAGAACATCGATAAACTGCACCTCATCAAAATGATAAACATTTGCCCTGTGAAAGATACCATTAAGAAAATAAAAAGACAAGCCACAGACTGGGAGAAAATATTTATAAATCATGTATCTAATAAAGGACTTGTATCCAGAATACATAAAAAAACTCACTAAGAAAAAGACAACCCAGCTAAAAATGGGTAATGACTTGAAAAGACATTGTACTAAAGAAATGAATAGCCAACGAATAGCCATATGAGACCATGAAAAAATGTCCAACATCACTATTTATTAAGGAGATACAAATTAAAACCAAAATAAGATACCAGCATACACTTAGAATCACTAAAATTAAAGACTGGCCACATCAAGTGTTGATGTGGATAGGGAGCAGGTGGAACTCTCATATATTGCTGGAAGGAATGCAAAACAGTACAGGCACTCGGGAAAACAGTCTGACAGTTTCTTAAAAAGTTAAACCTATACCTACCATAGGACCCAGTCATTCTACTCCTAGGTATTTACCCAAGAGGATGAAAGTATATTTTCACACGAAGATGCATACCCAATTTTCACAGCAACTTTATTTGTAATTGTCAAAATGAAAACAAACCAAAAGGATGTTTTCAACCAGTAAATAGATAAACAGTGTCCATCCATACAACAGAATAATATGTGGCAGTGAAAAAAGAAGATAATTCTGATACTTGTGGCAATATAAATGAACTTTAAAAACATTCTGTTTAAGAGAAAGAAACCTGACAAAACAAGCCACATATTATATGATCCCATTCTTATAAAATTTCTAAAAAGGTATAATTACAGAGAATGAAAGCAGATCAAGGTGCACCTGGGGCCAGGGGTAGAAGTGGGGTTCACTGCAACAGGTTTGAGGGAACTCTTTGGTGTGAGGTAAGTGTTCTAAAAAAACTGGACTGTGTTAACAAGTGCATACTCATACTCTATAAATTAATCAAAACTCAATGAATTGCTCAGTTAAATGAGTGAACTGTATGGTATGTAATTAATTATACCTCGTCTTTGCCCCAGGTTATCCCGCCCCAGGTTATCCCACCCTAGGGCCCAAAGCAGGCACCTAGGGTTCACTGTCCCTTTGTCTGTTCCTTACATGCCACCTCATTCCTAGTCACCAAGCCCTACCCATTCTAACCCCTGAATGTCTTCCCAAAGCCTCTGAATCTATCTTGCTCCCCACTGGAGGCAAGGCCCCATGCACCCAGGCCATCAAGCCTTTCCAGCTGGCACCGGCCCAAGTCCCCACAGTGAGGAATGACTCCACAACATGAGTACTAACTTCATCATTCGTATCATTGATTGTAATGATTTGCTCCTATAAGCTCATCAGCAGGAAAGAGCCAAAATTTCCTCCTTGGTCAGCCAAGGGTGGCAGGCTGTCTTGCGGGGGGCTGGAATGGGAGGGTCTGGGCCATGCTGGCACTATATAATAGAAAGAGGAAGGGAGGTTGTGCTCCCTCAGGCCAGTGTTCTTCCCTTTGAGAACCCAGAATGCATGTAAACATCTGATTTACACCAATTTTGGGGTTCAAGCAACCAATCTCTGGATTTGGCCAAAGGGAAAAAGAGCCTCCCTCTGACCAAAGGGGGTGAATTTTGCCCTCCTGGTCTGAGGGCAAGACCTTGCTTCAAGTCCTTTAGCTTGGGGGAAGAAGGATTTGAACCTCATGGGGATGGGAAAGAAGAGACCCAAGGATGGACCCTCCTCCTGCTTTCTTTAGACTTTCAAGGCTCTTTCACCATCCTCAGACTACCCAAGATCCATTCCAGCCCCTCATTACCTCTGGGATCCCCGACCCCTCCCTGCCCAGCAGGACTCACTAGGACCCCAGGGCCCCTCGGCCTCTCCTCTCAGGTTCTCCCAGGCTCCTTGGATCTTTTAGGCCCTTAGGTTCACTTAAGCCCCCTATCCCCTGCCTTCCACTGTCCCAGGTCCCCTCAGCATGCCCTTAGGACCATATTTAGACCCCTTCATCGTCTCTTAGAACCGTCTAAGAAGCTTTGGGCCTCAGCCCCTGCAACCTCCCCCTTCAGTCTCCACCTCAGAGTCCCCAAAACAGCCTCAACAACCTCAAGACTGCCCGTGGCCCCTACTCGGGACCTCTTTGCCTCTCAGACGCCGTGGCATTCCCAGTTCCTGGTCAGGAGCCCCCAGGTTTCCCTTCAGACCTCCAAGAGCCCCAAAGCCCTCTCAGGCTCCAAAGCCCTCATGTAGACCGCTCGAGGTCCTGGGGCCTCCAACCCACCTTCGGCTGCCCCCTCAGCAGCCCCGAATGCCTGCAGTCCCCTGGAAAATCCCTGGGGCCGGCGCAGGCCGCTTCAAGACCTCCCTTCAAGACCTCCCCCCAGGGCTCCCCAAGGGTCAGCCCAACCCCGGGGCTGGTGCGGGCCCACCGTGTAGGCCGGGTCTCACCTGCTCGGGCGCTCGGGGCCCGGGCCCGCGCCAAAGCCGCCACCACCACCGCCGCCGCCACCGGACTCCGCCATCTTCCTTCCAGTGCCGCCGCCGCTACCGCCGCGCGTTCCAGTGACGGGAGCCGCGAGCCCGTCCAGGAGACCGAGATATGGGGGGCGGGGGCGGAGCGTGATCTACGGAGGGGCAGGATCTGGGCGAGGAGCCCAGCCAGGTCTGAAGAGGAGGCGGGGCCTTATTGAGAGGGGCGGGGTAGTTGTGTGGGCGGAGCTCTTTGAGGGGCGTGGTCTGTCGAGTAGGGGAACAGTCAGAGAAACGGCGGGAGATTGGCGGATTAGGTCTACAGAAAGGCGGGGATGGGGCGGGGTAAAGAAGATGGGTGTGGAGGGATAAAGGTGTGGCGGTGGTGAAGCATAAGGCAAGGGTGCGACAGGAGAGTGTAGTGGGTGTATGGGTTCAAGGAACGGGCCTAGGAGTCAGGGCCGGCCTGATGGTGAGGAGCTACAAGTCTAGGGCAGGGTCTGATCCGGAATTAAGGAGGGGAGAAGCCTAGATGGGAGGAGGGACTTGTGGAAATGGGTTTCAGAGCTCTGAGAAACACCCCTCCATTCCTAGGGTCACGCCCTCCCCAAAACCTCTGACATGGGAATTCACTCTGTTCTCAGGCCTCAAACTTCCAAACTGTTTGTGGGTCCCAGCCCTCCCCTGACCTAACCAGCCAGAACCTCCACCCTCAGACCTCAGTCATTAGCCCTCAAATCCCCAAACCTCCTGCTTCACTCACAATTCTGGTTCTCACACCCCTAAACCCCACCCTCAGATTACCTCCCTATCCTCTACTCAAACCCCAAATTTCACTCCCCCCAATCCTCACCTGCAGACCCTTCAAATCCACGCTTATATCCCAAAGTCCATTCCACTAGGCCCTACCCCCTTGGATTCCAAAGCTCCAGCACCCCAGACACCCCAATCTTCAGCCAGGGCTCGAGGCCCCACATCTGTGTTCTTGTCTTCTTTCTTTCTTTTTGTTCCTCTGCTCCATTCTTTCATTCCCTCCCCTCTCTGGACCCCCAGAACACTGGACCAACAATGCCTCTGTAAAGCTCCCAGAGCTTTTGAGGGCACCTTCACCCCCAGCCAATGGAAAGCCTAGGACTTCTGCCCCAACAGGATTCAAGGTCCTGGGATCCTCTCTTTAGCCTTGAACCTATTTATTCTTTTGCCCTCTGAATCAGAAAATCCTTGTGCAGCCTCAAGCAAAGCCCAGGGGTTCTAATAAGCCTCAGAGCCCTCACTGCAATCTGTGCTGGGAGAAGGGGGTGGACATGGGCTGGAGACCCTAGAGGAGGAAGTAAGGGGCTTCCTAGGTGGGCTTCTATAGGTAGAATCAGACCCAGCCAACCCATGTCCAGCAGAGGGTTGAGTACATAGTAGATGCTCAAATCACTGTGTAAAATGCTTAAGAGTTGATATTGTGCAAGCTGGCAGATACCAGGTGCTGAAGGGTCTTGTTGACTTCAGCACACAGTAAATGCTCAGTAAATGTTAAATGTGTATGTGCATGAGCAGCATGCATTTCAGCAAGCTCTGCACACACACCCTTTCCCGCTTGTGGTTAGCTGCCACTCAAGCCTTTGTTCCAGATGAACCACATGCAGGCATTAAACACTGCTCAGCCAAGACTTACAGCTCACATGCCTGCCACATATATGGCTGCAGTCAATGGCATCCATATGCACGCACACTTCATAAACACCCAGATTCAACCCACATGTCAGACATACAGACACACAGCACAAGATCACCAGGCCTCTGGCTGTGTGCATACACATAGCATGCTGTAGACACTCAGTGCTGTGGACATACTAGGTACTCCAACATCACACGACACAGTACAGCCAGTGCAAAGAACCTGAGGCAGTAGCATACCTGGAGCATTGTCTGGCAGGGGAAAGTGAGGGAGAGAGAGAGAAGAGGAAAAGTTGGGGTGGGTGACAATGAGGGGTGCTCTAGGTCATGGAGGGCCTTGTGGACCACTATGGAGGCATTTCCTCTATGTGAAATGAGAGGGGACATGTCAGCAGAGGGGATATAACCAACATGACAGTCAGGGACAATATCTTGAATTAGGGATAGCATTTTGGAGTATTCTACGCCAAATAATGGGGTTCAGTCCAGAATTGTGGCAAGGGAAGTGTGGGAGGTAGTCCTAGCCAGGAGATACTTTGCAGGTGGAGCCAACAATAGATGTGACAGATGGGATGTGGGGGTGAGGCAGAGCAAGACAAGGTTCTTGGCCTGAGCCTGATTGCCTGCCATACCTGGGATAGGGCACAGACAGGTGAGGGATCTGGGGGGTCCACAAAGATTACTGTACACCCTCATCCAATAATGATGACCTGTGGTCTAGAAGACCCTGCAGGCAGTGACACAGCAGGCAGCATCCTGAGGCCTAGCCACCATCTGGCCCACAGCTGGCACAACTCTCCCAGAGGCCGGGGCCTTGCCACCTCCTGTGGACCAGCTGTGGGACTCATGCCCCATACCTTAGAGGCCTCCTTGTAAACTCGAGGTGTGACAGAGGAGGAAACTGAGGCCTGAAGGCTAAAAGATGCCTTGTTTTCTACAGGTTTCCTCATGCTGGGGCCTCATCCACCTATCTGCCCTTCACCACAGAGTGGCCTCAGAGTGAGCTGCAGACATTCCCAGTGCTTCTTTTTGCTTCTCTATAAACTAGACAGATTAACATCTAATAAATACTCGCTACCATCACCCTTAGCTCTGCATCTACTTTTTATGAGCCATGAGGCCTTGAATAGGTTGCTCCAGCTCCTTATGCCTCAGGATAGAGCAGAGGCCAGGATGAAAGAAATAATGTATTGTGCTCAGTTAGTAGCCCTAAATCCATGCCAACTCATGGCATTGCCCCACTCCTACACTTACTCTCCACCCCCCAGCACTGCTTGATTTTTCTCCCTAGCTGACAAACTCTATATTTAAGTTTTCTTTTTATTGAGATGTAATTCCAGTACCATAAAATTCACTATTTTAGAGTGTACTGTTCAATGGCATTCAGTGCATTCATAATGTCACACAACCATCACCCCCATTTAGTTCCAAAACATTTTCATCACCTCAAAAAGAGACCCTATTCCCATTAGCACTCACACCCCATTCCCCCTCCTCCAGCCCTGGAAGCCACTAATTTGCTTTCTGTCCCTAAAGGTTTACCTATTCTGAACATTTCATATAAATGGAATCACATAATGTGTGTCTTAGGTCTGACTTTTTTTTTCCTTTTTTCCTTTTTTTTTTTTTACACCTGCAGTGCCCGGTCTTCCTCGGTGGTCTACCATCCAAGTACTAACAAAGCCCAACCCTGCTTAGCTTCTGAGATCAGATGGGATTAGGCATGTTCAGGGTGACATGGCTGTAGACTGGCTTATTTTATTCAGCATAATATTTTCAAGGTTCATCCACATTGCAAGGTGCGTCAGTGCTTCACTCTTTTTTTATGACTAATATTCCATTATATGACTGGACCATATTTTGTTTATTCATTTATCCACTGATTTATCCAAAGAAACATTTATCCAAAGAAACACCTGGGTTGTTTCCTCCATTGGCTATCATAAATAGTATATGCTGTGAACACGTGCATACACATTAAACATCTGTTTAAACACCCTGTTTCAATTATCTGGGGGTATATGCCAATTTTACAGATGAGAAAACTGAGGCTGAGGGGCTAGGAGTCAGCAGTTGAGAGTGTAATTTAGAAAGAAATGAGATTTGGGTCTGGTTGAGGCTGAGTTCTGCCAGACACTCATATGTGACTTTGGACTTGGGAGACATCAGGACCCCTGGCTCAAAAGAAGAGGCCCTAGAGGCCTCACTGCAGCACTTGGTTCATATCAACCATTACATTGTTAATAGTGACAATGGGGGCCACTGGGACCCCTCCCCTCATTCAGAGCCCACTCTCCTCGGGAATCAGTCACTGGGGCCTGCTTTGCTCACCATAAATTAGGTCCCCCAGGGTTGGTGCACTCCTAGGCAACAGTAAGCCTTGGCCCTGCCCAGCTGTGGACTGGCATGTTCTTACAGTGCCCCAAGTGAAGTAGGAGGTCCCAAGAGCCACCTCTGACTCAGCCGCCCACACAGCACACACCCTAAGGGCCCAGAGCCCAAAGCCCTCACTGTGTGACTGCAAGAGCTCTTTACCCTCTCTGTATTTGACCTTCTCCACTGTCCATATCTTGGCCCTTGAGCAGCTGTGGAGGCAGGAGTGGGAGGAAGGAATGCAGAACTGGTGATTCTTTTCTCAGGGACAATTAGCAGCCCTTGCTACATACACTGTGGACATCTGAGTACCTGTCTCAGAGCCTCTTTGGAGGAAGAGAGGTTAGTTCTTACTGAGGGAAAGATTGAGTTTACTCCCATTCCACAGATGTGAAAAATGAGACCCAGAGAACCTAAGAGTTATTGTCTAGCCAAGGGTCACAATGATTCATTCATGCACCTTACGTATTTACATAACGTACCTGGTGCTGCCCTTGGCTCTGAGCCAGGAAGAAAACAGAGTCCCTGCTCCTTGGGGAGTTGACATTCCAGTGGGAAGATAGATGGTAAGCAAGAAAAGGAAATGCTTGACATTTTCTCCAAAAGTTCCTCTTGGAGCTACCCTGTCACCCAGCCATTCCACTCCAAGGAATGTGCCCAAGAGAAGTGAAAGCAGGAACTGCAAATACCCTATTTCCAAATAAGGTCACATTCTGAGGTTCCAAGTACATGTGAAATGGGGTATAGAAACACTATTCAACCCACTAAAGGTCTTTATCCAACAGAAAGGAAGACATGGTTTCATCGAAGAAGTGAACACAAATAGCTATAACAGCCTCAAATGGGAAACATCTTAAGGGTCCACCAACAGGTCAATGGATAAACAAAGTGACATAGTCACACAATGGAATACTACACAGCAAGGGAAAAGAACAAGCCAACAGTACATGCATCTCACAGGTGGATCTTGCCAATACTGAATGAAAAAAGGTGATATGAAGAGGACAGGCTGTGTGATTCCATTTGTGTGAAGTTCACAGACAGGCCACATTAATCTATGGTGACGGGTTGGGACAAGGGCCACCTGGTGTGGATCATCAGGAAAGGAAGGCATTGACCACAAAGGGGCATGGGGCCTTGGAGTGATGGAAAAGTTCTATATCTTGATTATGAGGCAACAATTGGGAGTTACATCTGTCAAAATTCACTGAGCACTTAAAATGCTTGAGTTATTAAATGTAATTTTGCCATATTAAAGCTGATTTTTTTTTTTAAATAGAACAGGTAAGATGGAGACAAGTTTATATAGATAACCTTGGGGCTACCTCTGGGGGATGACCAACTGGACAGGAGCACTAGGAAGACCCCAGGGGCTGCTCTGTATTTGGGTCATAGGAGTGTAAACATTTATGGTTCTGTAGAGTAAAAATGGGTGCATGTTGCTGTTTGTAAATTATACCTCAATTAAAAGGAAAGACCCAGAGACTCAGAGCAAGTAATTTGCCTAAGATTCCAACAGAATAATGTCAGAGCCATCCTACCCTAGAGCTCACCACCACCTCCTGGTCTCATGCTAACTCCCTCCATTCAATTAACACACACTTATTACTGATCTGTTACATGCCAAGTGCTGGGCTGCAAGCATGCTAGACAAGATGCCTGCTCTCATGTTCCAGAATATTCTGGAATGTGTATTCTAATGGGAAAGATAAATCTGAGATACACAAACCAATTAATGACCAAGGCCTTTCCTGATGGTGATCATTGCTATGAAGGCAGTAGACTGAGAATAATCAAATGCGGAGGAACTGCTTTGGCCAGGAGGTTAGGGACAGGCTCTTTGGAGAAGTGATGTCCAAGCTTTAATAAAAGCAGCACACAGAGTGTTCTAGAATGTTCCAGGACATTTTAAAACATTGTGGAAGGGCCCAGAATGTTCCAGAACATCTCAGGTGGAAGTAATGGGTAGGCACCAAACCCCATGCTAGAAAGAATCTGAAGAACAGAGATGAAAGACCACAGTGGTTGGGGTGACATGGGCAATGCTTGGAGCAAAGAGGGAGAGTGTTGACAAAGATGTATTGAGAACAGCTTCCTGGAGTGTGGGACACAGCTGTGACTGAGATTGCTTGTGCGTTGCATCTGGCAGAGGGAACATTTATTAAACATCATCATACAAGAAAAGAAGCAATAACTTAATTGTCAACATGATAGAGGCCTGAGTTAGGAGTAGTGAGTTACAGGGGCCAGGCTGAGCTAGGAAGGCAAAGAGAGACATTCAGGCTGAAGAATTGGCCAGTAAGAAAGCAGAGCCTTCCAGACAGGGGAAACAACCTATGTGTGGACTCTGAGGATGGAAAAGTACCAAGAGCCTCTTAGAGCCTGGCAGGACTGGGAACGAAGTAGTCAATAGGCAGACTCACATGACACAGGACCCCTGAAGGCCTCAGCTTCTCTGTTGGGCTCATGCCCCGCCCTGAGTAGGGACCTGGGCAACCCCCAGCTTGGACCTGGCTTCTACCTTCTGCCACACACAGAAAGGAAAGACATGAGTCTCTATGTTTCAAGCGTTAGTGAAATGTCGCAGGGATACCTTGCTGCCTCCTTCCCTTTCTCAGCAAATTTCTATCCTGGGCGCAGAATTAGGCCTATCACCAGGAACCAGGAATACTGGTTGCTCTGGCAATCCTGTACTACTAGGACATATGGGAACTCCTGCTTGTTACTATGACACCAGCCACCCACCTACCCTCCACCAGGTCTGCATCAGGTGTGGGAAGAAGGCCAAGGGATGGCCAGCAGGGGCAGCTTACCAGATGTTGCACAGAGCTGTGAGGGAAGACAAGAAAACTGAGGCTCAGAGAGCTGTGTTGAGACAGGTCTCCTCCACAAGGTTATCTTTGTTGGCTCCCAACCCTAGAACAAGCCCTAGATGGAAGCAAAGGGCCCTTTCTCTCCTGAGACTCTAGAAGGGGCCAGAAGGCATTTGCTTGGCACTCAGGCCCCTTCCCCAGTGAAGCCTTCAGAAGAGCAGGTGATGTGAGCAGGGATTATTTTTCTCTAAACACATATACACACCCATGCACCTAGAACACCCTTCCTTCTCCCCATATTTTATCCATCCCTCGAAGTCCAAGTCAGCTGCCACCTCTTTCAAGCAGCCATCATTCATCACATGCTTGAAAGTACTTCTCTGCCTTTTCCACACACCCACAACACTCACAGTTTTTACCCTCACCACCTAGTGTTATACATTCTACTTCTACAAGCCATCTACTCTGGGCCAGCCTGAGTTGGTCACCAGGGCTTTAAAACTTAATGCACTAGTCACATAGCAGCAAACAAACAAAACACACTACCTTTTGAGTTCAGTCTTGAGAGAGGGGACAGAGAACAAAGAGATAGTATCAGTCACAACTTTTCAGTTCCAAGAAGCCCAAAGCAAACTGAAATAAGCCAAAAATCAAGAGGCAATGTGGACTTCAGACATAGTCTGATCAAGCCTTCCAGTAATATCATGAACACACAGTCTCTCTCCATCTGTCTGAAAGGCTCTGTAGTGCCATAGGGCCCCTGACAGCTCCAAACTCACATTCTCCCAGCTCAGCAACCCCAGTTAACAGGGCATGTCTCTCTCCTAAGAAATCCCACCAAAATCAGAGGAGGCTTGGGTCATGCTGCTCAACTTCCCCTGAGCCACATAAATTTAGTCAAAGCAAATAAGAGCTCTGTTATAAAGGAAGAAGAGAGTGATAAGTGCCAGGTCCATAATGGCATTCCCAGCAGCAGGAGTGACTGCTGTAGCAAAGGCCCAGAAGCTGGACCATTGATTGATGTTACTGCAAGAAGCAGTGAGGACAGAGCCCATTTTGTTGTCAGACCAAAGGTGGGAAGAACATAACAGGAGAGATGGCTGCCAAGTTGGCTAGTATTAAAAGCCCTTAAAAGGTAAGCAGAGGGAATTAGGTGGTGTCTGGGGGTAACAGGAAATCATGGGGTCATCAGGGGAGGGACATGATCTGACCCCATGTAGGGAATAGACTTGACAAGGTAAAGCTGCTTCTGGGGTTTGAGAAGGAAACAGAGAAACATCCAAGCAAAAATAACTACCAATCCCCTGCCCCATTCCCTGTTGCCTGTGAGACCCATGGGAGCTGCCTTCATGGAGCTTATGAAATTATGTTATACCAATGTTGAAATAAGTAATTACTAATTATTTATTTAATAATTATCAATTACTTAATAATTACTGTGATAAGCACAAGGAGATTGATAGGGAGCTAAGGGAGTTAAACATGGATATAACAGGGGATGCTTATCCAGTCCAGGGTTGCTGAAGAGGAGCGCTTTTACTTGAGAACTTGGACAGAGCAGAGCTGCAAGGTGTTCCTGGCAGAGGGAAATGCAAGTGCAAAGGACCCAAGATTGGAAGGAACAAGATAGTCTCAAGGAATCTAGAGAGAACTTGTGGGGCTGGAGTATACTGAACGAGAGGCAGAGCCTCTGCAGAAGTGGTCTGTGTTAGTAGGGCCAGATTGTGGGGAGGGCGTGTTAGTACGTGGGTATTTGGGCTCTTCATGGCAGCAGTAAACCCAGGAAGGAGCTGATGTTTGGGATTGGATTTGCATAATATTGGAAGCTCCCCAGCTGCTGTATGGAGCTAAAGGGTGGCTAGAAAGTAAGAAGCCCAAAGAGAAGGCAGGAGGTGGGAGTAGTTGCTGAGTGAGAGGAGATGGTAGCTTGGACCTCAGTAGTTACCATGGAGATAAAGAGAAGCATGTGGGCTGGAGGCCAAGGAGACTGTGCTCTACTGATGCAATAAAGTAGAGTGAGGATGGGGAAAAATCAAGAGGCCACCCAGGTGTCCAGAACCATTGAGATGGGGAGGTTAGGGACAGGGAAAGGATGCAGAAGAAGGGACCACCAGTGGCCCCTCCCAGCCGGGCTGAGCAGTTCTGGTAGCCATTTCAAATGACAATATGGATGTTGGCATAACATTGCTGATGAGCCTAATACCACTGATTTGTACACTTAAAAACTGGTTAAAATGGCAAATTTTATGTGAGATAAGTTATACCATTAGATACACAAAAAAAGAGAAAAACTTTAAATGTACACCAACTCAAACTAAAGGAAATGAAAAATACAGTTCTTCAGTCACCTAGACATATTGCAAGGGCTCTATAACGCCACGTGGCTGGGTGTGGTGCAGACAGAATGTTTCTGTCATCGCAGAAAGTTCTACTGGGCAGGGCTGGCCTGCCTCCATTTCTCATCTCTGTCCAGGTCTCATTTCCTGGGACATTCCCAGGGGCAGACCTGAAACCCCAAGCTCAGCCCAGAATGACAACTGGGGGCCTAAGCTGTCTTTATGTTAAATCCTGATGCTCGAGGTATCAAGCAGGATCCTGGCAGCAGCAGGATCCACTGAGAATGGATGATGCAGGAGCATTTAATGAAGGGGCCCTTTGCAAAGGTGTGTGCAGGGTTGGGTAACTGACATGGGTGGTGCAGTATGGAAAACGAGCAACAGTGGGGAGCTGTTACCATGCCCAGGCTGAAGGCTCACTTAGTGGAGCTGTGGCCCTGGTTTGGGGGATGCAGGGAGGGACAGCAGGAGAGAAACATCTGACTTCTCACTCCTCCTTTTCACCTACTCCTGTCTTCCCACTCTCCCACCACCCTGGCTGACTCTAGAAAAAGGCAAAGGGCCCAAGTGACTCAACCTCCAGGGATACAGGGCAAGGTGAATGGTGTAGGATCCAATAACCAGCCCCATTCCAGCTACAACTCACCTTCCCCTATGCACTCACCTATCACCCACAGGCCTCCATCAGGCCCTGGAAACCTCCACCCAATTGACTACCACACCCCTCATTCCAAACTCTCCCTGGGAGAAACCACCCCCCTCAACCAGGAATCTCTGGTTGCTAACAACAAAAGCAACTCCAGTCAATTTAACTAACTGGCTGGATCTCAGGGTGTCTACAGAATGAACAGGAGGGATGAAGAGCCATGCCTATGTCCTCCTTAGGGAGGGATGCTCCTGTCTTGCAAGACTCCTCTCCAATGCAAAGTACAGGAAAAGAATGCCAAGGCTGGACTCCTTGGATAGGGAAGGGAAGGGGACCCATGGACAGTATCCTGAGACTGCCTCCAAAGGGGCAAAGCTCCATCCCCAAAAGAAAAGAGAATGGAAGCCAGGTAGCCAAAAAATTAACAAATGTCCTCTTTAGGAGGAGACCTGCCCACTTTACAGGAGAGACATAGGGGCCCAGGAAGGGGTACTGACCCATAGGATACCTTAGTAATGAATGTGACATGAGCTGGGCAACAGAGATGCTGTCCTTCCAGGTGGCAGCCAGTTCATACCTCTTAAGCTATAAGTTCCCAAGGCTTCCCCCAACTCACAAAGGACCAAATTGGCAGAGGTCATTGCCATGATCAGGCCACGCTAGTAAGGGTCAATGGAAAGACAAACAGAAGCAGACTCGGTCCAAGGCATCTTTTATATACATGGTTTATTCTTCCCAACCTTCATGCTGCAATTCCAGATTCAGCTGCTGACCCCTCAAGCATGGAGATGCCTACTGCCTCCTTCTGTGGGGGCCTCCTCTTATGGGGTTAGATCTCTAAAGGTGGGGTGGAAAAAAGAGGGGAGCCCTAGCACAAGGCAGCTCCCTTGCAGCCTCAGTCCGCGCAGAGGGAAGGAAGGATAAAGGCAGCACAGAACTGGGGTTCAAATACTCAAGAAACTACACAATAGAAGACAAAAAGTAGCACACTCCAGGGAAAGGGGGGCCAGGGAGGAACCAAAGCCAGATCCTGTCCCCAATGTAGGGGCATGGTGATCTCAGGACCCAGAGGGGTAAAAAGTGGGACAGGGAAAGAGAAGGATTTGGGGGGTTCATGAGGCCAAGGTTGGTCCCACCCAGGCCTGGACCCCTGGGTGCAGGGCAATGAGTACAGAGGAGCCCCTGCACTTGGCAGTGCTTGAGAGGAGAGACCTACAGCTTCGTCAGGTCCAGTTTCAGCTTGTAGGGTAGGGGACTGTCCCCAAAAGCATGTGACGGAGGAGGGTACAGAGGCCAATCTGGCTCTACCATGAAGCCCTTGTGTTGTTCCAAGGTCAAGGGCTGCAAGGAAGAAGGAAGGAGGGCAGGTTACTGAGCCCCCACACTGCCACCCTCTATCCCACCCCTTAGGTCACCCTAACTAAGGAGGGCGTTCTCCCCATTTCATGAGGATGCGAAGAAACTTGCCCAATGTCATACAGCAAATCAAGAGGTCCTGCCTCCACGAAGAACAACAGGTAGCCCCATCCAGAACTAGGGAGCAGCTCTCCTCCACCCCTCTTCCAGGCCAACCCACTGGCCTGTCACCTGGAATTTCAGGTGCTGGCCAGGCGCGGTCACCAGGGTGGAACAGCTCAGCCACAGCATCACCAACACGGAGAGGAAGAGGCAGCAGGCCAGGATCCAGCGAGGAAGCCCTGAGCGCCTGCCCAACACAACAGCCTTAGTGGAGTCTAGGAGACCCTCCCCTCTCACCCTACCCCCACCCCCAGGGTCCTACCACCCACCGGGACATGCAACTGAGGAAGTCGTTGTCTTGCATCTCATCGGACTCCATCTTAGCCTTGCTGCTGGTTTTGACTCTAATCTTGGCCTTCTTGACCTTGTCCAGGGGGCCTACAGGGTCTGAGAGACAGGTTCTTCCTCAGTGGCTACTAAGCCTTCCCCAAGAGGCCACAGGGGCCATGGAAAAGAGAAAGGAGTCCAGAACATAGGGCAATGGGCATGGAGTTCTGGAATAGATCAGAACCCTGGGAGATGGACCATGGAACCTTGGGAAATGCACCAAGGAACCTTGGGAGACTGACCATGGAACCCTGGGAGCCGGACCACAGAACTCCAGTTGAGACAGAAATTCCAAACTTAGAATGTTCATTTTCTGGCAGGACTCCTTATCGCAGTAGAGCCACCCATGGAAGGGACACTGGTCTAAGCTCAGATCTTACCCACGTGCACCTCCAAGGCCTCAGGATGGGATCCCCGCCAAGTCACCTCTACTCGCTGTAAATGGGCCCCCTGGTGCCCCAGGCTCTCTACCACAGGCTGAGTCTGGGCCAGGAACAAGAAAGCAAAGAGAAGCCCTTTAGAAAGGTACTACCTCAGCATAACACCTCTCTGTGGCCCACAAGGGCTACATGCCCAGATGGCACCTAGATACACTGGCTGTAGGAAGGGCAATCTCCCAGGCGGCTGTGGGCTGTGACATCAGGAATATTGTTCCCTGTTATTGTGGGCTCCTCAATTTGTCTTGACTCCACCCTCCAGTTCCTGAAGAACATGATCCAGGCTAAGCCAATAGAATCACAGGGATTGGCTGAGAGGCGGTTACATGACCCAGCCAGGGACAATCAGAGTAAATCCTAGCTTAGTTAAAACTCCAGAGAAATTGTAATTTAGAGGCTTAGTCATCCATCCTGCTATCAGGAGAAAAGTGTTTGCCTGCAGGAATAAAGCCACCACAAAGAAAGCAGAATCAAGGAGCAGAGTAAGACATTGAACCCCTGGATTGAGCTGTGCCTGAAGTCTGATTGACCACCTGCGGACTTTGCATCCCATGAGCCAAGAACAAATGTATTCCACTTCCCTACCCTAACCACCCATACACCCACCACTCTGGTGTGGCCCCTGAAAGATGCCTCACCTGGAACACCACCACCTTCCCATTGTCAGTCTGCAGGTAGTATGTCCAGGTGGAGGAGACGAAGCCCTGGGCTGAGTTGACAAGGTCATTGCAGAGGGTAGAAAACAAGTCCAGGAGCGAGAGAGCCCCACTTGGAGCTTCCAGGACCTTTCTCTGCTGAGAGGAAGCCCAAGGCATGGAATGTAACTAAGGCAGAGCATTGACTGATGGGAGAGGAGCTGAGCTAGTCTACTGTGATCAGAATTCACTAAGTGTTTGGGGGTAAGAAGGCTTCATACTAGGAACACAGACCTCAGTGCTGCATTTGATTGGCTGTGTGCCCTTGGAGAAATGGATTGCCCTCTCTGAGCCCTAGAATGAGACTTATTCTCTATACTCATAGGGTTGCTACAAGATTTCAACCAGACAATGACATAGCACAGTGCCTAACATATAGTAGTTGCTATTATTAAAATTTTTGCCATCATCATCATTTTTCTTATATGGCATTGGAGGATATCTCAGATTAGGAAGGAATGATAGTGCTGTGTTTTTATAGAAAGTGAAAGCCTGGAGGGGATGGAGGAAAATGGGGGAAAGAGGGAAAGAACTCCCTAGAAAATCCCAGCCCATGGGTCTCTGGCTGTGATGAATTATTTCTGTGTCTCAGTGTCCTCTGATGCAGCATTGTCTAGACTCACTCATGACTATGACAGGTGAACAGTTATTATTTCTCCCTAGGGTGATGGGGGCGGGGAGACAGTTCATGTATACTTGGGAGGTTGCTCTTTCCTGAACCTCAGTTCTGAGCCACCCCAGATGACAGTGGCCATCTGTTCATCATAAGGAAAGTATTTAGACAAGCACCTGGCATGTAGTAAGTGTTCAATAAATTCAGCTCTCGTGGCACTGAAGATGAGTGAGGTAAGGGGTGGTCATAAGTCCTGGTGGCACTTGCTTTAGATGTCACTTCTGTATATCCCTGTGTGACCTTGAACAGTTGCTCTGTGGGCATGACAGAGGGGTGACATTGTCCCTGGTGCCTCTGGACAGCACAAAGAATTTGGGACAGGCTGAGGTGAGGCCTGTACCAGGACAAATGCTTGATAAATAGTGGCTGCTTTCTGTTAGTTATTTACTTCTTACGAGGTGGCAGGGGTAGGGAGTGGGGGTTACTTCCCATGTCACAGAGACGACACCTGAGGCTCAATCAAGTAGGTTCAGAATGGAACAGAGAATCTGGGAAACTCTGGACATGAGTGCAGACTTTAGAGGGAGTAAAGAAGAGGGATATGAGCCTGGGAATCCAGGTAGGAGAGCTCCAACCTTCTGCTCAGACTCTGGCTCAGGCTCCAGCTCTGGGTTCTGGCTCCAGCAGCCCTCACTGCAAGCCTGCTGCTCTGTCTCCTTCACGTAGGCCTCCACGCAGGCTGCAGGGGCAGGAAGGGATGACTGCGGACAGCCCTTCTCAGGCTACCTCTCCCCACCCTGGCCCGCCTGGCCAGCTCTCACCTGCTTCACACTCAGCCTGTGTGGCATTGGGTTTGGAGCTCCTGGCCACAAACCGGCAGATGGAGAAGAGGCGGCAACCTCGCTCACAGGCACTGATGAAGACGGCCCTGTCATACTCATTCCTGGACTTAGAGGAGTCCTCTTGCTCAAGCTCCTCCTGGGAGGGGGGACATGGGCTCAGGCCAGGAAGATAAATGGGAGGACATGGGTAGTGGAAGCATTCAGGGAAGGAGGTAGAAGATTTGACTCCTCTCCCCCAAATCTAGTTAGTTAGGGATGAAGCAAGAATATTAGTGGAGGCTCTTAGCTTTGAGGAGGACAGAAGGGAGGGGAGCTCTTAGCTCTGAGAACAGAAAAAGGGGTATGGAGAACACTGGGTTTTGATGATGGTTAGAAAACTGGGGAAGATGGAGGGAAATGAGTCTCCTAAGCTTCAGGGAGGAGGAGGTTGGGGGGATTCTCAGGCCTGAGGAAGGAGGGAAAGGTTTGCCACCCTTCAGGCCTGGGAAAATTGGCATCCAGCTTGGGGGTAGGGTGAGGTTACAAGTGTGGGTTGGTAGCTCTAGAGTAAGGATAGGGAGGAAGATGTGGAAGCTGTTTAGGTGGGGGAGGAGGAGGAGGGCACTGTCAGGCCTGAGGGAAGTGGGGGTGGGGCGCCCCAGGGTTCTTGCGCAGCATAAGGAGCCAGAGACCGCCAGATGGCATAAAGATTCCTAGTCTTTGCCTCACCCCACGCTTGGAGGGACCCCCCTCAACCCCTCATTTATTGGAGGAGCCCGCATCCCAATACCCTCCCCCACTGCCACCACCATCCCCTTCCCCGCGGGAGAAACACTCCCATTCCCATCCGAGACACCCAGATCCTTACGCTTGCCGCCATTGAAGGGAACCCAGCTCTTTTCCCACCAGAGGGACCCAACCCCATGGGAGAGACACCCCTCCTAGGAACCTCTGTCTCCGTTCCCAACCTAAGGACCAGCATCCTCAACCCCTCCCCCATCTGGAGACCGCGGATCCTCGGGCTGGCGCCACATGCGCGTCACCTGCGAGGGCTGCGGTCTAGGGTAGCGGTCGCGGCATCGCAGCTGGCAGCTTTGCGTGTCCCCGAGCTGAGGGGCGAAGGGGTCGCGGGCGGGAGGCGCGGGCGTGGTGGGCGGGGGCTGCAGCAGCAGCAGCATCAGGAACGGCAGAAGCGCTACCGGAGCCATGGCTGGACCGGACGCGAGGGGCGCGGGATGCCGGCTCTCGCAAGCGCAGAGGATGCAGCGGCGGCGAGGACCAGGTTGCTGACGTCAGTCAAGCGAGGCAGCCTGGGAAGCGGGGGTGGGGATGCGGAGAACGGGCGGGGCAGCGGCGCTGCCGCACTGTCGATGCGGGCAGGTGGATCGCGGCCCCCGCCGTCTGTCCTATTTGTGGGTGCTCTGACACCTCCCTCCTATCCACTGGCGAAGGGAATCTCAGCCTGAGCTAGGGCCAAAAGGAAACAAATAGGTTAATGGAATGGGAGGAGGTCTATTCGCCAGTGTACCAGGGAGGGCCTTCCAGAGGAGGCTGCGTGTGAGCTGTCCACACAGGAGAGCAATGAAGGCAGCAGAAACAGCAAAGGCCCTGAGGCGGGGAGGCGCTCTTTGGGAGAGGAGGTAGGAGGGCCAGATCCCAGCCAGAGAGTGGGGATAGAGGGCCATGAATGTCGCAGGGCTAGGTCAGCCAAGGCCTTGGGAAGGTTCCCGGCATCATCTTCTTTGATACCAAGTCAGAGGGACGGTAACTTGTGTGCAGTTTGCCTCCTTTAGGAAGTTCTCCCAGACGCTCCAAGGCTCCCCCAGCCTCGCCTCACTCTGGCCCAGCCCTAATCCACAGATCTGGGGATCTGGCCTCTGCTCTCCCACACTGGGGGCCCCTTACCCTCAGTCCGTGGCTTAGTGAAAGGGAGCACAGAGGTGCAGACAGGAGTGGAGTGCGGCTAAAGTTCCTAATTTTCGTGGGAAACCTTGGGGAAAACGGACACTTCTAGCTTCTATAACTGCCGCACTGCAAGGTGACAGATTGCAGCCCCTTGACTCTCGGGTTAGGATATTACCCTAGCTTCCTTTGTCAGGCATGGGAGTGAGAGCGCCCCTCTAAACCTGGGTCACCTGCAAAGATGACCCCCTCTCGCTGGCGTGTCCTGCGCAGGTGCTACCGAGGCCCTACTGACGCTCGCGCGTCTTCAGTCTATGTTCCGTCTGCACAGACAGGGCTGCAGCCGTGCGGGGTCGGCGAGTCAGAGGACGCCGCAGGTTCCGGCCGAGGAGGAGGGGATGAGGGAGTGGGTGGCGCACCCCCCTTCTCCCGGCCCGCCGCCGTGCTTTCATCTCCGCGGCCTCCGCCAGCCCTCACGTGGCTTAATCAGGCGCGGCTGCCTGGCGGACCCCGAACATCTGGATTCCGGCACGCCCCTCCCCCGCCCTGCCCCGCCCCGCCGGGGCTAGGCCGCCGCGACCCTTCCCGCAGGGCCTCCAGCCGGGGTTTGCGCGAGTGCGGAGGAACTCCGAGTATAACGCATCGCGCTCCAAGCCGATGCCTCGGGAAACAGACTTTGGTTACGATCAGTACTGTCCCCCATTTTACAAGTAGGAAACCTAGGCCCCAGGACCCCTCGGCAGAGCTAGCATTCAAGCCCGCACATGTCAGTTCCAGAGCCCCAAGCGCTTAAGTCTTCCACAATTACCGTCTTGCATTTATCCCAAACAAAACACTTCCTAGGCATTTTCTTGCACCAATCCTATAAGAAAGTACTAGTAGCATTTTCCAATTTGTAGATGAAGAAACAGACAGGGTAGCCAAGAGGGTCGGTCCAGGTGACAAGCGAGCGAAGCAAAGAGGTGGGCAAGGCTGGGGGGGTGGTGGTGGACGTCGGTCCAGGTGACAAGAGAAGCAAAGAAGCGGGCAAGCCTGGGGGGAAACTGAGGCAGGAGGGGTTAGACCGCTAGCCTAGATCTCTGGAGAGGAGAGGGTTTGATTACCTCCCACCTACCCCCCTTTCCGCTCCAAAAGGCCGCTGGGGGTGGGAACGGAAGGAGGACTTGACCCCGGCCCCCCAGGTGAGCCCCCGCGCTCCTCCTGCGGTTCCCCAGGGAGCAGGTCCAGGTGAGGGGCGGGAGGGCCGGCGGGCGGCCAGGGTCGGGTTTCAGGAAATCCGCCGACATTCCTTCGGGGCTTAAGAGGGAAAGTTGACTCGGCGCCGCCCCTCGGCCCCCCCCCCGCCACTTCCTACCCCCCAGGGTGGCCCGGCGGGGGTGGCAGGCGGGGGGCCCTGCGGCTGGCCTGGGCGTGAATCAGCAGCGGGCCCGGCGGCCTGGAGGCAGCAGCCGGGGTCAGAGCGAGCACTGGACAAGCGCCCTTTGTCCCTTGCCGTCCTCGCCACGACCCCGCTGACCCCCACCCTCAAGCGGAGAACATGCTGGAGAGAAGGCACGGCTCAGTGGCGCCAGGGCTTGCTGACAGTGGAAAGGGAGAGGAAAGGGGCACAGCTGTCTTCCTCACAATTGCTGGTGCCTGAATCTCAGACATCGAGTTTCTCCAGGTGCAGAGGGGCAGAGAGCACACTCCTCCGTGGCCCAGAGCACACTGACCCTGACCTGGACCTAGGCAGCTCTGTGCTTCTGGGACCCCACATCCAAGCCTGTAACCCAGGCATCCCATCTCCCCAGGATCAGCCTCCGCAATGGAAATGGTAAAGCCTCACTGTCTTGTGTACACAGGTCTGGAACCTGGTTCTGCCACTCCAACCCCTAGTCCAAGTCCAGAAGCTCACTGTCTCCACTTCCTGGGAACACAGGCCTGAAACAGAGGCATCTAATCTCATGCTGAACCCTGAACAACAGAGTCTTGCAAAGGAGAGGCAGCTTTGTGCCCTCCTCCTTTCCACTGGCTCTGGGTCCCTATGGTACGCCGAAGGTGTTAATAACTACAGCCTCCTCCTGATGCTCCTCAGTGCCCTGGAGTGACATAGGGAGTTGGGGCTGGAGAGTCGCTCCCAACCTAACCTTTATGTACAGAGGGTGTAAGACTGAAGGGCCCCTCCCCCAGCCTGTATAGGGCCCTACCTCCATCTGCCCCCTGAGTACATTCCCAGCCACCTTCAAGGACTTTGGTCAATATTTGCTAGCAGTTCCATCAATGCCTGTTCCTCTTTCTGTGCAGAGGTGGTGTGACTGGGGAAGAAGGGGTTAATCTACAGGGGCACCAAGAGCAAGGAAGGCAGTACCCAGCTGTCAAATTCTTTCTTAAAGTCAAAGCTTTAGGTCAAGGTCATCCAGAAGGCAGAGGGCATAGTCCAGGGTATGGCTCGATGGGATGGGAAAATCCAAAAGATCCAAAGACCTTTGTATAAGTAAGGATCAGAGAGAAGTGGCTGCTGGCTTGGGTCATGCAGCATGCCAGGGGCATAGGACTGGCTGGGATCCCAGGCAGCATGATTCCCTGGAACTGAGTCTTCTTGCTGCTTGTAAGTACTGAGAATTCTCTCTTTTCATTTTGCAAATGTTCACTGAGTTCTCCTCCCTTGTCCCTTCTTGGCCCAGCATAGGGTCCATTAATAGTTTTTAGGGTGCTTACAATCTAAACGAAATAAGTTACTGGAGGAAGACAATGAAGAGCTGTGTTACAAAAACCATTTTAAAAAGGGGGGGATTGAGAGTGACTGGGAAGGTTGGGGGTCTCTTTGAGAAGATGACACTTGACCTGTGACCTGATAGAAGAGAAAGTGCTAACTGAAAGAAGATTTGGAGGAACTGCAAACCTGCAGAGGAGACAGCAAACATACAAAGACCCTGCCTGGTGTGTTTTGGGAAATGAGACTGTGTAGAGTGAAGGGGAGGAAGGGGAAGAGGAGGGTGGAGAAGAGAAGGTGAGAAGTGTGACCAGGAAGAGGAGACCAGCTTCACTTTTAAAAGCTCCCTCTGCCTGCTGTGCAGATGTGGGCAGGAGGGTTATGGGGAAGCCTGGGAGGCTGGGCAGCACCCCAGAGGGAGGTGGTAAGGCCTGGACCTGAATGGGGTATGGAGAATCTCAGGATGGGGATGTGTTTTGGAATCAGAGCCAACAGGATTTGCTGATGAATGGGATGTGGGGGATGTGCAAAAGAGAGTTGTCATGCACGCCTCCAGGTCTCTGGCCTGAGCACCTGGGTGGATGGGGGAGCCTTTTCCCAAGACCCAAGGATGACTGGGGGAGGAGCAGACATTGGAGCGGGGGATATCAAGATTTTGCTCCAGAAAACTTAACTCTTCCAAGAAAGGAATCAAATATTGAAGGGTGGCGGTTGTAGGGGGAGGGGCGGCACATATCCTGCACACAATTCCATCGAAGAACTGCCACCTGCACTTCATCCTCTGGATCACCTAGCAGGACTATGGCCCCATTTTTCAGAGGTGACAAACTGAGGATTGGGGACCACCTCTGCTCCCAAAGTAGGTGCCACCAGTGCTTGATGCTATACTAAGCACTTAGATTGTGGGGCCCTCTGCTGCACTGTATCTTCCCACAGAAATCTTTAAGCTGGCTGGGAGTCCCCCACTGTGCGGAGAGGGAAACTGAGACAGGCCTGACTGGCCCCAGTAAAAGGCAGTGAACCACTAACCAACTTTACTCCTTCATAAACCTATCCAGAGTCCAGATGCGGGGAGGGGCAGCGCTGAGCCCCCAGGACCCCATCCTCCAACCCTCTTTTCTGACAGTCTGGGGTCTGAGTTGGAGACCCAAGTGTAAGGGCTAGAGGGCAGCCTTGAGCAAACAAGGTGGGGGTTCCTGAGACCCCCTCAGACACTTTTACACCGTTGGCTACTTAGGGACATGCTGAAGGGTCCAGACCTCTAAGGGAACTCCGGGAAGGGAGACTTAGAGACCTTCCCGTCTTAGGGCACGCGGCTGGGGGCAGGGCTTTAACCCAAACCGCGCGGGGCCAGGCGGAACCCTCATTTCAGGCACCCCTCCACGCAGCCTTGGAGGCCAGAAACCCTTTTATCGTGGGCGCTTGTATTAGCTAGGAACCGAGGGTAGGGAGATGAGGCGTCTGGGCCGGAAGGGGGTCCCGAAACCCAAGCACTGGCCAAAAATAACACAGAAAAGGATCCGTGCGCAAAAATAGTAAGACAAACTATGCGTCGCTCCCGGCAGCCGGCGTTACCTGGAGTCCGCGGGCGGCGGCCGCGGGAGCGATTACTCACTGCGTGGCGCACCCCACCCGCGGGCCGCTGAGCGGATTTTTCCATGGGGGGTGTCAATGAGTCCAGGGCAGCTCTTCACTGCTCTCTTTCAGGGCATCCGTCCTGCCCACATGGGTCCCGCTCAGGCCCCCAGTCCTGGTTCCCACAGGGGCCCATTTCCCCTTGTCTGATCACGCGTGAGCTTCCTCCTGAGTCCCCCGGGTGCTGCGAGGAACCTTAACCCCATCCTGTGCGAGGGGGACAGCTGAGTTAAGGTGAGGGTCGGGGACTCCGTGTTTCCAGCTTTTTCTGCGTCTTCCCTCCAGCGAAGCTTGGGCCCGAGGTTGCGCACAGAGGACGATGGAAAGGAGGGATGTAGTGGAAGGGGGACCTCTGAGCCAAGACCCGCTGGACCCGCGCTCCGAGGACGTGGGGCGGACAGGGGGCGACTTTCAGGCCCCTGGGGAGAAAGGGGGCTGGAGGTGGGAGCAGGCGGGGCTCAGGGACCGCTCAGTAGGCAGGGGCGGGGCCAAGCAAGAGTGGGGGCTGACAGAGGATTGCCGAGGGAGGAAAGAGCCAGGGCTGATAGCTGCAGGGGACACTAAAGGTACACAGGACCGAGAGCAGGGTGCCGGGTAGTGGGCAGGAATATGGAAACTGGGGTGGGGACTCCAGGTCCCAGATTAGGGGTGGGGAGCGTGGAGTTGGCTGGGTTGAAATGGGAGGTCTCAGGCCGGTAGGGCTTGAGTGGGGGTTTCTGGGCCGCCGGACAGGGCGCGCGCGGTGCGCAGCGGGGCGGAGACCGGACGGGTGGGGCGCGCGGTGCCCGCGGGCGGGCGGGCGAAGAGAAGGCCGGTGCTGGGGCCCGCCGCCCCCCCCCCGGGGCCGGGCTGGGGGCGGGGCCGGGCGGGGCCAGCGGCGCATTAGCGCCTTGTCAATTCTGCTGCTCAGACTTGCTCCGGCCTCCGCGCCCGCGCCCAGCGACGTGCGGGCTGCCCAGCCGGCGCCCTCCAACGCCTCGCGCCGCTGCCGCCGCCGCCGCCGCCGCCAGCGGCCGCGCGCCCCCGGCAGCGCCGGCCCCATGCTCGCCCGCCGCCCGGGCCCCGCCGCCCAATCCGCGCGGCGGCCGCCGCCACTTCTGCCCCTACTGCTGCTCTGCGTCCTCGGGGCGCCGCGAGCCGGATCAGGAGCCCGTGAGTACCCGGCGTCCTGCTCCCCCCTTCCCGCCTAGGCGGAGAGCGTGCGCCCTGGGGGCAGACGCGGGGGAGGAGGGGGTGCAGGCGCCACCTGGACGGCCTGGGAACAAAGGAAGGCGCCCCTGGCATGGCCCTCGGGGCGTCCTCACCTGCAAGGCGCACGGCGTCGCAGTTCCCCGGCCTGAGGGTTCAGCTTCCATACCGGAGGCCTTCTTACCTGGGCCACCGGGCCAGGGTCGCCTAGCCCAGCCCCTGGAGGTTGGGGTTTGCGGCCTGGGACCCCCAGCACAGAGGGAATCAGTGGGCGCACGCAACAGCGTCCGCGGACTCCGAGCGGTGGAAACCGCGGGGCACCGCTCCCGGGCGGGGGCGCATGCAGTAGGCGCGCTGGGTGCTATCCCCCAGCAGGCCCCCCCCCATGTAAGGATGAGCCCCGCGAGGAAGGCGGGGCGGGACGGGGGCCGCTCTGGCCGCCTGGCGCGCGGCCCAGGGTCCCCGGGGACGCGCCTCTCTACGGCCCGGCGCCGCCGCCCTCCCCCAGCGCGACTCTACGCTCGGGGGTCCGCGGTGTCCCTACCACCTGGGGCGCTCCGAACCATTCCTGGCCGGGCTGGGAGCCTCCAGCGAGAGGAATCTTTGTGAGCCAGTGGGTGAGAGGGAGAGGAAGCGAGAGGCAGCGAGTCGGGGCATCGTGGGTGCAGCCTGCGGGGGGAGGGCGTGAACTCACAGCCGGTCAAGCCAAGACCCCCACTCCGTGGAGAACTCCTAGTATCCAGACACTCTCTTCCCCTCATCCTATCGACACCCCCGCCGGGACACCGTCTTCATATCCAGACCCGCTCTGGGACACACCCAGAGACACACAAAGACACACTGGCTTGTGGCCCATCACCCTAGCCCTCAGACACTTGCACACTGCATCCCAGATGCACATTCGCACACCATCGGGGCGCACACACATTCCATCCCTGGCACACACACTTTCGTGGTCACATACTCATTCCTCAGGAGAGAAAACATAGGTGCACACACATGCAGGCACAGCTTGTCCTGGGCACTCACAGTCACCCCTCCACACACACACTACGTCAGAGCACATAAGTTGCCTGGGGGGCACACACTGATGCCCAGGCCACTACACACTGCAAAGAACTATCTGTAGATTCTTTGCAGTGCTCCTCTAGAAAGGGCAGAGTCCTGGCACTTCCTAGGGGCACTTGCTGAAAATCCAGCATGCCCAGGGTGCCTGGGCAGTTGAGGGATTGCCCCAGGCTCCCCACCCCCACACCCGGGGCCCCTGACGACTCTGGGAGGCAGTGGGCAGCCCTGTGAGTGCCATCATCCACAGCAGGCTTTGTTTCCCAGTCTGTAGAGCAGCAGGGAAGGTGGTGGTGGTGTGTGGGAGGGGGAGGGTGTGTGGTGGTGGTGTTTGTGAGTGTGTTTTTTTCCTTTAAGGGGGAAGAAATTAAATAAAAGATTCTCACACCTCGGCAATATGTTTCTACTTACGGTGTGTCCTAGCACCTGACCATTAGGCGGGTGGGTTGTAAAGTGTCTGCAGGTACCAGTGGGATGGGAGATGGGGACCCCTGTGGGGACCCAGGGATGGAGGCCACCCTCCTGCGTTGCTTGCAGAGAATCTCACACTTTTCCCTTTTAAAACACATGGTGTTCCTTTTTAATAATGGCAGTGGCTCCAGATTGGAAATGGGGGAGGAAAAAACTTTTAAAGGCCCCAGCTCTGCAGGAAAAGAAGGGAGGCAAGGAGTGAGAGTGGGGGGCTGTCCAAAAGACTAGCCCAAGGATCTGCTTTGGGTAGCCTTCTAGGAGGCCCCCCAAATCAAGCCAAGGTCCCCCCAACCTCAGTGGGCTGTTCCCAGCTGCTTCTCCTGGCTGGAATGTGTATCTCAGTCCTAAGTGTCTTGGCCCAGTATTTGGGGAGATCTGGAGGGAGTGAGGAGCCAGTAGGGACCCTAGAGCTGGGAGGGGCTGTAATCCTAATAGTTCTTAGGCACTTAGAACTTATGATCTGGTCTCATTAATCTCTCCAGCAGGTAGAATATATTTCCTCCCATTTTATGGAAGAAGAAACTGAGAACAGGAGAGGGAGGGGAAGCCAGTTGCCCACATACTCGAGTTAGGATTGGCACCCACATCCCAGGAGGAGAAAGCCTCCCTCTGACCTTTCCTGCTGGAGCTTGTTGGGGAGGGGGGTTGGCCTGTCCAGGCCCGCCTGGCCTTGCCCTCTCGCCCTGTCCTCCACCCAGCCCTAAGAGGGCAGCTGCAACTGCTGGCAAGCCAGTAACGCCAGCCTAGGCCAGGCGGCTGTGGTAGAAGGGCAGGACCCCCCAGAGAGCCCCTTCCTGACTAGGTTGTGATGAGGGGTGGAGGGGCAGGAGGGATATGACCCATCCCCCAAGGGTTGGGAATGGGCCTGGGTTCTGGGCAGGCCTGGCTGTGCCTCCCACCCTGCTGGGGGGAGCCCAGGCAGGAAGCGGTGGGTGGGCCAGGGCAGAGATGCTGGCACGCCCGTGTTCATGCCGGAGGAATTCCGAATTAGTGAGCGGCTGGCTGCCTGGGACCTCCAGAACGGCCCCCTGGTCCCCCGCCCCCAGCCACCCCCGCCTCTTCAGCTCTGGCCCGCTCAGCCAGCTCCTTCGCACGGATGCTGAGACCTCCGGAGAGCCCTGGGCCAAGCCTCAAACACAACTGTGATCCCAGGCTCCAGCAAGACATGGCTCTCAAGCCAAGTTTGCCCCGGAAAATCGTCAGGGCCGGCCCCTGGAACCGAATTCACCCCACCTCTCCTATCTGGGGTAGTGAAGGGCAGCACAAGGCATTTGCTGGCATTCAGGGGGCCTCCTAGGGGGCCAGGATCACACTGTCCTTGGCTGCCATCTCAGGGAAGCTGGGCTGCTCCACCCCTCTGCCCCACTACAGTCCCTTCTTACAGCTGCCTGGGGATTCTATTAAAATGTAAACCCCTCTCCTGTTCCAAACCTTGGAATAACTCCTTCCTGCCAGTCCGACCCCTGCTGACCTCTCAGACCTCATTTCATACTATTCCTGCCCCAGGACTTTTGCACTTGATGCTCCCACTGCCTGGATATTCTCTTACATATTTTCATGGCTATTTCTTTTATTCATATCTCAGCTCAAATGCCACCTCCTGGCAGGCCTCCTGGGTCATTGAGCCAACACTACTGATTTGTGCTTTACTTTCTCCCTATTTATTCTCTTAGATAATTTATTTGTTCTTTTTTCCTGTTGCTCCCTTGGATTCAAGGCCCACCAGGGTAGGAATCTTGGGTATCTTGGTCACCATGGTACCCAGAGCTTCTGGCACACTGTAGGTGTTTGATGAATGAAAGATTGAACAAATGAATCCCCAAAACTGCTCTTGGAAGGAGAGGCTCCTTCCCAGAGACTCAAAGTAGTGACTGGACCAAGATTCCACAGTGAGCTAGAGGGTCAGCCTGACTTAAAGGTCCCACAGGGTTGTATTTACTACAATATTTTCATTCTTCTCAAACATGTGCAGTTGATACCATGATGCCCACTTTCCAGATGGGGAGACTGAGACTCAGAGAGGGGTGTCAGGGGCTTAAACACCTTTTCTGGGCCTTGATTACCCTGTGGGTAAAACAGGATTCTTTTAGGTTCTGATGACCAGAAGGAGGGGAGTCAAACCATGACATCCAAACCAAAGCCCCAGTTCCCATCATCCAACTCACACAACCCAGTTTAGGAAGTTACTTCCCAGAAGCTCATCATCATGATGGCCCTGGGAACTGGGAAATTTTTTGTTCCCATTTTGCAGATTAGTAAAACTGAGTCAAGGGACAGGTGATGATATCAAGTCCCTGTGGATGGGGATTGGGGGCCTAGAGCTTACTGCAGCCACCTTCCATTCTGTCACAGAGCAGGGCCTTGCAGACTGACAAATCTAGCTTTAAATAGGGTGTTCTTCAGTCATTGAACTTAGGCAGGGGACTTGACCTCTCAGAGCCTTTTTCATCCATAAAATGAGAAGGATTCTCATAGGGACCCCACCCCCACCCCACAGAGACACATACTGTGTGCAAGACCCTGGTGATATGAGAGCAAAAACTCACAATCTTATTTCTAATTGCCAAAAATAAAATGAAAAATAAAAAAGCAGAGTATAGAGTTTGTCAAAGCAAGGGTGACTTGGATTTGAGTGAGCATTTCTGCCTTATGTTTGTAACCACTCAGAGGCTTGAGCAGATCAGTGATGAAGTGGATTGGAAGGAACTAAGTGAGCCTCAGTTCCCTTATCTGTAAAATGGGGACAATAGTAAAGAGCTCCTTTGCCAGACTGCCATGAGTCCTGGAGGTCCTAGTATGGTGAGGGCTCAGGGAAGCTCTATTTCAGGCCTGACACGTACTCCTCTCTGACCCCAGACATGGCTGTGATCAGTCCCCAGGATCCCACGCTCCTCATCGGCTCCTCCCTGCAGGCCACGTGCTCAGTACATGGGGACCCACCTGGCCCCACTGCTGAGGGCCTCTACTGGACCCTCAATGGGCGTCGCCTGCCCCCCGAGCTCTCCCGCGTGCTCAATGCCTCCACCCTGGCCCTCGCCCTGGCCAACCTCAACGGATCCAGGCAGCAGTCAGGGGACAACCTCGTGTGCCACGCACGTGACGGCAGCATTCTGGCCGGCTCCTGCCTCTATGTTGGCCGTAAGTGGCCCCCAGGATGCTCAGGGGTAGCTCTTGGGAGCATCTCCTTCTGGAGAGGGGCATGAATCATGGGACTGAATCCAGGGGCATGAATCCAGCCTAGGGCTGGACAGTGGGCACCCATACTGGTGCAGGTTGAGAGGTATGAGCCTCTGGGGTGGGAATGAGAGCCTGGAGGACATCCCGACCCCCGCCCAGCCCCAACCCGTCACCAACCATCTCCAAGGTAGCTTATGCAGGGGGTCATGCCAATATGCACCCTTGTCCACCCTCTTTCTACTCCAAGGTGGGGGCTGGCTGAGGGCCAGCAACAACTCCACCTGTCTATGGCTGGCCTAGATCCTCAGCCCCTGCACCCCCTCCCCAGTGCCCCCAGAGAAACCCTTCAACATCAGTTGCTGGTCCAAGAACATGAAAGACCTGACATGCCGCTGGACACCGGGGGCCCATGGGGAGACCTTCCTCCATACCAACTACTCCTTGAAGTACAAGCTGAGGTTGGTTGTAACCCTCAGTGACATATGTCCCAGACTGGCTGTGTGGCCTTTGCCAAGCCCACCCGCCTTCTCTGAGCTTGGTGTCCCATCTGTACTTTGGGGCTGCCCTGGTGAGGTCTGAGGCCTTGAAGGGGCCCTCATGTGTCCTCATCCCCCTCCTGCCCCTGCAGGTGGTATGGGCAAGACAACACGTGTGAGGAGTACCACACAGTGGGACCCTACTCCTGCCACATTCCCAAGGACCTGGCCCTCTTTACGCCCTACGAGATCTGGGTAGAAGCCACCAACCGGCTGGGCTCAGCCCGCTCAGATGTGCTCACACTGGACATCCTGGATGTGGGTGAGGCGCCCTCCTCAAAGAGGATCCTGCACCCCCCTCAAGCCCAGCCATGGCTGCATCTTTGGTCCTAACCCAGCTGGTCAGGGTTGGGAGTACCCATTTGTCTTCAGCCCCCTGAAGCAGCCAGGATACCCCTACTCTTTAGAGAACACCTGGCCTGTCCTCCCCTCAGCAGCCCAGGTGTGCAGGAGGGCCCCCCTGGGGCTGGGAGGGGGCGCCCAGGTCAGAGGCACCCCAGGAAGCTGCAGCCTGGAGCTGGGGGGGCGCACAGGCAAGAGGCAGGAAATGGATGATCTGCAGCAGAATTGGGCCTAATCTAATTAGGGTGTTGCTCAGCCTGGAGCAGGCCTGTGCCTTAACCCTTTCTGGCCCCTCACCACGGCCTCAGGGGGAAAGCCAGCTATCCCTGCTTCTCACCAGGCTCCCACAAGGATTCTCAAATCTCTTCAGGCTTGTAGCCATCCCCACCCCAGCCTGCTTTCCACATTGTTTCCTTAAGTACTGAAGTTGTAGTGGGCATGTTCTCAGCTTCAGTTGTCCTGCTGAACCCAGGTTGTCATATCCAGGACTTGGAGGTAGATGGTGACTGCCCCAGGCCTCCTGGGCATAATAATAATAATAATATCATAGGCCAGGCAGTGTCTGCTTTTACAGAGTTCCCTAAAGATAGGATTACATTTCTCCTGTCACAGATAATAATGGTGATAACAGCTAACATTAATTGAGTGCTTCTAGGCGCTGAGTGTTTCCCGAATATTGTCTAATGTAATCCACCAGTCCTCCAGAGGGCGGGGGTGGGGGGAGGAACGGAAGCAGGTGCCACTTAAGCCACGTACTCTGGGATTTGAACACAGAGAAGGGGGCAGCCAGAACTGGAAGCCCATGACTAAGTCCCCCCTGCCCCCGCAGTGACCACTGATCCCCCTCCCGATGTGCATGTGAGCCGCGTTGGGGGACTGGAGGACCAGCTGAGCGTACGCTGGGTTTCCCCGCCGGCTCTCAAGGACTTCCTTTTCCAAGCCAAGTACCAGATCCGCTACCGCGTGGAAGACAGCGTGGATTGGAAGGTGTCCGCCCCGGCCCCGCCCCCGGCCCTACCCCTGGCCCCGCCTCGCCCTAGCTTCTGACCCTGCCCTTGCGGCCCAGGTGGTGGACGACGTGAGCAACCAGACCTCGTGCCGCCTGGCGGGCCTGAAGCCGGGCACTGTCTACTTTGTGCAAGTGCGATGCAACCCCTTTGGGATCTACGGCTCCAAAAAGGCAGGGATCTGGAGCGAGTGGAGCCACCCAACGGCTGCCTCCACCCCCCGCAGTGGTGAGCACCCCAACAGGGCTGGGTGGGCCGGGGACCAGCCCCAAACCAGCCTGGGCTTCTGTTTTGTTTCCTCCAAGAGAGCAGAGGTCTCAAACTGGTGGCCCTCCATGGGTCGAATGTGGCCCCTGGATCTATTTCTTTTGGCTTGTCATTTGGCCAAAAAAACCAAAAAACAAAAACCACCTTTGATCTACTTGCAGACATTTAGAACAGGAAGTTTTAACACAGATATCCTAGATTCCCTAGAAAAATTGTCTAGGAAATGTAACAGAATATATCTAGCGTTGCTCTACAGCCCTCATCAGCAAAGGCTGCCCTTTCATGTGGGATCCTCTCTCTCCAGTTGCCTCACCCCCAGCTGGTGAGTTTCATACACCTATACCCCCTTCCTAGCCCCTAAGAGCAAGTAAGTTTGAGACCCTGCTTCCAAAGCTAATGGGCTGCCAATTCTCCCTCTGATGGGCCTCAGTTTCCCCTTCTGATCCAGGAAGGAGGTTGGAGATAATCGGGGACCTGGGTCTGACTCTCTGACTCCCTTTGCCATCTGGGGTTCCTCTGAAACCACGAACATCCATTCTCTTCCTTTGTGAAATTATGTGAAATCTATTACTTGAAATGTCTGGCCTCAGCTTCCCCATCTGGAAAGCTAGGATAATAATGGCTCCTGTCTCAGGCTATTGTGCAGGTGAGATGAGATAACCCATGGAAAATTCCCTCATGGTGAGCGCCATTTAAGACTCCCTTCCCCTGCCCCCCCCCCCCGCCATGGTTTCATCCCAAGGGAGGCCCCTTTTCCCAGGTGAGGGCATTGAGGCCTCAGGGGGTTTAGTCAGCCACAAAGGTCACACAGGGATCTTCACTCAGTTTGTGGGAAGTCCAGGCACTCGCTCTCGTGGGATAACGGGGAAACCAAAGTCCATAGAGGGTTCAAGAGCCAGGGAGGGGCAGTGCCTGGCTCCAGCTAGCTCCCTATTCCACATTGTGGGCCTCTCCAGGTTCAGGGGTAGGCGGAACCTAGCATGATTGGGAGGGGCTTGAGCCTTGGCCCCTGCTTGTGCCCAGCACCTGTGATTTTTGCACGGGAGCCAGCAGGAGGCTGCGTCCGCGGAGGAGGCTGGGGAGGCCTGGGGAGGCCTGTGCAGGCCAGCAGGGGCGGCAGGGGCCGGGGCCGTGCCAGGGCCTGTTAGCGGGTCCCCGGCATTATTTATGACGTGAGGCCGATGTCCTTATCCGCCGCCTGTTTGGGGCTGGCTGCATACAGCTGCTGGACCGACAGGCGGGCCTCCCACCCGGCCCTACCCGCCTTCGCTCTCCGTTTCATTGGCTCATGATCCCAGGGCCTGTCTCCTTTTGATTCTGACACTGTCTTTCCGTCTGTCTCTTGTCTCTCTGCCTTTCTTGGATCTTTCTGCCTTTTTTGTGTCCCTACATCCCAGGGTCTGTCTCCTTCTCCCCAGCCCTTTCTCCATCCCTTCTGCCTCTGAGTTTCCTTGGCTATTCCTCATGTCTTTGGCCCTCTCTGCATCTCTCAGTCTCTGCCTCTGCTTTTTTTATTTGCCTTCCCGCTCTGTCTCATCCCTCTCACTTTCTCCCTCACCCCCTTCCACTTACACCTGGCTCAGGCAACAGGAATCGGGTTCCTGGAAGAGATGCGGAGAGAGAGCCCCTTGCTTCCTCTGCCCCAACCCACTCAGGGTCGCAGCTGAGTTGCTGGGCGGGTGGTGGAGAGGACCCGATCCAGGGAAATAGGGAGGGGTAGGTGATCCAGGGAATGCAGTCCACTGCGCGAGGACCTCCCTGCATTGCCCGCGCGCGCCCTCTGGCGAGCGCGCCTTGACGCTGCCGCTCCACCCCCGTCAGAACGCCCGGGCCCGGGCGGCGGGGCGTGCGAGCCGCGGGGCGGAGAGCCGAGCTCGGGGCCCGTGCGGCGCGAGCTTAAGCAGTTCCTGGGCTGGCTTAAGAAGCACGCGTACTGCTCGAACCTCAGCTTCCGCCTCTACGACCAATGGCGAGCCTGGATGCAAAAGTCGCATAAGACCCGCAACCAGGTAGGAAGGAGGCACCCGCGGGGAGGGCGAAGGGTGAGGGGTAAGGAGGGGTGAGGGCTGAGGGGTGAGGTGCGGAGGTAGGTGCGCAACCTCCTGACACCACCTCCTTCCTTCCAAGCACAGGATGAGGGAATCCTGCCCTCGGGCAGACGCGGCGCGGCGAGAGGTAAGGGGGGCAAAAGTGGGCGGGTGACAGGAAGGGAGACATGCGCCCCCCACCATCAGCCTTCAGTTTTATCAGCATCTACTTAGCAGCTACTGTGTGCTTGGCCTTTTTAGCCTAGCAAGAGCACCGACCACATGAAAATATCCAAAGTGGAATGTCATCCTCAGAATGAACGAACATATACCCGTTAGTGTGTTTGAGCACCTACGGTATACTGGCCCTGTACCAAGGGCTTTACCTGAAGGACAACCCCTGGGATGGATATTCTTATTTCTCAGGTGGGGAGCCAAAACCCAGGGAGAGGCAGTACCCTGCCCTAGGTCAGCCAGCTGAAAGTGGCAGGACCACAACCTGAATGGGGGCCTCCTCAGTTACTCTTTGGTGCTGACCCCTACCAGGCTCAGTGCTTAGCCTGGCTTCCCCTCTGCCTGCAGGTCCTGCCAGATAAGCTCTAAGAGCTGAGACCGACCTCCCTGCTGCATGGAGACCTGGGGCTGCACCCAGACTGGGGCCACCTGTTTCCTCACCACAGGGTGATTGAGCACCCTCTGCAGGAGCTGGAACAGATGCTCTGAGCTCCTAGATCACATCTCTGGCCTCCATGTGAGACCATCTTTTGGGTACACCCCAGTGGGAGTGTGTGTGTGAAGGTCAGCCAAGCTGCCCAGAACCCCTGCCAGGACTGGGAGTGAAGAGAGGTCATTACTCCTCTCACCCAGGACCCCTCCAGTCTTTTTAAATAAATGAACTATTTAGGTGCTCTGATTGTGTAAGTGAGTTTGGAGCTACAGTGGCCTGCAGTGGGGTGGGGACTGTAGGGGAGGTATGAGGACTTCTAATGATCCTTTGCAATTGAAATCCTTGTCTCAGAATTTCAGATTCTTATTCTCCAGGATCTGAAATAGCTGGTGTTAAACTCCTTGGAGAGTGTGATTCAAAACATCAGTTTCTTCAGTTGGGAGAGGGGGTTCCACCCTCCATCCCTGCCCCTATGGGGCCCTGTTCCCAGACACAACCCCACCAGTACCCTAAGACACAGACAGTGGAGCAGCTGCAGACAAATGCTTCTTTATTGTGGGAGATGTGGCAACCTCAAGGAGGGTCAACAGCCCAGCAGGGAGCAACCCTGGCCAGCTGGCAGTCAGAGTTGATCTGGGTGCCACCTGCCCCATTTTCCATCTCCCTTTAGTGCGTCTCTGAGGAGCCATGATCACTCGACAGATTCTGCATCAAACCTGAGGTCCTGCAGAACCTCGCTGATGGCCTCCATGGTTTTAATTACCCTAAAAGAGGATAGGAACTATAAATAAAACCCAGATGGGGCGAATTAGCCTCCACTAGGCAGCTCTGAGGGGGCTGTAACAAATCCTGGGCCCTCTTGCCTGCTGCCAAGCCTCCAAACAGCACTAGCAGCTGGGAGGACCGCTTGGGTGCTTGGGAGCTGGGGTAGTTCATTAGGTCACAGCGGGCAAAAAGAAATGGCTATCTTGGGTAGGTGTATGCCATCAGTAGGTATGACCGGCAGATGTTGAGGGGGTGTGCATGTGTGCATGCTTGGGTGTGAGGGCAGAAATGTGCAGGTGTGTGCCGGGTGGGGCATGGGTGACGTGTCCAAGCTCTGAGTCCAGCCATGTGAACAAGATTAGTTTATCTTAGATGCACAGTGAGTCTGGTGTAAAAATGGAGAAGGTATACACTGGGTTAATATATGCCATGTGTCTGGGAGCCATCAAGAGAGGACTCCAGTGTACTCACTTTTAGAATTGTGTGTAGGTCCAGAGGGTCTGATGATGCCAGCCCTTGGGCACACCTGGTGCATGTGCAAATCTAGCATGGGAGGTGACACTTACTTCATTTTCAGCTGGTGCATCTGGAGAGTGTCCTCCTGCCCTGTTAGCTCTGGCACCCCCATCAGTTGCAGCATGGCCACCTAGTATAGGGAGGATGTCACAGTGGTCAGAAGCCACCTGCTGCTCTCCCACACATGAGGGAGGGAGAGACACCAGAAAGGTAGTGCAGAGGTTGGGCCATGGCCAGGAGTTGCAAAGGGAGTTGAGAGGGCCGTACTTTGCACAGGAGAAGCCTGGGATTCAGTTTAGAGGGACCAATGGAAGAAGAGTAGGCAGGCTCTACAGTACAGAGCGTGGCATGGGCGTGGCTGCATGTAGGCAGGGGAACAGTAGTCAGGGATTGGTGCTGGATGGAGTAGCTGGGGCATCATAGTCTCAGGGTGGGTCAAGGCGTTAATCCCTGCGTGGAAGTAGGCTGAACCTGGATCTCGGAAGTGGGAGCAGCTTCACGTGGAGTTGGCCTGGTAATAGTGTATTTTGGCCAGGATTGGCCAAAAGGGCAGAGTAGGCAGAGCTTTGTAACATTAGTGGAGGAGTAGGCCTAGACCACAGGCTGGGGTCTGGGGTTACAAAGAGGAAATGTGGCTTGAAAACCCACATTCCCCTCCACATGCAAAGGTTTGAAGACCAGACCTAAGGCATTAGGAAAGCCGAGAGGAACGAGGATTGTGGAGGCGGGGCATTTTGGAAAGCATTAAGCTACGGGATAGGACTGGGATGGATGAACGTGTTCCCGGATTAAAAGCCTGTAATGAAACCGGACAGACAGGTGGGGACCAGGAGGCCGGACAATCCCAAATGAAGCCTTAGTGGAAGACTGAAGTGGGCAGGAAAAGGTGAGGTCTGGGGCTCTGGGGGCGAGTTAGTGGGGGTCCGGAAAGTGACCCCTTGCCCAAGAGGCGCAAAGTGGGCCAAAGCTAACGCGCGAGAGACAGGGCTTGGAGTAGGGGCAACGGCCAGGGACGGGGCCTCACCGTGGCCAGGCGTGTTTGTTCCAGCTGCTGCAGGCTGCGCACATGGCCCGCGAGCAGCGGCTGCGCTCGGGGCCCGGCCAGCTCGGCCTCCACTGCCAGCACCTCCCGCGAAACGGCGGCGAAGGCCTGGGTCACCTCGTGCACTTTGCTCCGGTAGCCAGGGAAGTCGTAGGGCGGGCCGCTAAGCAGGTACTGGCGGTGGCCTCTGCGGCAGGTGTGGGTCCTGAGTCTACGTCCCCAGGTTCTGCACCCGCATCGGCCACCTGAAAGCCCCCCAAGAAGTGTCCCTGGACCCGAGTGTGGAAGACACTGATTTCTGCAGGTGAACCCAATAGAGGCCCACTCCACTTGGGGAAGGGAAAGACACCTGGCGGAGTGGCATTTCGGGAAGTGGGGACGCGCGGCAGGTCGGCCCATAAACTCCGCCCCTGACAATGCCCCTACGCGAGGACCCGCTCTGCCCCGGGCATGCCCACCTCTGGATCCGGCGGGGGGTTGAACCCTGCGGCCCCTGCGCCCACACTTACTCCTCTAGCCAGCGGAAGGCCTGCGCGCGCTCAGCCTGCAACTGGAGGATGCGCTGCACCAGCGCCCGGATCGGGGAATTTTTCTACGGAGGGGGGTACGGCTAGGGCATGAAGCCGGCGCCCCCTAGCCTGCACCGCCCGCCCTGCGTCTTTTCCCACTCGGGCTCGGGCTCACCCAGGGCCATGCCGGCTCCTCGAGCTCCGGGGTTTCTGAAGCTGCCGCAGTTTTGGACACAGTGGGGACCGCGGACTCAGCCGTGGACTCGTTGGTGATCATGACTACGCAGCCCTGGCCCCGCCCGGGAGCAAGTCGCTCCGCTGCGGAGGGCGCCCCCTCCAGGCATGGAGGTCTCCAGACCCCAGCCTGTGGCCCGCCAACCCGGAAACATAAAGACCGGAAAGTCCCGGGAAGAATGGAGAACGGATTGGGGGCTTCTCAGGCCCGACACCCATCCCCACCCCACCCTTTTGCTTGCTCCCGCCCAGAGCCTGCTTTCTCCTGTTTATCCTTGAATATTTGGCTCTGGGTACAGCAAGGCTGTCCTTCGGTTTGTAGGTTTGTTTCTATTCGCTTGTCAACACCAACGTCATCTTCACAATGTGTTGCTGCTCAAATAAGGAAAACGGAGCCCGAGGTGACATCTGTTAATGTCACAAGGTTGTGACAAGAGCGGTATTTCAACGCCCTTCGACATTAGAGAGCTCAAGTCTCTGAAACCCAACTGACTTTAGATGATTTGCAGACTTGTTACTTCAGAAGTTACCTCAGAGGAAAGCCTGGGGGAAGAGGTGTGGCCAACAGGGCCTCATACTAAGAGCAAAGGCAATCTCTGAGCTTTCTGTGGGAGATGCACTACCTAGTTTGAACTAAGACTTCCTTCTCCAGGAGTGGACATGGGGAAGACTGGCCTAATGAAGAGGTCAGTTTGACATGGTTGAAATGGAAGTGAGTTGTGGGAGTAATCAAGACTCTATAGTCTAGCTGGCACTGCAGATCTCAGCTATTCTTAGGCATTTTCCAGGCCTGGGTTACCTACTCCAAGAACCCTAAAAGCTTGGCCATGTCAGGGCCAGTGCTCAACCCTCACTTGATTTGCAGAAGCATCAGCGTCAAGAAAATAGGCCTGAGATCACTGGTCTCAGGTAGGGCCCATGTGTGTCTAATGTCCAAAACTGAGAACAGGTATTTTATACTAGGTGGAGTACCCCTTCCTCCCCATCCACCCACACCTGAACATACCCAGGGCCCAGCTGACCCAGTCTCACATTGTTATAGATGATAAAACCCAAATGAGTGGGCTCACTAGGGCCTAAACCCGATTGTGCTGTCATGACAAACCTCCAGACAAGAAGAGCCAGGAGTATAGCCTGTTTTATAGATAACTGAAACCCAGGACAAGACTGCCAAGGGCTCAGCAGTCAAGTAACAGCCAAGTCCCAAAGGGAGATGTCCACATCTTGGTCAGGTCCCCATTGTAAAGACAAGCCACCTGGACACCAATTACTGCTCCAGTCAATCAAAGGGAAACTTTATTGAGGCCAAGGGGTTTGGGCAGGTGGCCGCCCTGCAGGCTGAGGCGGCGAAGAGGCCTTATTTGACCTTCTTCTTGGGACGTAGATTGTTGGTGTGGCCACACTTCTTCTTCCGGCAGTTGACAGCACGGGGATGCAGGCGGGCATAACACCTGTGTGGGAAAAGGAGAACTGGTGAGGGCACCTGACCCCTTCCTGCTGGGGCCAGTCTGCCCAACCTCAAGCGTGCATACTTGCGGCAGATCATCTTGTCGCAGTTGTACTTCTGGGCAAGCTGGCGGAGGGAGGGCTCAATAATGCCGCCCCGAAGACGAAGCACCAAGTGCAGGGTGGACTCTACAGGCGAGGGTTGGAGAGAGAGAGAGGCAACTCAGCCTGGGCCCAGCACTGTCAACAGGTGCATGTCAGGGCTAGCGCTCCAATGCTCTGCAGACCATAGGTGCTCGAGTATGTAAGGGACATGTCCGAATCCCTTGGGTGATTTTGACACTAGCCCAGCCTAAAGAATCTCCCACCAGCCCTTGAGGAGTTGGAGGATATTACACACCAAAGTGGTGTTCAGGTGCATTTCCTGACAAAGGTGATTTCTAAATGGTAGAAGGGTAACCTTTCATTTTTGTTAGGGAAGATAAAGCTTATTGCTTCAAGGAATGATTTCCTTTATTGTTATTACATTTTTAAATATGTCTTTAAAAAAAAGGTGAACAAGAACATGAGAAACGATTGTCATTTGGAAAAAGGCTGAGATCACAGGACACTTTCCAAAGACGAAAACAGTATCTTGTAAGGCAGAACTTGATCCTAACTTTAAGAACCATCCTCCCAAACCCTTTCCTGATGCCAACAAGGCTGTCAAGTGCCCCATCTGGATCTTAGGCTTCATGGGGAACTGTCCAGCTACCACATCCCCCATACCTTTCTGGATATTATAGTCTGAGAGAGTGCGGCCATCCTCCAGCTGTTTGCCCGCAAAAATCAGACGCTGCTGATCAGGTGGGATGCCTAGAGAGAGAAAGCAGCTGTTAGCAAGACTCTGGCAAGCATATTACGGGTAGTTCTCCCTCACTCTATAGGCCTGCTCGATCATTATTCCTAATCTATCAAAAGGGAAACCGAGGTAGAGATGACAAGCTGCCTTCTTGAGATTACGCAGAAGCACTGTCAAAACCGAAGTCTGTCCATGGCCAGCACCCAGCCCCAGCCCAACTCACCCTCCTTGTCTTGGATTTTAGCTTTGACGTTTTCAATGGTGTCACTGGGCTCGACCTCAAGTGTGATGGTCTTGCCTGTCAGGGTCTTCACAAAGATCTGCATCTCTGTGTTTGCTGGGGAGACTGGAGGGGAGTAGGACAAAGCAGTGAATAATGCAGGTCCAAACATTGCATTGACCTCAATATAAGTCTGCCCCAGTGCCTGTCTCTTTCCACTCCTCCAAGCTACAGATGGAATGATAAGTACAAAGCTAAGGCACCATCTTGCCAAATACATTTTCCCCAAATGTGATCTGGAGATCCCATCCATCCATCCTTCCTCCCTCTCTTCCACGAGCCCACGGCTGTATGTGCTCCACAAAATGCCCTTCCTGCTGCTTGGACGGAAATCCCATCTTGGGAGCCACCCTGCAAACCATTTCTTTTCCAGCTCCAAGCTCCAACTCACTCTGGTTTCCTTCTCAGTTATCCCCAAACTTCTCAGATCATACCGCTTGCCTTTGTGCCAACCCATAAATACCTGCCAAACTAAGTGCCAGATATTTGTTTACACGGGTTTTTTTATTCAAAAACGAAACAAAACAAAAAAACGCCCACAAGGTGGACACCACCAGCCTCTCCTTACAAATGTAGAAAATAAAATAGGCAATGACCCAGCCTGTGAGCGGGGGTAATAATTTTAAAGGAATTGATACTGTCCGGCACGGAGACAAATGATATGCTTAATACTCCTCCCCATTAACTTGGATCTGCCCAAGAGGACCCATCCCTGACCCAAGGCCCCGTCGGATAGCTCAGGCAGGTGGCGCGGGCAAGCCACTCTCCTAAAAGCCGGTTCACCTCCCGGGGTTCAGCCGGGCCTCGGAACACCGGCCGAGTGCTCCCTATTCAGCCGACTCGCGGAACCTGGCCCGCATGGATGGATTCGGGGCAGACCCCTGCGCTGCTCGAGCCCCTGTGGCCCTTGCAGCTTCCTGCCCGATCCCGGCCCAGCGCGAACCCCCACAGACAGCGGCCCCGACCTGCTCCGCCGCCTCGTTGAAGAGAAAGAGAGCGGCGGAACCGGAAACCGCCAAATCACCGCAGAAAGCGCGTGCGCACCGAGCACGCTGCGCGCTTGCGTCACAATACGCGCGGTGCGCTGTACCCCGCCTTTGGCCCTGCCCTGCTATGTTCAGGCAAACGAAGCGGTGGCGCCTGCAAGGAGCGTCGCGCGACCTCCTGCTTCCGGTGTGAGTTCGCCCCTGGGTCACATGAAGAGACTGCTAGACCTCCCTAGGTCTTTCTACTTGCCGTCTCAGGTCGGCTGAAGATAGCACGTTGCTGGCGCTCGGGTACTTATTGAGTAGATTCTTTCGTGCTAAAGCGAAGGCATTAAGCAGAGGGTCTGCAGGCCCAGGACGCAGGCGTGTGTGGCAGGGAAGGTAGGAGGACGTGCAGGGGCGGGACCTCCGGGGGCCACCCAGGAACCTAACTTCTGGAGTCAGTTATTTGCAATCAGCTCTCGATTCGTTGTATGTGTGTGTGTATTTCAGGGAGGTGCTTCGAAGAGGAAGAAGAGCAGGTGGGGTTGGTGCATTAACTCAAGTAAATGGAATGAGACCCAGGGGCTATGTTGGATGTAGGAACCAGGAGACTTGTGAATGGCTAAGAAGTGCCGGGTACGGGAAAGAGGTGAAGATGATGTTACTTGTGGATTTCGCAGCGTACCTATTTATTAAACTCTTCCCAGCGCCTTTATGGACCAGGCAAAAGCACACACTCTCGGCTCTTGGAAGATGCCCTCAATAACATAATTTCTTAAGTGGTTCAAAGAAGGGACTTTGTGTCTAATGGGGAGTGAGACCCAGCTTAGCTCCCTGCGGAGCCTACCCTGTGACAGATCTGGAAGAGCTAAGGGATCAGTGTTGTGAGCAATGGTAAAAAAAAAACAAAAAACAAAAAACTTGGGTTATTATGGCTGTCACCACCGGAGACTCCCACCAAGGGCGGCCATATCTGTTTCTGGTCCAGTGGTGCCTGGCTGTCAGCACCCCATCCTGTCCCACATCCAGTACTTGTCCCCCTCCTGAGTTGATGTACCCAAGGATGGAAGGAAGCCACTCCTAGGTACACCCTTCTTTATAGTAACAGAGTCTTTTTATTGATAACTTCCCAACAGCAACCGTAAACATCGATACAAAAATATTCCGTTAAACTCTGATTTCCAAGGTGATTCAGCTTGCTCCACGGAGGCCCCAGGATAGGCCTAAAGGGCGCTCAGGGGCCACACCTCTGTTTAGAGAAACATGAGCCTTATGGCTCAAGGTTAAACAAATGGGCAGCCTGTCAAGTTTTATACAGCTTTTTCAGAAACCTTCTTGAGATACCAATTAGAGAAAGTATTTAATACTTTTGTTGGAGGAAGGGGCAGAGAAACCAGAGTTAGTAGGTGCAGGAGTGGGCTGGGGTGAACTCAGACATGATAGTTCTTGTTCTACCTCAAGGGGGTCTTGAGGGATGCTGGAGAAGGAGTCGTCTGGCTTTGGTCTCTGGGAACCTTTAAGTGTTGTTCAGTACGGACTTCAGGCCTGCCTCTGGAAAGGTTTCCTTGCACCCAGCCCAACAACTCCAGCTAGTGCTCGTCCCTGGCCTGGCAGAAGGTCTACAGGAGAGGCAATCAGTGAGGAAGGAGTAGGAATGAGACCCCCAGAAATTCCACACACCTTGTCCCGCAGGGAGCCCAAGAATAAGGTGGCAAAGCTGACCATCTTAAGGCAGGATTACTTTCTGCCACCTCAGACCCATGAGTGCTGCCACTGCCCTGAGACCCCTCAGTGCCTTGGAGCAGGGCTAATCGCCCAGCATCTCATCGTCTGTCTGTCTGCGACCGTTGATGGCAGGGGAGTTGGGCTGGACATGGGACAGGTCCTCAAAGCCAGGGCTGAGGGAGGGAGAGACAGTGTCGGGGCTGGTGTCACAGGATCCTGTGCTCTGTTCCGAGGTGGCAATGGTGGTCGTGGTGCTGGGTGGGATGGGGTCTTCATCCTCGTCCTCCAGGAAGGATGCCTCTGGGACATCTGGGTAAGGAGGCCCAGGAATTGGTCAGTCACTGTGATGAGGGATTAACTGGGCCTGTGACCCCTGACAGGCCCACCCTGCATAGGGCATAACTTGTCCCATTTTATGGAAGAGGGAACTGAGGCCCAGGCAGGTAAGAGGCCTCCCTTTAAGGTGAGGTAAGGACCCAGGTTCTCTGGGTCAGGCCAACATGGGCCTTGGTAGCGAGACAGCCTGGCTCTGCCCTCAACTGTGTCACCTAGGCCAGAACCCTCACTTGGCCTTGCCTCAGCTCCTTGCTTGATAAACTGGGGCTGATGATGACAGCATTGCCTCTGTACCTGTGGTTGTCAGCAGCCCTTATGTGGGGAGCTACTGGCCCATTCAGCACATGGGGTAAACCAAGGCTCAGCTTGGGGGGATGCTGCACTTCCTCTGACAAGTCACTGTCCCTCAGGGCCTCAGTTTCCCTGTGTAAGACGGGGACACAGCCCCCAACTCATGGGTGTCAGTGGGCAACAGCCTGGCTTGTTAGGGGTACGTGGTGCTCACTGGGGCTAGGATTGTCATCATTCTTATCCATGTTCCCCTGTGCACCTCCGTGCAGGCAAGGGACTCTGGTCCCAGCACCCATGCTGCAGGTTGCCAAGAAGGCCAGGCCAGCACCCCCACCCCTATCCCAGGTCTCTGGGTCCACCAGTCCCTGAGGTGACCTTCTGGAAGCCAGCCCTGGGCTGAGGGTGCTGGCATCCAAGGGATGCAGAGGTCCAGACATGGGGCGCAGGAGCCCTGGGTGACACTTACGGCTGAAGGCCTCTGGGTGCTGCCTGGCCAGCTTCCCTTTCAGCATCCTGTGGGGTAAGGGAAGGCACACAGGCTGAACCTGTTGAGTGGACATGCTAGGCCCAATGCAGGGCAGCACCCTTGTGGTCAGCTCTGGGTGGGTGGGCAGTGGGAACCCCTCCCTCACCACTTGTCACATTCTGCTTCCATGCTACAGGGAGGCCAAGGCACTTGGCCCTTTGGACATTCCACCCTCTGGTTGGGCACCAGCCACCCAGCTGTCAGTTTCTGTGTGTCCTCAGGCCTGGATTGGGGCACTTGCTGGGCCCTCTATCTGTAATGCCTTTCTGACTTTGAACTCTAATCTATCTGGACAACCTTCTAGGAAGCTTCCTCACCCCCTCCTCAACAGCTGCTCTGGGCTACTTATCTCAATCTGTCCCTCCGTCCTAGGGAGTGAGGCCCATCGAGGCAGGGAATGCTGGCTGCAATCTCATTTACCACTTCAGAGAAAACCTGGATGGAGGGCTAGGGGAATGGGAGACTTGCCTTTCACTATCGGCTCTTGCCTGCCTTTTCTGCATATGTTTGGTGCCATGTTGCATTTTTTGAAAGATAAATAAAATTTAAATTCAGAAACTTAATTTTTATCCCAGAGTTTGGATGTTTTTGGATGCTAAGTACATGGTGAAGCCTAATAAAATAAGTGAGCTGGATCTTTTCCTGTTGGCATGTTACATGGAACACCTGGGTGGCCCTCATTGAAAAGGGAGGAACCAGGGCTTGGAGGGGAAGGCAGAGGCCAGCAGGGCCAAGCACCCACCTGATCCTGCGGAATATGCTGTCCAGGTCCCGCTTCATCTCTACCAGAGTCCTTGTATGGTGCAGGAAGCGCTCGCTCATCTGCTGCAGGCGGACACTTGACAGGTTGTTGAAGTTCACCAGCATCTCATTTGTCTTCTCAAAGCGGTCTAGCCTGGTGGCAGAGAAAGGGCACCAACCCCTCTGCTCAGCCTATAGGACCCTGCCAACTGATCATGCTAAGCCCTTTCCCTATCCATGACCTTTTCATGTACTGTTCCCTTTTCCTACAGAGTTCTGCCTGGTGATTGAGCCACCTACCAAAATCCATTCAAGTGAACCCTTCTCATGTAGCCTTCACCCCCTCCCTCAAGCAGACTTTTACTTCCCTGACTCCCTTAACCTTAGGATGTTTCTCTAGCACAGCCTGACACCATAGGGCTAGGAAAATTTGTGTCTGGTTTTGTCTCTCCTCATGTTGGGAATTCCCCAGGGTCAGGTCTGAATGTGACCTAAGGAACTAGAAGAAAGATGGGTATTAAAAGTCAGACATACCTAGCACTTCTGTCACCGGGCAAGTGCTATGCTGTGCCATAAATGGAATGAAGAACCTTCGGCTCAAAGACACAAAAATGAAGCCCCAGGAGACTGCACTTCCACCCAAATATCGTGTCAGCCCTTCTTCCTCACAGGTCAGGCCAGAATTAGAATAGGGCTGCAATGGCTATGGTGCTAAGCCCCAAGGAAGGCCAAAAGGCATTCACGGACCTCAGTTGTTTGCAGACAAACAGCCTAGACTCTCAGAGACCAGGCTCCCAACAGGAATTCAGCCCACCTGCTCCCTTGTATCTCCCAGTAGCATCTTCTTATCCCAACTCTTCCCCACCCCAAGCCTTAGGACAGGAGCTGCTGTAGCCCCCTACCCCAAAGCCATCTGCAGCTGTGAAACCAGCTCAAATTTCTGCTTCCTGTGCCAGGCCTTTGCCTCCAGGCCAGGAAGAAATTTACTTTGGAGCCAGTGGGGCTGGGGTAAGGGCAGGTCTGACAAGAATGCTGGCTGGCAAGTGGATTTCTTCCCATGCCCAGGCCTAGGATGCTTGGCCACTGCTCACATGTTCTTCTGGGCCAGGATGATGGCATTGATGTCATCCACATTCACCATGCTCAGGATGCGGCTGCAGAAGACCCTCGAGGCTGAGTCCGAGGGGTCCATCTCTTCTTCCTCCTCCGCTGCCTAAAACAGGCAGGAAGAAAATCTTCAGTCTGCACCAGACATTGGAGGAATACAGGACAGAGAGGAGGGACCAGGAACCCCACAGACTGCTGGAAAGTGAGTGAGTCATGCCACCTGAGCCTCAGCTTTGTCATCCTAGAAATTCGAGGGTGTTTTGAGAACTACAGGAGATCATATTTATAACTTGTACTCAAGCACATCAGAATCCCATTCCCACTCTCTGGCATCTACTCTCCATGAGCCCAAGGCCACTGGCATCTTCCACCTGCCCAGATCTGCCCAAGTCCTCCCATGCCCCCCTGCATCTCCCCATTCCCACCTTAAGGCCTTTGTACCTGCTGTCCCCACTGGTGGAGCATGCGTGACTGCCCTTTCAGATTATCACAACCTCATGTCTTCTCTCCCAGGAGGTCCTTGGTCACTCTCATCACTTCACCTTGTTTTAATTGTTTCACTGGCTCATCTCTGTCTGAAATTATCTTAGTTTTCAGTTGACCTGTTTGCCTGTCGCCCCCACAGCATTATCGGCTCCAAGAGAGCAGAGGCATTTCTGTCTCGCTCGCTGCTCTGTCTCCAGAGCACAGCTCAGAACATGGCTTACAGCAAAGGATTGCCATAATTTCACTTGTTGGCAGAGGCGAACAGAATCGTTCAAACTCAGCTCTGCCACTAAACTTTTAACAGCAAATTAAAGCCAAGAATTTCAGGTACTCAAAACCAGGCTATAGGCTCCAGCACCCCCTAGATTGCTCTGGGGCTCTTAATTCCCCTGGCATACAGATGATGATCCCAGTGGGTGGGGGCTTCCTGTATCAGGCCAGGGCAAGAAAGGCCACAGCTTCAGTACTGACCCTACTGGTGGGGGGCTTCAGGAAAAACCCAGAATCCTGGCATACCTTGGTTCTAGGACCCACACATTTAATGGCCAACAAAAGCCCACTTGCCACTGGTTTAGATACACACACACACACACACACACACGATCAAGAAGGGCTTTCAAAGCCCATTTAATCCCCTTGCTCTTTATTGAGCACCTACTGTAAGCTAAATGAGGTACTAACTTTATACATGGAAACTTATCCTTATTTACATGTGAGAAAACTGAACCTAAGAGACTGAGGCACCATTGTCACACAGCCAGTGAACTTGAGTCACAACTCAAATGCCCATGGGCCACAGGAACCACAAAGGTGTGAATCTATACAGGTGTTCAGTAACTACCCATGATAGGACAGCTGTTGCTTAGAGCAGCTTCTTGCCTGACTTCTCATTTTTATCCAGAAAGAAGAAAGAAAAATGCAAGCCCGATCCCGTCTAATCTCATAAGCTAAGCAAGGTCGGGCCTGGTTAGTACTTGAATGGGAGACCACCTAGGAAGACCAAGTGCTGTAGATGTAAAAAAATAAAAATGGATTTTTTTTTCTATGAAGTTGCCTCATTTACAAATGTTAACAACTAATTTTTTTACACCCCCCCTTCCCCCGCCAAACACCATGGAAGCCAAGAGAATTTGTGCCCTGAATCTGGTTTAGCTGTTTGTAGCCCCAACATGACTTCTGGAAGTAAAGTGCCACACCTGATGAGATTCTGCCTGCCCTCCCTAATAACCACTGTTTATGTGCCAAGTACAGACACTCAACAGTCTCTACAGTTCTAAAAAACTATGATGATGTATAAAGAGGATACTTGGGCTCAAAGGACAGAGTCATGTAGCTAGAAGCCCACAGCTAAACCTGGCAGGTGCAGGATTTGGGCCTGCAGGAAACGGTTCTGCATCAAAGTTGGGCTGTTTCCTGTGTTCTCCCACATGTGAGGGATTCGAGGCACACCCCTCCATCCCCAGCTGCTTCTATCAGGAAGCCTTTCCTGACTAACAGCTAATCTGGACCACATAAGGGTGGAAATGACCCAAGCAAGGGTTCTGGTTCCTGCTCCAAATATATTTATTAGTGAAACACGCAGAGAGGGAGGCTGTGTGGGCTTGGGAGAGTCACCTCACTTCCCTGAGTTGGTCTTCTCATCTAGAAAATGAGAATGACAAAGAATCAGAATCTCACAGTACTATGTGAGAACTGAAACCAACAGTGATAAGACGATGATCTTGGAGCAGGCTGTTTCTCCAAGGAAAGCGTGAAGAAATCCTAGGGCGTAGCGCCGGTGCTTCCAAGAATACGAACAAATTTAATCCCCGATCACCCGTACGAGGCAGACACTATCATCTCTGAGGACAACTAAGACTCACGAGGATTGGCTCCGTTGCCCAAGGTTAAACAGCGAGGCAGAGAGGCACCGCGATTGTACCCAGATCATTTAACAGAATTTAATTAAGGCGACCCAAGCTTAGCAAAACCCGAGTGGGGGCGGGGCTCGCATATCCCCTCACGCCGCGCCCATGAAAAGAAGGGAAACGAAAGCCTAACCAGGGTAACGCACGGTCCCGGGTGACACGGCACAGCCTGTACACAGGCGGCCCCTCTCTGCAACCCGGAGCTGAATCCACTGAACATACGGGGAACCTGAGACCTGTCCGCATAAGCGGTGCCCAGAGGTGGCCAGCAGCACGTCCCACCCCCGACAGCCCAAGGGTCACCCGGCCCGGCTCCCCAGCAGCCCCAGCAGTCCCAGCCCCACCCCGAACTCGGCCCCGGCGTCGGTGGCAGCAGCACCTGCACATCTGGCAGCCTTGCTCGCGCTTCCGGGATGGCGCCCGCGCCGCCAAAACGTCACCACGCACCATACGTGCGAGTGTGCGTGGCAGCGACGTGTTCGGGACCTAAGTGTGAGCGTGGAGGCGCGGCAGGCAAGGGTGGGACTTATGTGCAGCTTCTGTTCTCGTGTACGTCATAACGCATAGCCAATCAGGATGTCTCTCCCGCGTCTGCGTAGTTTCCAAATCCCGAGCTTCAAAGAAGACCGGAAAAGGCTGTAAAACATCCCATTTCATAGCTGGTAAGACGGGGGTCTGAGAGCTGCAGGCAGTCCCCCGAGGTCATACAATACTTGAGTGGCCTGTGGTCAACCCAGACCCAAGTGTTCTGATTTTCACGCTGAGAATCAGACCCCGGTTCAAAAATCCCTGCTCTGCTTTTGCTGACTTTTTTTCTGGTCCAGGAACCCATGTTGCATTTAGTCAGATCTCCAATAGTCTTCTCCACTCTGACAGTTCCTCAGTCTTTCTAACCTTTAATGACCTTAATACTTTTGAAAACTACTGGTTTTGTAAAATATGCACCAACATGGGTTTATCCAATGTTTTCTCAGGATTAGACTGAAGGTAAGGAGTTTGGGCAGGAATCCTTTAGAAGTTATGTTGTACCCTTCTCAATACATCATATCAGGAGGTGTGCAATGTTGACTACTTAAGGCAGTGTCTTGTCAGTTTCTTAACTATCTAAAGTTACAATTTTCACCTTTGAAACTAATAAGTATCTTACGGAGAGCTACTTAAGAGACCATGGAAGTATCCTAGGTTTTTGTGTTTTTTTTTTTCATATTTTAAAAACATTTTTCACCCAGTAGTTTATGCATTCATCCATGGCTCTGGCTGGCAACAATTATTACTAAGGTGATTGTGTAATGGTGATTTTCTATTTATTTAATTATTAATTAGAATTCTATTGTAGACGAGCTGTCTATTCTCCAATTATGTATGTATGCACATAGCACTATGACTTATTGTTATAATTTCTATATCATTTATTTTGCTGCCCCTTTAAGTTAGCTCCTATGTCCTTTTATATGTCTCCATCTTCTGGGTACTTCCTTAACTTTTGGCATCACAAGATTTTTCATGTTTGGTTTATAATATCCTTGGAATCAGCCTTTAATCCAAGGAGCCTGGTTCCTTTTCTTGGAGAGTGATATTCAGAAACCAAGCTCTGAATGCAGTGTGTGCACACTGCTTAAAAACCCTCTCAGCTGTTAGAATTAGGAAATATATGTATGCCTATGAGCCCATGCAAATATACATCGATATTTAGTTCTATATCTGTCCCCTTGTCTATATACTAAAAACCATGAACAAAACAGGACAAATATAGTAATTTCCTAATAAATGTTAGCAATTCATTATCTTTGGTTATTGAGGTCTTACAATGTTTATATGTTATAGATTTAATTTTTCTGGGTCTCAGTTTGTTAACTGTGAGTCTGATCATAGCATCTGCTTCTTAAGGTTTTTGAGAGCTTGGGAGATACATACACATGCCTTTGGCCACATGGAAGATCCTTAGAAGCCCTAGAATTGTACATATCTGAGTTCTAATTCTAGTTCTGTCACATCCTAGCTGTATGGCTTTGGGCAAGTGGCTTAACTTTATGAAATCATGCAGGTGGGTTCCTTATAACAAGGCTGGGCCCACTGTAAGCCCTTGGTAAACTATTTTACCCCCACACTTTGCTATCTTTATTCACTGAAAAGTGAATGTGAACTGGGATTCTTATATATTTAGTTCAACAAACAGTTTTAAACAAGTTCAGTAAATCCTCTAGCCATCACCTCTAGATGTGGCCCATATTCTGGGAATCCAGAGAGTACTCAGTCCCTGCCTGGCCCTGGAAGACAAAGGAAGACAGTCTGACACAGATACTCCCAGCCCTGAGTGGAACAGTACTGGGCTAGAAAGAAGAGAGACTCAAGCCTGGAGGAACCTGAAGAGTGGGATTTGAGGATTCATTTTGGGGGCAAGGAAGCATGTATATCTGGATGGGGTTTTGAAGTAGGATTAGAAGTTTTCTAAGTGCTGACTTTCATTCAGGGCTGAGGGAATCACAGGAGCAAAATCAGGATGGTGGAAAAACACAAAGCATGGGCTTGACTTTTTAAGAATTGTGGAGCTCAATGAGCCAGGCAGCAACCAGTGCTGAGAAATGAGGTTTGGTGGGGCTGCTAGGAAAAGCGGAACCATGGCTCTGCAAGCTGCAGCAGAAGAGGCCCAGGCTGAGAAATCAAGCTTTTCATCAGTTCTCTAGGGCTCTGTTAGAAGCCAGGAAACATTTACGAAGGTCTTAGAAGAAGTAGGGGCTGTACATTGGGGCCAAAAGGGATTTTATTGACCCTGAATGTTTTGTGCACATTGGAGTGGAGACAAGAAAAATGTTTTCCTCCTTTGTGTGTTTGAGGGAGAGAGTGGGAAGTGATGGGAAGGCTCAGTCGGCCCAGTGGTGGGGACATTGGTGGTGTGGGAGACCTAGTCTGGGGAATGGAAGCCTTTCTCTGCTACTTTTTTCACTTTTATTTCTTGTATAGTACTTATCATAGCTGCAATTAGATATTTATCTGCCTTATTGTTGCACAGTATCCAGCTCCCTGGCTGGAATAGAAGCTCAATGGGGGAAGAGAGCTGGCCTAATATATCCTTCATTGCTGTGACCTTGAACAAGGTAATTAGCTATCTACGCCTCAGTTTCCCCATCTGTAGAAGAGGATAATGAGTCTTACCAAAACACATGCATACTATCCTAAAGAAGGTAAGAGAGAAAAGGAGCATAGAGGTGTGACAGAAAAAAACACATGAGAATGCAGATTTAAGTCCAATATGTCTCTAATTACATTAAATGTAAAGAGACCAAGTGCCTCAGTTAAAAGACAAAGATGGGCAAACTGGATCAAAAAACAAAACCTGGTTCTATACGGCTTATAACAGATGTGTACAACTTAAGGATATAGAAAAGTAGAAGATAAAAGGATGGAGCCTTTAAAACATGAACCAAGAGAACGAGTGTGCAATCTTAATATCAAAGTCCACTCTATGGCAAGAAGCATGGAGATAAAGAGGGGCATGTCACAACAACCACAAGTTTCGTTTTTCTAGGAAGATACGACTGTAATTCTGTATGCAGCTAATGATGTGGATTCCAAATATCAGAGTATTTATCTCATAAGGCTGTTGTGAGGATTAAATACATGCAGTGTTTGCCTATGTGTGATATCTGTGTGTCAGCTGTTATCGTTATAATTGTTGGTGTTATTATAATTGTTTATTTTAGTTGTTTATGTATTAGTTGTTTACTACAGTTCTTCTAGCCCCTGTGACAGGTAGGGCTGGATGAGTGACTCCATCCTACAGATAAAAACACTGAGGTTTAGATGGATATGAAACAGTCAAGAGTTCCTCAAAACTTGGACTGGCCCAGGCTTTATTTTATATTCTTCCCAGGCAATTTCTCCTATATCCACTGCTTTCCCATCTCTTCTGTCTGGCCAGCCTGCTTCCTTCCACAATGATTTCCCTAAGTCTCCCTACCCCCCCACTTTTTGTGCCATACACTGAGTAGGCCTCAGGGCTAAAACAATGAGAAACAACAGACCCTTCTCAGACTTCAGGGATCTTCCACTCTAGTGGATGAAGCAGACGTAAAGCAAGTGATGGCACAGATAGAACTCAATTAATTATGAAGTGGAAAGTGGAAGTTCATGGTGCTAAGAGAACAGCCAGTCAGGGCACCTAGATTTGCCTTGAGGAGGTCTGGGACGGCTTCCTGTAGGAGATGACCTTCCAGCTCTGATCTAACAAATTAGTTACCTCCAAAAGCCAGTTACCTCCTCCATTGTTAGCTACTTCCAAAGCCAGTGCCTCATTCATTGAATTATTCGTTCATTTACTGAATTCCCTTAGGTGCTAGGCATCATTCAGGGAGGTTGGAGGAGGGACAAAATAAGCAAAATTCCTTCTAGGAAGGAATAGAGTTGGGGGAAGGGGCATAAGCCAAAGAACAAACAAGATCATTCTGGAAGTGAGTAACTGCTGGGAAGGAAAAATAATAGAGCAAAAGAGGAGTAAGTGCCCCTTCCTTCAAAACAAGATCCATAATGGCCCATCTTACAAAAACCCAAAACCATTTAATCGAGGCAGCCACCTTCTCCAGGGGCCGTGGGCACGTTATCGCCTTCTAGCAGAGGGTGTAGTGGGGTGGAATCACACCCAGTGGCCCTGCTCGCTCAGTTCCTCACCTAGCCATTATTGAGCACCTCCTGTATGCACCAGGCTACCTTCCCGGGCTTAGACAGACCACACGGAAAGCAGGGGTTGTGTGTGCCTTTAGGTGCGTCGTTCTCCCTCGGGGCCTTGGGTTCACATCCGCAACTACGGCTTCAGGATGGGTTATTCACCAGCCCCAGAACTGCCCTGACCGTCAGGCCTGAGCTCCTTAAAGAAATACCGTTTAGTGGTGTCTTCCCAACCCCCCCCCCCAAGGTGAGGGTGCGTGGATTGGAGTTCATCCCCATTTAGCAGGTGGGCAGAAAGCAGCTCAGACGGGAGCAGTGAGTCGCGTCAGGTTGCGCAGCGCTAACCTGCAAATACACGGGTCGTGGGAACCCGCTCTGGGCCTGGGTCGCTCGGCAGCTTCTGCCTCTTTAAGAACGCCCCGCGGATGCAAGCCGGAAGGGGGCGGTACCTGCTCCGGAGACGGATGTGCACGTGGGCTAATGGACGCTGTAGTCGCAGCGGCGACGGCCAATGATCACAATAGGGGCGGGACCAGGCGCCAGAGCCTAGTTCCCGAGGCGCGGCGGCCGCGGCTGGGGGCGGGGAGGGGGGCGCAGGACCCCAGGCTGGGGTCCCGGAGCCAGAGGCACGTGTCTTGGGTCGCCAGCGGGGCTGCGCTGGCCAGAGGCGTTGCCCGGGCCTAGGCTGGTCCGGGGGGGCCGGCGCAGCGGGGGCTATGACCAATGGGCGGGGCGAAGGGCGGCGGGGGAGGCGAGCCGAGGGGGGAACACGGGGGTTCGGAGTGCCCAAGGGGGTGCGGCCGGGCGGGGGCAGAGGGGAAGCGGGCTCCAGGGGGATCCAGGGGGGCGTTGCTGACGGACGTGCAGGGACGGGGAGCTCGAGGGGTGCGAAGGGGTCGGAACCCCAGACTGGTGGCGTCAAACAGGCGTGGGGCGTTGGAAGCTCGGGTCGGGGGTTGACTAAAGGCCAGGCCCAGGCGTGGGGCGTTTGGAGGGCGTAGTGTGTTATGGGATCGCGAGAGGGACGTCTGACTTAGTGTTTACCGGGCGACAGAGCGGCTGTGGGGGCAGCTGGCCCTGGGTGGGGGCGGTGGTTGGTGGATGGGGGAGGGCGATTTGTGCGGTCGCGGGGGATTATGGTGGGGGACTAGGAGAGCCTCAGAAAAAGGGACCGAGCCCGGAACGAGCAGGCAGGTGAGGGTTAGGGAAGGGATTGTGGATGCTGTGGGTTGGAATGACGGCTCTACCACTCTCAAGCTTGGGGCCTGTCGTTGGGGGCTAATCCCTCATGGCCCAAGGAAGAGGTTGTACAGTGCGGTGAGGATCTCCACCGCTTCTGTAAAGAAGGCCCCTTTGCTTGGTCGTTCAGGAGACCTGAGGATAGCAGAAAGGGCTCCCAGGGAAGGGTTTGGGCCAGGACCTCAGGTGTTGTGGAGTAGGTTTAGGTTAAGAGAATTGGAAGGAAAAGACTTAGGGTTTTTGGGTGGCAGGAAGTTAGCAGGGGTCTCCTCTTAGGAGAAGGGGCAGCTGGAGGTGGGGAGTTCTGATAGAGATTTAATTCTTAAGCTTTAAAATAGCCTCAGGGACTGTCCCCTAAAAACAAACAAACAAACAGTACCTCTTCTGGACATTTAATCAGATAATGCCCCTGCAGTTGGCTTGCTCTGTGACTTTGAGCAAATGGCTTTGCCCCTCTGGGCCTTAGTTATCTTTTATGCAAAGTGTGGGGGGATGTTCCCCACCTCCTGGGGTGTTCATAAAGATTAAATAATTAGCTTTAATAGTTAACCTAGTTTTAGCCTGATGCCCAGAGCTTGATGTTTGGGGTTTTTAATCTTCTGGATAAACTAGAGTTGTTGCTCTACCCACTGTACAGATGAGGAAGCTGAGGCTTGGAGCTCCTGAGTCACATAGCAGGTGATCTGCAGTGCAGTGAGCGATTACACAGGGGGGATTTAAGGGGCTGGGTAGGATTCTTAACCCCATCCATTCCCCCCACCAGGGCCAGTTCCCGTCCCCCCAGCAGCATGGCATCCTGTGCTGAGCCCTCTGCCTCAGCCCCTGAGCCCACTGTCCTGCCACCTGCTGGGGTTCCACCGCTTGAGGATTTTGAGGTGCTTGATGGGGTGGAAGAAGCAGAGGGTGAGGAGGAAGAAGAGGAGGAAGAAGACCTGAGTGAGCTGCCGCCATTGGAGGATGTGGGGCAGCCCTCACTGGAGGAGAGAGAACAGCCAGGGGCCCTGGCCCGAGAGTTCCTGGCTGCCATGGAGCCTGAACCCGAACCTGCCCCGGCCCCGGACGAGTGGCTGGACATCCTGGGTAAGGAGCAGGGGTGGCTTGGGTTGACCCAAAGGGCCCAGAAAGCTCCAGTTCAGGAGTGACCTTGATCCAGGCCTTTTCCCCTGAGCCTCATTTCCTCATCTCTTTGTGAAATAGATTGGAAGTAAGACATGTGATAACCACAGTGATAACCAGCCACAGGCAACTGCTTGAGACATTTCACATCTATGAACCCTTTTCATTGTGTCTCAGACACACATACAGCAGCTCAGAGAAGCTGAGTCACCCATCCAGGACCACACAGCCAACATGCCAGGCGCCAGCAACTCCCAACCTCCACTGCTTCTTTTCTTGGCATTTGTCTGACCAGTGCCTGTCCCCTGGAAAATGTATCCTAAGATCACATAGATCTAGAGAACATCCCAATTTGTCCATCTCTGTCTGGTTCACAGTATGTAGTAGAGTTTCAATTGCTCAGAGAAGTCTTGCAAAAAATAAACTAGAAGAACCCACACACGTTTCTCCATTATGGACCTCATTATAGCAACTCTGGAAGCTAGAGAAACATTTTGCTACTATTACTGGTACCTAACAGGTTAAGTAATGCTAGCATCAACATAAATAATAATGAAATGTTATTTTTACTACCATTTATATTAATATTAAAGCAAAAATATCAAATAATACTGAAGCTTATGAAACAGTGTTACTTAAATGCTCATCAATAGACAATTGGATAAAGATGTAATGGTTCATATATACAATGGACTATTTCTCAGCCATTAAAAAAAAAAAATGAAATCCTGCCATTCGCAATCACATGGGTAGACCTGGAGGTTATTATGCTGAGTGAAATAAGTCAGACAAAGATAAATACATATGACTTCACTTATATATGGAATCTAAGGAACAAAAAGAACAAACTAATCAAAAACAGACACAAATATAGAGGAAAATCTGGTGATGGCTAGAGGGGAGGAGGGGTGGGAGTGCTGGGAGAAAGGGGTGAAAGGTTAAAGAAGTACAAATTAATAGTTGATAGATGGGTCAAGGGATGGGGAGCACGGCATAGGGAATGTAATTAGCAATAATGTATTGGCTAAGTGTAGAGCTAGAGGAGAGAGTTATCAGGAAGATCATTTCATAAGCTATATAAATGTCTAACCAATGTATTGTATACTTGAAACTAATGATAAAATAAAATTAAAGCAAAAAAACCCCAGCAGTGTTACTAATGTCATCGCCACTGCTGATAAAAATGTTACTATTTCTAAAAATACCACCAGGTAATATTAACTACCTACTGGTTCTGTGCTAGCTAGGTCTGTGCACCATTTTATTTTATCCTCAAAACAACCTGTGATGTAATTCCTACCATATTTGTTTACAGATGGAGAAACTGAGGCTTAGAATGGTGAGGGCATTTGTCCAAGGTCACAGCTTTCTTGGCTATAATAGAGTAGGAAGCTTTTCTTTACTGCATAGGAGCTGCCATGCTTCTCTGAGCAAGAGGTTGCCTCTTTATATTCATAGCTAGCCGCTCAGGTCAGAATTCAGGTTTCTAGACAAGGAAGCTGAGGCCTTGGGATATTATTTTTCCAGTGTTCCCACGTGAGATGCATTAGCTGTTTGTGATCCTGCTAGCACATCCACCATTAATGCCCTGAAACCTTAAGACACAGGGTCTTCCAGATCCACTAGATCAGTGATTCTCAGGCGGGATGCAGGAATACGTACAAGTTCAGCAGCACAGAAATTTTGAATGTTCTAGAATATTTCAGGATATGGATATCTCCCTGTCTCTAGTCTTTAAACTGGGGTCCACTCAGATTCACAGTATATTCTAGACCACTGGAATATGACGGGCTGCTGGGAAACTGAAGCCCAGAGGTATGGGGTCACCCACTTGCCCAATAAGTGGCAGAGCGGTTGTTTCAAACTCATCTTGTGCCCTGATGCTGGGTCACCTGCAGGATGGGTAGAGCTGGTGGGGGTGGGGTAGGGAAGGGGTTTGGGGAGCAGGCACATATCTGAGTCACTGGTGACAGGCTGCTTGTCCCTGGTCCTGGGTAGGGAATGGGCTGTTGAGGAAGAAGACGCTGGTCCCTGGCCCTCCTGGCTCAAGCCGCCCAGCCAAGGGCCAAGTGGTTACAGTGCAGCTGCAGACGTCACTGGAGAATGGCACACGGGTGCAGGAGGAGCCAGAGGTGGTGTTCACCCTGGGTGACTGCGACGTCATCCAGGTGGGAATGAGATGGGGTCTGGGCAATCCTGGGTGGGGCAAGGTGGGGCTGAGGTGGGATGGGGAGATGTGGGGATGTGGCGATAGCTGGATTGGCTGGATGGGGCTGCTGTACCTGGACCCACCTGTCCCTCATGTGCCTGCACACCCAGGCCCTGGATCTCAGCGTCCCACTCATGGAAGTGGGGGAGACGGCTATGGTCACTGCTGACTCCAAGTACTGCTATGGCCCCCAGGGCAGGTGAGAACCTACTACTAGCAGGGGTCCCTATTGGGGTGGGGAGGAGATATGTAACTCAACAGGTCACATAGGTGAAGGGTGGGAGTTTTACAGAGGAGGGGGTGACAGTGGGGCCAGCTTGAGGACTTGAGACCTTTACTGAGCCTGTTGAGTGTATCTGGGTTGCCATTATGGCTGCCAGGTCTGAGTGCTCCCCCCGCCTCAACCCCCAGCAGGAGCCCATACATCCCCCCTCATGCGGCCTTGTGCCTGGAGGTAATGTTGAAGACAGCTGTGGATGGGCCTGACCTGGAGATGCTCACAGGACAGGAGCGTGTGGCACTGGCCAACCGGAAGCGGGAGTGTGGGAATGCCCACTACCAGCGGGCTGATTTTGTGCTGGCTGCCAACTCCTATGACCTTGCTATCAAGGCCATCACGTCCAGCGCCAAAGGTAACCTCCTAGTCAAATCCCCCCACCTCACCTGCAAAGGCATCTGCTAGAAACTTCAAATCACAGAAGGCCTGAGATGCAGAATGTTCTAGAATATGAATAGATGCTCAGCCATCCCTAACTTTTAGGCCAGGATCTACTCCAGCCCTGTGGTAGATCCCAGATCAGTGGGATGTTAACAGTACACAGGTAGATGTAGGGATGCAGTGATGGCAGATGATGTTACTCCATGTGCCCATTGATAAGCTTCTGCTTTACTTTGACTTCTTTCTCTAGACTCATTGGGAATGTCTTAAGGATGATGTAGTGTTGGCTTGTGTTAGAAATGAGGAAACTGAGGCCAGAGAGGCCTGAGGTTCCTTGAGAAGCAGCACCCCTCCCTCCCTTGACTGAGACACTCAATTAGAGACCTCTCCCCAGTCTTCTACCAGGTGGAGAGGGGTGGCCCTTGGTCTAGGTCACATAGTGGGTGGGTGGTTGCAGGGGGCTGGTGGTATGGTAACAGCTGCTGAGGTTGAGCACTGTCCTCCCACAGTGGACATGACATTTGAGGAGGAGGAGCAGCTCCTGCAGCTGAAGGTGAAGTGTCTGAACAACCTGGCAGCCTCACAGCTGAAGCTGGACCACTACCGGGCTGCACTGCGCTCCTGCAGCCTTGTGCTTGAGCACCAACCTGACAACATCAAGGCTCTCTTCCGCAAGGGCAAGGTGGGCCTTGGCTGTGTGTAGGTGGCAGAGATGGCAGGCTGGTACCTCCAGCTTGGGGCAGTAGAACTGGTCCTGAACCCAGGATTTGGCTGACATTAGCCAGCCAAGCTCTTGGGGGTACCTGTGGGGAAACTGAGACCCAGATAGGTTCAGAGGTGTGATTTGAGTCACAGCAATTCATTGACTGAGGCTAGATATGAACTCCAAGCTTTGGGTTCCCACACACTGTCTTGTGGCTCAGGACTGACTGCTCTTTGGATATAATTCTCCATGGCTACCAGTTTCCTTGGAATAAAAGCTTAGTCCTCATTGTAGCTCTAGAGTTTTGAGCCACCTGATCATCATCCTCTTTCCATCACCTTCCACTTTACTCCAATTTACCTCTTCTCTCTGTCCTGCCCAGCCTCATCACTTCTCATTGCCCAGGTCAGATGTCGCCCACCCCAGTGCCTTTGCATAGGTCATGCCTTCTGCCCGTGACATTCATACGCCAAGTACCATCATGAATTTCTTCTTCCCATTCTTCAGGTCTTTGCTCCAGTGTCACCTTGGGAAGCCCTACTTATTTCCCCACCCTAACTTCCTTACTTGTCTTTTATATTTTTCATGTCGCTATCAGCACATGGAGGTGTCAAGTCTCTTGTCTATCTCCTGCTGGGTAGCAGGGATTTTGTCTTTCTCATTCACTGCTAAATTTCTAATCCTGCAAAGAGGACTAGGCACATAGTAGGTGTTTAGTAAGTGCTGGTGGAATGTAGGGGAGAGTTTGGCCTGCATGAACTTGACCTTAATTGCTTTTGCCCCCATGTGTTTATCCTCACAGCAACCCTGGATAGGGTAGAGTGGGGAGACTTGCAGTACCTTTTAGCTGTAAACTGAGAAAACTGAGGTGCAAGCTAGCGCTGGGTTAATTAGAGTGTTTGTGAGAGACCTGAGCAGGGCCTTCCTCAAGCCATCATTTTTAAAGCACTTGCTGCATGTAGAGTTCTACATAGAAATGTAGGGAGGAAGATGATGCTGTCCTTATTTTTTAAGGGTTTAGAATCTTTTGGCGGCTGTGGGACTATTTGCTTGTGTAGCTCAGCTGATTTGGATCTGTTGGTTGGAGGTGACAGAAACCTACTCAGATTTATACAAAAGAAGGGATTTATGGCTTGTGGCACTGTCACCTCTTGGGTTTCTGGCTTCAGGCAGGGGTAGATCCAGGCATTAGCAGTGTTGTGAGAATGCTGTGTCCGTTTGCTGTGAGTTTCCCCTCTCAGGCAGGCTCCTCTCTTGGTAGTGACCAGGAAGCTCCCTCCTGTTACCCAAAAGCTCCAAATTTCTATCCTCACCCCTTAGCAACAGGCCTCCCAGTGACACCAACATATTTCAGGCTGGATCTCATTGGTTGGCTTCAGTTACATGCTGGCTCTGAATCTGTGGCCAGAGTTTTAGAAATGTCCAGTCAAGGCAATGAGGGAAGAGAAGGTGAAGTGGGCACCTAGGTCTTCTTCACAGGCTGAGACAGACATTCAGGGAAGGAGCAGGTTGAGAAGACAACACTGAACCCAGTGGGGTGCTCTTGGAGTTTGAGGGCTTAGGAGAGCAGTGTCAGGTGGCTGGCCCCGAGGGGCTATTGCTGGAGATAGGTTTGGGACTTGTCAGGGTGTCCAGGAGCCCAGCAGGACTGGGTTTTGTGAGAGAAAGCCTGGCCCAGTGTGGATCCAGAGTGGTGCCACCAACTACTTCTCACAGGTGCTGGCTCAACAAGGCGAGTACAGCGAAGCCATTCCCATTCTGAGGGCAGCTCTGAAGCTAGAACCTTCTAACAAGGTGAGTAGAATGGAGGTACCCTAGGGACTTGCCCTGCTGGCCTGTCTGGGAAGTCCCTCATGTTGTCTGTCTTTTGTCCTACTTGTGGCTCTCCCTGTGGTATTTTTACTTGCACAGTGTCAGGGGTTAGGTAGTTAAAGGCCACAGTCAGCTTGCTGAGACCCTCTTGATCCTTACATAGGTGGTTTGGGCTCACCCCCAGCCAGGGGTCCCAGAAGCCAAGGGCGCCACCAATTTGGTCAGTGCCAATGTCTTCAGTTTTCCTCCCCAAACCTTCCTCTTCTGGCTACCTTGTGCTCCACCCCATCCACAGGCTCCATAGAGGGATGGAGATGGCAGCCCCCACTTTGTTGATGCCCAGAGAGAGGGACAGATGAAACCCCTGTGCCCCCATAGTCCCAGTCCCAAAGTGACTCAAGGTACCAGAAAGGCAGAGCACTAGCAATGGAAGGTCACGGTGGCCGTCGCCACCACATGCTCTTAGCCCAACTGTCCCCTGCCCCTCCCAGACGATCCATGCGGAGCTCTCAAAACTGGTGAAGAAGCACGCAGCCCAGCGGAGCACCGAGACTGCCCTGTACCGGAAAATGCTGGGGAACCCCAGCCGGCTGCCTGCCAAGTGTCCTGGCAAGGGTGCCTGGGTGAGCTGGGGCTGGTGGGTAGGGAGGCTCCTCCAGAGGAGGGACAGGGTCTATGGGCAGGACAGGCCACACAGAGAGGGTGTTTTCATTTTGCATACATTGATGTCTTTGTCACCTGGGCTCTGCTGGACCATACTGGGGACACAGAGGCCCCAGCCCTGTGTGACTAGAGCAGAATGTCGAACACAATCTGTAGGACTTAGAGTAGGGAGTGATGGCTCTTCCAGAGGGGAAAGGGAGGTATCTCAGAGGGGGGATCATTTGGCTTGAGTTTTGATGCATGAGAAGGAGTTTGGCAGGAGGCAGGAAAGGCAGAGTCAGGAAGTGGCTTCCTGAGAGGCCTGTGTAGGCCATGTTGGTACCTGAAGCCTAAGACATCAGTCTTGAGTGCTCTCCAGTCTTCTCCTCTTCTCTTTATCCACAGTCCATCCCATGGAAGTGGCTGTTTGGGGCGACTGCTGTTGCCCTGGGGGGCGTGGCTCTCTCTGTGGTCATCGCTGCCAGGAACTGACCATCTAGGTGGCTGCCACCCTTCTGCGCACCATGGACCCCACCCTGAGCTCCCGAACTCTCCCAGGCTCCCTGTCCACTGCCTTCTCTGGCCTAGCCCACTCCTCTGGAGCAGGGACAGTGAGGTTTGGGGGTTGTGTGGTCCAGTGAGCAAGAGGGACTGAGGCCCTATAGGAGGAAAGTAAGTCAGGGCCCGGGCCCCATGTCCAGCCCAGAGGGAAGGGGCCCTCATTCCTCCAGACCCAATTTCCACCCTACCTTTCCCCCCTGGGTTAGGTCTCAATAGGGCCAGCCTTAGTTTTCCCTTCTCAACAGACCTGGGGGCACCCCTTCCCCTATTCAGTCCCTGTCCAAGTGCCAACCCTTCCTGCCCAGCCTGCTGCATCTCTGTCCAGGCTCACCTCAATTCCCCAGTGAAATAAAACCTCCCACCCTGCACTTCACTGGCTCTGAAGCCTTCTTTCACCACCAGTGGGGGCTGGGCTGGAGTGGAAGGGAGTCTCCTCTTGAGCTGAAGGAGACCCTTGTTACAGAGGGTGAAACAGGCCTGGAGAAGTGGGTTTGTGTGCCCAGGGCACCCAGCTATGAACTCTAAGGAGTTCATACCCCCTCTACCTGTTAACCCAACCTCTCATATCTATTTTTTGAAAACGGGGACCCTGATAGAACTTAACTGATGCCTTCACTGAGACTAATAATCATAGGGGATCTGACTGTGCAGTGATCCAACAGCCTGAAGTCTGGGCAGTAGCAGCATAGCCAGTGAAAAGGCTAGAGCTTTTGCTAGAGCCTGCGGAAAGAGGGCTCTCTAGGTGAAGGACATGTCAAGGGGTTAATTAACTTACAAGGTGATTAATTAACTTACAATTTCTTAGGTAATCTAGTTCTTAGAGACTTTTGGAGAGCGTGCCAATGCCTGGTGATTCCTCCATTATTGTCCCTGGGAGCCTGTTGGGAGTTATGGAGCATTGAGTGTAAAGTGGAGAAATACTTGTTACCAAGAAATACAGCCCATGATTGCAGTGTTCCTAATTCCCTAACTTCTCTAAGCCTCAGTTTCTTCATCTGACAAGTGGGTTCAAATGTTCTGTTTACCCCAAAAGGCAGTTGTGAGTACTAAGCACTGAGCACAGAGCCTCAGCAATTCATGGTTAGTGGAAGTAAATGGATGGTAGTGCTATCCTTGCAGTAGTGGGCAGGACTAATGAGATCACGTGGGTGGAGACATCCAGAAGGTCCCCTCCCTCTCTATCAAAATCCATCCTATGACCACCATCTGTAATTAGATTAAAGGGAGAAAGAAAATGACTCAAGAACATTTTACAGGTTGGAAGAGCCAGGAACCTGGGAGGAGCTTGCCTGGGCAAGCCAGCACTGATCTTCAACCCCAGTTTCCCCATCTGTATAATGTTAGCTTATAAAATGGTGTAGTTTCTGTGGAAAATAATCTGGCAGTTCCTTGAAAAGTTAGACATAGAATTTCTGTATGACCTAGTAATTTCACTCCTAGGTATAGATCCAAGAGAAGGGAATACATCCATCCACACAAAAACTTGTACATGAATGTTCACAGCAGCTCTATTCATAGTAGTGAGAAAGTGGAAACTACTCAAATGTCCATTAACGGATGATGGATAAACAAAATGTGGTCAGTTTACACAGTGGTTTTTTACCTGGCCTTAAAAAAGAATGAAGCACCGACATATTACAATGAGGATGAACCTGAGAACATTATGCTGAATGAAAGAAGCCATACAGAAAAGCACATGCTGTTATGATTACATTGATATGAAATGTCCAGAATTAGCAAATACATAGTCACAGAAAGTAGGTTAGTGGTTGCCAGGGGATGAGAAGGGAAGAGTGGCGAGTGGGTTTCCTTTGGGGTGATAAAAGTGCTGTGGAACTTTAGTGGTAGTTGCTGTACAGCATTGTGAATGTACTAAATGCCACTGAATTTTACACTTTACTAAATGCCACTGAATTTTACACTTTAACCCATTTTCTATTTGTCCAGAGAATACTTCGTGGCACTTGCAGCTGCAATGTTTACCCCAAGATAACCTTACCCACAAAGTTTGCCACGAAATATCTTGCTTTTATTATTATTTTCACATCGCTCTAGTGTACTGATAGTTTTTGGAAACAAATGACATTCTGTTTATAGCATTCTGTATTTCCATTTACAAAAAGTGGTATTTCCTTTTACAAAATATAGTTATTCTTAATCGCTGAAAATGTCAGGTCCTAGGAAATGCAGCATTCCTATGCGTGATGTTAACATTGTTCTCTAACAGTTGTTAGCTGAAGATTTGACGAATCCAATTCATGTATACATCTCTCTTACATTAGGATTAGGAACAAGTTATGTTTAGAAATAATGCCGTTTTTATATTTTATTTTCACATTGAAAATCCATAAGATTTGCGTTAGCTTCAGAGTGTTTATATAAAATTAATGCTGGCAGTAAGCTGCACTTTTTTCCCTAAAAGGGAAATGGGTTAAATGGGTTAATTTTATAATACATAAAATGTATTTTTAAATATGGAGTAGCTGGATAACCATATCTCAGGGCCTGTGGGGATGGAGATTTTACTCTATTAAAAATCTACGCTTATCGTGAGTAAAGTTCACTTCGCCCCAAGCCCCTAAAAGCCCGCGGAAAGAGGGAGAATCCCATCTACCTGTGAAATCCAGGAGTCGGATCCAGCGCCCAATGCGTGGTTCGTTTGCATAGCCACGCCCACTCACCGGCCAGCCGCTGGCCCCACCCTCCACGTGTTTTGCGCCGGCCGGCCCCTTCACGCCCACACTGCGGCGCTCAACCTAAGACAGAAGGCTGCGAGAGACCTCATAAATAACACTAATACAGCACGTCAGCCCCCGGTGAGGCGGGACTTCGATGAGCAATACGTACATGGGCGTGGCCTGAAGGGAGTGCGCGTGTCTGGGTGGAGTCCGGGAGCGGAAGCGACTCTCTTAGGTGGAGTCATCCAGGCTTGTTATGAATATGCAGGAAGTTGGGGCAGTGAATGAGGGCTTCGCAGGGCTATCAGGGGGCGTGGCCAGCCATACCTTATGAATAATGCATCATGGGCAAGTTCTGTGTCCGCGGACGTCCTCGCGGTAGCCGGAGAGGGCGTTGCCGGCTCTCATGAATAATGCAGCGCGTCAGCGAGCGGCGGGGCGGGGCGTGGCCGGCGCGCTGGCCCTGGAGCTGGAAAGGGGGGGCGGGGAGAGATGGTCGCAAGATGGCGGCGCTGAAGGAGGGTTGGAGCTATGGGCTGTCGTGCGGGCGAGTGAGCGATGGCAGCAAGGTGTCCGTATTCCACGTGAAGCTCACCGACAGTGCTCTGAGGGCCTTCGAGAGCTACCGCGCCAGCCAGGTGAGCGGCGCGGATCCGGCGCGGCCGTCAGGGACATCGGAGACAGGCCGGCCTCGCGCGCCCCTAGCCTGGCATCCGGGCCTAGGCGCGCGGGGTCGGGCGTCCGGGGTGCTGCTCGCGGGTACTTGGGCCGGTGGCGCGCGGGGTACCACGTTTATTCTCCGCGCCGAGGCGACACTGGCGGTCGACCCCGGGTGGCTGACGGGCCTGAACTCGCGCGCCTGAGCCGGGGGGCGTCTGTGTGGCACCTGGCGGCGTCTGGGGCCTTTCCCGATCCACCCGGCAGTTGGGCAGGAACTTGTCTGTTTACTTGGTCGGGGGAGGTGGTCGGGGGTGTTTGGGGTTGCTTCTTCTGGGTCCATGGCAGAGTGAGTTAGTGGAGACACTGCTATCGGGGTACCTGTGGGGTCCTGTTCCCTTTGTGTAGGGGCTGTCTTTGACTCTTCCAACGAGGTCCTTGGAGTTGGGTTCGCTCTTCTTTCTTGGGAAGGGCAGTTTGGACAGAAACTGACAGCTTGTCCTCAACTTCCCTCCACCACCACCCCGCCCCCGCCCCAGGTGATTCTGTCTCACTGGACACTTTCGAAGAGTGGGAGTATTTTTTGGGGAAAGAAGCTGTGTATGTAGCGGGGTCGCAGACATGGTACTTTTCCCAGGTTGGGAGCCAGTGGTGGGCACCTGGGAGGAAGCTCTCAAACTTCACAGCACCTGGTTGCTGACTTTCAAACTTCTCAGGCACCGATTTGGGTCCATCTGGGGAAGTTCAAGGCGTTTCAGTTCTGCCACCTGGCCCGAGGCAGGGGGTGGGGAAGACTTCTGTGCACCTTCTTTCAGGCCTGACTTTGAGGCACATCTGGGGCTGTGATCAGAAACCTTCTTCTTCCCATTTCTGTTTGTGTCATGGCGCCCTCCGTCTGTGTTGGGACAGAAGTTACAGGTGCCCAGTGGTTAGGTCCTGAGGGGAAGTGGTTTGGGAGCTCTTTTCTTCCTTGTCTGGAAAATGGGGACTTCATAGTCATAGGTGGCTGGGGAGGCCCCCCTCCCTGTGTGTGTGTGTGTGTGTGTGTGTGTGTGTGTGTGTGTGTGTATGTGTGTTTGTGTATACCAGGGATGGGGAGGGGGAGGCCTCAGGCTGGTGTGGAGAAAGACTAAGTAGGAAGGAATGTGGCTTTCTTCCTGCCTGGGACTTGTTCAGCACCATTAGCTAAGCTGGGAATTTCTTTCCCTGGTTCATTCTTACCAATTCCCCAGTGCCCACCCTTCCTGAGCTTCTTCCCACCTTTTAGGCAATTTCCTTCCTGTCCTGGTGTCTCAGTTTCCCCGTAATAAAATGGAGACTTTATCTTTTTTAGAAGAGTGAGTTCTCACCTTGTCAGAAGGCTACCCAAAGGTGAGGCTGAGGCACTCCTCTAGGGGAGGAGGAGGAGGAGGAGGAGGTAGGGGCACAGTGGCTGGCTTGAGCCTCCCTTCCTTGTGGAATTACGCCCCTGCATCTTTTTCCCTGGGAGATTCTGACTTGTCCTATAGGAAGGCAGACTTTCCTAGAGGCAGCTAGGGAAGAGCTCATGAGTCATGTATAGAAGGTGAACTTGGTACCTGGTTACTCTGGGTTAGGCGTTCCACCTTCCTCCTATGCTGCCCTTGCTTGATCCAGTCGTCCAGAAGGCCCGCCTGTGCGTTCACCTCATGCTGTCATACTACTATTTTTAATTTTGGGTGTTGGTTACATCTCCTAACTAAGCTAGATCTTCCTCATATTAGGGTGAAGGTAACTGCAGACTCCAGCTGGTCCCATGTGGAACCCAGCGATGTAGGTCAGTGTTGATCACTAGGAGGGGCTCCCCAGGAAGAACTTCTCCAAGTCATCCTAGCCAACTTGGCTGGCTGGGCTAAAATTTGGGATGATCTAGACTTATGTTTTTATGAGAAGCTGTCTGGTAATTTAAGTAATTTGGCATTTTTCGTGTTTAATTATACCAGTTGGGCAGTATAGTGGACTGGGCTAAAATGAGGGCAGCTTGGGTGTTCTTGATGCTTTTGGACGCTGGGAATGGGGAAGGTGACTTGAAAAACTCGTTTATGTGACCAGAACAGTGCATTGGTTATTCACAAAACCTCTGATAAACAGTTCCGTCATTAGCATCTAACATTTTTTATTCACTTGCACTGAGGTTATACGGTTTACCAATGGCAATTTGTGGAGAAGGTTTTTACTTTTACTTTTTATTTGTGAAGAGGCTTGTACAAATTCAGATGTGGGAGAAGACTGGAGGAGACCTTACTGTAATCCTAGTTGTTGGAACAGTCCCCATAAAAGTCCCTGTGGTTTCTTTCTCCAGAGTGATCTGAAGTCTGAGCTGCCTTTGTGGAGACCTGGTAGCCTGCCTGGAACGTGGTAGAAGGTGAATATGTGATACATGTAGCTGCCTGCCATCCAGATTTAGGCTTCATGCAGTTTCTCCTTGAATATAAAAACGCTAGTGAGTTTTTATGCACTCCTGTGGATCCCCCTTGTTACTGTGTTGGGAAAAAAGACATAATCCATCCTTTCCAAGATGGCCTATCTTGCCTGTTCAGGAAAGTATCTCCCAACTCTGAAGAAGTGACCCTTCCTGGGGCACCTGCATTGACCACCTGGGCAATTCATTGTTGGATTTGATGGACTCTGTTGCTGGGTGGCCTTTTCCTCTCCTGGGTTATAAGCTCCTTGGTAGAGAGGAGCATGTTGTTGTTCGGGAAAAATCGAGGGCCCAGGGAGGGGATTGGAGCCTATCTGGGTTTGAATCTCAGCTCTCTCTGTGTGAGATCTTGGGTCAGTCCCTGACTCTTGCCAGTCCAGATCCTTCTCATTTATAAAGATCCCAACCCCAGCCCTTTCTGAGCTCAGAGGCTGTGGGGGTCCTGTTGGCACATGTGTATCCCTCAGCACAGTCTTGATCTCTCCTGTGCACTTCATAGTGCACTACGTAGAACCAGTCCCTGCCTGGAGGTTAGAGCAGAGCCCAGGCAGGGAGATGGGGCCTGTGCTCCTGCATATTAGAAACTGAGCGCCTAGTCTGTGCAGGACTGCTGCTTAGGAACTGGATATTTACAAGTAACCAAGGCAGGCCCCTACTGTCATGAGCTGACATTCTAGAGGTAGGAGACAGATGATGAACAGGGTGGCACAGAAATCAGCATGAAGAGCTTGTCAGCGGTCAGTGTCAGTAAGGAAATAAAATGGAGGACCTGACGATATGGGATGGGTGACATAAAAGGGTGCTGTTTGAAAGAGGTGCTTCTAGGAGATGCCAGAGCTGAGCTCTGCTGAGTAAGTGGTCCAGGTGTGCTGGGTGCACTTGCCTTGAGATATGAGGGACTGGAAAGGTGGTTGGGGTGGGGGGTGGGGTGGCCCACTAAGGTGTGGAGGACTGCTGTAGGGCTGTGTCCTGAGGAAGGGTGTGTGGAGAGAGGAGGTGTAGGAGGCCTGCAGTGAATACTTTATGACTTTTCTGGAGCCGTGCGGGGGACTGTTTGCTTGCTGCTCAGGGGGCGGCTACGTGGATGTCAGCCCAGGCACCAGTGGCAGGAGGAGCCTTAATTTAGCCTCTTCCCTTCCCACAGCAAGGCCCCAGTGAGTAGGCTCATCTCTCCTTCCTGAGGGAGCCCCACTTGGCCCTAAGCAGGGCAGCTTCTTGCCAGATGTGTCTGCTTTACAGACAGGCCACCTTTAAGATTAAGTGGCATAGCCCCTTCTGGCTGTGGGCCAAACCCCTATAAACCTTTCATCTGGGCGTGTGTCTTTTTCTTGACAATAAACTAGCAGGAGAGCTAGCTTATTGTTCCTACTGTGTGTGGGGAGCAGTTTAGCCTGCCTGAAGTCACTGGGACTGTCCTCACTGGCCCAGGCTGCCTCTCATGTTGGGAGGGAGCTTGAGCTGCTGGAACATAGCTATGAAAAGGAGTCACACTGTGATCTCGAGTTCCAGTTAAAATACCAGTGTTCTAGGCTCCTGTGAGTGTTGGTGACAGGAGTGGTCATGCAAATGCCTGAAGTTGCCGGCTGTGTCTGTATTGTGCCCTGTCCCTCAAGAAAGCCTAAAGGGGACAGTAACCACCAACTGTGGATTGAGGCCCTCATGCCAGTGCTGGCCTGAGCAGCACACTTTATTTCATCTGGTCCCTTGTCAGCCCTGTGGCAGAGCAATTTCCATTTCTCAGGTGAGGAAACGGGGTGGAGACTGTGGGAAGTTGAGTCACTGGAGGGAATCTCCCAGCTGGAATGGGCTGAGAACTGGGCATTGGGCTCAAATACCCCTTCTGAAGGGCTGGGCTGGGCTGCGTGGTGGGGCAGGGGGAGCAGGCTGTCCTATGGGTATCAGAAGCGTGGCCTCCTGAGTGAGGGTATAGGTGTTCAGTTTGTATGTTTCAAGGTAGGCCCTTAATGGTTCTGAGTGGAGTCATTCCTTCCCAGAAGGATCTTGTCTCATAGGTACAATAGAGGGTGAGCATCCTTGAGTATGAGGTAAGTGCTGGTGTGTCTGCAGGAGGCTGCAATGCTATTTGAGGACGGAGCCTACCTGCCACCTTGACCCTTGACTATCCTGGCTGCATGCTGTTCTCCACGGTGATTGTGTGTAAACAGTAGGCTGCTCACTGAAAACCCACCCTCTGTTGACTCATCTGCAAGGACAGAGTTCATCACCCTTGAGGCAATTTTTACATCACACCCGGATTGTGACATCTCTGGGGAGTCCTTGAAAAACAAGACTCCTTCTTCTGTTCTGTGTGGCTTTGGGCTGTAACAAACCCTCTTTTGGGAAACCTCTGTGGCAAGAGTCCTGGCCCCATGGTCTGGCAGGACCTAGCCGGCAATCCATGGCAATCCATGCTGTGCCTTCAGGGTTTGGCCCTCCCCAGCCTTCATTTTTAGAGCCTCTCTCCCCACTCTCTGCCTTCATGTGTGAAAAGTTTGGTTCTTGTTACTACAAAAGCAGTGTAGCTCAGTGTAGAAAACTGGAAAAATACCTAAGAGTAATGACTCCCCGTTTCCACAGCTGCTGTTGGCTCCTTGGTGCCTTTCTCTGTCTTGCATTTGGGCACCATGTTATCACAGTGGTGTCCTTGTGTAATCTTAGGTTTAATTTCTTCCCTGACACTGTGTAAGCTGTGTTGTTGTTGTTTTAAATCACAATGCTAAGTTTTACTCTTTAGTGGCTGCATCTCTGTGCAATGTGGATCCCAACAGGCCAGTGTTCTTCCAGTGCTGTACTAATCCAGGGGTTCCAGGGTGTACAGAGTTGTGTCCACTGTCCTGAGCTAAGTGTTGTGCAGAGGTGCTAAAGTGTGATGAGGGGTACCCCTTTGTTCCTATGTATCCTGAGTGGAGCGAGGGGCTACAGGTGTCATGATCAAGGCCCAGGAGTGATGGGTTCTGGGCTGTGGGGGTGGATGGTCAGGGTGGGAGGCTTGAATTAGGGTGGTATTGAGGGTTGGTTGAGGGGAAAGATATGGGAAGGATGTGGGCCTTCCCCTGTGCCTAGTTGGGAGTGGGAGACATTGTTAGCCATTCCCAATTCTGGCTGTGGTGCAAATATCTTAACATTGGGTTTTATGGTTTGGCTTGAGCCAGGTGTTTGAGAGTCAGATCATGCAGGGTTCTGGAATGACCCTTGGCTGGAGGAAAGGTGACTGGCCAGGAGAGCTACTGTCGGTCTGTGGTAGGTGGGCACCATCAGCATTAATGTCACTGCTCCAGAGCCCATGTCTTTCTTGATTGCCACCTTGTCCTAGGGCGTGGATGTCATCAGGTTCTTGCCAGCATCCTCATACTGCAGTTTGAAAGTGGTTTTGAACAGATGTGGTGCTCCGGAGCCAGCAGCATTTCTTACTGCATTTCTTGGATTGTGTTCTTTGCTTGGGGCAGTTGGATGCCAGGTTTTCCTCATTGCACTGATGTTGACCAGCTTCTGGACAGTGGATGCTCTGGATTCTGGGGGAGCCAAGACCGGACCTGGATGGAGGGGCATCCTGGATGGTGAGGCATCCTAAGATAGCACCTGGGAGATCAGTGTTTCCCTGAGTTAGCCTCTCTTGGATGGGCAGGTACACTCCACTATAGGTGGTCCTTGTGAGTCATCCTAGTGGGGCTCAACCTACCTTGAACAGCTCCTACTTTGAGAAATTAATGAGCTACCAGGTGATGGAGGGCTGCTGTTAATCACCCTGTTGCACTATCATCAGTGTTCCCTTAGTTCCTTAGGAGGGGAGACAGACTCAGCACAGGGGTGCTTTGCCCAGGGGTGTGCCTTCCCAGCTGTTTCCTACCCCAGGCCTGTGGGGGCGGTGAGAGTATCAACTCCTTGATTTTTCTCTTTGCTCTCATGTGTCCAACTTCGATACTCAGGTTGGGTGTCCTAGCAAAGGGTAAGTGGGTCAGGATGTTCCTCCTCCCTCCTTTTTAAACTGAGTTTTGAAGGAAATTCAGCTTTGTGTCATGGACCTTGTGGTTCTCTTCACATCTGGAGGAGTGATTAGAACAAGGGAATGCCCACTGCACCAGTCAGGACAGCCCAGCTTGCAGGGGCCGAGAGCAGGAGAGCTCACAGTTCACTCCTCAGTAGTGGGGACCTCTTACCTGTGGCCTCTCTGCCATGTTGCTCTTCAGGTCCTGACAGGTCCTGTGCCTAGTCCTCCTCCTGGCTGCTCCATTTCCCTGTGGAGTCAATGGTAGAGCTCATGGGCCTTTTTTTGCCCCTGAGTATTAAGCTGAGGTCAACTGTGCTCAGTGTCACTGCCTTAGCTACCAGCCCCCAAAACCAAGGCTTCCAGTATGTTCATTGTTGTATTAGCCAAACAATTGGATTAGGACATTGACAACGTGTGCTGTTATGGCACTTCTTTTTATCATCGTCAACTTTTAAAGTGTAAAATGAATTGGTAAACTATAGCCCAAGGGGCAAATCTGGCCCACTGCCTGTGTTTGTTGATAAAGTTTTTTGGGACAGAGTGGCATCATTTGTCACTGCTTTTGTGGTTGCTTTTGTACCATAAAGTCACTGAGTCTTTGCAACCTACTGTTTGGCCCTTAAAGCCTGAGATACTGACTCTCTGGCCTTTTACCAAAATAGCTTGCAGGCTGCTGGTCTAGAGTGTTGGGATAGGTGTATGACATGAGGACTGTCAGCATCAGTGGAACGTGCTGTCTCAGGGACTCCTGGTCCTCGTGCTGTGATGTGTGGTCCAGAGAGCCCTAGCTGGCCATTGCCTCACAGGGCAGGACCAAGACTTTGGAGGGTTCTTTTGGCTCAGCCCCTTTGTTTAACTGATGGGATGCCTAGAGGATATTGGCCAACCCAGGTCATCTGGTCAGCATAGATTCACTCGAACCTTAAACATGAGGTTGCCCACTCTGAGGGGCTGTCTCTCTTCTGATTTCATGCAGATTTGAATACTTTTCTCCCTGTTAGAGCCCCTGGGTTTCCCAGTAGCTTTTCTCAGCACAATGTCAAACCTGGCATAGCTTCCAGTGAGCCTGGCCTTTCTATTTGTGACCTGCTGGTGAACTCTGGAAACACAGGGCCAGCATGCAATTTTCTTCTGGGTTTGGGAGAGTAAGCATCTGTCCCTGATTCCAGTCAGGTTCTGGCCGAAGTCCTCCAGCCCTTGGTCTCTGCTCTGTGGGTGTACAGTGGGGCTGGAGTCATCTTCTGAGGGGGAATTGTACCCATTAAGGGGTCAGTCATTCTCATGGTGTCTTTCAAACGTGCACTTCATGGCATAAGAATCAGACGATGGTGGCGTCAGACTAGTCTCTTATATGGAGATAGTGGGCAGCAGATGTCTCCTGCTCTCCAGGAGTGAGCTCTCCATGAGTTCTTATGGCCAGACCTTTCTCAGCTTAGGGTGAGTGCCATCTGTAGACAGATTCTGAGTTAGATATCAGTGGCCTGAAAGACCTGGGAAAGACTTCTCAGGCAGGCCTCCCTGCCAAGGGGCTGCAGTTTCTGGATTCTGTCAGCAGAAATGGCATGATTTTGCTGTTTTTACTCTTTTGACGTTGTTTCTCCCTTTTCAGAATTGGTGTGACTGTTGAACCACTATAGGCTGGGCAGGGAGACCAGGCTGGGGGAGGTCCCAGAGCAGGGGGACTGTGGGGAGATGTCTGAGTCAGGGGCAGATCTCAGCTAGAAGAGTGTGTTCCCTCCTCCCCTGGCTGCACTATTTTCAGTGTTGAACACTCTCAGATGTCCACTTGTTCCAGAGAAATGTGCTCAGCTCTGGCAAGTGGGACAAAGACAGTTAGCATTGGGCACCTGTGTCCATCTTGTCTCCAGCCTGCTGTGGGGTTGGGACAAGGCCATGCTGACTCCCTTAGCTGTGTACAGGGTCCCACTGATTGAGAAACTTGAACATAGAGCCACTGACTTGGTGATCTATCTGTGCCAGCTCCTCCTGACAGCTCCTCCTGTCTCTGAGCAGATGAGGTTAATGGCCCCTTTGGGTGAGCCTAAGTAAGAGTGGGGCCAATGATCCGATCTGCCAGGTGTGCAGGGCAAGTCTCATAGGCTGGAAATTGGGCTGTTGCTGTCCTGGGAAGGCACAGGCTTTGGACCCCTTTCTATCCTGGGTTGGAGGGGTGACTAACCAGGGTCTGTGCCCCAAAGCCGTAGTCTAACTGCACTTCATTCTGGCATTTTCACAGGGCTTCTGCCTCTGCATCTTCTCTTCCTGGTCTTGGTCTCTCACCTGCAAACTCACTGAGGCCCAGATGCTTTTAGGTGACTGGAGTTGCCAAGTGTGTGATCTACTGGGCACAGCTCAGGCTCAGTGAGGTGGTGCCCACCTCTTTGTTCTTGGGGCTCCTAGTGCTGTTCCAGTGTTCAGGAGTGAACATACTTTGTGTATAGGCATCCCTCTACTGTTGCACAGTTCAGGGCTGTGAGCTTGAGAGAGTGTTGTGGGCAGGTCACTAGAGGGTGCAGGGCCCGGGCCTGGAGCAGTGTAGCAGGATGCCTTGCAGTGGCTGAGCTAGGCTGGTTCTGAACCAGCCTGAAGACCTGGGGAGGCTGCCCAATATGCTGTGTTCATGTGGTGCCCAGTGAGCTTGGACATGGAAGTTCCAGGTCCCTGAGGTGCTGTCTCTCTGATAGCTGAGGGCCAGGGTGAGGGACAGGCCTTATTGTTTCCAAACCGTCTTTGGTGTTGACTGCACATGGACTGGACAAGCCACAAAAGGTGAGGGTAGTGGGGGAGAGGGGACTGGCTGCACAGTAGCACAATGTCTGGGCCTCAGTTTCTCCCTCTGCCTTGTGGGTATCATCATTGTATTACGGGATCTATGCTTTCCTTTCATGCACAGCCCCAGTTGTCCAAGAGAATAGTCAAGGCCTGTGGCAGCTTGAAAGGCAAGAGTTTGCATCTCTGTCAGAGCTGTGGGCCAAAAGTCTCCTTTGTGCAGGTATCACAAACCTCAAGCCAGCTGGCTCCTCAAGGGCTCAAGGCTGTAGGGTCTGTGTGGGTCCCTGGGGCCTTCCAACTTGACAAGTTAGTTGTAGGACTTGGTGGTTGCTCTGGAGGGCTTATGCAGTGTGTGAGTAGTATTTCTCATGAAAGCCCAAGAGGCATGTTAGAGATGGGGAGTTGGGGACACAGCTCAAATGCAGACACCCCCGAGCCTTAGCCACAATGCAGCCTGGAGTGAAGCAGCCTGAGTATCTGCATTTATTTCAAGTTGGGCCTGAGTTTTTCACTGTTACTTTTCATCCATTGATTAACTCTGGGAGTGGTACTGGCCTGACAGGTGGGGTCAGGAGCCCAGAGTCTGCATTCTACAGGCTAGCCTGTTCCAAAGGGACTAGCGTCACTGTCCTGAAAACTGGGTCCCAGGCCTGAGGGTTCTGGAGCCTGTAGCTGCTTGCCCTCCTGCCTTGTCACAGATGAATGTGACAGAAAACATGTACACAGCAGTTTTGTACAGGAGTCTGGGAAGAATCCTGAAGTCTGCAGAAAATTTAGAGGAAATTGAGAAGAGTGAGTCCTGTGTCATCATTTTCACTCAGGATATGTGTTCAGATTTTGTTACCCAGAGAGTCACAAGATTGCATTTAAGGAAAAAAAAAAAAAAAAAACATAGCAGCATCAGTTTTCCTATGCAGGGAGATCCATCCACAAAGCCTCCTGCCCTCCTCTGCCCTCCACTACCCATCCCATCTGCACAGTGGCTGAACTCCTGTCTCCTAGAGACTGAAATGTAACACTGTGTGCCCACTGCTTGCCCAAAACCTCTACCTGAGTGAGGGCCACAGTTGGCACAAGCCTGTGCCCCTCCCTCCCTAGTGGTCTGTGCCCTCATGTCCTCACACTGGGTGCCCTTTGTCTCCTCCTGACTCACTCCTGTCACGCCCACAACCCATGGAAAGCGCTCTATCAGCATAGATAGCTGTTTTTTGGTCACAGTTACCGGAAACCTCTCTGTACCCACATCCACAGAGCCTGCCCTGTGTTCTTATGGCCATCGCCTCAGGGTTGATGCGTCTGTTCCCTGGGTCCCCTAATGTCCCCTCATTTATCTCTGACCAGTGGACTGAGTATGTGGGTCCTTAATGGGAACATTGAGCTTCGATGACAGGCCACTCTTAGAGCCTTCCTATCCCACAGAGCTTTGAGGTATCGACAGCCTAACATAGGGCTTCTCTCTACCCATTATAGACCCCTTGTCTGAGCCAGCCAGATGGTGATGATGCTGGGGGATGTTGGTGAGCAGTGATGTGTGATTCCTGATCGTGCATCTCCTGGGCCCAAACCACTCTCATGGGGCACCTGGGGACCCTACAGCTCAAGCCCTGGTGTCTTCTCAACTGTCAAAGGCATTTCTTTGGAAGTCTCCCATCCAATATCAGTTCCCTTACTGCCTCTGCACCTCCTGCCCACCAAGGGGTGGGCTGCCGAAGGATAAGACTTGAGGGAGGGCCTGGCATGTGCCAGGCCTTAGCTGTGAGCCATGAATTTGACTGGTCTTCTTTTTCTGGATCAGTGCTTTTTGACTTTGTTTTGTTTTTACACAGTACGGCCAGCCCTTGGGCACCAGTAGGTGTGTCATACCAGCAGGAAGTGCCTGGGATCTTGTTTCCCTTGGACATCCTGTCTAGGCTCATGGGTCCCACCTGTGACTCCTTTCCATTGCTGGCTCCCCTGAACTGCTGGCCTCTGGCCCAGGATGCTTGCCCAGCCTAACCACACAGAGCCAAGGGAGGGCCCAAACCTAAGCTGCTGCCTGCTAGTCCTGCCTTATTCCCCTCTTTCCCCCCAACAGTGGTCAATGGTTCATGCCACCTCTGCTGCGTTCTGGCACCTTCTCACTTCCTCACCAGATTATATGATTCTTCCTAATTTTGTTGTTGTGTTGGGCAGAAATGGTGTCTTGATCCCATTTGTGTTTTTCTGTGGCTTCCCATGTGTTTTAGCCACTTGCACTATCTTTTCTCTGCATGTATTGTCACCACTCCCTGTTGGGTTGTCTGTGTTTTAATGGGGCTCACTCCAGTGCCAGTTGACCCTATGGTGCTCTCACTGTTGCTTTCTGAGTGCTGTCTGCTGGCAGACCACGTGAGATTGTTCCTTTTCCAAGGCTGGACCCACAGTGCTCCTCACGGAACAATATTGCCTCTCCTACTGGGAGTTTTGCCCTGAGTTAGTGGCTGGAAGTTCTCCTGGTGTCCCTGTGAGTGATTCTTACTTATAGGCTATGCTCTGGGGAATTGAATGTGTGAAGTTGGCATGCAGCTGGCCATTTCCTGAGCGTGACTGTGGACCCAGCAGGCCATGGCTTTCAAGCACTCAGGCCATGTTGTTAGGCTATTTTCTAGGGTTTTGGGTTTGCTTCAGCCACCTCATGATGCATTAGTGAAAACACACAAGCTGAGCTGTGAATTGGAAAGTACTGAATTCTGTGTGACCCCCCCAGTGGTTCCCAGAGCTGGTTCACGTATATCTCATGTTTGAGCCCATGGCTGTGACTCCTCAAGCAGATCAGTGAATTAGACTGTGGCCCTGGGCCCTGGGTTGGGCCCTGTCCTTGGAGCTGAGCAAGAGCCCCTCAAGAGGTCTAGGCACCTGCACTATGCTCTCTTCAGGGACTAGGATGCGCCAGTTATTGGCCCTGACACACAGCTGCTTCGTTGAAGGAAGCCCATGGTTCCTCATCTGTTCCTCTGTCCTGAAGAGTCAGTTACTGTTTCTGCCTTTTTGGAGTCATTTCTCGGGGAGGAAGCTGCTGATAGGTCCTGCTCAGAGAAAGCTGGATTCAGTCTGCAGGATTTCAGATGTCCTGAGAGGGTCAATGTGGCAGCACCTGTTCAAAGGAAGCCACAACAAACATCTGCAAGGTGAACACTTAACGCTGCTGTCTAATGGGTTCAGGCAAATGCTGAACATACACTGGATCCTTCTAGCAATGCCCACAACACAAACGACAGATTTGGGGATGTGAGCACAGCCATCAGTCATGTTTTACTTAATGAGAACTTATTATTACTATTTTATTATTATTGGCTTGATTTCGCTTTGCCGAGTATTCTTTGAGGTTATTGATATGGTTTTGGGAAGGGTTCTGGGTTCTGAAGGTTCCCTTGGTTTAATGGTGTCTCTCACTACCACAAGCCACACAGCCTTTTAAGGGTGGCCTTGCCTCCTTGCTCATGTCAGGGATATATATATATATATATATTTTTTTTAAACAATGTGGTAATGCTGTATTTTCCAGTGTTCTGAAATATAGAGGCCAGCGCTGGAAGCACACAAGCGGCTGAGCCGGTTTGTGCTGTTTGTACTTTGTTTCAGCAGCCAAATGAGTTAGGTCACCATCCCCACGTGACTAAGCCAGAGAAGGTTAAGTGTCTGACTCAGGTCACACAGCTTTTAAATGACAGATCCTAAAGCGGAAGCAAGTCTTGTGATCTAGCTTCTGGGCCCTGAGACAGGTTTGCTTTCAATTCCCAGCAGCTACTGGTGGCCCCTGTGCATAATTACTGCCCTTTAGCCCCTGATTCCCATCCTGACAGGATCAGCTGTTTGATGTGGAAGCCCGCAGGTGATCTCCTGTAAGGAGAGGAGGAGACACCAGGTGCTGCCTCAGCCTTCAAGCAAGGCCTGGCCCTTAGGTTGGGTTTGAGTGTCCTGGGCTGGTATGGAAGAGGGAGCCCTGACCGCGGAGGTCTTAGATCCTGCCTGGGGCAGTGTGGGGCCAGTGTAAGACTGGATCAGCTGCTGGTCATGAGGAGGGCCATACAAGGCCTAGGACACCAGACCTCTTACCTTAGGCATTTCTGGGTCTTGGCCCAGAAGTCCAGAAAGGGTTTGGATTGTATGGGGCAGTCTCACTGCTGATCCACACAACTATCCAGTACTAACAAGGCAGTCCGTTTTCCTTTCCTGAATAGATCTCTGGTCCTCCTCCAGCTGAGTGGCCAGCCCGGAGTTGCTCCAGGTTTCACTTTTCTGATGGCTCAGATCAGGAGCTACTCCCAAAACCAAATTTCAGTCCTGAAGTAAAATGGTTTTAATGACCTGGGTTGATGAGTGGGAGACTTGATCTTGCCTCCTGGATGTTTCATGTTTCTGAAGTGACGTGTACTCACTTGGAAGAGTAGGCATTGAGGTTATAGCAAGAGGCCTTGACCGGGACCTCCTCCTATCACCAGGGTTGCCTCCCTATCCCTCCTACATGGACTGCACCTTTTCAGTAATGTTTTAAAAAGTTGTTTCTCGAATCTGACTCAGTTTTTATTCTTGAGATCAGAAAGATGGGTTGTCACCTGGGTGTGGCACATTACTGGGTCTTGGCAGGTCTGGCCTCACTTTCTTTGGTCATCCTTCAGGACAATGCCCTGGGTCTCTGAGACAACATTGCTGGAGGTGATCTGTGTACTGGGATCAGAGCAAAAATCTGTAGAGTGGGTATTGACCCAGCAGGCCTTTCCCAGGCTATAAGATGAAGAGGGGCATTTCCCAGGGACCAGGTAGCTGGTTAGCTGCTCCTTCTGTCCATGGGGCCATGAGTCCATCCAGCCTTGGCTGACCTGCTTGCCCTGCTCATTGGGTAACCTACATAGGTTAGAGATGGAAAAATATGCCATATTTGTGTTGTTCCATTCTCCTGAGTATGGCACTTCACTTTCATTTATGATCTTCATTTTCTGCCCAAGCTGAAGCCCCACACCATGTGTTTAGGGAGTCAGGCTGTCTCTGCTCTGGCAGCAGCCTTGGCCTCAGAGGGGACAAAGGCATCATCATACTGCCTGGAGCCCAGGGTGAGCTCTGCACAGCCTCAGTACAGAGGTTTTTTTTGGAAGGTGCTGGGTAGAGCTTCCCAGCACAGCCTGGTGGCCACTCTGGTAACAGCCCCTGCTCATCCTGGTCTCTGAGCTGCCTTTTTCCTTTATGATTTCTTAAACAAATCACTGGGCTTGTAAAAATGGTTTGTCTTGATTAGCACAAGCGCCCCTTCTGAGTTACTCTTGGGACCTGGTCTCCATGCAGAGGATGAAGGCAGCCTCTGCTTGTCCCTCTCAGCTTTAGAGATCATGTGGGATCAGGAGCAGCAAGGCCAGGTCACCGCGTGGCCACCCTGTGCTTTGGGGTGCTTGAGCTATGCTTTTTATTCTGGGAGTGGGAGGGGCCCTTAGGAAGAATCATAGAGAGGGGGACATATACTTGTCCCAGCCTCTCCTAGCGTCACCTCAGCTTGGCAAATGGAGCCATTCCTTGCCAAGGGTATGAGGAGATAGGGCAGGAGGGATAGCCTATTCAGAGAGCACACAATGTACCTGGAACATGCAAGGGTTGGAGGAGGCCACTGGACTCTGGGGAAGGGCGCCTGGGAGGGGAGACTCGAGAGAAAGAGTTAAGATGGGGGCCAGGCAGGGGCTCTCGACAGGCCTGGGGAGGGCCTTTTTATGTCTACATGTTTTTTCAGTCATGTGATGTATAATAATGTGTTCATGATATAATAATGCCATTTTAAATAACTGGAACCAAATGCTCCAGAACTCAGCTGTGAGCTCCCCACTGCATGGAGATCCCTTACCCCACTTCTGTGGGCACCAAGAAACATTGGGTGCTCATTTCCCAGAAGCACTGGTGTGTGGTGGTTGGTGTGCTGACGTTCCATGCCTGAACTAGCACTTCATGTGGCTCATCTGGTGGGTCCTCACCCTGAGTTTGTCAGACCAAGAATAAATACTGGTTCAGAAATTGGATTAATTGTTTCTTTTTTTGTTTTTTTTTTTAACTGGTGACTTTGTAAGCACCTTTCAAGTCGGACCATTCAAGGACAAGCCTCATTTGATTTGGGGTAGTTCCCAGTAAGTCAGTGAGTCATTGGCAGGGGCCATGGCCCTTTCTGGGCACAGATCCCCTCTCCAACACCTAAAATATGTAGAATTACCAAGGAGATGCACTACACAGACAATGAGGGAAGCATTACAATGTGTAATCTCTTAACAACTTTAGCATGTTAATGTATTAAATGATAAGATCTAGCAGCAGATCTAATTGCCGTAATTTCAAAATAGTGGTGAGCAAAAATGGCCTTTGAAGACATTGGCACAACTAGCCTCTTGTGCTAAAGTAAATCAGAGTTGAAGCCACTCAAACTGCTGTAGCTTGTTGCCTGCATTTTTTTTTTTGTAACCAAAGGAAATGCTAAGTTTCAGTTGGTAGAAATAGATGTGTTATTTTCTTCCCACCTATATTCAACCCCAGTTTGAGCCATTTCTTACGGACTTCCTTCAATGCAGGGCCCTTAGGAACTGTCCTGGGCAGGGGTGCCTCTGTAAGCTGCTGTGATGGATGATTAGGCTGCTTCTGGGTCTCTGTTTTGGAACAAGTCTTCTTGGAGAGGCAGGCAATCCTGCAGCTGTGGCCAGAGTAGGCCAAGTGGAAACTGGAGCCTCTCATGGTGCCAGGACATCAGAGAGGGTTCAGAAAAGGGCAGGGATGGGTCTGGAGCCAGCGCAAAGGGCTCTAGGGCCATCCTGGGACACTCTGAGCATCAAGATAATTAAGGACTATAATGCATTTGAGACCTTTACAAAAGGCAGTCTGTGAGTCTGTCTGAATTAGGTTTCTTCAGAGAAACATAACCAGTTTGAGGAGGGGGGACTTATTTTAAAGAATTGGCTCATTTGTTAATGGGGACTGACAAGTCAGAAATCTGCAGCGCAGATAACCAGGTTGGAGACCCAGGGAAGAGCTGATGTATCTCTAGTCCAAAAGATGGACTGGAGGCAGAATTTCTACTTCCTGCAGAGGACCTTGGTCTTTTTCACTGAAGGCCTTTTACTGACTGGTTGAAGCCTACCCACATTGTAGAGGGTAATCTGCTTTACTCAGAGTCTGCTGGTTTAAATGTTAATCTCATCTAAGGAAGGCCTTCATTGCAACATCTACACTGGTATTTGACCAAACAACTGGGTTCCATGGTGTAGTTGAGTTGACACAAAATTTACTATCACACTGCTAATGGTAGGCATGCAAATAAATAAAAGGGAAGAAGGGAGGGCTTCTCCTTACAGCAAAATGCTGAGGCTGGCAGAGACAAACTGCATTTTACACTCAGTACTGATGTTGTGGACAGTGAAACTGAGCCTGGGTTACAGATAGGGAATAGGCATCTGCTGTCAGCTGCTTGAGGAGAAGGCAGATTGAACAGAGTGGCCTTGCCTGGGTGGTCAGAGTTAATGGCCCCATGAGGGCAGACAGACCCCAAGTACCTCTGCTTGGGGTACTTCTAGGCAATGCCACGGTCACCTCGAGGCACATGGTTGGAAAAACACAGTACAACTCATCATGGGTCACACTAGGTAGACCCAAAGTGCTACATGCCCTAGTAAAGAAAGGGGGCTGAGGGTCCTGTGTTATCCTAAAATATCAATACCCTGAACATCAAAGAACAGCCAAGAAACTTCCAGTTTGAAGATGTTCAATGAGACAAGGTGGCTCTGCTAGGTGCTGTTCTCCATGTGAGAGGAAGAGGGGGATGTAAGGATACCACTGAGTCAGGTGGCAGGCAACATGGAAGGTGGACAGTGGCAGAGTGTCCTCTTGATAAAAAACAGTGAAGTAGGTGGCTGCCATGTAATTATGAAAGAGGATACCTTCACTCCTTTGTTCAGCAGAACTCCAGCTGCCTGCTGGATTCTGGGGTACATCAGCTTTTAGGCAAATACCTGAAGCTTATCTTGTCACTTTGAGCCAAGACCAGTCACTTTTGTTTTTAGGCAAGTGACAAAAAAGCAACCTGACAATTTCAGACTTCAGGCTCATGCATGCTTTTATGAGCAAGGCTCCCCTCCACTGAGCTAGTTAACAAATGAGGATCTGCAGAGATGAGAACGCCCTGAGTAGCTCCAGCTGAGGACACTGGTTGGCTGTCAGGGAGGGTGACAGGAGTTTCTGAAGCAGTGTGATCCTATTTGATGCAGAAGGAAAGGCAGTAAGGGAAAAGATACATCCCAAAGTGGCAGAGGGCCTACGGCTCCTTATCTGGGTTCAAGTACCTTCTTTGCTGCTTACTGAGCTGGTGACCTTGAGCCAGGCACCTGGCTTCCTGGGCCATAGTTTCCTCATCCACCCAAAGTTGGTCCTAAAAGCATGTTGCCTTGTCTACAGGAGGTCCCCAAGGTCAGGCTCTAGAGGGCCAGTGGGTGCTTAAGCACCTGGCAGAATATGGCCCTGAGGGAGGCCAACAGCACTGCCCCACCTACCCTGCTGGGAGAGCCTATTATAGTAACTTTTCTCTTTGGGCTCTTTGATTTGAACGATGGTCATCTTCTTGAAGAATAGTCAGCTGGTGAATCTTGGTGGACCCTACGCATGGCCTACTTGAGCAGGACAGATTCTTTCATGGGATGGAAGCCAGGTGGCAGCCCACCATTGTGGAGAGGTGGCCAGGATGAGCCTCACTGCTCACCTTCTTGGCGCCTTGGGCACAGTTCTCAGATCTCCGGGCTTGAGGATGCCCATCTTGAGGATGCTTTTCTGCCATCTTGTCCATGTCCAGAGGGGGTCATGCTCACATGGCAGGGGCAGCCAGTAGAGGGCTTCTCCGTGGCTGGGGTTATGCCTGGATGGGCAGCTAGGCCCTGCCCCCTGTGTCCCAGCAGCTCATAAGCGTCCAGAGTCTGAAAATCCAGGTTGTTACAGGAAGGTCTGTGTCAAGTGATAGAGAATCCTTTTGTTTCCAAAGCCTGACACCTGGCCTGTCAGAGGCTAAGTGAGGATCTGAAGGGACCGATCCATTTGTGGTTTTGTCAGTGATGAAACCTGAGCAACTGGCAACCCCTGGATCCTCATCTGCAGGTACAGGGCACCCCAAGGCTTAGGAAGGTGGATTCCTTACCTGGCAGCTCCCAGGTGCAGGTCATGGATGCAAGAGAGCCACCTGCCATGGCTGGAGGCCAGGGTGTCAAGTGGGGAGTTAGGGAAGGCATCATACCACGAGGGGAAGAGAAGGCCTCAGCCATGGCTTTTGTGTCTGTGATTTGTGCCTGCATCTCCTGAGATGGATTTGTGATGCATTGCAGGGAGCAGATCTTAAGATGGAAGAAATTCAAGTTGATCTGGGTGCTGAAATGTGGAGCATCCAGGCAGCCAGTATCCTGCTATGTCCTGAAGGACCCTGCAACTTAGGTCAGGCCCTCAGCTTCCTCTGTGTCTGATGCTATCTGGATGATTGTCATGTCACCTCCAGGCCATGGGCGGAAGACAGGTTTAGGCAGAGTGAATTTGATACTGAGTTCAGTACCAGTTGTTGGTGAATTTTCATGAACAATTAAAAACAAAAATAAGCCTACTCAACATTCAGTTCTTGGTGAGGCTGTGTCAGAAGAGCATTAGTGCAAAGTTTCAGTGTGTTTCTTGCCCCTTTCTCTGCATGTCTTGCCTGTCTCAGTTGGTCTGGTCCGGGGCTCCCTGAGAGAGTGGGAAGAGGCCAGGATGCTGTTCTTGAGGTCTGCTCCTTTTTGAATGGAAGGCCCTTAGGTCCCGGAGAAGAGCATGACGCTCGGGCTGCAGACTCTGAGACATGGCACAGGCTTGCTCTGTCCCACGGGGGAGTGCAGTACAAGACAAGGCGAGATCTGAGGTTTGGCCATCTTGATGGCTACTGTTGTGAGGATAGGAACAAGTCCAGAGTGTGACCTGGCCCCTCTGCAGGCCAGGTTCAGCCTGCAGGCTGTATGTGCTGAGTATATAGAGCAGGTACCCACGTAGGGTGGCTTCTTAATTTTTCTATTTGAGGAAAGGCAGATAGGAAAGATGAAATAATAATGAGGCAAAGGTATTAAAAGGAGGACCTTACCCAGACATGGGTTACACAGCTCAGAGGGGTGGAAGTGGTTGGTGGCTTGTGACAGCTGCACACCCTGGAAGCAGGACTGGGATGTGCTGTCAGCAACTATGGGGTGCCTGTGTCTCAGAGGGGAATGGTGTCTTTCTATCTAATGGGAGCTAAGTGGAACAGAAATACAAAGAAATGTTTAGTGAATGTTTTTCTCATTCCATTACTATGGGTTTTACAGGGGGGTTTGGGTAACCTGTGAAATTGGGGTAAGTTCAGGTGAACTGGAGACTGAGTGTGAGCCATGTGGGGACCTCAGGGCTAGTCTTTCTGAGGTTGGGATCAGCTCTGCTGGTAGGTGGGGACCCCAGCCCTGTCCCATAGCAGCCCTGTCCTCTCTCCTCACATCATTTTCCTCAGTTGTAACAATAAGAATGCTGGTAGCTGCATAGTTGAAGGTGAGAGTGGGTTTTGTGATGGAGGACTGCTGTTTATGACACCACAAGTAGTCTTCATGTTCAGTTTGGCTGTGATTTCTAAGGAGAACCTGTGCCCATCAAATCCACATGGCCCCCTCTGGTCAGGCCTCAGAAGCTGCCCACCTGCATTGAAGCGGGGCATGAGCCAGACCCTGCCCTGTGGGTCCTTTTGCATTCCCTGCACACCAGCGTCCCTTGTGCTCTGACCCGCTCAGTGCCTGCCTGTTAGCTCACCACTTTGGGCCCTTGTGGTGATCGTTGCCCAAAGGACACAGGAGACCTGGTGTGGGGAGTGGTCTTCATCTCCTATGACCCAGGCCCAACTTGTTGGCCAAAGTGGTGTGTGGGCCAAGGGGCAGCATGTGCTGTAGCTCAGGGTAAGAGGTAGTTGCCTGAGGATGAGGACCCCACTACCCCATTCTACAGCGGATGTCAGACTGAAACCAAACAATGTCCACAAACTGTACCATCTGGGCAGACAGCATCCAGGGAGCACAGACGGGATCTGAGAGAACCTTCAGTGGGGAGAGTGCTGGGGTCAGCAGTGCCCTGGAGCTTTTTGGGGGGGAGAAGAAAAGGAAGTTGTAATATTTAGAAGATTTTTGTAAAATAGGACTATTTTTAAACAGAAAGGAGATAGCTATGACGCCAAAGAGCAAGCACCATAAAAGAAAAATTAATGAATGCCATTTCATCAGAATTAAGAATTTCTGGATTTTTTGAAGGATGCTGTTAAGAGAATGAAAAGATAGTCCGTGGACTGGGAGAGAATCTTTGCAAAACTCATCTGATAAAGCTCTACAATATATAAAGAACTCTCAAAATGTGGTGATAAGAACATGACCCAGTATTTAAAAAGGCATTAGAGATGTGTGCAGCTTCATCAAAGAAGATATAAAAATGGCAGATGAAAAGATTTTCCACATCATTAGTTGTTAGGGAAATATATATTAAAACCACAATAAGATATCACTTCATACTTATCAGAATGGTTAAAATAAAATTTAAAAAAACCTGACAACACTAAATGTTGGCATAATTTGGGAGCGGCTGGAGCTCTCTTTTATTGCTGATGGGAATGCAAATGATGCAGCCACTCTGGAGACAGTTTGGTGCTTTCTATGAAGTTACACATACACTTACTATAGGACCCAGCAGTCATGCTCCTGGGTGTTCACTGAGTGAAATAAAAACTTATATCCATACAAAAACCTGTACATGAATATTTATGGCAGCTTTACTTATTAGTCCCCCAAACTTAAAATGACCCAGTGTTCTCAGTCAGCAAATGGATGAACAAACTGGTATTATAAAGTGGTTAATATTCAACAGTAAAAAGAATGGACTTTAGTAATAGCAGCATGGACGCATCTCAAAGACATTATGCTAAGTGTGTGTGGTCAGCTGGATAAGGAACACCCCCCATCCCCCCATAGATGTCTAGGTGCTAACCTCTGTAACCTGTGAATGTGATCTCAGATGAGATCTTGAGATAGGGGTCTTTCCTGGATTATTTGGGGTGGGGGCAGGTTAAATGTAATCCCAAGTGATTTTATAAGAGAGAGACAAAGAGATTTGACACAGACAAAAGAAGAGAAGATGATGTGGTCACAGAGGGAGAGATTAGGGCTAAAAGCTAAGAATGCCTGGGTTCCCAAAAGCTGGAAGAGACAGGAAAGACCCTCCCCTGAAGCCTCCAGAGGCAGTACAGCCCTGCTGGTTCAGTTTAGGGACACTGATTTCAGACTTCTGGCCTCCAGGACTGAGAATAAATTTGTTTTAAGCCACCAAGTTTGTGGTAATTTGTTATAACAGCTATAGGAAACTAATGCAGTGTGATTCTGTTTACATGGCTTTCTGTAAAAGGTGCAGTCATAGGGACAGAAAACAGATTGCAGAGAGTGGGCCAGTGGGATTCTAGCAGAAAGGGTGGCCTTTATAGCACAGCATGCTGGCTGTGTTACTTGCTGACCCAAGAACAAACAAAACCTGTGGGAGGGTGTCAGGGCCAGTGTCAGGTGATTTACACCTGTTTTTCTAATCATCAGGGTTTTTAAAAAAACTTCCCTAAGCTTCTTTCCTGTGCACCTCCATGATTTTAGGTAGAAACACATGCTATGGTGACCGGTGTGTGGGTGCTGATTGACACCTGGCTCATAGAAGCTTGGAGTCTCTTTTACGTGTGTGTCCTGTAATGTTGAATGTGTTGCCCTCCTCCTGGCCAAAGGGGAGGGGCTGCCATGGGCCTCTGTGCATGCCCCGCCCAGGTTTCCCAGCTTGGCTCTGAACCAGTCACACCCAGTGGACTGATTTTTTGGGGACATGTCCCAGGCCTTCCTCTGTGTTTGTGGTTCATAGAAATTGCCCCTCACCATCACAGACACTGTCTGAACTCTCTATAGCCTTCACGTCCTGCTCAGAACCTGCCAGGAAATCTTGGGGAGGGTTCCTGAAAGGCATTTCCTCATCCTCTGTGCTTTACTGGAAAGTGGGGGCGTGCAGGAGGTTAGCAGCCAGGCTTTTTCTTGGGACTTCACTATCCTCTTTCTCTGGTCACACTCTGCTCAGGAAAGTTGGGTCCCAGCTCTACAGAATCAGACTCTCTTTAAGGAGGAACAAATACCTTTTTGTCGTTTTCCACAGGCATCTCTGGCTTATAGGGCTAGGGCTCCTCAGGCCAGGAAGATGTCAGGGAATGCACTGCCTGGGCAGTGTCAACACTGGTCAGTGTCAACACTGGTCAATGAGCACTTCAGGACTGGTAGGAACAGCTTTGGGTGCTGCTTCCTATTCATGGCCTGTGGCAGGCATCCCAGGACTATACCCAGGTTGGGCCAGCCCTTGCTTGATCTGTTCTGTACACTGAGGCTGGAGTCTTTCTATGTGCACTTTTTAATTTAAACTTTCACATAGGGATGTTCATGGGTAGACAGGACGGAGAATAATAGTTTCTGAGCTGTCACCCAGCCTCACCCACTGAACATCTGACTGTCTCGTCTCAGCTCTTTCCTGAGGAACCCTCTCACTTCATTTATTTGGTTTTGCTGGAGCATTTTGAAAACAATTCCAGATACTCTTTCATTTTATCCATGGCTTTTTCAATGACAATATTGAATGTCAGTAGATGTAGACATAAGCTTTGGCAGCTCTGTGAGAACACAGGCCCAGCTCCTGGCACTCTGCTGCCTATCTCCATGGGGTCTTCATAGTGGCTGGTTCAAGTCGGGGCCACACAGAGTGCGTGTCAGGTCTGTGGTAATCTGTAGCACTTCATCTTTTTTCCCTCGTGCTGTCCACCTATTGAAAAATCAACAGGTTGGTCCTGTGGAATTTCCTGTGTTCTGCTCTGACTGTCATTCTTCCCTTGTTTTTTAGAAGCCCAATTCCTTCTGGAGTTGGCTCATTCTTTACTGTGGGGCCATCCTGTGCACTGTGGGGTGTTAGGCAGTGTCCCTGCTTCTACCCACTATATTCCAGGAGCACCTTCTCTTTCAACCAAGTTATGACAGCCAAAACTGCCCCCAGACATTGCATTATCCTCTGGGGCAGAATCATCCACCACCTCAAGTTTAACTGTGCATTACCCACTGGCTTCCTGTGAACTGTGGCTGGACCTGGAGGTGATTTTGTAAGCTACTTCTTGTTTCCTCGCCTTCAAACACTCTTCTTCATGGACAGAGATAAGGGGATTATGGCCATTTTGAGTTCCTCCTTGTCCTTGCCTCATCTTATGGTAAGGGGTTCTCAGGCCAGCATTAGTGCCTCTTTCCACAGGCCATTCAGTCCCCTGACCATTACTGTCCTTCAACCTACCTGTTATTTTCTGCATGAATCACCATCTTTACTATATGGCTTCTTCATTCAGGTGATGCCCCCCAGACAGAGAGCTGCCAGGGGGCTGGGTAACCTCAGGGTGCCCCTGCACCATTGCATTGAGGCCTTCTCACTGACTGTTTGCCAGGCCTCCCTGCCTACTCCCAGTCTTGGCTAAAGCTTGGCACCAGCAATGATGCATTTCCTGAGCTGCTCCCAGCTTCGTCCCCATTTGTGGTTATTGGGAGATGGCACTCTACCACCCAGGGGCCTGACAGGGCCAGTGTTGGGGTTGGGCCTCCTGAGGACCCCTCTATACCTGCTGCTCAGGAGCTGCTGCAATGGACAGCTTAGACCGAGGGGGAGAGGGTGTAACCTCTGAGCCTGCAGTGGGAATGACATGGCCCTCCCCTCCTCAGAAGATTTGAAGAGACTTGGGGCATTGCTGTGATGTTGCCTGAAGTGTAGCCCCCTCAGGTGCCAGGTGTGACAGGCATGGAGGCAGCAGTGCCATGCCCAAGAGTTTCAAGGGCAGTTACGTTACCTGGTGACTTGCTAACTGCAGTCATGGGCCTGACTTAGAAGCTGCTGAGGTAACAGTCAATGCCCGGGCCAGTTTGTCAGGCCCAGGGCAACAGGGCCCCCTAACCTTGTAAGCTGTCAGCCCCTGCAGGGCCACTTCACTACTACCAAGAGACAGGCCGGGACTTGAGAGGTGGCCAGCTTCTCAGCTTGTGGGTCCACCAGCTTCTGTGAGGGAGACAAACTCAGCCAACTTAGAACCTGAGGGCTGTACACATACCCCCTTTACCAGAAGCCCCCTCTTTTGCTAAGAATCTTGAAGGACCCAATCCACCACTCAGAGCTACTCTACTACTCAGAGTTACTCCACCTCCCCAAGATTTGCTGTAGTACCTAGCATTCTGGCCGGAGAGCTGATAGGCAGCCAATCAGGGAGGATCTATATATAGGGGGAGCGGGGAGCCTCCTTCACTCTAGGTGGAGCCAGGAGGCCAGTATTGAGTTTAGTGATTGAGGTGGGAGAGCCTAGTCCCTGGGTGTCATGCAGGGGAGGCTCGTGGTGATAGGTTGGCACAGGGGTAGCTTTGGGCCTGTATGGGTTTGGGGCCTGAAGGAGGAGGTTGTGGTGACAAGCCAGGAGTGCACTGTGGGACAGCATCTGCTACACAGAGGTGGGTGCTGTGCCCAATGTAGGTGGGAAGGAGAGGTGCAGCCTTCCATATAGATTCGGATTCTTTCCAAAATTCTACCAGAAGGCTCATCTCTGAATACCTGAAGCTTAAAATATTTATTTTGAGTTTTTTACTGTATATTTTATGACATTTAGAAATTCTGCCATGCCAAGCGTAGCGACAAACTGCTCTGAAGCTGTGACATGGGAGCTGGGTAGGCACTGGGTTCTGTCCTGCAGTGGTGGGGGGCCAGAGTCACCTCATCAGCCTGTTTTGTGGCTGGTGGTGCTCATCCACTCTCATTTCTATTTGGAAAGAGTATCTGTGGAGCTGAGTGGCCTTGGCTGATGTTGGTTTTGGTATATTGGTGAGGGGCTGCCCATTGCCTGTGTCTCCACTCTTGCCACTCATGTACCCTCAGTCCTGGCCCCTATGCCATCCAGGGAACTCATATTGATTCTTTAAAACTCTGGTGACCTTTCCTATAGTTTTCAGATTTGTGTTTTCTCTCACCTTTTCTGAGTACACAGTTCTTAACCTTGCTCTTTAGATAACTGGAAGTGAGTCTCTGGAGTTTCAGGTATCTTTTTTGACATTTTCTTGTTTTGCTTATTTGCAGGATTCTGTTTCGCTGAGACCATCAATTCGATTTCAAGGAAGCCAAGGGGTGAGTAGTTTTTGTTACTCATATTTGGAATTGTGGGACCGTTTTATTCTAGGGCCTGTTATGGCTTCCTGGGAACAGCAGTAGTAGGGTGCAGTGTTTGGCCCCATCCACCTCTATGCGAGGTCAGGCCCCATACCAGGCCAGACTCCAGATGTACCCAGGCTGGTCCTAGGGCCCCTGAGTCCACAACAGGCTATCTGTGGACAGAAGGCAGCTCTCCTGTCAACGGCCCCTCATGGTCCTTCCCTTTCTTCCTGTAGCTGATGCATACAAGCCTCCAACCCCTGTTCTGACCTAGTCTCTGAGCTGATTCAAAGCTGTGGCCCCAGAGCCCAAGCTGTGTCCTCCCTGCTGTAGGGCACTCATCTCCCTCTGTGGACCCAAGACCCATGGGTGTTTGTCTCTTTTTGGTACTGGGAGATATAGAAACTCAGCACCCCCATTTTTTTCTGAAATGTATTCATTCTAAATGACCATGTTACAGAAAAATTGGGAAATGAAAGAAAAGGCGAGTTATTCATAGTTCTTGCTCCTCTTCCTTAGGGTACTTCCCCCCACCCTTTATCCCCTACCTACTAAACACCCCTTGGAACACTTTAGTTTTTTTTTTTTTTTTAATCTTTATTGCAAGCCTTTTGTTTTTATCTGAAGAATTACCAAATGTATCTTAAGTCAGTTTCCACCGATAGCTGGCTGGCTCCTCACAGAACCGGGGAGATCTGTGGGTTTTAGCCAGGGTGCTCCAGAGAGGTCACCTCTAGGAGATGCGTGTATCTACCTGTGCTATACATGTGTACATGTGCAGATACAGGGATACCAAAGTATGCTTATCGGGCATTCAGGAGCCGGCACTGCAGTCCACAGAGGGGCTTCTTTCTTCTCAGGGAGACTCAGTTTCCCTTTTAAGGCCTTCAGCTGATTGGATGAGGCCCACCCAGACCATCAAGAGTCTTCTCCTTTAAAGTCAGCTGATTTTGGATGTCACTGTGTGTACAGAGTATTTCCATGCATACCCAGATTAGTACTAATGATGTTGGGGTTACAGCCTGGCCTGGAGACACACAAACTATCACACCAATACCAGTCAAGGTTGGTGAGATACTCTAAAAGTTCCCGACTCCCTACCCTCTGGGGATGCCTCCATCAGCCCTTTAGGAGGCTTGTGGTCACCCTTTTGCCATCTTCCCTGGGACATTTCCCCAGGGATTGGAGGTCTGTGTTAGGGGTGGGGCTAGCCTGGGTTTGTAGCCAGACTGGCCCCCATGGCGCCCTCTGGTGGCCATAGTCACCTTGTACCCTCAGCAGCTGTGAGAAGAAGCTTGTGCACAGAAAGGGCCACTATGGTCAGTGTTCACTTCTCAGCAAGACCCCTCATGGATACTCACAGATATTATTTTAGATTCTCCTGAGCCATACCTCATGTCCCCTGAATTCCTGTGGAAAGCCTGAGAGCCACATCCATTCCAGATGTGAGGTCCCACCACCTTAGTTTTAGAATCATTCTTTGCCTGCTTTTTTTTTTTTCTTTTCCCCCTCATGGACTTTCTTAAGCATAATGGAGTTTAGAGATAGTCTGGCACAGAGGCACTGAACTCCAGGCAGGCCAGGTTGTGATTCTTCACAAGTAGACTCTTCCCTTTGTGAGCCTGTATAAGGGCTTGAGGGGCCGTGTGGCAAGGGAGGCACTGTTCTTCCCTGGCTTGCTACATAGGGTCAGGCTCTGGGTCTGCACCTGTTGACATCCAGACCTTGTCCTCCTCTTGGGCATTGATGGGATGCATGCCCCTCCCCTTTGCCAGGTGTGAAGGGCCTGATCTAGTGCCAGGCTTCATGTGCACAGTCACTTAAATGGTAGGGGGGGAGGTAGGGTGCCTCGGCTCTTTCTTCCTAGTTCTAGTTGCTTTGCTGCATGAGCACAGCTGAGCCTATGTGTTCCTAAGAAGTGAGGAGAGGACTTTGCTCTCTGTACTCTACCTGCAGGGTTAGAGATGGTAGGGTGCAGGAGGTAGGGTGCAGATGAAGAGCTGGAACCCAGCAGGGCTAGATGGAACAGGTTCATTAGTGGATGATAGGGACCTGTTCCCCAGAGGCCCATGAAGCTGATGGACTGAAGACTGAGACCTCATCTACAGGCTCCTTTGCTTGGGACCTCTCTCTGTCCTTCAGTATCCTCATCTACCACTAGATGGGGACCTTGTTCACTTAGAGAGTCCTGGGCAAAAGAACGTGGCCTTAAGAGAACCAGTGTACTTTTTGCATCCCAGAACAAGCTCACTTTGCTCCTGGTGCATGTCCTCCTAAGATGTGAATGCAGTGCATCTGGCATAGGGTCATAGTGTCACACACCTCCTGGGTGGGTGTCAGATCTGTCCTGGCCACCTCCCAGCCTAGGCTGGGTGCTTTACAAAAGCCGGGCCATGAAGACATGCAGCTGAGTCCGATGTTGGCTGGTTCCTTGAACACCTCTATGGCATTTGCCACATTCCCTGGAGAGTTTGGCTGCACCTGAGTGCATCTGGTCCCCAGGGCGGTGTCTGCCAGAGCAAAATGCTCACCTGTCCATTTGCTGGGTTCATGTTTGCATCTGTTCTCTGTACTCTCAGGGGCACTGAGCTGGCTGACTGTCCCCTCTGCTGCCAGGGGGTCACTTCTGAATTGACAGCTGGTGAAGCACCCCCATTTGGCCAGTCCCATCTGCAAACTCTTAAGTTGAAAAAAGGAGGAGTTTCATCCAGGGCTCTTCAGGGCCTTGATGTTTCCCTGGGCTATGGCAGGAGCCCAGGCTGCAGTTTCTAGAATGAAGTCTGGTAGCACTGGTCTCTGGCCTTTGGCCACTGTCTGTGCATCTAGGAACCAAGTCTGCAGGAGCAGTTAGAATGTGCTCAAGATTGAGCCACAAGGTGCTTGTTGCTATGTTGGTTACAGGGACAATTTGAAAACATCTTTTAAAATCTCTAGAAGGGGTTCTGGAGTTCAGAGCCATCGTGAGCCATGGTTGAGCAGCTGAGACTCCCGGAGCCACAGGTGGGGGTGGGTGAGATGGTGCATTGCTCTTCTAAGCCCATGGAGAGTGATGAGAAGAAGGTGCTCGGAAAGGGCCCTGGGTGTGGGGTTCGGGAAGTGAGGTCTCCAGCCTGGCAGGTGAGCAGAAGAGGCTGCTTTGCACCTAGAAGGTATGTTCAGTCACAGTAGTAACTCTCTCTTCCCAGAATGGTTCCCTGGGAATGAAAATGATGAAGAAAACTGGCAGTCTCTGAAAATCCCTCTGGCCAGAGAGGACCTAGTCAGTGGCATTTGGGTCCCATATGCACCTATTTCCTCTTTTTCCCTGAAGGGATGGGCCAGTGCGGTCCTCATAGTATTGCCCCCACCTGGGACATGATTTGTCTCCAATGCTTTCCCCTGCACTACACAAGAGGCCCCACATATCTGGGGAAGGGCAGCAATCAACTTAAGATGGATTTCAAAGGGAGAAGAAGGTGAAAGACCTCTGGCCAGAACCTGTCCCAACCACCCCACCAATGAGGAGCCAGTGACCCCTGTGGGCCTCAGATGTCAGAGGCACTCAAGTCTTCTGGAATAGGATGAGCCAAGCATGTTTACTGCTCTAGTTTGTTTGCTTTGGAAGTGGTCATATATGTCTGGGTGGAAAATGCCCACACAGAGTGAAAGGGTAACAGTGAAGACTCTCCCACCCTGTTTAGGGGGAAGTGCAATGGCTGCTCCTTGTGCAGAGTGGTGGGTGGACCTCTGTATTCTTGGCCTAGTCGCACCATCAGGTCTCTTCTGGGCTACATCCTGGGAGCTATCATAGGTGGGCTTTCTGTAGTGTAGCCCTATGTCCTCCAGCAGGCATCCCTCTTGTCTTGATCTGACATGAACTGGACCTGTCATGGTTCCTGCACTGTTTGGAGTTGTTTTGTGGCTGGAGCCAGGGTACATCCTCCCCTCCTGACTTCTCAGGTGGGATTGGGTCTGCACAGGCTGGCAGGGACAGGAGTAGGGTAGGTACCCAAGGCCATGAGTGCCCTTGGCAGCTACTGCCCCCTGAGAGCTGAGATGGCAAGATACTGCCTGGGAAGGCTAGGTCCCTGCCAGACCAGAACAGGGTGAGGGAGAGGATTAAGGTGGACGAGGAGGAACCACCCACGTCGGGCTCAGGTTTTCTGAAAGCTCCTTTTCATTTTGCAGACTATAATGTACAGGCTTTCTACCATATTCTGGGAAGTTGCTCATTGTGCACCCAGCTTTAGGTACATCTCCCTGTGACCTTCAGAGGCCTTGTTCATGACCACAGGACAGTAGACGGACACTCAGGTGGAGTCTGTGTCCACATGGAGGAGGTGGAGTGGGGGTTGCTCAGCAGGAGCGAGGATCAGAACATCTTGGCTGCCCATCACGCTGTGCCAGTTGCTAATGCTTGTCCTGTCTCATTTCATTTTTGAGGGTATCCCAAGCCAGATGTGCTGTTTGGTGGGTGGGGAAACTGAGTCACGGTCCAGACCCAGGTATGGGGTTCCTGCCTTTAGGTTCACAGTGAGCTCTCTATGCTCCTCCGACTGCAATGCCATTGCCCTCCCCCAGCCAAGGGAACTGAGGATTCTGAGCATTGCTGGGGGAAGGTGGTAGGGACCAGCCATAGGTCCTGTCACTGCCAAGAAAGCCCAGGTGTGTCTTGAAGGAAACACTAGCATGTTCTTGGTATAAGGGTCTTGCTGCATGGACAGGAGGGGTTCAGCAGCTGGTGTGTCCCATGGTCCCCTCTGTGCTGCGGCCTCCTTGATGACATCCCCCTCTCCATGCAGCACATCTCCATCCCCCAGCCCAACTGCCCCTCAGAGGCTCGGACCTTCTCCTTCTACCTCTCCAACATCGGCCGCGACAGCCCCCAGGGCAGTTTCGACTGCATCCAGCAGTACATCTCCAGGTGAGGCCCAGAGGGACAACCCTGCCTCTCCAACCTCCACCCTGGGGTTCCCTACAACCTAGCTCGCTGTGCAGATGTTTGCCCACCATCTGTGGCCTAGTGCCCCTTTCTTTTAGATGAGCTGCTCTGGCTCTTCACTATATCTAGAATGTGGGTGTGGGTCCTGGCATGTTGCCTCTGGCCCGGGGATCTGGGTCCTCTTGTTTCTTCTGGGTCAAGATGCGCCCTGTTGAAACCACGTGGCTCTAGTCAGTGTTGAGCCCTGTTTCCCAGCAGGGGTGGGAGGATGCAGGCGCCAACATCATGTCTCCCCATATCCCAGGCGTTCTCATCTTGTTTCCTGGTCCCTTGTCTTGCAGCCATGGGGATGTCCACCTGGACTGCCTGGGTAGCATCCAGGACAAAATCACAGTGTGCGCCACTGATGACTCCTATCAGAAGGCACGGCAGAGCATGGCGCAGGCTGAGGAGGAGACTCGGAGCCGTGGTGCCATTGTCATCAAACCTGGAGGACGCTACTTGGGTGAGGACGGGGGCCTGGAGCTCCACCTGTGGCGGGGCGGGGGGAGCGGTTCCACCTGTAGACAACTATTTAAAGAGCCAGAGGCATTCAGGGCTTGTCCAGGCCAGGAATAGGAATGGCAGATGACAGAAGTGTGGCCCCCGAACTGGACCAGCCAGGTTCATGTCGAGTCAGGAAGAAGATTCTCCTGCATTGATTGAGGGCTATTTTATCTGCCACCTCCAAACCTCCAGGTAGACTCAGAGCCCAAGAACTGGAGAAATTTGAATCCATGGCCCCTCTCCCAGGTCATGGCTTCAGGGACCTCTGCCCATCAGGGTCACAAACATGCTCCATGAAGTTAGGGTTGCCATCTTTCCTCTGGCCATCACCTCTTGCCCTCACGTGTCCACCTGACTCCTACCCAAGACTAATGCGGCTGACATGGTGGCCTGCTGCTTTGTTAGGGCCAGTGAGGGTCTGTTGGGTTGAGACCTGAAAGGAAAGGCATTGATTCCTGCTCACCTAGAAGGCTCCAGCAGCTCAGCATCTGCTCAGAAATTATTGTGAAATTGAGATACCAACAATGTTAAAAATGGGGAGAAAAGTAGAGTTTATTAAGAAATCTCTACCACCCAGCTGCAGCTTTCTCACCTCCTGGACCTAGAGTTAAAGAGTCTTCAGACTTCATTGCCAGGTAAAGAGGAGCATAAAGTTAAGAGAAGCGTGACCTGGCTCACAGCAAATGAGGACCTCGATGGCTTCATGGGGTTTCTCTGTCTTGGGAAGAGGTGGCAAGATTTCAAATCCTCCCAAAGAAAGCCTGTGATTTTCCTTGCTTGGCAGTGGGGTTGGCTTTGAACGAAATCTGAGACTTCAGTGTAGGAGGCTGTCCTGCCGGTCATGCTGGGCCCTAGTAGATGTGGCCACGCTGCCCAGAGAGCCCAGGCCCTGGGCTGTGAGTTGCCCGCTACTAGGGTCAGAATCCAAAAGTGCTTCACCCACTTGCTGTTACCTCAAGATGCAAATGTGGACATTCATACACATCTTAATAAATTTCTGGGTCCTTTGGCCAAAAACGTGGTCAAAATTTGTCTTATTGGACCACTTTGGGTACAGCAAGAGTTTTTGCACTGGTATAGTCTGATGGAAACACTCATCTGCCAGTCTCTGAAAACACAGATGGGCACATCTGGCTGTGTCAGGCCTCTCCCCTCTCCATGTCAACCCTTCAGCTAGGTCCTCTGAAGATGAAGTTAGGCCCTGAGGATTTCTTGTGTTAATCTGACAAATCAGATTTGAGAGATAAGAGCAAAAAGAAGTCATGTGAAGAGTTTTTTGGCCCAAGGATTCAAGGTGTTGGCTGACCTTTTGGCCATTCACAGTCCTCCATGGCAGAGGCTCCGTCCAAGACAGAGTTAATGACTTCCTTGAGAACAGTACTCACTGGCTTGATGGAGGGATGGCTGTGCTGGACCCATAGTCTATCTGTACAGGGAGGGTGGGGAGCAGACCACTGCCCCTGGGGCTCTAGGCAACTCACATCTGCCCAAGGAGTGAGTGTTTGGGGCTACGGCTAGGGAACTGCTAGCACCTCAATCTCCAGAGCAGCTGCCAAGCATTCCTGATACCTTTATTCCTTCTTTTTTCATAAAAGAATGGCGGATCCCTTGGGGCCAGCATAGGGCTAAGAAGTATAGGCTTTTGGGGCGCTTGCCTCTGGCAGTTCAGAGACCCCACACACACACCTTTTAACATCAAAAAGGGTCATAGACCAACTCTTTCTCTCTGTACCAGTTGGCATTTTTGGCCCCCAGGATTTAGGTTGCCTATGATGAAGTCACTTAATGGCCCTAAACATGCTTCTACTTCCTGCAGCTCCCACTTCTGAGCCTGCAGGTGCCCAGTGAGCTGCATGTGGTCAGCAGGTGGTGCTCTCAGCTGCCCAAAGTCCCTACCAAGCAGGCCAGGCTGGGCATGCTGGCTTGTTGGGGGTACAGTGCTGTTGGCCATCACTTTCCATGCTTAGGAACTTGGTGTTGGTTACAGACAGTGGGATGTTATGGCAACTTCAAAACCTCCTTCAATCCTTAATACCCTGGTTCTTGTGGCAGGCAAGAAGGTTCAGTTTCGGAAACCAGCCCCAGGGGCGATGGATGCTGTGCCCTCCCGGAAGCGTGCAACCCCCATCAACCTGGCAAGTGCCATCAAGAAAAGCGGTGTTAGCGGGGGCGGTGGGGTGTCTCAGAGGCCCTTCCGTGACCGGGTACTGCACCTTTTGGCACTGAGGCCCTACCGGAAAGCCGAACTATTGCTGCGGCTACAGAAGGATGGCCTGGCGCAGGCGGATAAGGACATGCTGGACAGTCTCCTCCAGCAGGTGCGTGCTTGCCCAGGGCTGGGCTGGGGTAGGTGGGGGTGGGGTCCAGACAGCCTGTGAGCAGTCTCTGTAGATGGTCTGGATAGGCAGTGGGCTGGGAGTGTGGCACTTACTGTCTGGGGATCTAGGAGTTGGCTCAGAGTGAGGCCAATGCTGCGCTGCTTGCCATCTGCTAACATGTAGGCAGCAGGCACTGCATAGGGAATCCAAGACTTCAGTTGCTCAAGGTTTTTAGAATAGAGTAAAACCTGGGGAACCCATATACATGAGTTAGTAAGAGCTCAGGCTCAGCAGTCACAAGGGCCTCCCTACCTCTCACCAACTGTGACTCTAGGCAGGGGGCTTCCCTTTTGGACCCTCCAACCTCCATCTGTGCCTGGGGCATGACTGCAGCACCTCTTGTGGAGCCAAGAGCTTAGCCAGTGGGAACATGGTGCTGGCAGTGGAGCCCACTATTTAGAAACAGGCTGGGCTTTGGAGCAATGCCCTGCCTTGGCTCCCACAGCTCCAGGAAGCAGCTGGAGGACCCCTGGGAAATGAGTGGCTTGCTCTGGCTCCACCACGTCTACTGGGCCATGCAGATACCACTCCACTGTGCTGCTGTGAGGACAGTTATATCAGTACCCTGAGGAGGAGGTGTGATCAAGCCTCTTTGGGTTCTGCTCTACCAGCTCACCTGCCCTTCCTTTTTTCTGTCTGAGACCTGACTGGCACCTCCCTTGGCAGAAAGCCCACACCAAGATGGTGCCAGTATCTGAGGATGAGTTTCTATATTTACCGAGTTATTCAGCACAACTCTGGTTACTTGTCTTTCCTGTCCTCAGTGTAGCCCAAGGCTGGTGTGAACCGTGCAGCAACGCTTGGTAGGAGGATGTCGGTATTTACTCCAGCTGGGGTCCTTCATTACCGTTACCTCACAAGACTTTATGGCAAAGGGGAGAAGAGGCCTCTGTGACCTTTCTCTGCGTAAAAAATGGAGCTGCATTCCATGTGTGGTTGCGGATCTGGGCTGGGATCCAGGCTTACCCATAGACACTGGGGGCCCATGGGCAGGTGCCTCCCTACCCCTCCCTATACCTCCCTGCCCCTTGGGAGACATCCTTATGGGTGGGAGTGTTGACAGGTAGGTGGCCCTTCTACAGAGCATTTCAGAAAATGTATCAAAAAACATAACATTCAGAGCCTTTGACCCACTAATCCTACTTCTGAGAAGCAGGCCGAAGAAAACCATTGCCAGCATAAAAAAGCCTGCACACAGAGATGTCTGTTTATGCTACAGAGAAACTGGAAACACATCAGTGTCCAACGAAAGAGAACTATTTGAGTAAATCATAGTATGGCCACTTGGAATATTACTCAGCCATTAAAAATGCTCCCTGTGGGAAACACTAATATGAAGTTCTCTTAGAAACCAGCAATAGGGAAAAATAGCGACACATAGATATACATGTGTGTGTGGGAGACCAGGGTGCCCAGCGAGGTAGACGGAAGTACCTACTTTGGGGCAGTGACTTTTACAACATCAGGAATCTTTAAGACACATGTATATTTGTTTGTTTGTTTGTTTTTTTAATTAAGTTTATTGGGGGTAACATTGGTTAATACAATTATATAATTTTCAGGTATACATTATAAGTTGACATCTTTATATTCTATTGTGTGATTACCACCCAAAGTCCAGTTTCCTTCAGCTACCGTATATTTGATCCCCTTTACCCACTTAACTCTTTCCCCCTATATTTGACTCCCTTTACCCCTTCTGCTTGTCCCCTCCTCCTCCACCCCCTACCCTCTGGTAACCACTAGTCCATTGTCCATGTCCTGGAGTCTCTGTTTGTTTATCCTGTTCATTTGTTGGTTTTAGGTTTATGTCCACATATAAGTGATATCATGTGATTCTCAACTTTCTCTGTCTGGCTTATTTCACTTAGCATGATTATCTTGAGGTCCATCCATGTTGTTGCAAATGGCAATATTTTATCTCTTCTTATGGCTGAGTAATATTCCATTGTATATATATACTGCAGCTCCTTTAGCCAGTCATCTATTGTAGGGCACTTTGGTTGCTTCTATGCCCTGGCCACCGTGAATAATGCTGTTATGAACATCAGTGTGCAAATATCTTTTCAGATATAGGTTTTCAAATCTTTGGGATAAATATCCAGTAGAGGGATTGCTGGATCATATGGTAGATCAATTCTTAGTTTTTTGAGGAACCTCCATACTGTTTTCCATAGTGGTTGTACCAATTTGCAGTCCCACCAGCAGTGTATGAGGGTTCCTTTTTCTCCACATCCTATCCAGCTTTTGTTATTACTTATCCTGTTGATTATAGCTACTCTGGCAGGTGTGAGATGGTATCTCATTGTGATTTTGATTTGCATTTCCCTAATAGCTAGCGATGTTCAGCATCTTTTCATATATTTGTTGGCCATTTGTATGTCCTCTAGGGAGAAATGTCTGTTCAGGTCCTCTGTCCATTTATTGATTGGATTGTTTGTTTTTTGTTGTTATTATTGAGTCATATGAGTTCTTTGTATATTTTGGATATTAGGCCCTTATTGGAGGTGTTGCTTGCAAATATATTTTCCCATTTGGTTGGTTGTCTCTTTACCTTGTTGACAATTTCTTTTGCTGAGCAGAAACTTTTTAGTTTGATGTAGTCCCATTCATTTATTTTAGTTTTTACTTCCCTTGCCTTTGAGGTCAAATTTATAAAATCCTCTTTAAGTCCAAGGTCCTTGTGTTTATTTCCTATGTTTTCTTCTATGCATTTTATTGTTTCAGGTCTTATACTCAGGTCCTTAATCCATTTTGAGTTAATTTTGGAGTGTGGTGATAGACAACAGTCTAGTTTCATTCTTTTGCAGGTGGCTTTCCAGTTTTCCTAGCACCATTTATTGAAGAGGCTTTCCTTTCTCCACTGTATGTTTTTGGCTTTTTTGTCGAAAATTATTTGCCCATATAAATATGGGTTTACTTCTGGACTCTCGATTCTGTTCCACTGGTCCGTGTGTCTGTTTTTCTGCCGATACCATGCTATTTTGGTTATTACAACTTTGTAGTATAATTTGAAGTCGGGCAGAAGGATGCCTCCAGCCTCGTTTTTTTTTCTCAGGATGGCTTTGGCAATTTGGGGTCTTTTGTGCTTCCATACAAATCTGATGATTTTTTGTTCTATTTCTTTTTTTAAAAAGAGCCAATGAGATTTTGATGGGGATTGCATTAAATCTGTATAATTCTGTAGGTAATATGGTCATTTTAACTATGTTGATTCTTTCAGTCCTGTGCAGTCCGTGAACACAGAATATCTTTTTATTTCTTTGTATCTTCTTCAATTTTTTTTAATAGGGTCTTATAGTTTTCTTTATATAGGTCCTTCACATGTTTCATTAAATTTATTTCTAGGTATTTTTGTTGTTGTTGTTGCATTTGCGAAAGGAATTGTTTTTTCCATTTCTTTTTCTGACGCTTCATTATTAGAGTATAGGAATGCTATGGCTTGTTTGTTTGTTTGTTTATTTAAGCGAGGCCACTGTTGGTTGACCTCACAGATTACAAGGACCTTGTCAGCTTACAATCACTTAGTTTTTAATCTTTTATACCTACAGCACCTGGTCTTCTTAGGTGGTCTCCCATCCAAGTACTAACCAGGCCTGACCCTGCTTAGCTTCCGAGATCAGTTGGGATCAGGTTTGTTCAGAGTAGCATGGCTATAGATGGCTATGAATTTTTTAATGTTTATTTTGTATACAGAGACTTTACTGTATTTGCTTATTGTTTCTAGTAGTGTTCTTGTGGAGTCTTTAGGGTTTTCTACATAGAGAACTGTTTGACTTCTTTGTTTCCTATTTGGATACTTTTTATATCTTTCTCTTGCCTGATTGCACTCGCTAGGATCTCTACTATTATATTGAATAACAGTGGCAAGAGCAGACAGCCTTGTTCCTGATCTAGGAGGAAAGGTTTTTAGTTTTTCACCATTAAGTATAATGTTGGCTGAGCGTTTGTCATATATGGCCTTTATTATGTTAAGATAGTTTCCTTTTATACAGATTTTGTTAAGCGTTGTGATCATAAATGGATGCTGTATCTTGTTGAAGGCTTTTTCTGCATATATTGATATGATTCTTATTTTTTAATTTGTTTATGTGGTGTGTCACATTACTTGATTTGCATATGTTGAATTATCTCTGTGCTCCTGGGATGAAGCCCACTTGATCATGGTGTATAATCTTTTTAATATGTTTCTGTATTTGGTTCACTAGTATCTTATTTAGGATTTTTGCATCTGTGTTTATGAGAGATATCGGTCTGTAGTTTTCTTTTTGTGTGTTGTCTTTACCAGGTTTTGGTATCAGTAATATTGGCTTCATAAAATGAGTTGGAAAGTATGGCCTCCTCTTCGATTTTTTGGAGAGTTTGAGGAGAATAGGTATTAAATCTTTGAATGTTTGATAGAATTCACTGGTGAAGCCATCTGGTCCGGGACTTTTACTTTTTGATAGGTTTTTGATGATTGTTTCATTTTCTATACTGCTGATCGGTCTATTTAGGTTTTCCAGATCTTCTTGATTTAATCTAGGATGATTTTATTTTCCTCAGTCCTGGTCCATTTCTTCTAGGTTATTAAATTTGTTATTTCCTTTTTCATAGTATTCTTGTATGATCTTTCGTATTTCTGCGATGTCAGTCGTAATTTCCCCTCTTTCATCCTTGATTTTGTTTGTGTCCTTTCTCTTTTTTCTTTAGTGAGTCTAGCCATGGGATTGTCAATTTTATTAACCTTCTCTAAGAACCAGCTTCTTGTTGTATTTATTTTTTCTTTTTGTTTCCAATTTCATTTATTTCTGCTCTAATTTCGACGATTTCTTTCCTTCTGCTGACTTTAGGCCTCATTTGCTCTTTCTTTTCTAGATTTTTAAGATGAAGTGTTAGGTTGTTTATTTGTGCTCATTCTTGTTTTTGGAGATAGGCCTGTAATGATATGAACTTTCCTCTTAGGAACGCACGTTTTGATATATTGTACTATCATTATCATTTGTTTCTGTGTATCTCTTGATCTCTCTTTTTACTTCTTCCCTGACCCAGTTATTCTTTATTAGCATGTTGTTTAACCTCCATGTATTTGTGGTTTTTCCTGATTTATTTTTGCAGTTGATCTCTAGTTTCAAAGCATTATGATCAGAGAATATGGTTGGTATGATTTCAACCCTCATATTTGTTGAGGCTATTTCTGTGTCCCAGTATGTGGTCAATTCTTGAGAATGTTCCATGTGCACTAGAGAAGAATGTATAAGCAGCTGTTTGGGGATGGAAGGCTCTGTATATGTCAATTTTGTCCACTTGGTCTAATGTGTCATTTATGGATGTTATTTATTTATTGATTGATTTTCTGTTTGGATGATCTGTCTATATTCGACAGTAGGTTGTTTAGGTCCCTTACTATGATAGTGTTTTGGTCTGTTTCTCCCTTTAGTTCTGTTAGTAATTGCTTTACACATTTCAGGGCTCCCTGATTGGGAGCATAGATATTAATAAGAGTTATGTATTCTTGGTGCATGATTCTCTTTATCATTATGAAGTGTTCCTCCGTATCTTTCTTTACCTTTTTTATTTTGAAGTCTGTTTTGCCCAATATTAGTACCACTACTCCCACTTTTCTCTAAATGTCATTTGCTTGAAATATAATTTTCCACCCTTTCACTCTGAGTCTGTATTTGTCTTTGGAGCTGAGGTGAGTCTCCTGGAGGCAGCATATGGTTGGGTTTTGTGTTTTTATTCATTCTGTAACTCTGTGCCTTTTTATTGATTAGTTCAGTCCATCTACATTTAGGGTGATTATTGAAATATGAAGTCTTCTTATAGCTATTTTATCTTTTGCTTTCTGGTAGCTCGGTGTTTCTACTGCATCCTTGTCCTTATGTCTCTGTTTTCTTTATTTTGGTTGGCTTTTGTGGGTTTTGCCTCTATTTCTTTTTGTTTTATGTTATATGCAATGGTTTTGAATCTTTGGTGTGTGGTTACCATTATGAATATGAAAAGGATAGTTATACACACACACACAGTTGTTCATTTTCTTCTGCGTATGTAAGGCAGATGTTTTAAATCCATGTTTATAAACCATCTTGGAGACTAACTTATTCTCTGTTAACTAACAAGGGAAGGAGGGCTGGCTGGTGTGGGCTCAGTCTGGCCCCTGGAGGCAGCCCCAACTTTAGCCTACTCTGCTCTAGGAGCCGCAAATCCAAGAGTGGATTTCTTTGTCCATTCACGCTCCTATAACAGAATCCCATGGACTGGGTGACTCAAACAAAAGACATTACTTCTTACAGTTCCAGAGTCTGGAAGTATAAGATCAAGGTGCTACCAGATTGGGTGACTGGTTAGGGTCCCCTTCCTGATTCATAAGCGACATCTTCTCACGGTGTCCTCACATGGTAGAAGAGACCAGGGAGTTCTCTGGCATCTCTTATAAAGGTACTAATACCATTCATGAAGGCTTCACTCTCATATCCTAAGCATCTCCCAAAGGTGCCCCACCTCCAAATACTATCGCATTGGGGGTTAAGATTTAACATGAACTTTGGGGGAACACACACACTCAGTCCATAGCTGTAGGAGACTGGTAGGATTTATAGATGATAGTGCTGCTCTCTGGAGCTAACCTGGCCCCCAGCAGCTATAAGATGTGTGCTTCTGGACCTGGTACAGGGGAGCTGGGGGTGGCGTGCTATCTTCTTCCCTTCCAGGTCTGTCTGCCTTCCTTCATGCCCTCTCCCCTTTGAGTTTCCCACAAGGTGACAGCGGCTCTCTGTTGTAGGTGGCCAATGTGAATGCTAAGGATGGCACGTGCACACTGAAGGACTGTGTATACAAAGATGTGCAGAAGGACTGGCCTGGCTACTCAGAGGGGGACCAGCAGCTGCTAAAACGCATGCTTGTTCGGTAAGGCCACTTCCCATGGGCCTGGGACAGATCTTATCTCCAGGATGCTGGGGTGGCCTGCCAAGTCCCAAGACCTCAGGGCTAAGAGCAGGGTGGTAGGGTTCATGGAGATTCTAACCATTTCCCCCACTGCCTAGGGTACCCCACCTTGGTCTTCCACTTGGGGAAAGCCTACCCCCCCACCAGTAGGGTTTGGGGCATATATTACTGTTACATATACCAGAGTGTTCCACAGAGGCCTCAGTCCACCCAGACTATTCCTGCTGCCCCTCCCTACCCCTGAAGCTTCTGCCTGTAACTTGCTCTGTCCCTGTGGGCCTCTCTTGCTGGAGCTTCCTTCTTAGAACCATTAAAGAACCTGAAGTACAAAAACAAAGCTTTCTGCAGTCCTAAGCAGTGTTAATTAAATGCATTCCTTCTAGGGTTAATTGAGACCAGAGGTCAGAGTGGCTTAGGAGGCTCTGAGAGGAGTGAGTATGCGGCCTGCCTAGGCCAGCAACTAATGCTTCTGATACATGCCTGACCTAGAAGCTGGCTGGTTGCCAATTAGTCTTTAAGTGATTTCTCAGGGACTTGGAGCTCTTTGTGAGAGTTGTTGTTTTGTTTTGTTTTTTAAGTTTAGCTGTTTAAAACACTAATTGCATCTGGAAAGCAGAACTGAGTTGGGACCACTCTGTATGAATCTCAGGTTCCTCCTCAGCCCTGGGGGACACTCATTTCCTGAGCCACCAGGCCTAAGGTCCCTGCTCTGGCTGTCTGAGGTCTTTGGGTGTTGGGTAGCTGGGGGGTGGGGCAGTGATTTCTGCAGAAGACACACCCTACCCACTATCCCCTCTCTGGGGGTCTTCTGTTGCCCTAGTTAAACTTGTCATGTTGAAATAGTTGTTTTCACCCACTCAGCTGCTTTGTTGTGGCAAGGGGCACTCAAGGGGCACAGTGAGGCTATTCCTGTTCATTCATCCTTAGACCCTCTCAGCAGCTTTCTGAGTTCTCAGACCGCAGGACTTTGGCCTCACTAATTTCCTGGGAAGAGATGTGGCCGAAAGCGCGTAGCCTGTGTGTGTGTGTTTGTACACAAGTGAGTGTGCACATGTCTGTGGTAGGAAACAGTGCTCAGAGGTTCACCACCTGGCCTAGTGCGTGTCCATATGGACAGTATGGCAGGTGATGTAGGGAGGGTGCTGTAGCCCTCACTACTCCGTCTTCCTGTCAGTGGGCAGTTGTGAAAAGGCCTCGCTGCCCTTTCTCATGCTTCCTATAATTCTAACACAGGGTACTGTGCTCCTAGACTCTTCTTTGGCTTCTTCCAATCTGTATTTTTCTTGGCCATCATTTCTAGTTCCCAAGAGTCCTTGTTGTCTTTTAGTAGCATCATATTATTGAGATATAGTTTACTTAATACAAGTCACCCATGTGAAGTGTACAACTCAGTGGTATTTAACACATTCACAGTGTTGCTCAATTATTGTCTCTATCTAATTTCAGAACATTTTTGTCACCTCAAAGGAGACTATTCTCATTATCAGTCACTCCCCCATTGCCTTCCCCTTGGTAACCACTACTCTGCTTTCTATATCTATGGATTTGCCTCTTCTAGACATTTATATATGGGATTGTACACCATGTGGCCTTTTGTGTTTGGTCTTTCACTCAGTGCAGTGTTTTCAGGGTTCATCCAGATTATAGCGTGTGTTAATGCTTTATTATTTTTTATGGCTAAATAATATTCTATTGTGTGGATGGACCTCATTTTGTTTATTCATTCATCCCTTGATAGACACCTGGGTTCTTTCTACCTCTTTGCCATTGTGACTAGTGATGCCATGAATATTTGTGTCCGAGGATTTGTGTGGATTTTTAGTTCTCAAACATATACTCGTTGCTGAGCTATGTGGTAATTGTGTTTAGCTTTTTGGAAAACTGCTAAACTCTTCCTTAGTGACTGCATCATTTTACTTTCTCGCCAGCAGTACATAAAGGTTCCAACTTCTTCATATCCTCGCCAACACTTATTTTCGTGTGTGTGTGTGTGTGTGTGTGTGTTTTGAGTCTAGCCATCCTAGTGGAGTGAAGTAGTATCTCATTGTGGTTTTGATTTGCATTTCCCTGGTGAATAGCGGTGTTGAGTACCTTCTCATGTGCTTATTGGCCAATTTGTATGTCTTCTTTGGGGAGATGTCTATTCAAGTCCTTTGTCTTTCTGAAGATAGTAAGACTGGTGTTTTTGTTGTTGAGTTAAAGTTTCATCCTCTTACAGTCTCTCTTCCCTTTTAAATGTATTTTTCTGTCTATTTTGCATCTGACATTTGTTGCCTAGAAGTCCCCTCCTCCCCAGGACTTTCCGCTTGATGGCTCTGCTCCCTCAGGGGGGCCCCTTTGTTTCCTTTTCTCCCAAGACCACATATCTGTTTCTCCTGTTGTTTGGGGGTGGCCCAAGCAACCTCCCAGTGCCTGGAGAAGGCCTGGGCTCCTCTCTTGGACATGCTATGGATTCTGTAGCAGGTCAGGACCCAGAGCAGGGCTCCTCAGGGACCCCTCCTCTGAGGCGTCTGAGGCTCCAACCCCCAGGCCATGGGGTTCTGTAGTCTGGGACTTGGTTTTCTTGGAGCCTATAGGACAGTCACCACCTGTACTTCTGCTTTAGTGTTAAATGTTGTCGCTCTCTTGCTCCCTTTCCTCTTCATGCCTTTTTACTGGTGGCTTAAAAAAGAGTGGATGGAAATGCCTGTCCTTGATTTTCTGTCTTTAGCAAGAGCTCTTGTGGCTTCCATGTGGCTGGACAGCAAACCTGTTTACCCTTGGCCATGGGGACTATGTTGCCCTAGTCACTGCGTGCATGTTTTGGGCACCTTTCCTGTGACTTTGCTTGCATTTTGGGCCACATGCAGTAGACAGCAGCAGAGGTTTGGAATGTAGCCATTGGTCTGGGAGTCAGACTTGCTCATTGCTGGTTGGAGCAGTTCACACCTGGCCCCTGAGCCCCAAGACCTCAGCCTTTCTGCAGTGCATGGAGGGCCCTCAGCACCTGATATACACAGTCTAGGGTCTTTATCAGGGCCTCTCTTTGCCCAACAGGTGTTGGTATGTCTTTCTTCTTATCTCTGGCTGCATTGTTTTGCTTAGTACTAGGCAGGCCAGTAGCTGCCTCTGCTGTCCACAAGTAGGTGCTATGGCCTGGGCTCCCAGGAAGGCGGGTGCTGAATTTGAGACCTTCCTGTCATAGACAGGTCATCTCAGTTCTAGTCAACATTCTCTAAAGTTTCTGAAATGAGCATCATTATTAGGATGGACAGTCGAGGGGCCAGTGCCTCAGTGAGCCCAGATTTCAAGGGACAGACCTTGAGTGTTTGGTCAGTTTTACATGGTTCCCTGGTCTTCATGGTTAAAGGGCGTCTAGGTGGTCAACTTGACCCTTCCCTGGGCACAGGATACTTTGTGGGGTAGTCCTCTGGGAAGTGAGGCCAAGGCTGCAGGGCAGCTATGGATGAACCTGGGGTGAGACACTCCGGCCGCTCTGCCTGCCAGGCCCTAGTGTACCCAGCATGCTCACCCTCTCTGATTCAGTGGGGTGGTGGTTCCTCCTCAAATCACTGGTCAAGGGTGGGACAGTGTGATGTCGATGCAGAGACAGATGGGCCTGGATGTGCCCCGAGGAGTGCTGCAGCAAGCCCCTACCTACCCTGCTTCTCCGCAGGAAGCTATGCCAGCCACAGAGCACAGGCGGCCTCCCCGGAGACCCTGCTGCTGCCAGCCCCCCAGATGAGCATGGGAGTTCAGCCTCTCCCCCGCAGGTAGGAGCAATGGGTGGAGGTGCTGGTGGAGGAGGGCAGGTCTAACCCAGAGCCAAGTGGGCCTGACCCAACCTTGATGCTTAGGTAGCCTGTTGGGCCCTTGGCTCAGGGCTGGGATGTTTTCTTCAACCAGTGAGCAGATGCCTGGCTTCTCCCGGGCCTGGGGCCTGGGGCCTGGGCCCAGGACCTGGGTGCACTCCCCTCGGACATGTGCGGGTGGTGTGGCCGAGGGAGGGCAGGCATTGGACTGCCCTGAGCTTCATGCTTTCTCTGTACCTGGGTCTGCTGCCTCTTAGGGTTGTAGTGAGGGTTCTGTAAAATCCCATATGCTAGCTGCAGGATAAGACAGTCCCCAGTGGGGCCCTGTGAGCAGTACTCACTGTCATTGTAGTCAGTAATCAGGGAGGGCACTGGGGGTGGGAGAAACTTACCTGGTTCTGGCTAGGGTGATCTTTGGCTATGCCCCCCCTCACCATTGCTTGAGCTTTTTGGTAAAAGATATTCCCACCCACCTGCATGCTCTGACTTGTGAGTCCCACATCCAGGCCCTTTTCCTCCCTCCTCCTTGAGCTCTTCTTTCTCTTCCCTCTTCTTCCTCTTCCTCCTCCTCCCCCCTGTTTCCGCCTCTTCCCTCCTCGTCCTCCTCTTCTCTGTCACCCTTATCTCCCACTTCTTCAACCTGGAGCACCCAGTCCATATTCATGGCCTGAGGCCTCCTTGTGGCAAGGCTGGGTCCATATGCACCCTGGTTATAGGGCCTAATTTCACCCACATTCCACTGTGGCTCCTTGGTCCTGGGCCTGCCTTCCACCATCTTTCTTTCTTTATCTGCTTCCCTGGGTCAGGGCCACCTGGTCCAATGCTAGGTCCCCTCCTTTGGTCTGGCCTTTCCTCACATGCCTCAGTCTAATCATCTGTGAAAGGGGGATAAGACCTGCGCCATGTTATAGAGCTTCTTTGTGATCCAAGTAGTCATGGGTCTGGTGTAATGGGTCCCAGTCTGTGGGGCTGTCCCGTGTCCCTCAGACTTAGTTCTGTCACCATCCCCATCATCTTGGGGAGATACTAAGCACAGCAGTGTTTAAGACCAGTCCATGGAGATGGTTGAGGTGGTCCACTGATGACATGGCCACCCTTCCTTCAGCACAGTCCTTGGAGGAGGCACCAAGGGCCTGGTTGGCAGGACTGCAGGAGTCTTCACTGACCCCACTGTCCAGAGTGGGCCTTGCAGGTGGGGACTGGATTTCCTCTCGGCCTGGGCTATCTGCTGGCTCAGCTCAGGTCTGTGTGTTGCTTCTGAGCCACTCCCCAGGGGATACCAGCCACTCCAGATATAGTCTCCCCTCTAAAATGGTCTCTTTTCTTCACAGAAACGGCCTCAGCCTCCTGATTTCATCGACCCCTTAGTCAACAAGAAACCCCGGATATCGCACTTCACCCAGAGAGCTCAGCCCACAGTCAATGGGAAGCTGACTGTGCCCCATGGCCGAGAGGCCCTACTGCCCACCCCAGGCCCACTGGTTGGCATGGACACCCACTTGCCTCCACGGCTAGAGCCCCCAAGGGCACATGACCCTCTGGCTGATGTCAGTAATGACCTGGGCCACAGTGGCCGGGACTGCGAGCATGGGGAAGTGGCCATCTCAGCCCCTGCCCCATGCCTCAGCCTTCCCCTGCTGACAGACTGTTCCCAGACCAGCAGGTCCCATGGCAGCTCATCTCGGGGCAAGTCCAAGAAGAAGTCCAAGAAGCATAAGGACAAGGAGAGGGCAGCTGGGGACAGGCATCAGGCCCGGGTGCCAGACCTTGTGCCTGGCTCCCTTGGAGCCCCACCAGTTGCCCCAGGTAAGTGCCGAGAGGCAGGCCTGGGATGGACTCAGCAGAATAGCGCTGTCAGGAGCTTGAGCACCAGCTCCACATCTTGCCAGGGAGGCTACACTGCCCCACACTCCCCTAAGTTGGCTCACCCTGCGTATTCAGCCTCTCTGCACACTATTTTCTCATACGGGGTATCTATAAATGCCCCGACAGTCTCGGTGCTGGAGACTCCTGCAGTCCTGCGTGCGCCAGGCCAGCGCTGGGGGCAAGAGACACAGGTCTGACCAAGATAAGACCTGCGGAGAGGCAATGTATGTGGAGAGGAACAAGTTCCAGGCACAGACACTGAGAGGGGCAAGGTGGGACCAGAGCCTATTGGACTCAGGGGAGGCCATGGGGATGGCCTGGCAGGAGAGGGTCACCTGTACTGCCATGGGCCTCTTGTGGCCTGAGGAGCCTGTGGGAAAAGGGTTTGGGACGCTCTTCATAAAATAGCGGGTGGCAAGCATATGAGGTCATGCTGCAGGCGGGGGAGCTGAAAGTTGAGGTATCTTGGGTCTCAGCAGCAGAATGTGGGGTGCAAGGCCAACTAGGGCTGGATACCAAGCAGGAGGACCTCTTTGGGGCCCAGGGACCCTGGAGGGGCATATGAATAGGCTAGGCTGGTGGTAGGGCTTGGGTAGTTACCCTCAGAGCCTGGGCCATTCTGAGTTCACAGCCCCAGGAACCTGAGCTGAGCATGTGACTGTGAACTTAATTTGATCAGCATATAGCAACAAAATCATGGTCCTACTTAGTCACATGCAAACCCAGGCTTGTCACCTGCCACTACTTTGATCATTTCCCCGGGCAGGGTACTGAGCACGGGGCATTCCTGGGAGGGCAGAGCTGCCTTCTTCTTAAGGCTTTTTAAGGAACTACCCTCCAGAAAGGCTGTGCCAGCCCCTCCCTGTGGTTGTAGGGCAGGTCTTGATGGACACAGATGGATCAGTCCTCTGGGTTTCTCTCAGCCCTGCTATTCCACTGGGCTTCTCAGCATCTGGCAGGCAGATTGGGAGAAGGTGGCCTGGTTCACTGAGTTGCTTCTTTGATCCCATCTCGCCTCGGGAGACAGGCCCTGAGCAATCCAGCTGGGCAGCATGTTTTATCCCAAACAGTTCAAGTGAGACTCTTATTCCCCTGGTAGGGCCCTGGGAAAGTCAAACACTGGGGCCAGGAGGGTGCAGCCCAGGCTGGCCCCATGATGCATAGGGCTCACATTCTGCCTGATGCAAGTCTGCCTTGCTTATCTGCTTGTCCCCAGTCTCCAAGCTGAAGTAAGCAAATGAGTTTTAGAATCAGGCATTATCAAAATGTAGACACCCGGATGAGGAAAAGCATGGCGGAGTTCCAAAATCTCTGTTTTAACCTACACTGCGAAGGGAGCTGAAATGATAACAATAGCAAAGCTCCTCAGAGCCCACCCAGAGCTCTTCTCACCTTGTGCTGCTCTGCAGCTCTTTCTGGGGGTGTGAGCTGTGCGCTGAACATGTAGGCAAATATAAGTGGGAACCACCTACCTCCTTTAACAATGGCATTGTTCTCTGGCACAGGCCCCTCCTCTACACTCACTGGGAAAGCTTCCAGGCCAGCACCTGAGGAGGCTTCTTATATCTGTTTAACTTACACTTCTGCATGGCGCTGTCTCCTAGTCTGGCCTTGCTGTCCCAGCCCTCCCCAGTGATTGCCTTTGACTGTGATAGGTGTGGTGGCCTCCACCTGTGGGACAGGTGGCTCTGTTCAGCCAGCCCTAGCTCCATGGCTCCAACTCTTACCTCCCAAGTCCCCCTACCCTGCCATCCTTATCATCCTATGCTTCAGGCTGCTCTTGAGTCCTGTGCTTCCCCTTCCCCTAATGCTTATTTAGGCTACAGACCACTCCTGTGGCCTCAGGGTGCCTTCCTGGGCAGGCTGGCAAGCTTGGTCAGGGGTTTGGGCTCAGCTCAGGCCCACTGACCCCTATGAGCTGAGTTGGATGCCCCTCTAGGGCCTGCAGCATGAACTCAAAAATGCATTCCTATATTTCTTGCCCTTGAGAGGCAAAGGAGAAGCTAGTGGGGTGATGGCGGTATGAAGGGGACAGATGGGGATTGGGGGAGAGGAACAGCCATAGAGAGTGTTTCTAGTGAGCCTGAGGCCCCATGGCAGGAACCACTTGGCTGGTGCAGGGGAGGCCAAGTGATGCCTGTGCAGAGTGCTTTAGCAGGAGTGGGGGCCTCAGAGGTTTGTCATAGGCCAGACCCCAAAGGTATCTTGAGCACTAGGTTGATCTCACCCTGAACCTCAAGACAGAACATCCCAGGAGACCTGCCTTGTGCTGGGCATATATCATGGGAGTGTGGACTAAACCCTCACATACATGTCCAACGGGCTTCAACCCAGGGAGACCACAACCTCATTAAAGATTATACACCCAGGTTCGGGAAGGGGTGTGCTCTATCCACCGGTGGGAACACCACAGTGCAGGGCAGCCTTACACTCAGATGCTGCAACCTAAGTGTGAAACCAGAGAGGGCTTGGCAAACTGGTGATAGGCTAGGGGGCTGCCCCCTCACCAAGGATATGCTGGGAAAAGCCATCTGGAAGAAGCTAGGAGGGAGGAGTAGATAACACTAGTTTGTAGTTTTCAATTGAGTATGATCTGGGCAGGTCTTGGCTCCGTGTCCTTGAGCCCCACCACAAGGATAGCCTGGGCTGTGTCCCTTTGAGACTCCAACTCAGCCCTGTTCTGGGGCTGCCCCAAATCCCTTGACCAGTGAGAAGAGCAGGAACAACAGGTGAAACTCAGACCACCAATCCCCATTAGCAGAGAGAGATTCTGGCAGGTGCAATGTTTTCTCTGGGCCATCTGTATTTGTCCTTCAGGGCCAGAAGCTGAACACCGCAAGGACTTGGTTAGATGGGGTCACTTCAGTGTAGTGGTCTTTTATGTACAGTCAGCAGAAGCAGCAAAGCCTCTGGACAGGTCAAGCTCTAGTTGGATTGCTCAGGCTTTGGCTCTTGAGATGGACCTATCTATCCTTTCAGCTACCTGCTAAACACATGCCTGCAGTGCTATCTGAGTACTTAGCATTTAAGGGACTGTTCAGGGACACACACACACATCACAGAAAGGCCTCGGTTCCCCTGGACCCAGTTGGGGCCCCTGGGTGGTGCCTGCCTGTCTCTCTGTATCCTTCAGACAACCAAGTGTGAACCTTTTACAGATCTCTTTTGTTCTTTATAGGTTTAAACGGGACCTGCAACAGCTCGAGCATCCCCACATCAACCTCGGAGACGCCCGACTACTTGCTGTGAGTACTAACTTGAGGACCCTCCTCTCCCAGGGCCTTACTCCTGCTGCCCACTCCCCGCCCTGCACTCAGCAGCAGCAGTACAGAGCCAAGTCCTTGTGAGCCATCCTGTTCTAGGCCCTCCCTAGGTAGGATAAACCATGGGGCCACGGGCATTCCAGCGTCCATAGTGGCCCCTGAGCCCTGCCGGCCTCTCTCCTGTTTCCAGAAAATATGCCACCATCTCCTCCTCGGAGCAGCGTCAGAGCTACAAGAACGATTTCAATGCCGAGTACAGTGAGTACCGTGACCTGCACGCCCGCATTGAACGGATTACACGGCGCTTCACTCAGCTGGATGCCCAGCTCCGGCAACTCTCCCAGGGTTCCGAGGAGTATGAGGTAGAGTTCCCTGCTCGCACCTCACTATGAGGGAGACAAGTTTGTTTCTCATGGTGCAAGCCTAGCCTCTGCTCTCCCTGGTGAGGAGGGGCTGTTCCACTATTTCACCCCTTGTTGGTAGCCTGCTACTCACATCACAGGACACCTCAGCCCCTGGCCAGGAGGGATAGGGCCAGGCCACACTGTATCCATGGCTCAGCTGTGCTTTCAGAGCCACAGTGGGAGGTGAGAAGGGATGGAAGGTCTCTGTGGAATCTCCACCCATACTAGGAGTCCCTTGTCCTCTGGCCTACAGCACATGGGCTCCCTAGGCCCCCATGTAGGACCATGTAGGAGGGCCTTGGTCACCAGCCCTTGGGACACCAGCCTTCCTCTTGATCCACCTTTCAGCTGATCACCAGACTGCAGGGCCAGACCTAAAGTGGCAGAGGCCACTTTGGTTTCCAGAGGAGATGGATCGTAATTGGAGGAGCAATGGGGTTAGAGACACACAAGCCCTTAGGATATTCCCATCTTCCCTCCTCCCTGCCAGCATGTAGATATATGCCCTAGCCTTTCCCTGCTCTCCCAGGTGGTCAGGGGCTTCTGTACATAGCCTTGAACAGTGGACAGGCCAACTGAGATACAAGGGAAGGAGATCATCGGTGTGCTTTTTGCCCCATCCCACTACTGACTTGTCCTTGAGGCTGGGTCCCTGCACCTTGTCCCCTGGTCTAGCTTCTTCCCTACAGTCTGCTGCCCTTCCTCTGTACTTTGGTCAGCTCCCTGCAGGACCACCCAGAGGCTATTTTCCCTAGGTATGTGGTGATCCACAGGTCACAGGTTATTGGAGAGCACCTTGCTTCATTGGAGCTTCTCACAAGTGAGGGCATTGTTTTCTTTCTTTTTTGTTTTCCTCCAGACTACTCGTGGACAGATTTTGCAGGAATATCGCAAAATCAAAAAGGTGAGTCTCCACCCAGCTGTGGAGTGGTGGGGAGCATTTCCTCTCTGGGCACTCCAGCACCCCTCAGCTGTCCCACTGCTTGGTGGTGCAGCCCCCAAAGTCAAGGAGAGGAAATGAAGTTCCCAGTCTTAGCTACTAGTCTGGGAGGGACACCTAGCCTCATGGGTTCCGAGTCTTGTCCTTGGGGTACCTGAAAGTCTCCTATGAGGTGGCTCCTAGCTAATGTTTAGTCAAGGCAATGTTAGCTCTCGTTCCTAAAGGCTACTAGCTGTGGGTTCACCATATGTGTGCCTTGCATGCCAAGTGGTTCCCTGTCAGCTAGGTCCCAGACCATCCTGGAGGCTTCATGCCAGTCTCACATCTGACTTTTCCCTAGCCGCAACCTCAGGGCTTGGGAATGATGCCAGCCTAGGACTCTGGCCCAAGACAGAGAAGTGGTCCTTGTCATTGCCTGGTGGGCACTGGTCTGCAGGCAGGGGCAGCAGGAGCCTGAGGCAGCCAGTAGGCTAGCATCTCCACATAGGGCAGCGCCCTTTCCAGCCACATTCCATACCAATGGCTGCAGAATGTAGCTCACCCCACTACTCTGTTGCAGACCAACACCAACTACAGCCAGGAGAAGCACCGCTGTGAGTACCTGCACAGCAAGCTGGCCCACATCAAGAGGCTCATTGCTGAATATGACCAGCGGCAGCTGCAGGCTTGGCCCTAGCCCCAGGCCGAAGGGCAAGAGGTCCCCATTCCTGGACTGACCCTTCTGGATGATGGGAAAGCTGGGGGCGGGGGAGGGGGGAGCTGAAAACGGGAGAACGATTTATTTAACAAAATAAACACGAAGAAGACACGTTCATCTGAGCCAGCAGATGAACCAGCAACGCCGGCTTTCAGGGGACCCCCTGTAGATGGGGCACCCATAGGTCACAGATCTAGGCAGGACGTCCTACTCCCCAGTCCCCATACCTTCTGAGAAACCCCCGCCCAGGACAGGCTCCCCAGGAAGCCCAGCTCCTTGCCAACCACAGTCTGAGGGGCTTCAGCTTCCTCTCACCAGAACACTTGGCCAGCCTGTCTGCTTTTTCTAGTTTTATACAAAGACAGCCACTTTTAGCTACTGCTCATGAGACTTGAGTTTATTTTTATATGACAGAGAAAGCATCTTTTTTCTAAACGTGTGCCTCCCCTCCTTAGATGCCCAGGGTCTAGATGCTGCCCTGTGTCCCTTCTGCAGTATTACAGATGCCATTGGGAAGTTTAGGTGTGGGAGACCAGCCTTGGTCACGTCTCCCATGCTGGTCTCTGGCCAAGTGCCCAGCCAGGCCATCCAGGTCCTCCAGGCCCAAGCAAGGGTGGGCTCTCTCTAAGGGAATGTGTGCAGGGCAGCTCAACCCCCTAGGTCTATTTCAAGAACTCCAGCTGGCCCCCAGAGCAGCTGCTAGAGCCCCCAGGCCTACCCACTATTTCAGGCTCTCAGCTGTTAGGGACACTGGGGTTCTCTGTGCTACAAGCTCGCTCTGTAGCAATAGTGCTGGACTTTATTCCATGGTCTCAATTTCCCCTTTGCTGCTGCTTTTCATGTCGTACTGTTGAGACCTCTCTCCACCCTCAGTCCTCTTGTGGGTTCTGGGGTTGTCTTAGAGCCACCTTGGGGATTGCACTCAGGGAGGGACTGGGGATTGGTGGAGTCAAGGGGCTCCCCAAGAACAAGCTCAGAAAAGGCACCCAGTCCACCTTCTCTGGGCTGCATGGATATGGGCTGCATGGGTATCCCAATTGCTGCTTAGTTGCCGTGCCTAGTATAGTGTCCCCCAGAGTGTCGGGGGCTGTGTGTGTGTGTGTGTGCGCGCGTGTGCATTTGTGTGTGTGTCCATGTGTGTCCCTGCCAGAGTGTGGTGGGGTCTGATGTGGGTGCTCAGATTCAGGGCCACATTCGGTGGGATGGGGGTGACTGAGCCTCAGCCCCACAGGGAGAGCGGCAATGCCCAGAGACATGTCTGTGTGTCTAAGCTGTGGGGTATCTCCTGATGGCTTCCCAAAGATCAGGCCCTTCATGAATGCCTGCACTGTGCCCACCCCCTCCCAGTCTCTTCCATGAGCCCTTAGGTGCCCGAGCACCAAGGAAGCTCATCCTTTATGTTTCACTAGCAGTTGTGTTATTTCTCATTTGGGACAGAGTGGGAAAGGGCTGAGCAGTCCCTGGGCCCCGAGTTGTACAGACAACTGTGCACATGAGCAGGCAGAATGGTGACATAGGATCATTTAAGGAGACCCCGGCCCTCTGCCCTGGGAACCAGTTCAAGGCACTCTCAGTTGAATTTCCTTTTATTTTTTTTCTTCCTCTCCTTTTAAGGAATTACGAAGCTAAGAAAAATTTTGTGCTTTGGGGGTTGATGGACAAAAGTTCTAGCTGATTAAATATGGTCTTAACTTATTGATATATTTTTTCTTTTTAATATTGTACTGTGGAGAATACTTTTTTGAGCCATGGAGTTGGTGTTTACAAGAACTTTTCACTTTTGCCAAAATGTTACAATTGAAAGGCATCCACGTCTTCAGTTTCCTAATATTTTCTTAAAAGATCTAGTGTCCTTTTTGTACACTAAACAGATAAATGCTGATTTTTTCAACCTACAATAAATTTCACTGAACCGAATCCAGCGGCCCTGGCTGCGTGGGTGCGTGTGTGTCTGTCATAGCACAGGGGCCCTGGTCCTGTGTTGGGGTGGGCCAAGGTCAGGCCAGGGTGATGAGCAGGGGCTGGGACCTGGCAGAGAAGGTATCCTGACAAAGCTGTTGCCCAGGAATGAGGCTGGCAGGTGGAAGCTGACCTGACTGAGGTGGTGGGCCCTGCAGGTGCCAGGGCAGAAGGCCAAGACTACCTGGTCACAGGTAGGAATAAGCAGAGATTGGGGAGATGGGGGCTGTGGGGAGCCACAGTGGGTGTGTGAGCAGGGCAGTGTACCCTGCTACTCTGGGATGAGTATGGATGGGGTGGGCTGAGACACGCAGTGGTGTCCCCAAACTTCCAGCAGCACCACTTGGGGTGAGGGAAGTGCCCTTATTTCAAGAAATGAGCTGACTAATGAAAATGATAGTAACTTTATTGTTCTTTCCTTCTACGCCAGCATGCTGGGGCATCTCCTGTGCCTCTGATGGGGAAGGGGACACTGAGACCCAGTGGAGCTCCACACGCCCAGCCAGGATGCCAGTGGGATGGCTGTCCTTGTCTTGTGTTCCAGGTGAGGAGCTTCAGGCAGAGGGCCTGGCCTCCAAGGACAGGATGTGGGTGGGCATTTGCAGAAGGAAAAACAGATAAAGAATAAGACTAGGATTAACAGAGTTCAGAGGTCAGGGCTGTGGGTGGGCCTCAGCCTCCCTGGTAGCCCCTGGGCCAGCGGCCTTGGCCCGAGTTCTAAGGCAGCCCAGGAATCCAAGGGGAGCGGGATGTGAGGTCACACAGGCCTGGCAGGGCAGAGTGTACCCCCCAATTCTTGCTGGCCTGGTCACAACGTTTTTCCAAGGGATAACATCACTCTCCTTACACCCCAGGGCCCAGGCTGACAACTGCCTCCTTGTCATGCCTCAGCCTCACCTGCCCCCCCCCCATCCCCGTCCACCAGCCTTGCTTGCAGCCCCCTACGCTGTTTGGCGCCACCCTTGCCATCACCTCTTTAGTGCAGGTAAGCAGCCGCAGGCAGTTCTCTGACCATCCTTCCTAAGCAGAGGAAGCCATGAGTCCAGCCCCCTGGGGGCCTTAAAGGATCTTCTTTCTCACAACCTATGCTGTGGCCAAGGGGCTTGCTGGATAATGTCCTTGATTTTTCCTCCCACCAATACCCAGATCCCATAGCTCCTCCTGTGTAGCCAGCTTCCCTGGGCACTGGCACTCAGCAGTAATCAAGACTGTTCTGCCCTTGCTCTTAGGAACCTGCAGTCTGGTAGGGACAGTGGTCTCCAGTTACCAGCTGCCCCAAACAGCACACTCACACCGTATTGCACATTCCCTGCAGTCACTTTACATCACCAACTGACTGCTAGGAATAGTCCTTCGCAGCTGTCCCCAGCACTACCCTTCCATGGAGCCTACCTAGCCTACCATCCTCCTGCTGGCACCTCCCACACGCTGCCCTGGGAATGCTGGGGTTCTCCAGGGCTGCATCTTGGGGCCTTTATCCTCTCTCTGCACACATTCCCGTGATGTCACGTGTGGCCTGGAGGTACCATCTCCTCCTCTGATCTAGCACCAAGTAGACATCCAACAGTTTAGTTCCCAGTGCTGGCATCACCTCCCCCAGGTTAAGTAAGCACTCTGTCCTACAAGACTGCCCCTCACTTCAGATACCAGCCACAAGTCCCCAGCCAACCATACTTCTGAACAACTGGCTATAAATTGGGGGTTCTGATGACCCCCTCTTAGGTTTGGTAATTTGCTAGAATGGTTCACAGTACTCAGGAAGATACTTCCACAGTCAAAGGGAGAAGGTGCAGAGGGCAGAGTGTGGTGACTGGCACAGGGCTTCCATACCCCCTCCAGGTGTGCAGTATGTCACCCAGCACCTCATGTATTCACCCATATTCCATTTGTTTAGGGGTTTTTATGGAGGTTCTATTCCATAGCTGTGATTGAGTAAATCACTAGCCTTGGTGTTGAAACTCAGTCTCTACCCAGGTACTAGGACAAAACCCAAATACTTATACCATATTCCCTGTCCCCAGCCCTTAGGGTCTGCCCTAGTTCCTTACAACACCTCCCCTCCTCAGCTGCCTTTTTATGTGCTCCTGAACCCACTGCCCCAGATAAGAGATGTCTTTAGACCCCTTCCAGCAGCCACTTCCTCCAGACAGCCCTCTCTGAGTTTCCTCTAGCCCAGTCCACTACCAATTCCCCCACACTGGGGCCCCATGACAGCAAAGACTGGGGCCAGTCTTGGAGCAACCCCTCCCCCCAAACACACACACACCACCCCCACCCCCCACAAGGCTGGGCCCTGACAATGTTTCCTGCGAAAGTTCCCAATGATCTATGTTTTGGGCCCACGCCAGTGGTGGAAATTTTCCAGCCAGAGGAGGCTGCTTGTTTTGGAAAGTTCCTGGGCGAACCACCCCCTCCCTCTGAGTTCCCACGCTCCCTTATCACTGGGTGATAGCAGGGAGCGGTGCTGTGCAGGCCTAGCTTCTCCCTAGATGGCTGCCTGGGCCTTGCCCATCCCCTCCTCTCCCCTCACCACTTAACATCCCCCCCTCACCTGGCTCTGCAAGCCCTCCTGCTACAGAGAACGGAGTCCTCCCAGGCCCCAGTTATGTGAGCCCTGTCAGAAGGTCAGAATGCCTGTGGGTGCTAGAAGTGAGGATAAGCAGTTTGGGCTGGAGGAGTACGCCTGACTTTGGAGTGCAAGTCCTAGTTCAGTCCTCTGGTTTCCCCTGCAGTATTTCAGCACAAGATACCTATCATTGTAGGCCCAGATACCCTGCTTAGTTCCACCTCCTGTCTTGTGTTTGGAGCCTGACACTTTCAGCCTTACTACCCTCTATTGTTAAAGGGGGATAAGAGGCCACGCGCCTTAACGGGCTGTGGTGCAAAGTGAATCCACGCGCTCCGTGCCCCGTCCGGGGTCTAGGCCACTTGTATGCCGGGGCACGCTTGGCGGGGCAGGCACGCGATAGCCCGTGGGTCCTTCGCTGAACGGCCTCGAACCCGAGTCCAAGGCCGGTGCGCCTCTCCTCCGGATCCCCTCCCCCCAGGGCAAGCTGAGCAGGAGGCGGAGCAAGGGCGGAGCCGTGGCTCTTTTTTCCGGAGTTCCGGCGCCCAGAGCGATAGCAGCTCGCCTGTCTGAACCGACTCCACGCCGGTAAGTGGGGCCCCCGGCGCCGTGGGGGTCCGAGAAATGGAAGTCAGCTCAGCCCGGCTCCTCTCGTGTCCCTGCTGACCTACCACCCCCACGCCCCCAGCTCGCCGCGATGGAGGCCGCAACCAAGTTTGTGGTGGAGAGCCCAGATGTGGTCTACGGCCCCGAGGCCATCGAGGCACAATACGAGTACCGGACGACAAGCGTCAGCCGTGAGGGGGGTGTCCTGAAGGTGGGCAAGGGACCAGGGGGTCGGAGGCTGGGGGACCCAGGGAGCCAAGAGGGGATGGGATTGCCTAACGTCTGCAGCCCCAGGCTCACCGCGCCGCCCGCCCCCAGGTGCAACCCACGTCCACGCGTTTCACTTTCCGGACTGCCCGGCAGGTGCCCCGGCTTGGGGTCATGCTCATCGGCTGGGGCGGCAACAACGGCTCCACGCTTACTGCTGCGGTGCTGGCCAACCGGCTGCGCCTGTCCTGGCCCACGCGCACGGGTCGCAAGGTGGAGGGGTCGGGTGGAGCACTGGGTAGCTAGGGCTCTGCTGGAGTCCATACAGGAGGGGGCGGGGTCTGCGAGGTGGGGCCTCAGGGAGCGGTTTCCACGGGGGTGGAGCCTAAGGTGGGCCAAGCTCTGGGAAGGGACCTCAGGCGGGGAAGTGATTTCAGCCCTAGCTTGGAGCTGATGGGGCCCTTCCACGCCACGACCACCCTCATTGTCACTCCCTCTCCCAACACCCCCAGGAGGCCAACTACTACGGCTCATTGACACAAGTGGGCACCGTTAGCCTGGGCCTGGACACTGAGGGCCAGGAGGTGTTTGTGCCCTTCCACGCGCTGCTGCCCATGGTGTCCCCCGATGACCTCGTGTTCGACGGTGGGCAGAGCCCTGGCCCCAGAGTGGGGTGGGAGGCAGTCCCTGGAGGGGACAGCTGCTGGATAGGGCTGAGCCTGAGGGTCTACCCCAGGCTGGGACATATCTTCACTGAACCTGGCTGAGGCGATGCGGCGCGCGCAGGTGCTGGATTGGGGGCTGCAGGAGCAGCTGTGGCCGCACATGGAGGCCCTGCGCCCGCGGCCCTCGGTCTACATCCCAGAGTTCATCGCAGCTAACCAGAGCACGCGTGCTGACAACCTCATTCCTGGCACGCGTGCACAGCAGGTGTGGTGTGCCCCCTCCCCTGGTCCCCCTTCATAATTCTTTCTTGCCTAGCACTTATTCCCACTGCCATTTGCCTCTCCCCTGCCACCTGTTCCCCATATGCCCCTGCATTGTCCCATTTTTGTCCCCAAACTCCCATCCTGAAGGTTTCCCTTTGCATCTGGAGAGCTGAGTAACCCAGGCCTCCACAGGTCAGGGTGCTTGTACAATCTCCCACCACCCCACCACCCTGCCCCCCTCCCCCAGCTGGAGCAGATCCGCAAGGACATCTGCGACTTCCGGTCCCGCGCGGGGCTGGACAAAATCATTGTGCTATGGACAGCAAACACGGAGCGCTTCTGCGAACTGGTTCCAGGCCTCAATGACACCGCTGAGAACCTGCTGCGTACTATCCAGGTGGGTATGCTCCAAGATGGAGCGGGGTCAGGGTCAGCCCCAAAGGAAACCCTCCGCTTACTGTCCGCCTGTGCCCACAGCTGGGCCTGGAGGTGTCGCCCTCCACGCTCTTTGCTGTAGCCAGCATCTTGGAGGGCTGCGCCTTCCTCAATGGGTCACCGCAGAACACCCTGGTGCCGGGAGTGCTCGAGCTTGCTTGGCAGCGCCGAGTCTTTGTAGGCGGAGACGATTTCAAGTCAGGTCAGACCAAGGTCAAGTCAGTGCTTGTAGACTTCCTTATCGGCTCTGGCCTAAAGGTGCGTGGGCCTGGAGGGCTTTGTGGCTCAGGGCAAGGTGGCGGGGTTGAACCCGAGCCTGGCTTTTGTGGGGCTGCAGCATCCGTTATGCCCCATGTTCCCGCAGACCATGTCCATTGTGAGCTACAACCACCTGGGCAACAATGACGGGCGGAACTTGTCAGCGCCGCCACAGTTCCGTTCCAAGGAAGTGTCCAAGAGCAGCGTGGTGGACGACATGGTGCAAAGCAACCCAGTGCTTTATGCACCTGGCGAGGAGCCCAACCACTGTGTGCGTGGGACGCAGGAACAGGGATCCAGGGAGGGGGCAACCTTCAGGGGAGGGCAGACTTGTGACTCTCTGCCATCCCCTAGGTGGTCATCAAGTATGTGCCATATGTGGGAGATAGCAAGCGTGCACTTGATGAGTACACGTCGGAGCTGATGCTGGGCGGCACTAACACACTGGTGTTGCACAACACCTGCGAGGTGTGGGGCGCTTGGGGGCAGGAGTGGGGCCCCCCCTTTCTGTCCCACCATCACCTGACCCGCTGGCTCTGCAGGACTCACTCCTGGCTGCACCCATCATGCTGGACCTGGCGCTGCTGACCGAGCTGTGCCAGCGCGTGAGCTTCTGCACTGATGCCGACCCGGAGCCACAGGGCTTCCACCCTGTGCTGTCACTGCTCGGCTTCCTCTTCAAGGCACCACTTGTGCCACCAGGCAGTCCAGTAGTCAATGCACTCTTCCGCCAGCGCAGCTGCATTGAGAACATCCTCAGGTGTGCTCCCCACCAGGGGTCCCTACCCTTTGGTCTTATGCCCACTCACAGGGGCTGTGCAAGGGGCTTAGGAATTGGAGGCTGCCAGGGCACTGGCCATGGGGTCTTGCTCTGAGCCCTGACCTGTGTCCCCCCAGGGCCTGTTTGGGGCTTCCGCCACAGAACCACATGTTTCTGGAGCACAAGATGGAGCGCCCAGGACTCAACTGGATTGGGCATGTGGCTGCTGCTTGCCCTGTTTCTTGCAAGAAACAACCAGCCCCAGCAGCCCCAAACGGCTATACCAGTGACACCAATGGGCACTCACAGGCTGAGGCACCCCTGATGCCCACCACCTGAGGTAGTGACCACACTGGTTCCCTACAACTCCTGCCCCCATTACCCCTCAGGACCCACCCACTCTTCCAGACCCCTACCCTCAGACAATAAAGCCATCACCATTGTTAGGCACACTGTGGTTTCTTGATGCCTTTCACCTAACCCTAGCCACCCCATAGTTTTTCACCTGGTAGACTCTTACCTACCCTTCAAAACTCTTGTCCCAACTCTCAGGGACTTTCCAGAACTTCTGGGACTTTTGCTTAACTCCAGCCCTGAAGATGAGGCTGAGACCCAGGGTGGAGGGTGTGGTTACAAGCCAAAGCTGAAGAAATGTGACACAATACCAAAAACCAAAACAAGTTAAATTTACTAATGGTGTCCAACCTGGTTGTCCAGGGGAAAGGAAATTCCCCCCGCCCAAGGAGTCCCCAAAACAAAATATAGCAATGTGGGAAGAACCCATACAGGAAAGAGCCTCCGAGGTCCTTGTGTTTTTTATAAAATGAGAGTCCTTAATGTAGGGCCTCCAAGCCTTGACCAGGAATCCAGTTGCCCGAGGTGTGACCTCAGACCATGCCCTGCAGACCACCCAAGGCCCTGACAGGGACACTGGATAGAGGCGGAGGCCGGCAGTGAGCAACCAGTTGCTGCCCCATCACACGCTCATGGTCATCCCAGGCGAATACTGCAGAGAAATGGTGGGGGTGGGGGGTGTGGCGCGCAGGGCGGGCTCAGTTCTGCCCTAGGCTGGGACCTACCCCTCCCCCCAAAAAAAGATGGGTTCGGGCAGAGGTGGAGAGAAGGGGAAGGAGTGGTCATCAAAGTTAGGGAGGTGAGGCCACCCTAAGGCGTGGGTCCCAGAGTGGAGGCAGGATAGGAGTGGGGCTCGTGGGACCAGGGCAGGAGAGGGGAGGGAAGGGGAAGGATGCCGCGGCCGCCCCCCTCCCCACCTGGCTCGCCGCGGTCACGGTCTTGCTCTGGCCCCCGGCCGCCCCGCCAGGGCCTTCCCGCCAGGCCCCTCCGGCCCGAAGCCGCCATGGGTGGGGAGTCGACGCAGTCGCTTACGCTTCCGCTCGGGAACGGGTGCAGGAAGGTCCCTGCGGCTGCCATCTCACCATCGTCCCGCGGGGTTCCTGGGGCGGTGCTCAGGCCGGCCACGGCGCCGGGGGAGCTCTGGGGGTAGCCGAGGTCAGTGTGTGATTCCCGCCAGCCGGCCAGGCCCCTTACTCGGCCCGTCTTTAACCCCCGCCACACCCGAGTTCAGCCCCTCACCTTTGGCAACCCGTCCATGTCGCCCGAGCCTGTGGACGACAGACACAGAAGGACACACGGCTCAGACACGTGTGCACTGGTCTCGTCCCTCTACCCTCGAGCCCAGGGTCTACAGACCTCTTCTTGAACTCCCCCAGCGGCTGGGCACCCCTCCCTTGGCCATACCCGCTGGGGATCCCGGGCAGAGGGCCTGGAGGGAGATCAGTGCTGGCTGCCAGTATTCCTCACTGCTTAGCTACTGGACCCTCCCCCAGGGCAACCCATGTCACTGAACCACCCACGGAGGTTCGGCGCGACCCAGATGTCCCCACAAGGGAACACAGGTGAAGGAGTGGAGAAGGCCGCCAGGGGGCGCACGAGGCTCATGAAGCAGCTTAGGAGAGCAGAGCGTCCAGGCCACCCACTCACCCAGGGATCCGTTCACGTGGTGAGGTTCCAGTGCACTCATAGCGGCCATGGGGCCCTCGGAGCCTGGGCCGAGCGGGAACTGTGAACAGAAGCATAGCATGGGATTTGGGCCTCCACCTCCAGCGGCCACTACCCCGCAGCTCCCTACTTACATTAGCCCTGCCAGTGCCTGGCCCCATGGGGTTCATGATGGTGTACATGTTCTCGCTGGAGTTGGTGGAGTCTGGGGGGAGGATGCAGGAGGGCGTGAGGGAGGCCCCTAAGCACACCCTTCACCAAGCTCCCACTCAGGACCTACTACCTGCAGGGCTGGGCATGATGGGTGTTCCAGGGGGCCCACCTCCTCCTGGGGGTCCCTGCACACACAGGGAGAGAAAGTGAGAAAGACCCCCCCACCTACCATCCAACAACTCCTGCCCACCCCACCCCACCCAGTGGCCCATTCTCAGCCCCACTCACCCCACTCACCGTGTAGCTGCTGGGGGATGAGGAATAGGGGATCTGGGGAAAGGGGCAGTGTGAGCAATCTGCCCATTGTACCCCTCACATCCCTAACCTAACCCACCCCCCCACTGCCCATTCCTCTACTCACTGAGTTGCCACTAGGGCTGGCCCAAGGGCCCCGTACTCCAGAACCCCTGTAAGAGACCATGGGTGGAACCTGGAGGCTGGACCAGGCAGCATTCCCACACACATGCTGCCCCACTGGGCAACCAGTGAGGCTACCATAGCAGATGTTGGCTAAGCAGCAATTACTTGGAAGTCCCAACCCATCACTCATTGGCCTTTGGGTGTCAGTTTCCCCACCTAACAGTGGAATAAACAATACTCCAGGCTGTTGTGTAGATCCAACCCAAGAAGCTGGATGGCCCCCAAGGGCATATTCCCAGGGTCCCTTAGGACCTTACATGTTCATTGTTGGCAGGCCTGGGCCAGTGAGGGAATTGGGTGGGGGCCGCATGCCACCTCCATAGCTCTGTGAAAATGAAAGGGCTTGTGAGTAAGGCCCAGAGGGGAGAACCCTTGAAGCCCCCCACCTGGGCCCACCCCTTACCTGGGGCCCAACGTTGGCCATGCCCCGTGGAGGAGTCACCCTCTGCATTGGGCCCATGCTTGGATGCCCTGGGGTGAGGGCAGAAAGAAGGTATCTTAGGCCAGGACAACTCCCCAGTGAGAACATGCGCTTAGGTGGGGGGTCTGCAACATGAGGCAGCAGGAACAGGACACTTAAAGCTGGGATCCTGAAGGTGGTATGGGGACACCACCTAGAGCTTCCCTACTCACCCTGAGCACGTGGGGAGGGGTCCATGGCGCCAGGGAGGAGGGCCTGGGAGCCAGGGAGGCCCACAGGAGGCTGCGGAGGGGGTGTGGCAGCACTGAGTGTGGGTGCCTCCACCCCAGCCCAGCTCCTGCCCCGCTTCCCATTTTCCCTCTCTCACCTGACTTGGCATCCGCAGGGTGGGCCGGGGGCCCCCTGGGAACCGCGGTGACATGAAGGGCTGGAAAAGGTGGGCTGGGGGTCAGCACCTCCCCCGACCCATTCACCTCCCTCAAAGCTACCCAGTTCCTGCTGCGCCCAGGCCACTAGCCTGGCTTACCCTCTCCTCCAGGCCAAGCCAACAAACCACAACTGGCTCCTGGTGCATGCAAGCACAGAGGGCCAGGGAGCATGTGGGCGAGGGGGTGGGGCATCACAGGTCCTTACCTGAAGATGAGGCCCCATCATGGGGGTGTTGAGGTTGTGAGAGGGTGGCTGGGAGCCTGGGGGACCCTAGGAGTACAGAATCAGGTAGTTTGGGAAGAGCAAGATCACCTGAAGCTGTTTCCTGGGGCCCTGCTGAGCCTGGCTGGGGATGGGACACCATGGAGGCAAGAGGGTGGGACACCCATTTACAAGACTGGGAATGCCCCCTATGGGAGAGGTCACAGGAGGGAGGCTGGCTCACAGAGCTAGGCTCTGCAGACTCAGGCACCCTGGCAAGCACACCCACAGGTCAAGTGCACAAAGACCCCGCCCTCCCCTGTACTGCAACCCAGGCACTACGGCCACACCCTCCATACCCTCACCAGCCCCACGAAGGCAGTTGTGTTTCTCAACTGCACCCACACCCTCCCATCCAACTTTAACTTGCTCATCTCAAGGCCTCTCCCAACATGGGACTCCCATCCCAGTCACTGCCCATATCTGTCACCCTTCAACACATGTGCACCCAGGGTTGAGAGACAAGGGGCCCCAAATCTGGCTGTACCTGGAAGAAGCCAGGTGCCATGGGACCTGCTGCCATTGCATCGTTGGGGCCCATGCTCCCCATCACAGGGCTGGGAACAGCTGCAGCGCTCTGGAGGGGTAGGGGAGACTTGAGGGCTCCTGCCCCAGTGTTTCACCCTCTCAAGTAGCCTGTCCTACAGAACAGGGAGCCCTGGCCATCTGACCCTCTGTCCATATATAGGATGCAAAGAGGGTTCTCTAGGTGACAGAATAGCTGTCCCCTCTTCCAATCCCATTTATCAACCCTGACATGGCCATAAATTCAGATTCATTGAGTGGCCTCAGTAGGGGCTCTGCCTCCTTGCTACACCTGAGACCCTGGAGGTAATCAGGGCGGGCTAAACCCATAGCCCAGGAAGGACAGGGATCCAGAGATCTCAGCCTACAGAGTCCTGAGCCTGAGGATTGTGGGAGTCTGAAAATGTCAGCCATCCAGGACTGGCATGCATTCAGCCATCCAGCACAGGCTGGTTCTGTCTGAATCCAACTTCCTATGGTTGGGGCAGTCTCTCACCCTTGGCCCTTCCAACCCACCCTGTGTCCTCTGGCTGATAAGGCAGCTTAGCTGGACCCCCAGCTCTACCCAACATGCCTCAAATAAACAGACAAAAGATCAGTCGGCAGTTCGAGATGAACCTTCCTCTCTGAGGCTCCTCCTTGGAGCTTCAGCACAGACCACTCCCCTGCCCCTCCAGAAGGAAGGGAAGGGCAGGACTCCCTAGGTTGTCTCCAGGTCCCAACCCTTTTTTCAGATGGAGGAAGGGAGAAGGTGCCAGAAGGGTGTTCCCTTGTGGGCCAAGAGCAGAGATGCTAGTGGCAGGCTGGAGCTGGCAGAGAGCAGGCTGACAGTTCACTTCTTCTAGTTGGTTTTAAGTCCCAGGCTTGTCAGCCTTTGGGGCTCACAGAGTAGGGGGAAAGGGTTAGTCGATAGCACAGAGGGAACACAGCAAAGGATAGGAAAGGACACTGAGGAGACGGGGGAGCACTTTTCCCAGGGCCTTTTGACTCCTGTCTGTTTGCATCACCTGCCCTCTCCCATCAGGCCTGAGAAGGAAGGGGATAGTCTGTCCTGGTCAGTTGTCCCAGGGGCTGGTGAAAGCCAGCACACAGGGCACTCAGGAATTTATGGAACTGCAGCCATTTGGGCTCAGAGGGGTTAAGCACTTGCCCACAGCACAGTCACACAGCACTTCTTGCCTTACAGGAGTGGGGTAAGGGGCCCCTCAGACACACCCCTCCCTCAGCGGGACTACACCCGGGCTCCCTTTCTGCTCTTCAAAGGTCAACCTCTAAAAGATTCCTGTCAGGCCCCAAGCTAGGGGTACCAGTAGGAGCCTCCCCAGGCCTAATGTGGCTGAGAACACTCCTGGCACAAGTCATCTGACAACCCAAGGGACCCTGGGGCAGGGGACAAAGTTCTCAGCCCTCTCTCAACTGTGTGGGTCCCTCCTGCCTCTATCTCATTCTTCACACACAGCCCCATGGCATGGAGCAACTACCCAGGCAGGTGCCTGCCTGAGTAGCTGGAGGGGGACAACTCTGAGCCCTGAGTGTGTCTACCCTCCACTGCCTACCCCATAAGGAGGGCAGAGTCGGGGGAGCAGCTCCCCTTCTGAGCCATAGCAGGCACCAGAGTGTTTCCTGCTGAAGGAAGGCTGAGGTGGGGGCAGCTGCACACCCGGATCTAGCCCATGAGTTGTGGGAGTAGACATAAGATAGGGTATCCCTCATCCCTGCAGCTCCCCAACTCTAGGCCCTGGAGAGTTAATGCCTGACCAGCCCACCCTCCCTGGCATGAGGCTGGAACTGGAACTGGACACCCCCATGTCAATCCACCCAGAGGCACTGGCCTGCGTTGCCATGATTACAGGCTGGGCTTGCTCCTGTTTCCTGGAGACGCCAAGGTAACCCAGAGATGGGAGGGCAGGGGAGGCAGGCAAAGCACCCCCACCTACAGTGGCGGCTGCAGGAACCTGTTACCCAGTGCGTGCCCCGGGCCCACGGTGCCTGCTCCAGCTCCCCCTACACGCCCTGCTGCCATGGTAAACTGGCACTCACTGGGAAGCACTGAGCTGCCAACATGGAGCTCCTGAGCCCCGCCCTTCATGGAGGCCAGACTCTAGCTGGAGCACTGCAGGGGGCGCTGCGAATCAGAAGGGGAACTGCCCCAGGGAGGCGCAGGGAAGGGCCCACAAGGCATCAGGCACGCACAGCTCCAGACAGTTCTGGCTAGACCAGAACACAAGGACAGCAAATGCACAATGAAACCTGATGGGGGCGAAGAGCAGAGACCCTGGCTCCCATGCATGCGTGTACTGCATGCATAGAGTGACTTCAGGGATGTGGTGAACCCTGGCCCTGCAGAGGCCTGCACTCAGGTGCCACTGCAGAGAGTGGAGGCGACCAGCCAAGAGAGGCCCAAGGGGAAGAGGTGAGGGTACTAGCTGAAGAGCTGGAGCACAAGGAGAAGAGAGTGGAAAGGGGGAACTCCCTCTGAGCTACACCTCCCTGAGAAGGTGGCTGAGCCACTGCTTCCACCTCAGCTCCACAGCTCCTGTCCCCCAAGTTCTCCCTGACCTGTAGTCGACCTCTCTGAGGGGCCAGGGTCAAGAAGATAAAGGCAGGGGGCTGCCATCTGTTCCCCATGACCAGATGCCATCCAGGCCCCTCTCTAGACAAGCCTCTGATGCCACGTACCAACCCCCACACTCAACTGGGAGGGAAACTGAGGCCAAAACACTAAGTCACCAGCCCTAGTCACATAGCAAGGTCAGAAAGTGTCTTAAGTGCTATCGGCCACCCCAGTACCCCCAGTGGGAGCTGGGTTCTCACTTCAGGGGGCTCAGAAAGACTGGGGTGGCAGAGGAGAGGTAGTGGTGGAGGCAGGAGCTGCAGTGTCTACCCTAGACCACTGGGCTCATGTGAAGTGGGAGAGGAGTTGGCTTCAGGAAGGTGTAGAGGCTGCAGTGCTGTGGAATGAGCCTCCCCCACTCTGTGAGTGACCCTTTGCCCAGCCCATGGTAAGCCAGGCCCAGGTGATGAAGCCTCCCCCAGGCCCCACCTCCCTGCTAGTGCCTGTCCTTGGGGTGGGACTCACGTAGTCCTGGAAGGCCTTGGCCTCACTTGAGTGCTCGCATGCCTCTCTGCGGTCAGGTGCTGCACAGTACAAGTCCCAGAACACACTGTGGGCGGCAGGGGGGATAACGGTTTCCCCATACGCCTCCACCCAGCCCCCTCCATGGTCTGTCCATGCCAGCCCCGCACGCACCACCACCAGGAATGCAGGAAGCCTGGGGGCTCCCCCAGCGTGATGTTCTTCTCCCATCGAATCTGCAGAGGAGAGGGAAGGCAGGTGAAGGGCTGCTGCCCACATGATTTTACCTTTCCTCAAGCAGAGAACACAGGGCAGGACCAACGGACCAAAGAAAGGGAGTTGGGAGCAGACAACTGGGATAATACAGGAGCAGTGGATGGACAAATAGGCGCCTGTATGCTGGCCATGGGCCCAGACCCACCCCAGCCCTCAGTTCTCAGGGCCATCAGAGGGGCCATCCAATACCACCACTGGAGCACCGATGGAAACTGGGAGAAGAGGACCCTGGGGTGTGGCCAGGCCAGCTTACCTCAGACAGAAAGGTCTGGGCTGACTTCTGGGCACCAACATGCAGCAGGTACTCATATACATACAATGCCAACCTGCGGGCAGGGTGGGGACGGCTCAGGCTCTTAGGCCAGGCATATGGGCAGGTGGAGATGAGGGGCAGAAGGCCCACAGTGAGCCCTCATCACATCCATCTCCAGCCTCATTCACTGCCCCCATTTGGTCCCCTAATTCTCCCCATCTCCCCCACCTCTTACAGGAGATGGCATCTTCACAAGTTGCTCAGCCTGGCCAACTCCTATAAATCCATCAAAACCCAGCCTGCAGGCCCCTCCTCTAGGCAACAGTACCAGCAGTCCCCGATTTCCCACATCCAGGCCAAATTCTGGTCAGTTCAACACTCCTTCGTGGACCAATTCCTAGCCCCATCCTGTTGATGTGAGGACCCCAGAGCAGCCTTGACCCCAGGGAGGCAGAAGGCTCTTGGGAGTCATTTCAGATTGTGCACTACAATGGAGTTTTCCAGCACGTACCCTGAGCCATGTACCACCCAAGGTCAATACCTCACTCACACCCAGCCTTGCCTTCTGAGTAAGGAAAGGGCCTTCCTCCCCCAGATATCCCTGGGCCCTATCGTCTTCCTTGGGATAGGTGCCTGCCAACTATCAGTGCCTTAAGAGCCCCCAGGGAGGGTCTAGGGCAGTGCAGGTGGGGAGAGGAGATGAGGCCAGCAGTGCCACTCGGCTGCCAAATACCCACAGTGCATGGTGCCCCTGGACATGCCAACTTAGCTGCTGCCTACCCAAGAGCATGAGCCAACTCAACCGGCAGCATTCTTTTTGGGCTATACAAGGATGTCGGCCTAGCCACACCACCTCCCAGGCCTCTCTATCCTCCACCTCTGCCTCCATTTCCCAGTCCCCCATCCATTTTCCACACTGGCTAGCAGAGGGACAAGATCCCACCCTTTAACCATTCCCCAGCCATCCATTCCACTGACATGGGGCCCTCCATGCAACCCCTGGGTCCTCCTACTGCCCAACCAGGCCCCAGGTGGTCTTGGGGGTCTGGATCCAAGATTAGGGGCTCCCCAAGGGCCGGCCTGAGGCTATGCCTCCAGCTCAGCTGGTGCTCTCCCCTGGCTGACAGCCCAACTAAAAATAACCTTGCTTTAATTCATGCTCCTGCTCTCCCACCCTTTCCAACCAAGCTCCCCGATCCTATATCCTCTTATTCCAGCCAGGCCATCAGACCCCCGCCAGCTCCCAGTCAGACCTCACTAAGGTGGTTCCAATCCTCTATCCTGGCCCCCCTGGTACCCACCCCACAGGTCTACCCTTGCTCTGGATCCTCTTCTTTCCTTCATTTACCCATCCATCTTTCCTTTCCTTTCCTTTTTCCTTTTTTTTTTTTTACTTTCTCTCTCTCTCTCTCTTTTCTTTCTTTCTTCATTTTCTTTTTCTTTCTCTTCTTTCTTTCTCTCTTTTCTTTCCTTTCTTTCTTTTTCTTTCTTCTTTTCCTTCTTTCCTTTCTTCCTTCCCTTTTTCTCTCTCTCTCCTTCCTTCTTCTTTCCTTTCTTTCACTTTTTTAATTAATTAATTAATTCATTCATTCATTCAATCAATAATCATCCAGCACTTTCTCATGCAGTGAACACAACAGACCCCTGTACCCCTGGAAGGACAGTAGGGCAACAATACAAGAAGGTAAGTTATATGGTGAGTTGGAAAGCAGTGTGTGCTATGGAAGGACAAGGGGGCACTACTGGGGGGTTTGGGTAGTAGCTGTCCCAGGACGCGACATGTCTTCAGCTCACACTGCACCATGTATCCTGTGACAAACACTCAAGGGACATGGAATAGGAAAAGTCCACTACTACAGAGGGGTAGGACTTATGGAGTCTTGCAGCTCCAAGACTGGCTGCAGTCCCCACCGCATAATCACACCCCTCTTGGCAGCACCATCAGCCCAGGCCCCCGCCCCAATTCTGACACTGCCCACTCTGGCAGTCTCCAGCATCTGTCCCTCTCCTGTCCAACTCAATCCTGTGATCCCACCCCTTCTCAAGGCTGGAGAGTGAGATGCCCAGAGACAGGAAGCAATACAGAACAGGGGGTCGAGGGTGAGGGGAGGGCATGGGTTATATTCTAGCTAACCCCCAGGGACAGAAGGCTCTCCTCAAGATTCCCGGAGCCTCTTACAGAAGTGGCCCTTGGTCCCACTGCATCCACTAAGGGTTCCATGATGCCAGCCCATTGGACCTTCTCTTCTGTCTCCCCTGGCCCTGGACTTTGCAGTGGTAGCATCTGACCCAGGACACAGGTCTAGGAACCCACCTTTGCCTGTTCTCCCCCTCAGCCCAGGCCTCTCTTCTTCTCTCTCTGGGCAGCCTCCCTCCAACTCTGATGACATCTTCATACAGCTGTCCACAGGGCACTACAGCCTGGCCGCCTGAACTCAGGATCCACTGTCCACCTGGCATCAAAAGGCCCAGACCTGACATGCCCCTCCCCTGGCTTCTTCCACACTGCTGCCCTGCTCTGTATGGTCTGACCGGGGTGGTCTGGCCTTGACTCACGTAGGTATGGCACATGTTGTCCCTGAGATAACTACTAAAACCTTAAGGAAAATGCTCTCTCCCCTGCACACCTACTACAGGCCATCGACTCTCTTACTTAGATTTTGACAGGGCCCCTCCAATGGCTGCTCTCTTTCAGCTTCTACTCTCCACACACCCCTTACAGCACTCCTCACTCATACCCTCCAGTGCCCTAACATACATACTGGCCACTCTCCACCTCAGGGCTTTGCACAGTCTGTTCTTCCATTTGGGTACTTCTGCCTAGAGGTCTTTGTGGTTCCACTCTCACCTGTCAGAGGCTTCCCTATCACATCTAACCCCTACCCTGACCCATCATCTTATTTATCCCCACTCGACATGTCTCTCTGCTCACTGCTTGCAGTCCCCACTGGAATGTAGCTAGGAGGGCAAGGATTGGGTCTTTCCCTCCCTGCTGAGCTCACAAGAGTAACCTGGACCCCAGATGCCAGACCTGCTCCTGAGATGTTCAGAGAACTAAATGAGGTGGTCACTGAGCATTGGCAAAGGTCAACACTTAATTCAGTGTTAAGGATTTGGGGTTTTATCCCAAGAACAAAGAGAAGCCAGAGGGTATTCTCAGTTTTGCTGATTTCTCTTACAAGTTGGCACTTTAATTTTTACCAGGATTGAGTTTCAGGGAGGAATTCTGGACTGTTTTTCTTGTTTTAGTGAAAAGTTCTGAAACAGGGACATTCAGCCAGGTTGTTTCAAGTCCTCCAGGAAGGACTTCAGCCTGAGGGTCCAGGTTCTAAGCTCGTTACAAGGAAGGGCAAGGCTCTAGATCCAAATCTCAATGTAACAAATGACCTGCAGAGCAAAGAGCCCACCCATGAGAAGGGATCCTTCTGCAAGAGGGCACGTGGGTGGGTGGCAGGGAGCATGAGGCAGTGCAGGGAGGCCCTCCCTCCAGAAGGAACAGTGTCTGGTCCTGGAGTGTTCACAGGGAGAAGTGCACAGGGCTGTGCAGATAAGTGGTGATCTAATGGGATGTGAGAGACTTGTGACTAAAATGCAGCTCCGTAATTATCAAAAATTACCATAATTATCAGGAATTATGGTAAGGAATGTTCCCTGCCTAGTGCCCTCCTCCCCTTAAAGCCCCTGGATGCACATGCTGCTGGGGGCAGGTGATGCCCCCTACTCATGAACTTATGTCATTCCCCCCACTTGATCAAATCCACCAGCCATACCCCACTTGATCAAATCCACCAGCCATACCCCCAAAGGGACTCTCCAAACCACATATTTACTATCTTCCCTTTGCCACCTCAAGGCAAGGCCTTCAGCCATCTCTTGCCACCTTCCTTGCCCGCCTCCTACCAGCTTCTGCCTCTTACAAATTTTCTCCCACCCAGCGGCCAGTGACCCCCAACTCAGAAATTCTAACCTGGCCTTCCCCCACCTTCCATTCCCTCCCCAGATGCCTCTTCTTCTCAAGCCCTTCCCAATAGGCTCCCCTATGTCCACGGGCTCTGCTGTGCCTCTAGGACTTAGCTGGGGAGGGGAGGGGTACTTCTCAAGAACCTCTTATCCGTGACCTCCATAACAAGAATGCCCATGGCCACACTAAGAAGTGAGACAGACACACAGTGACTCTCTCAACTGCTGGGCTATTTGCCATCTCAAACCAATCCCAAGGGAAAAACATGAGATGCCCAATAATACTGGCTGTGGTTGTCATTTATGAAACTATTCTAAACCCATTTGGAATGTGTGTGTGTGTATGTACACATATATATATATATATATATATATATATATATGTATGCATATATATGTATATGTGTGTATATATACATATATACACATATACACACATATATACAAAGAAAACAAAGGAGTCTCCAACTGTCCCTGTTATCTTCATCCCTAATTTTAAAAGACCCAAAACCAACCAGCAAATGCAAGCAACAGTTAGTTCTAGGTGACAGTTGCTCATGGGCTTCCCCATAGGCTCAGAATGTTTACTATTTACAGGAGAGGCTGTGTCTTGCTGCAGGTAGCCCACTTGGACCCGGGCCACCATCTTGCCCTCCAGGCCACCCCATCATTGTACTTTCCTGACTTTGCTGTGCACCCCTGAGAGCAGAGACCCACAGTAAGTGTACTCAGCAGGTGCTATGTCTGTTTCTGGGGCAATATTGCTCAGACTCCGTGTTGAGATGGGGAGTCCGAGGGGCTCAGGAGAAGGAAAGAGAGGAAAACACAGTTCCAGGGTGCCAATGACCTGAGCAGTGTAACCCCCTCACTCCATTTCACAGAAAAGGAAACCGAGGCCCAGAGACAGGAAGTGGCTCAGTTGGTGGCTGCCTGCTAGGAGTACCCTGCCTGCAGTATCTCACCCAGTCCTTGTGAGAATCCTGCAAGGCTGGCAGGCTACATTTCATGTGGGGAAACATGATCAGAGCAGCCAGCCAGTCCCTCTAGTGTTCTCTGTGTTCAGAACTGGTGGAACTGGCAGGTCACTTCCTCTCCAGGCCCCAGCATCCTCACTGGTGAAATGGGGGATGCAACCATCTGATGTTTTCCAAACTTTCTTAGCAGCAGAACCCCATCTCCAAACCAAAACTTATCCATGACCCTCAGCAAGAAATGAATGAGCACAGGATGGCCCTGGCCATAAAAGGGACTGGAGAACCAGTGACATGATGGTATCTCCAGCCTAGGGGGAGGGTGGGAATGGTTTTGCAGATTCCTCCATTCTCCAAGACCCTCTACTGGGCAGACTAGGGAGTGAGGAGATGATGAAGGAAGGGGTCAAGATTTGGATAATCCCCTCTCCAGCTCCAAGAGTGAGGCCAGGTTCAAAGAATAAAATCTCTCCTGACAAGATCAAAACCCAACTCCCAACCCCATCACCAGCAACTCAACCTTCTGATTCTCTCCATTTTCTGATCTCCATGTCCACACCTAAGCTGCCATCATCAGCTCTCACCCAGATCATAGAGCTTACCTCCCCCAGGTCCTCCTGGCCTCTACTCCCAACTCCCTGTAAAACCTATTCCGCATAGGAGCCAGAGTGTACTCACACACACAAGCCTCTCTGGCCCATATGGTGATCTCGTGGGCTATGCTTCCCCCTACCCATAGCAACAACCCCAGCTCCTTTGCCAGGTCTCACCCCAAGGTCCTTGCACTTGGTGTGCCCTCAGCTGCCTGCTCTTCCTCCAGGTCTCTGCACACCTGACTGACCCTTCATACTTCACTATCACTTATTTTCTCACTTTGTTTTCTTCATAGACTATCTTAAGATTATCCCTCTGCTTGGCCTCCTATCCATTTGCCCAAGTAAAGAACCCTGTGGGATTCTTCAGGACCTGGACCTATCTTCCCAACCACCACACTCTACCCTAGATGCAGACCAAGACACAACTGTTGAATAAGTGAATTATTCCTGCTGGGTAAGTGGTAGCCCCCAGACCCAAAAAACCTGTGTTCAAGGATAGTCAGGGACATGCCAGGATCCCCAGGGGTGGTGCAGCCGAGCCAGACACACCCTTCTTCCAACCTGGGCAGCAGCCAGGTACCAGTTTCAAAAACTCATCGTGCTTAGTGCCTGGAAATGAAGCATAACCTAATAACAGATGGACTAAGAAGGTCTGGAAAGGCAGTTAGCTGCCTAACATCTTCTGGCAAGAAGAATCTCTTCTCCAAAATGACCCCAAAGCTAGGCAGAGAATGGACACCTGTTTGTGTGAAAGAGAAAGGGGGGGAGGAGGGATTGTCAGCCAAGGCTGGACAGGAGAGAGGTGCAGTAAGCCCACATCCAGAGCTCCTCTTCACTGCCCAGACATACAAGTCCTCACTCCTGGCCTGGCCCTCAAGGAGCATCATTAGGGGACACCCTCCAGAATGACCCAGCCTCCTCTCTGCTCTGGCAGCCTGTTTCCCACCAAGACCACTCTAGGTAGTTGGACATCTTAGGATCCTGGGAATCCGCTATTGGCCATCAGCCATCAAAAGCTTTCCCTCCTGTGCAGGCCTGTTTCCTTGGCACTTTAACAATACTGCAAGCCACTGGGTGTCCTTGCTGTTGGAAGGTCACAGCTTCCAGATCTTTCAAATCCTCCCCAATCCTAAGGGATGACACTTATTAATTTGCATTTCTCAGGAAAGGAAAGTGAGCCTAGGAGAGGGGTGCTCCTTCACCCATAGCCACAAAGCAGGTAAGTGGCAGTTTCACATTCAGAATGAGCCTCCCTGCCCTAGAGTTCCCATTTCTGAGAGCCTCCAGCCCCAATTCGCAGGTCTGGGAGTTAGGAACCTGTCTGCCAACCCAAGAACACCTGGTACCATAGACCAGCAGCACACCCAGAATAAGAGAGGGTGCTTGCGGCCTCTGCCGTCCAGGGGCCTCGCCCCAGGACTGAGCCCTACGGTGTTCCTACCGGCCCCACCCAGTTGCCCCGCAGACAGGTGGCTAGGAGTAGGTAGGGCCAGCACCCTTCAAGCCCTGCCCTCCTCTCAAGCTCTTCCTGAGGCGCTGGGGTTCTAGAAAGGCCAGTCTCACCCAGCCCGGAAACAGGATCCGGGAAGCTGCCGGGATCGCTATCCCGCGCGCATGCAACCTCACTCATCCAACTCACCACTGTCTGGGAGGTCTCGCGACCCTCCAGTCCCGTTCGGATCTCACGCGCCCCCCTGAAATCTCGCACCCTTGAATCTCGCGTATCTCCGCAAATCTCGACCCCTGGAGTCTCTCACGAGTGTCTTGCGCCCCTTCAAATCTCGCGCCCCTCGGGGCTCCCGCACCCCTTTAACTCTCACGCCCTCTCCGGTCTCGCGCTTCTTTTCAAACCGCACGACTCTTTGCGTCCCTCAAGTCCCCTGAGTCTCGCGGGCCCCTTAAAATCTCGAGACCCCTCATGCCCCTTGGATCTAGCGCGCTCCCACAGATCTAGCGACCCCTCGAGGTACTCGTGTCTCGCACGCCCTTGCAAATCTCGAGGCCCCTCGAGCGCGCTCGGGATCCGCACGCTGGGCAACCCGCGCCCACGTGCCCGCGCGATGCCTGCCAGCGTTGGGGTCCACGAAAACCGCACGGCCGCGGAGTCCCGCCCCCGGCCCCCGACTCACTTCTCGCGGGCCTGGCTGTCGGAAGGCACGGCCGAGCCCTTGCCCCCCTTGGCGTACATGCTGCTCCAAGCCGCCAACACCAGGGCCCACACCTGTCAGGCGGCGCCGCTGTCGGCGCTTGCCGTAGTCATAGCTACCCCGCGCCTCGGGTCTCAACGCCCCGAGCCCCGCGCAGGCACCGCGGGCATCATCCGCGCGGAGGAGCTCCCCACGGCCTTGGCGGCAACAGCAGCTCTAGCTTTAGCCACTGGTTTATTTTCTTCCTCTCTTCCTTCTGCGCGGGCTGTTCCGGGAAGCGTGCGCCCCCTCCTCCTGCCGCGCGCGCGCCCCCGCCCGCCACCTCCCCGCCGCCCGCGGGCGCCGCTCTTAAAGGGGCAATGGCGAGTGCACGGGTGGGTCCAGCTGTCTGGCCCGTGGGCCGAGCGCGCACGCGCAGTGCCCGCCCGGGGCGGGGGTGGCTAGACTCTTGCGAGGCGCGAGTGGGGAAGGCCAGCAGAAGATGCACAGCAGGATACGGCTGATGTCGGCTATACATATACTCCCCAGATAGGACCAGCCACCAAACTTGCACAGCCACACACTCAATTGTAACTACACTCTCAAACCCAGAACACACTCGAGTCCGCACAGATACTAGAACTACTGAGTCCATAAAGCTACGAGAAGTCACACTAGGTGTATCATCCCCACACCTAGCTGGCCTAGGGACATGCTGTCACACAAGTACTCACAGCTCCTATAGTAGCTGTAACAGAACAGTGAAACAGCCCACCACTGACGTAGGCACACAGCCACACAGAGACACATGTAGGCACAGCTATGCCACAGCTTCCAACAGCTGGAGAAAGAGCCCACGCAGCTACTCGGAGTCACCTGGGGCACTCCACTGCAGTCTCCCGAGGACTCCACACACAATCGTGGGGTCTCACTGTGCCTGTGGATACCCATTGATACCCACAGCACACACCCATGCAACATAAAAAAAAACTCCTGGGGTTCCCAGGCCAAATTCTCGGAGCCACTCTGCACTGCTTCACAGACATACCCTCTGTCAATAGTAGGTGCTGGGTGACTATTGACGGACTGGGTCACTCTGGCTGGCTCCGCCTTTCAGGCCCAGCGTTGCCAGCTGTAAATTGGGGGCACTTCCGACCTCTAATTGCCCCTCTTCAGGAATAAGGGGTGCAGAGAGCAGCTGGCCCTTCTTCCCCAAGGGAGCGTGCAGAAGAGGTGAAGGACACTGAGACAAGGACACTATAAGGCAGTGGTGCCTGGTGGAGGCCTGTTTGCCAGAGTACTTGTAAGCTATGTGAGCAGACATGTGTGGGCTGGGGCTGGAGAAGGTGTTCCAGTTGTGAATACAGGTCTGGAATGGCTGCCATGGGTATTCTTATTTTTATTGTATGCAACTGCGAGTGTGTGTGAGGGCATGTGTGCGTCGTTGTGCCTGGGGGATTGGCAAGCACCCAGTGAAAGGTCGCTGCTTGGGCAACTGTCCCTGGCTCTGCCGCAGTATTGTGTGTCCACAGCAGTTGTGGGGCCAAGTGACACAGCGCCAGGTTGTGTGCACACGTGTGTGTGCGCGTGTACCTCCGCGCATGGATGGATCGGGACTCGTGTGGTGCACTTGTTTCCTGTGTGGTATGTGTCTTGACGGAGACACCGCCTCCCACTTCCGACGGACCCCCCATTATGCCTCTCTCTTAGAGGCTACCCCCAGTACGGACCCCCTCCCAACACACACACACACTCAGGCCTAGGCCTGCAGGCAGGAGGGATGTCAGGAACCGCTGGGGTTCCATACGCACCAAGAGGAAGGGAAGGGCCTGGCCAGCCCCAGCCCCGCCTCCACCCTGAGGGGCCCCAACAGGGGTGGAGAGGAGGGGGGACGCCAGCCCTACCCACTTCCTGTCCAGCCGGCCGTCCCCTCCCCCAGCTTCCTCTCCAGCGGTCTCCAGGGCCCGGCAGGCTGGGAGGAGGGCCCCCGCGCTGCGTGCTTTGGGGGAGCTGTCGGCACTCTTCTGTCAGCCCGAGCTGGGACTGTCCAGCGCCCAGGGGGCACCAGGGAACGTGGGCGTCAAGGACACTCTTATCCTAATGTCCGCTCCCACTCCCAATCTCCAGCGCCTATTCCCAACGAGGCGCAGAGAGGGTGTCACTCACCCAAGTCACACTATATTGACAGCTGGGTCTCCAAGGTCCTGTAGACGCCCCCCCTCCTCCCCCCACCCCGCCCCGTTATCTCCCGATGCTCCATAGCTGTCCAGGACTCTTGTGTGCCCGAGGCAGGTCCCTCCCCCTTTCTGAGCCTCGGTTCCTTGAGTCGATGCGAGTCTTCCTCTCCACAAACATTTATTCAGAACCTGTTGTATGTCGGCGCACGTTGCTACTGTTTGTGGAGCAGAGAGTCTGATAGAGAGTGAATACCGTCAAAAGCTGTTCAGTTAGGATAATTTAGAGTGCCACGTGCTGGGCAAAAGGAGGGGTCCAGGATGGAGCTGGCGGGCGACGGCAGGGTCGGACAGGTTCCGGGAGGAGGGCGGAGACGAAGGAGGGAGAGAGGCAGAGGCTCTCGCGGCCGCGTGAGCTGCAAGGGGGGTGGTGCGGCGGGCGGTTCTCATAGCAACTGGGACGGATCTCCAAACACAGCCCGGGCGCCGGCGGTAAAGTCCTAGAAGAGCTGGAGTTGGGCCCCACGCGGCGTCTGGGAAGCTGAGCCCTCAACACATCCAATCAGAGCACACGCATTGCAAGAGCAGAACCCACAGAAAGAAGCCGCTGACCCTTGAGAGGGAGGGGCATAGGGGAAAGGAACTTTAAAAAAAAATAAAGGTAGTTGATTCGAAATATCTGGAAGCAGAAAGTACAGACTGCAGTCACAGCAAGTTCAAAGGCCCTGAGGTGGGCACACAGTTCAGGTCTTGGATGCAGAGCAAGGAGGGCAGTGTAGCTGAGCGGGGAGGGGGGAGTGGGGGAAATGATGGCTAAGAGAGCAGAGGAACCACTTGGAGGCGACGGGTTGGGATTTGTTCTAAAAGCAATAGGAGCCATGGGGAGCTATGGAGCCCCTTGAGGCAGGATCTGCATCAGGGTTTTAAGAAGCTCCATGGGGCTTCTCGGTAGATCGAAAGACTTGGAGGAGGCAGGGGGGTTGCCCTGGAAGATAGACCATGGGCCATGGACCAGGTCAGGGGACTGAGAGGGGGGTTCATAAGCGAGGAGGTTTGTGTCAAAGCTAGATCTCAGACCTGAGATCCCTTCACCGGCTCCCGGCCGCCCTCGTGTGGCTGTGCAGGGACTGCAGCTCTGAACTGGGTCTTTGTTGCTTGGGACCACCGACGACGCCCCCTCCTTTAAGACTCATCCCGCGGGGTCGGGGGCGATGCCTGCTGTGGCTCTCTGGCGCTGCCCAGAGGAGGGGCCGTACCTCCCCTCATTCCCTTCCTTCCAACCCTTCCTTTCTCAGACCCACCCTCCATGGGCCCACCTCCTGGTCTTTGGACTGTCCACTCCTGCCTCCTGGAGGGCTCTGTCTCTGGCTTCAGGCCTGGCCTATTCTGGCTCCTCTTTTGGTCTTTGGCCCCAACAGTTCCTCCTTCTCCGCCCCCTTCCCCTTCCTCCTCGCCTTTCCTGGCCACATCCCCCAGATAACTGGTTCTGCTCAAGCCTGGGTCTGATTCGTCACTGTTATAATAATGCATCAAGTAGTCAGTTGATAGCTCGACCTTCCCCAGGATGCACCCTATTTTGTGAACCCAGCAGTGGGGCCGTGAATATATTGCAAAAGTCATTAGAAAGGCTGGTTTGGGTTTTTCTGATGATGGTTTTTCCTCTTCACAAGAGGTAGAAGAAGCCCCCCTCCTCATTAAAGTGGAGGACTTTGGAAGGGGCCAGGATCCAAGCTGGGGGCCGCTGCAGCTTCCTCAGCTGTGTGTTGGGAGAAGGTCACAGCTGGGAGCAGCATCTGCACCACCAGACGTTTCCTCTCAGAGGTGTAATTATGGGTAATTTTTTAACTGCAACACAAAAATTACAACCCAAACAACACTGAGAGGGGAGAAGCCACAGCAGCTGGTGAACACCAGGTAGGCTGGAGCTCTGGGTGGGGGTTCCAGCCTAGAATAGGTGGGAGCAGGCCCCCCAGCCTAGGGGTGCTGGGGGAGGGGTTAAGTGGCCCAGGAGGTGGGTCATTCACACATGATGGGCTTCTGGGAGAGCTGGCAACCACTTGGAGTCTCACATTTCTGAAATGGGGATTATAGCTCAAGATTGGTCACCTGGTGGCAGAAGTCCGGGATGGAGGATCTGGGCCTGGGTTTGAACCCTGGCTGCGCCTGTGTTGATGTGTGGCCTTGAGTGGGAGCCCACTGAACCTCAGTCTAGCTGAACATACAGGTTCTCCACCCGCTGTCCATCCTTACAAAGCTCAACCCAAGCCAGTACACTGCCCAGCTTCCGGCACTTTCCATGGCTCCCACTGCCCATAAATCAAGTCCCTGCTCCTTTGCCTTGCACTTTAAGTCAAAGCAATCATTAAGAACCTATGCACCCAGGACCTCATGAGAGAGGCAGCATTTCTTCTCCCACATTACAGATGGGAAAATTGAAGCCTGAAGAGGCATGGAGTCATGTGAGTGACCCAGAGGCAGCACCCCCACCCACAGAAGTTCCCCTAGTGCCCTGCCTGGGTCTGGGACATTGGAGGCATTGTGTGGGAACATCAGGCCTGGGAGGATGGGATGAATGGAGGTGGGGGATCAACTGCAGAGAAAGTTCTGCAGATAAAACAGCCTCAGAGCAGGGAAACAACTTGCCCCAGGACACACAGCAGGGAGTAGAGGCACCAGGTCTCACTTTGGGGTTTCCTGGCATTTCCTCCCTCTGGGACCCTGGTTTCTCCTTGTGGTGGAGGAAAGCATTTCCATAGCAACTTAAGGTCTCACTCTCCCTTTGGGTGGTAGAGGGGTTGGAGTCTTTTCTGCCCTTTTGGTATCTCTCAATTTAACAACAGTAGGAAATGGATGCTTGCTAAGCACCAGAAACTGGGCACTTTTGGTCCATGATCTTGTTGCATGCACAGGCTGTTCTCCATGCCTGGGACACCCTTCCCCCAGCTGTTCTCCATAGCCAGCTTCTTCTCCATCAGGACTCAGCTCCAGTGATGTCTCCTCAGAGAAGCCTTCCAATGTTCTGGGTCACAGTGCCCAGCGGGATTTTTCTGAAAATCTTATTTTTGCACATTGATTGCCCATGTCTCCAGGAATCCATGAGTTCCATGAAGGCAGGGAGTTTGAATATTCTGTTCAATGCTATCCCTAGCTCTTAGAACAAGGCTTGGCACACAGTAGGCACTCAATAAATACTTTCTGCTGAATTAAAAGTTATCAATGTCCACTACGTGCTGGGGTCAGAAGCCTCTAGTGATCTCAGAGATATCAGCTTTAGGACCACACAGACCCTCCTATGATGGAAGTGTGGGGGTCAGAAAGCGGAGGAACCAATTTTTTGCTGCTGTCCAGGCCAGATGCACCTGCAATCCTGAGCATGACCACACGAGGACAGCAGAGACCCATAGGTCCAACCTCTGAGGGTACCCGCAGGCTCCGCCCTGGCGCCTCTTTGGAACAGTTGTTGAGATCTTGTTTCAGGTTTGTAATCTAGTTGGCTTCTCTTGACCTTGCCCATGCCTCCAAGTGGGCTTCCAAATAAATGTTTACATATTTAGATATTGAATAGTTTCATGGCAGAAAAAGAATACAAAGAAAAAAATCACTCAATTCTCCCATCCCCCCTCAGAAAAATCTTGTTCCTATTTTGAACTCTTAGCTGAAAATCTTTTTTCTTTTTTCTTTTTTGTTTGTCCGCCCGCA